>CM069134.1:97163513-97901013 GCA_035221665.1 Okamejei kenojei
CCCCCCCCCCCCCCCCCCCGTGGCGTGGGTGGGGGAGTTAGGGATTTGGGGGAGGTGGTACAATGTTGAGAATTGACCGTTATCAATTTACAAGGGTCTTCTTTTAAAGTCCTTATTGTTGAAGCCATGGAGGCTCCCATCGTTTAGAAAACCTCAAACTATCTCTTTCAGTTATGTATAGTACCATCTCTACCTAAAATCTCTGTGAGCACAGCTGGTGGGGATTTTTGAGATTTGCACTTGGTTGATGTGGTTTCCCAAGTTGTTTTGATGTCTTTGTCGCGTGCATATAATTTACCAGTAAAGTATTCTTTTTTACTTGCCTTAAATAGCGAGTAAGATTATTTTTGTTAGCTTTATATGATTCCACATTGAATGGTGTGTGAGGTGCAAAATAGATTTCTTGTATAGTTTATTTTAATCATTAATGCTTTTCTTCTATTCTTTGTGAATCCAGTGTTCGTTAAATGAGCCAGGCTTTCTTAATCTTGGTAGAAATTTAGGAATGCATTTCTCCAATGGGTAATAGGGAAAGGAATGCCTGAATATGCTTCATTGACATCTTGCAGCTAGAACTCTCCATGATAGTCCACCAATACACATTTTAAAAGCTTCAATATTTCTTAAGGTATTATTTGCGATATTATGTTTCCGTATGATCACAGCTATTGCTGTTATTATTCTGTTTGAGTGGATATGTACAATTTGGAATATATGGAGATGATCAGAGATATCTGCTAACATTATTCCAGAAGGACATTTTGTAATACAGGGGACAGTTTGCCAAGATGTTATCAATGAGTGAAACTGAAGGTGCGGGTTATTCTCGTCGGATTTTTTTGTTTCGATGGATAATCGTGAGTTGAAAAAAGAAACATTAAGGTAATTCTGTCGAGAGAGGTGAATCGCTTTTAAGAAGGTTGATGTTTAAGTCTCCAAGTAGAAAACACCTTTTACGTTCTTTGGAGTATCTTTGCCTATCGTCAGGCTGAGGGCATCTATAATTGTGACAGAATCAGAATCTGACATACCAGGAACCACTCTGGTTTTTATCGTATATGGATATTGGTAAAATATGTCAATAATTTTCATTAATAGTATGAAGATATTCTCACTGTACTCAACTTGGAAATTCAGTCGAGAATGTTGGGTGCAGTTCCATGTATTGGAAGTCGGATGTTAGTATGATGTATGGTTGGCAAGTTCTCACGAAAGCAGCTTGATAGGTTGCCACAAAGAAGAACGGAGTTCTGTTTCTTAAGGTAGTTTTATATGGTTTTTCATTGCCTCAGGCAATGGGAGGAATACAATCCCTAGTGTTTCCTTTATTTCTGGTAACATCACTGATTAGTGATGGAAAGAAGGATTTCATCATATGAAGCACACGGGAAACACCTTATATATCAGCAAGCGTGGTTTTTTCACATTTCTCAGGTCACAGATGACGGAATGGAAGCTAAAATTAAGTCTATCTCGCCAGAGATGACTTGCTTATTCTTTTACGAGTTAACATAGTGTTTTTAGGATGTATTGCCAAATATTTGTCATCTGAAACTAATGGTTTGTCAAGATCACACATGGTTCATTGGTGTACATCTTTCTGAAAAAAAAAAAACATATGTCTTACTAGAAAGGAAATAGAGCAAATGATCACCTGTGTCGGTTCCTGGTATGCGGTTTGGCAATATGCAGAGAGATTGAGTTGGCTAGGCGTCAACTCTCTTAGAATTCAGTAGGATTGTTCTGATGTACGAAATCTCATAAACTCAGAGAAGGAGATTCAAAGAACTGTAGATGCTGGTTTCTTGAAGAATACACTAGTGCTGGAATTCTCTGAGGATCAGGCTGCATCTGTGGTATGGAATAGGTAGGGCAACAATTTGGGTTGTGGACTGTTCTTCAATATGATGAATAATAAACAGAATCCAAAAAGCCTTCTTGTCTTTCCTTCCTTACAATGCCTGATCCATTGGAGTTAACTGCAGACTGGTCAACAAGTTGTAGGAAGTCAAAGGACCGTTGAACCTTTACTGCAAGGGGTCAGAGGTTTAGAAAATGGGAAATTTTATTCCTCCAGTTTGAAACAGTTGCAGATATGTTCGTTTAGTTTTGGCATAATTTATGTTTTTGTGGGTTGTTGTTTGAGACTATGAAGGTGTAATGTGCTGTCAGCAAGTTGTTACTTCTGAGTCACGTTGTGTGACTTACGTGAGACCCCAACAGCACGCATGCTGCGAATATGTCGAATGACATGCGGAAGCAATCGACTGTCGGGAGGTGCGTTGCTCCATCCAGCATAAGTTAAAAACATGCAAGATGTATGTATTCTTACAAATTATTGGTAGTGTTTTGTGGCGATCTGTGTGGTGTGTTTTACTGGTCAAATGAACAGCACCTGGTGGTCAGGATAATCACGGAGAGCAACAGCAAAATAAGCGCTGGCTGTGGAAAGCAGCCAGCAGCGACTGCCGAACTCTCCAGAGCTGCAGATACATCCTAGCAGCTCCCGGACCTCTCGCCCGAACAGACCGCTGGTTGCGCCGCGGTCCAGGCCGTCAAAACAACCCGGAGAGTCGGACATGGTCCGTCGACTAGGCTGGGTCTCCGGACTGAGGGGACACCCCTTCGCTGATACGCAGACGGCGGTTGTCTTACCCGCATTGGAGTGGAAGATGGCGCAATTGCTCCAGCGTAACCTGCATTTTGCAGGGGCAGGGGGGGGAGTTCACTAGGTGGGGTCTCTTCGCAGGCCCCTCGGCAGCATCCTATCAAGGACTGACAATTGTCTTCACCCTCTTTCGCTGGGGGAGCATTAGGGGTCAGAGCTGGGATGACCCTGAAGTCAGAGGGACATGGCTGATAATCACTTGTGTACAGGGCGTTGCGCAAGAAGAATTACTGCGGTAGGTCAACAAATTCGCTAGGCCTACCCAAAAAGGGCTGCCATTGCATCCTAAGCTGGGCAGGCAGTATAAATTACATGCAACAAACCTGCTGCAGGAACATAGCAATTAACAATACGGAGATAAATTCCATGCGCCATAGTATTGTATTTCTCTTAATGTGCATGCTGTCATACAACCCAAGTGGGGCACATGAGCCCCCCAACCATAAGGGGAGCCAGGAGGTGATAACCCCAAAGATCCTCAAGCTACTGGCTGCTGGGATTACGGCAGTTGCCAGAAATCAGTTAATGGGGTTGAGATGCCTGAAGTGATGCAAGATGCTCTAGCACTCCTGTGCCAATACATTTTTGAAATTAACAGCTACAGGAAAAAAAGAGCATCATAAGCCTGCACTCAATCCAGTTTGCGTAGATTATGCAGCCCAGCAGGCTCTGCTGCCAACATTGCTGTTTGGGGATACAACCTCCCAAAGCAGGGTTTAAAAGACCTGGATGAGGATGGCAAGACAATCTGGCATGGATTATGGTGCGAGCACCTCCAAAACACCTTTCTGCAGCCGGGCAGCACACCCTTCACATCCAACTGGCACCGTTTACAATTGAGAGACCAGCTGGTGGTTGAAGCTCGAAAGGCGCCCACATGCACCAACGGTCTTTTTAGACATGGCCAGCCGGGCATTCTTGGAAAATGCGCCTCCAGTCCCTACACCGCAGCACACATACAGAATACATGTTACAAGGACAAGAGGACAACCATCCACGTGCACCGACGTATCCTGTGGAGGTAGGTGGGTCTGGTTATGTGCCCTCCGCTCCCTAAACATCTATTATAAAGGTCATACTGGTATATAAAGTTCTCTCTTATCTTTCTATGTCCCAGTCAACTTTGGTATCTGTGATTTCACACCACTGCTTTTGAAGAATGGCGCGCATGTGTTGCTGGCTGGTGGGTCTTCAAGTAATCCCTCATCGTAATCTCCCATAATTATTAAAATCAAACTTCAAAACTGGTAAGTTCCCATTAATCTTACTATTTTCAAGGTTTCAGGTTTCCTTCCTGTATCTGATCATATTGCTCCCCTAGGTTGGCAAAGTTCTTTGATTGGTGGACAACAACTTGATGGACATATAACAGCCTCATGCTGCCCCCTAATAGGCATTGCAAAGTTCTAAGTGTCAGGTGAGCATCATGAACAGGCTGCTGGATTTAAGTTAGCACCCCAGAGTATGAGCACCTTCTTTTGCTGTCTTTCACATTACGATGCATATCGGATAAACGCATCTCCAATATCAGCTGGCCCAAACTGTTGTATAAAAAACCAATGGACTGAATTTAATCCATCTGTGGGTCGTGACCAAAAACTTCCACCTATCCTTGTTCTCCAGAGATGCGAAAGAATCCATCACATGGGTCATGAACAAAACATCAATTGTCCAATATTCTCAAGCACTTTGTGTCTTTTTTTTGTAAACCATCATCTGCTCTGCCTTGCGGTCCGCTCTCTTCAAACACGGCGAGCAGGGCAGGAAGAATACATTGAGAAATAGGAAGGGAGGACACAAAGTGGTAGTGGAGTGACTCAACGGGTCATAGAGCATCCATGGAGAAGAAGGATTTGGGACGTTTCGGGTTCAGGGCCTTCAGTCTGAGATGGATCCTGCCCGAAATAGCACCTTTCCATGTTCGCAAGGGATGAGACAGAGGTTGAGTAGGCTGGGACTCTATTCCTTGGAGCCAGGAGGATGGGGATGATCTGATAGAGTTCGTATAAATTTGAGAGGAATAGATCGGTTAGATGCATAGGTCTCTTCCTAGGAGTAGGGGAACTAGAAAGACATTCGGTCAAGATTGAAGGAGGGAAAAAGATTTAATTGAAATCTGAGTTTGGTAACTTTTTCACACAAAGGGTGGTGGATGTATGAAACAAGCTTTCAGAGGAAGTAGTTGAGGCAGGGTACTATCCATCATTTTAAGATGCTGTTACATGGATATGAAAGGAGAGATTGGAACTTTTTTTCGCCTTCCATAGAAATGTGAATAAATCATAGAAATTAGGTGCAGGTGTTGGCCATTCGGCCTCGAGCCTGCAACCACCATTCATTATGATCATGGCTGATCATCCAACTCAGTACACTGTACCTGCCTTCTCTCATATGTGATCCTTTTGCCTATCGGCCACATCTAAACTCCCTCTAATTTGCACATTAAACTGGCCTCTGTGGGCTAGAGAATTCCACAGATTCAGCACTCTCTGTGTGAAAAAATATGGTTTTTCTCATCTCGGTCCTAAAAGACTTCCCCCTTATCCTTAAACTGTGAAACCCTGTTCTGACAATCTCCTGATCTAGCCTGTCATAACTTAAGAATTTTGTACGTTTTAAAGATCTCCCTCAATCTTTATAATTTCTAGCAAGTACAATTCCGAGTCTATCAGTATTTCTTCATATGAAAGTCCTGCCATCCAGGAATCAGTCTGGTAAATCTTCTCTGTATCCCTCATATGGCATGAATCTTTTCCTCTGATTTAGGAGTCAAAAACTGTACAGATTACTCCAGGTGTGGTCTCTCCAAGGCCTGTACAACTGTGCTGAACTCTTGCTCCTTACTCAAATCTTTCTCTATGATGCTTCCATACCATTCGCTTTCTTCACTGCTGCTGCACCTGCATGCCTACTATCAATGACTGGTGTACCATGTCACCAGGGGTCTGGATGCATTCCCCTTTCTAATCGGCCATCCATTCAGAATAATAGTTCTACTTCTGTTTTTGGCCACCAAAGTGGATAAACATCACTTTTATCCACTTTATAATGGCATTCTGCCTGGCATTTGCCCATCACCAAACTTTTCCAGTCACCTTGCAGCCTCCTAGCACCCTCCTCACAGCTCACAGCTGGAATTTAGAAGATTGAGGGGTGATCTCATAGAGGACTTTCAAAATTCTTAGGGTTGGACAGGCTAGAGATGCAGTAGATTGTTCCGTTGTTGGGGAAAGTCAGGTCAAGGTGGTCACAGGTTAAGATAAGGGGGGAAGTACTTTTAGGACTGAGATGAGGAAAATAGTTTTTTCCACACTGTGAGTGGTAAATCTGTGGATTTTCTGCCACAGATGAAGTTGAGGCACTGTTCGTTGGCCATATTTAAGAGGGAGTTGGGATGTGGCCCTTGTGGCTGCAGGGATCAGGGGGTATTGGAGAGAAGGCAGGGTACAGGATACTGAGTGAATGATCAAGCACATGATCATATTGAATGGCGGTGCAGGCTCGAAGGGCCGAATGGACTATTCCTGCCTCATAATTTCTATGTTTCTCTTGTTAAACACTGCCCCCATCTTTGTGTCATCCACAAACTTGGAGATGTTGCATTCAATCCTCGTCAAATCATTAAATATATATTGTAAATAAAAAAAGGCCCCATCACAGTGCGGAATGCCGGAGGATTCACTGCTGGCTGCATGTTCATGTTAAAAATGTTTTTTTGTGTGTTCTTTTGCTTTTTAATTGGTATGAATGGGATGCAATGAAATTCCTCATATGTTGCAATAACATACTGGCTTATTAAATTTGATATGATTATGATGGATAGGACAAGTTTGGGGGGATATGGGCAAATGCGGGCGGTGTGTGACTAGTGTAGCTGGTAACATGTGGCCATGTGTGGGTAAGTTGGGCAGAAAAGGTCTTTTCCATTACTGTATCACTATATGGCTCTATTGCCTCTATGTATGTTATCTGACCGACCCACCGAGTTACTCAGCACTTTGTGTCCTTACATTAAATTTGCATCAGCGTTCTTTGTTTTCACACTGAGGACTGAGACAGGTTGGGCCTATGCACAGGGCTCTTTAACTTGTGATACATTCCATAGCGAGATTTGAAAGAGCCAAAAGGATGTTGTACTTTCCATATACCCACTGAAATTTATGTAAACCGGGCTTGATGAGAATGCTTCATTCTACTTCTCTCGAGGGAAACCCTGGGGATTGGGTGGAACTGTTGGAATGAGATTAAATTCAAACATGTTGCAAGACAAGTTACACTGATTCAATAATTTCCCAGGCAAGGCGCGGCAGGGTGACTGGGTTTTATAGTTTTTCCCACACTGAGTCAAGCAACCCATTGTAACACTTCACATCAGTTTGAAAAGTATTAAGATGATCTCGGTACACAAAATTGCTGTGAGAACTCAGCGGGTGCAGCAGCATCTATGGAGCGAAGGAGTTAGGAACGTTTCGGTAGAAAGTTGCCACTTTAATAGTTTAGTTGTATCAGGTAGGCAACGTGTGGCCTTGAAAACACCATACAGATACAGTAAAAAAATAAAGAACACAACATGGAGTAGAAATTCAACATAACACATAAAAACATCCCTCACAGCAGGATCAAAGTTCCCGCTGTGAGGAAGGCACCTTAAAGCAGTCTTTCCCTGATGGTTCCCCACTTGTTCACCCGTGGTCGGGGCCTCCCCGAGCCACCGCATCGCTGCTAGGCGGCCCGATGTTCAGGCCCGCTCGCCGGGGTGTATGCAAGTCCATGTCGGGGCTGGGGGGACGTCCTCGCGGCCTCCCCCCCCCCCCCTCCCGGCGCCCACCTCGAGGTCGGCACTCCTACCGGGAGTCCGCGGCTCCCAAAGTCCGCAGGCCGCGCCGGGTGGAGACTCAATGATGGAGGCCCTTCGGCAAAGGGCCCCAGGACTCCATGGAGTTTTGCACTGCCCGCGTTTGGTTGCTCTCCCAACCAAGAGGCTCACGATGTTGGAGCGCGGCCCAAAGCTCCGGTCTCCACGGCGACCCAGGTAGGTATCGCCCGCTCCGTGGTGGACTCCAGCGCGCTGCTGTTGCAGCTCTGGTCCGGTTCCCCGGTCCCCGGCAGGAAAGGGGGGATAGCTTGGATCCAGGGGTGGGCCCCCGCGAGGTGGGGAGCGAGGATGAGGACTCGAGAAAATAGTCGTTGTCCCCGCAGAAGTGACTGCTGGGAGTTAGTTTCCCCCTTTACCATGCCCCCTCTCCCACATATAAACAGTTAATGTTTCCCCCCCAGAAACAGACTTTTGACCACCTGGACTAAAAATAAAAAAAAGATGTAAATACAAACAGGCTGAAGGCAGAGGCTGTGTCAGTGCAGCGCCCCATGGGGGGGAAGAAAGGAAAAAATGGAGGTGGTAGGAGGAGCCCGAGAGGCTGGAGGGAGAGGTAGGAAGGGGAGGTGGCAGCAAAGGTCAACATAATTGAGAGAATTTGTTGTTCATGCCTTGAGGATGCAGACCCCCCAAGCGGAAAAATTGAATATGTGGTGACTGTCATTCAATTTGCGGTGGTGTATGAGGTGCTGTTCCTTCCTTTTTAAAGTTGGTTTCTCCTCATAATCACAAAAAAATACCTGTAGTACTATTCATTACTGCACTTCTTATCATTGCTTTCACCATTATAGGCAGCCATGAAATTTAACTCAAAGGTAGACACAAAATGTGGAGTAATCGCGGGTCAGGCATCATCCTCTGGGAAAAGGAAATGGGCACTCATTTGCTTGCTCAGAAACTGTCTGCTGCAAGCATTTGTTATATACATGGGACAGGTGGGCACTTGAACAATTCCAGCTTGCAGTGCCACTGAATGTGCTGCAAAAGTGCCCTACAGAAGAGTCTCAGGAAAATATAATCTGACCAATATGTTGTTGGATTGGAAGTCACTGCATAGTTTCAACAAATATGCCATCAGTTACCATCAGACTTCCTGGCATGTGAGCGGATCAAATTAAGCCGAACATGAGTGTTGCTCAGAGATGCGGACTCAGCAGGCTGTGAGGGTTAAGGGCCATTTTCAGGGTATCCCACAAATTGACCACAGACGGGCTGCCAAAAGTGACGTCTTCCAGTGCCAGAGGTTTGTTGAGCAGAGGGCTCCAATAAGCTCATCTTCCACGTTTACATTTATGGTCAGCAGGGTGCATTATCAGAAGAGGGGGTAGTCATTTTTTAACCTGCCCTCCCCCTCGACACATGGAAAAACTGGCAGACTGCTCCTTCAAAATAGTCATCCCTCCACCCACCCACCCACCTCCCCCAATCTGGCCATTAGAATTGATAAAATTTGCAGGTGCATGTTATGCATATGTCCATGTTTGGTGGTGCAATCTCTGCAGATGGGGTTCAAAAACCATGGATTCATCCCAAGTAATGCTTACTCACAAGTTCCAGTCGTGCTTGGGTTTTATTCAGGCCGCTGGTGTGTTTGAGTAGAGTTTGCATGTTCCCCCTGTGATCCGTATGGGGGGTTCCTGTAACGTTTAGGTGAGATGTCGATCTGCGAGGAATGAAATTGGGTTTTGGTAGGATTTTTATTGAACATCTAACCTAAAGGCCTGTATATGTTTTTTGAGTGTGGGAGGAACCCCACACAGTCACAGGGTGAAAGCGAATGTTCAAAACTCCATAGAGACAGCACTCATGGTCAGGATCGAACCGGGTTCTGGTGCTGTAAGACAGTAGCTTACCATTAGCGCCTCTGTGCAAACCCTAATGTCCTGCAAGACGTGGCTCTGAATAGATTGAGACTCTTGAGGAAGTGGATAATTTATAAAGTAGAAGCATTCAAGGGCTGCAGGGAAAGTGAGGCGGCTATGAAACTCACGCAGATAGATCTTTCAGAGTTCGTGGACACAAGCAGGAATGCTCTGAAATGAACTCTATTACTTTGTCACTCTGCATTTAATTGTATATTTTTTATGAAACTTTCACGTGCCCTCTATTGCCTCTTTCCTTGACAGCAAGCTGGCAGAAAATTAATTATAAAGATTTAAGTCAGTGCTCTTCAGCCATTCCTTGCTGGACTGTCCCAAGTAAGCTTGGAACAGTTGTGTCACAATCCTTTTCCCATGAGACAGATGACTATCGCATTTTCCCAGGCAGCTTGAAGAGCAAGCTCGTATGTGAGGATGTCTTAGAGTGGGTGTGAAGGTCAGGCGGAGTTCCTTCATTCAAAAGTAGTTCTCAATCTTGTCTTGGATGATACCTAATGCTGGCAATTTCTGGAGCTTTAGGTACCTTGCATCAGACCTAATCTGTGACTGTGAGACGTTTAACTGCATTTGTTACAAAGTTGAATTTAAAATCAATGTCTTGCCTCTGTAATTGGATTCAAACAGAAATTGTTAGGGATATATATTAAGATGTTAATAAAGCTGGGGTTCGGATATGGATTTGGGGGTCATTTGGACTTTCTGGGCCCTTTGCCATTGATTCGGGGTGATTGCATTTTGAGACACCTTTCTTCAATCTTCTCGGTATTAGAGAGGGGGTATGACGGGAAGAATGGGGGTGGTGATAGAATCTTTTATGAGCAGTTGCTTCACAGCCTCTTTTTTTTAGCCGGACCTTCTCTTGAGTGAAAGGTGGCTGCAGGAGTGTGGTGGCATTGAACAGTATAGTACTGGTGTTGATTTCACTGCTATCTAGACTACACTTCTTCCCACCTTGCCTCCTGCAAACACTCATAACCCTACTCCCAATTCTCCGTCTACCACAGATCTTGCGCTCAAGATGAGGTGTTCAATTCATGGACATCCGAGTTTCCTCCTTCTTTAGAGATGAGGGACTTCCCCTATTCCATCCATAGATAAGGCCTTCAAACGGGTTCTTCCTCGGTGTTCCCCGTCATCTCCGCTGGTGCTTTGAATCTGTCATTTTCCACACCTTACATTTGCTTTAGTTGTGGGTCGAGGAGGGCAGAGTGAGGGGGATGAGGTTCCAGGCCCAGATCATTGACTGCTGGCAAGAATGTACTTCATTCAAGGGGGTTCTTTTCTAACTGCTAAAAATAAATGATAGTAAATTATGAAATGATATAGTACACTCGCTCAAGAATGGGGAATAACGTTTGGGAATGGTGCGAATTCCCAGATTGTGATGATTTGCAGGGAACGGTTATGGATATGGATCATGTTAGGTAGTGGAGATTAGTTCAGTTTGGTATTATGTTTGGCATGGGGATTGGTGGGGGGGCCCCCCCCAAAGGGTCAGTTTTGTGTGATCTTCTTTTGTTCTTTGTTCCATGTAATCCCCTATTCAACAGGTAATGGAAGCTTTTTCTGGATGTTCTAATCTGATTTGTTGAGGGATGACCAGCTGGTTGGAGATTTTAATTCCGCTTCATAAATAAATCTGAAAGTAAATCTCATGGATCTGTCATTTTGTCATTGTGGCCTCGGATAATAAAACTGTCCGCTTCTCCAGACCAATTGTCCTTTTGTGAGGACAATCTGCTTGTTTGGACCGTATAGATGAGGACCCCCCCATTCCTTAAATATTTGACTATTTGGTGCAGGGAGTTGGCCATTTCAGTCCTTCGAGCCTGCGCCACCTTTCCCTGTGATCTTGGCTGATATCCACAATCACAGTACCCCATTATCCTTGCCTGATACCCATATTCCTTGATCCAACTAGCCCTAGGAGGATACTATCTCTCTTTTCAATGCTTCGTTGTGTATCGCCTCCACTGCCTTCTGAGGCAGAGGAATTCTACAAATTCACAACTCTCGTGGGTGATATAAAGGAATTGTTCACATCCAGTTCTAATTGCCTACCCCTATTCTTAAACTGTCCCTGGTTCGGACCCACCCCCCCCCCCTCAACATTGGGGGGGGAAAAAACAAAAAAGTTGTTTACTGCATCTCGCCTGTTCAATCACTTATTAATTTTATTATTTCTATAAGTCACCCTCTCATCCTTTCTAAATTCCAGTGAATTACAAGCAGTCTCTCCTGTCTTTATTCTTATGACAGTCCAGTCCATCCTTGGGTATTAACCTCCTGAAACCTCGCTGCTCTCCCTTCATACCACGAATGTCTTCCTCAATTTGGAGCCAAAAATGCACAATTACTCCAGGTGTTGTCTCACCAGGACCTTAGTACAACTGCTGAAGGACTCTTTGATCCTTATACTTAAAATCCTCTCGGTTTGAAGACCAACATGTCATTAGCATTTTTCATGCTTTGCTGTAACTGCTTGTTTAACTTTCATGATGATGTACAGGACACCCAGGTCTCGTTGGACTTCCCCTTTTCCTAACCTGAATACTTTGTGATAATAATCTGCCTTCCCATTCTTTGGCCAGTTATAGTGGATAACATACATGTACCCACTTTATACTTCATCTTGCCTGTTGATTCTGCCCATACACCAACCTGTCCTAGTTACCCTGCAACCTTCATAGTCATCTTCACTGTTCTCATTGCACCAAGCTTTGTGTCATCTGCATTTTTGCTAATATTATTTTAATTCCTTCATCTAATTCTATTATTATTTATTGTAAATCTGTAGCTGTGGTCCGCACCGAGCCGTGCAGCCAACCTCTAGATCATGGCCTGCCACTCTGAAAGAGATTCGGCTCCAGCATCTTCCCCACCACTGATGTCAGGCTAACGGGTCTATTTTTCCCTGCTTTCTACTCTCTCCTTCTTGAATTGTTAGGACGGATGCTTATTAAGACAATAAGAACAATATACACTGTTCATGCGACTTTAGACGTTATGTATCAATAACTACCTCATTCCCTTATTTAAAAATAATTAAGAATTAAAAAAATGCAAAACGAAATTTCTCCAAATGAATACTATATCAATTATCAATAACTTTAACTTCCGTAAAATCCAAAGGAAACATGACCTAGAATCTTATTTGAACATTAGAAATTGATTCACCAAGGACATCCACAATTTATAGTGCACCTCCTTGAGTACCGGGGATGCAGACATCAGGTCTGCGGATTTAAGGCCTTAAGGTTTCCTTCCAGTATTCCAAACACCATTTCCTGTTTTTGTGATTTCTTTCATTTTTATTACCTCTGTATCTGTACTCTTAGTAACATCTGGGAGAATGTGTGTGTCTTCCTTCGTGGTTGACAGAACCCAAGTACCTGTGTCAACTCGTGGCCAATGTTCTTGTTACCTCATAATTAATTTCACTGTTTCTTGGTCTTTCATTGGACCCTCTTTTTGTCTGAACTATATCTTTATTTTCATACATATCTAAAGAAGACTTTTACTATCCTCCTTTTTATTCTTGGTAAGCTTACCTTCGTACTTCATCTTTTCTCCCCGAAGTGTCTTTTTAGTTACCTACTGTTGATCTTTGAAGTTTTCCAATCCCTGGCTTCCCACTCTATCTTTGCCATGTTATTCGTCTTCTCTTTTATTTTTATACTGTCCTTGAGTCTCTTGTCGCCTCGGTCGCCTCTTACTCCACTTAGAATCTTTCTTCCTCTTTGGAATGAAATGATCCTGCCTCATTTGGATTATTCCCAGAAATACCTGCCAAATTGCTGTTCCATTGTCTTCCTGCTCGGGTCCTTCCAGTCAATTTTGGCAGTTCCCCCTCATGCCTTCCATAGTCCCCCTGTTCAATACAATACTGACACTTCCGATTTTACTTCTCCACCTTAAATTAAAACTTATCATATTATGGTCACGACCTCCGGGATTGGTTCCTTTACCTTGAGTTTCCTTATCAAATCTGGTTCATTGCACAACACTAAATCCAGAATTGCCTTCTCCCTGGTAGGCTCCAATAACAAGCTTTGACCGAGTGGGCGGCGCGACCGACGTCGCTGCGGCCTCTGCAGTCCTTATAGTCTTTTAAAACCTTTTTTTGCCCGTTGAGGGTATAGTTCGTAGTGGGTTTTTAACTGTGTATGTGTGGGGGGGGGCGGACGGGGTGGATGGGGGAAACTTTTAAATCTCTTCCCTGTACAGGACCCGACCTTTTCCCTGTGGGGTCTCCGTTGTCGGTTGGGGCCTGCACTGCGGAGCGGCCTCCAACCGAACGACCTGGGGGCTCCAGTCGCGGAGCAGCCGCTGGGAGCTGCGGGGACCTACCATCGTGGAGCTGGCCGGCTTCGGAGCGTGTGAGCTGTGGTTGCACGCCACTGCGGCCCGACTTCTGGAGCTCGGAAGGCACTAGCCGTAGGTCTGGTGGACGGTAAACACCGGGATCTCACGGGTCCCTGGGGCGGAGACCCCTTTTCGGAGCCCCCACATCGGCAAAAACACAACTTCTCCCGCCGAATTGCGGGGTTGAAAGTGACCTGGAGTGGGGCCTTACATCGCCCGGCGCGGCTTCTTTAACGGGCCGCGGGGCTTGCGAGCGCCCGCGGGGGCTCCAACATCAAGACCAGTACAGCAGGGCCTTACATCGTCGTCTACTGGCATGGCATTAAAGGGCCACGGACTTGCTAGCGCTCGCCCGGGGGTTTTGACTTTGACATCGGGGAGAGGAATATTGAGAGCAGGGGAGAGACAAGACTTTGCCTTCCATCACAGTGAGGAGGTGATTCACTGTGATGTGATTGATGTTTGTATAAATTATGTGTAGGTGTGTGTCTTGGTTGTTTTCTTGTTGTATGACTGCAGAAACCAAATTTCGTTTGAACTTCATGTGAGGTTCAAATGACAAATAAACGGTATTGTATTGTATTATTGTATTGTAAGCTGTTGTAAGAATCCATCTCCGAGGCATTCTGCAAACTCCCTTTCTTGGGGTCCAGTACAACCAGATTTTCCCAGTCTACCTGTGAAATCTGTAAGTATCTGAATCAGTCCAGTACCAACCTGATTTTCCCAGACTTGAAATCTCCCATAACCGCCGTTGCATTGCCATTGATACATGCTAATTTCAACTCCTGGTGCAACTTGCACCCTATCTCAAGGCTACTGTTTAGTGGCCTGTAGATAAGTCCAATTAGGGTTTTTTTACCTTACAATTTCTCAGTTCTCCAACAGAGTTACCCCACCCCCTCTGCCACGTTTTCTGTCTTTTTTTATTGCTCTGATCTCTTGCAGCCATGTTTCTGTAATTCCCACAACACCATACTTACCAATTTCTAACTGAGCCTCAAGCTCATCAACTTTATTTCTTCATAACACTTTTAATAGTAAGATTAAATGAGAACTTACCAGTTCGAAGTGAAGTTTGATCCTTATTTTATGAGGAGTGACGTTGAGGGATTACGTGAAGAAGCCCCGCCAGGCGCATGCGCGTCATACTTCAAAGCAGCGGTTGTGAAAAAACACAGAAAGCAAAATAGCTGAAGTAACATTGTAAGGTTCGTAGAAGACTAGAACTACAGATGATCTCTTAGATTATGAGGGTGGGATCGGAGGGTACGTAATCCCTCAACGTCACTCCTCATAAAATAAGGATCAAACTTCGAACTGGTTTTAAGTTCTCATTTAATCTTACTATTTTATTCGGAGTCACATGAGTGAAGAGATTTCAAAGCTCTGTGTTTGCATTTGCCGCAGATGCACTCCATACGACAAGCTGCTTTCGGTTGACACAGTAGTAAAATAAAGAAGATATTGAACATTGCCATGAATAATTCAATAACGATTTTAATAGTAACAAACAGAGTAATGACCCCTCTGTCCAGGAGGAAATTAAAACAATGATTGATATAAACAAAGCAATAAAATTAAAGGGAACCCAAAACAGCAGGCCCAAACCGTGGCACTGCCTGAACAGGTTTATCATAAAAACGAGAAAAATTGTTGCCTCTCTAGACCACCCTGCGGCCACGAGGATTTGATCTAGCGGCACGTCCTGAGCCTTCGCCGCGGATGTTGACGCCGCTGCTGGAGTGAGATTTAAACACATCAGTGTCGATTCCCGCAGATCTGAGAACCTATTTCAACCATCTAGAAAATAGTTTGTACTGACACTTGCTTATATGGCTTTTTGTGACTAATGAGCAGTCCTGTCTCAGAACTCTTCAGACTCCTTGTTAACGCAATATTTGGGTTAAATGTTTAACTACACATAACAGTTGGTCAACAGGAATATGCTTTAAACATCACCTTGATTCCTGACCTTCCTGGTCTACTTTGTTTGATTAAATCACAGACATAAAAATGTAATATCATCTTGGAGAAATGCACATAATCTATTCTACAATGTGCAATGTTTGTACACGTTGTGCTGAAACCAACGCCAGTAACATAACACTTTAAGAGTCAATTTTTGCAAAGATAATGACGCTATTCGAGCCCTTTGCCGAAGCAGTGTGAGACCTATACAGATATCCCAGATTGCTGTGTATCTGGGTTGAGGAGGGTTTTTGTTAAAATTCCTCTCATAAACCTGGACACCAATGGATGAGACCCAATAGGTTGTCGTGTGCTGAGACTGCCCTAAATAAGAGGACAAAGCACTGCGAGCGTGTTAATAGCACTATAACTAAGGTGCTCATCAAAATGTAAAGTAGCATAGGAACTCCAACACATCATGTATAACTAGCAGTTATCATACGATATATTAGATTGTACACGAACAGTTTCCCATTTTTTAATGAGCACGATGTATTGTTTTTTACTGCTAGTTCTCCACCCTGCAGTCATAACCTCCATGGTCTGTTCGATAATCCAAGCCCTTGGTATGGTCTGGTCAGAACCTGCAGACCAACAAATTGATACGGTCTTGTAATGGGTGGACTTTCTCCTGTAACAGAGATGCACCAACAAATGACTGCCGCTGGGAATTCTCATGAATGGCTGTGCCATCATTTCTCAGTTACCAATGGGAACATGATTGTGTTGGCCAATCTGGGACCACCAAAAAACCTGTGACGGAGTCCACGCTCTATTTTGGTGAGACATTTCGCAGAATGGAGGAAATGCATAAAAGAATGATTGTCCCCAGTGTATACGAGAACGCATCCACAGCTACTGCACCTGGATCTGGCTCCCAGGAGACATTATTTAGGCAACTTGGTGATTCAGTCTGGATGCAAAGAGATCAATATATAGGGCAAAATCCAAATCGATAGTAACAATGGTTTGAAATATGCTGACATTCAACTTCCATTCTATATTGTCATGAAACTTTCTCGACCCAAGGTCTACTACCACATTATCTATACCTGGTAGATAGATGGACCGAAACCAGATGTTCTGTGAAATACACCAATGCCAGATAGTATTAGCCAAGTTATCAATAACACAGATCTAGCTCCTCCCATATGATTATATATGCCACAGCTGTGGTGTTATCAATCTGGAGTTGAACGTGGAAATCAGACATTGTGGAGAAATATGCTTTTAATCCATAAAAAGCACCAATAATTCCAGATAATCAATACCAAGGTGTGTGAAGAAGCAAGTCCTCTTGCTCAGTCCATCTACCCCCACAGCTAGGACTCTGTGTCTGTAGCCCACCATCCGAGAGCGCCAACATCAGTCTGTAAAATCACTGAAGGTTCGTCCACCAAAATGTGATTGGTGGCTTGGCTAACATTAACAATCCACCACTGCAATTCTGCCAGAGCCATGGTGGGTAACTGCATAAGCCGATCAAAATGGCCTGCATTGTGTTTCAATGCTTGTTCTCTTGCTCTTTGCAAATGTTGATAATGCAAAGGCCCGAACTGTACTGCATGGAAGGCTGCTTTCAATTTCCCAATGACCTTTGCAACGTCTCGGATGGAAGGATAAAGGTTTTGTGTAGTACCAATAGAGGACATTAACAATATACTACTACTTGGATGCTGGTAATGTAACTGTCATATGAACTGAATCAAGAAAGAAACCCCAAATACTTCAATCTGTTGGGTTGGCTGTAACTTGGGACTTAAGTGGATGGACCAAAAATCCCAATGATTCAAGAGATTCTTGGTTGCTGTACATGAGTCTTCAGCTGAATCTTTAGTGTTGCGACAATTAAGATATCATCTAAATAGGCCATAACAATGTGATTGTGGGCCCTTAATTGCCCAGCACAGGCTTCACCAATTTAGTAAATCACTAGGTGCAGAACTTAATCCATTAGGCAATGCTCTATATTACCACAGCGGTCCCATCCAATTAAATTTCAAGTACCTGCAATAATCAACATGAATTGGCACTGAAATTATAAGCATCTTGTAATCAATGGTGGCCATGTAACAACCCTGGGACATTAGCTGCTTTGCAGTAACAAATGTGTCCATTTTAAAATGCCTATAGAGAACTGAAGTATTCAATTGAGTGAGATCCAGAAATTACTCTACAACCACATCTTTTTTTGGGTCTGGGAAAAATATTAGACACAAATTGTTGAGGATGATGAACTGCTTTTTCAATCTCACCTTTATGGGACAAATTTGAATCTCCACATTGACTTGCTCAGTCTCGTGAACAGAAAACACCATACTTTACAAGGCTTATTGCTGGTGAGGTGGATCTATCCCTGAGATAAACTCAATGGTGGACCCCGACACAGTATTTAGAATAAACAAATCAGACATTGTACAGCACATTCCTGAATAAAACAATTGTAATCGACCTCAATAGGAGGTTGCACACCAGAATTGTAACCTGAAACAAAGTCCCTGTACCTCTGCGGTGGTTTGGAAAACTTTTGTCTGGCCGTGTTGGGGTTATAGGCAACGTGACGTGGGGGATACCCTCGTTGCCACCCTGGCTTCCCTATGCTGGGCCCAGCACCCGGATCGGACCTCCGGTAAACGACCCCCGGCTTCCGAAAATAAACGGGCAAGCTGTGGCCGGCTTCATTAGCCCCATGGTTTTCGCCCCCTCGTCAATTCCCAAATTAGTTTTACCAGATCGGAACAAGAGGAGTTCAGGCGATTGGACGTTGGTCGCCTTACAGAGCGCAGCAAATATTTGGTTCAGGGTCGGCCTGATGGCAATTTTCTGAATGCAGTGATCTCGAAAAAAAGTTACAGATCATACCCAACATGTCTTTATGTAACTGAGTTAAACACGGTCCCTCGGACCATGGTGCCAAATGCAGTGATCGTAGCCACCACCAATTTGAGGACGTGCTGATAACGAACCTCCTGCCCCTCATGGAAGGGACTCATGGGTGTGTCCATATAGCTGGGTTCACCATTGGCACTTTTATACGATGCACAGTTTTACAGGTGTTTTATATTTATTACTTGTCTCTTGCATGGCGGATTGTTGTAGCTGGTGAGAAACTAAGTAATTGATATTAGTTGTATTTTGGGTGTATTTTGTCATTTCTCTGTACTCTCTTCCCCTTTAACTCCATCCTTATACTCCCATTTGTCAAACCCTCCCCCCCACAGCAATGTGCTGGGCTTTTAAAGGGCTTCTGAAATGGGACTGCAAGTTGCTTCACTTATTCAGGGGATATGAGTGTGACAAGTTAGCGTTATTATCCATCCCTGATTGCCGCAGAATGAGGAGGTAGTTAAGAGTGAAACAACATCAATGGTTCTGGAACTGCATGTGGATCCACCTTGATATGGATAACAGAATTTAATTTTCGGAACCACGTTTGTGGCAAGATAGTTTTTAGGACAATTTAGCAAGTTGATTAGATACCAGCTCGGTTCAGCATGGTGGTGCAGCGGTAGAGCTACTGCCTTAAAAGCCCCTGTCCCACTTAGGAAAACCTGAACAGAAACCTCTGGAGACTTTGACGCCCCACCAAGGTTTCCGTGCGGTTCCCGGAGGTTCACAGAGGTTTTTTGTCAGACTCCCTAATGGTTGAAAGTGGTTTCCGTTGTAAAAAATCGGTAATTTTTTAGTCTAAGCCGGTTGCGATGCTAATTGAAGGTGGTTGCCAGAGGACAAAAACCTCCGGGAACTTCCGGGGAACTGCATGGACACCTTGGGTGGGGCGCAAAGTCTACAGAGGTTTCCGTTCTGGTTTTCTAAGTGTGACAGGGGCATTACAGCGCTAGTAGACCGGGTTCGATCCTGACTATGGGTGAGGAGTTTGTATGTTGGACCCCGTGACCTGCGTGAGTTTTCTCAGAAATCTTCAGTTTCCTCCCACATTCCAAAGATGTACAGGTTTGTAGGTTAATTGGCTTGATATAAAGGTAAAATTTACCCTGGTGTGTGTGGGGTAATGTTAATGTGCGGGGAACGCTGGTCGGTGCGGACTTGGTGGGCCAAAGGTCTTGTTTCCGCGCTGTATCTAAACTAAAACCAACTTATTTCTAGTTCGACAATTTAGCAGTTTGAATGGTTACCATTATTAAGACAAGTTAAATTTTAGTTCCAAAATTATTCAGTTACAATTCCCCAGCTGCAATCATTGGATTGAAACATGTGATTGGGCAATGGTTTGACATTTTGACCACTTATTGAGTAACATTACCGGCATTCTTTGTCCCCAGTGTAAGGAATGTAGGGATGGGAAATAAAAACACCCACACACCAAAAAAAAGAAAAAAGGCACAAAGTCAAAACAGCAATGCAAATATATTTAGTATTTTGAGCTCCCAGAATGTGTGGTGAAGCAAAGATATCTTGGAATCATTCATATAATGATTATTATTTGATTTGAAACGATTGCATCTTTCAGAATGCAGAAGGATGGATTTTCCAATTTTTATTAACTACTGTATGCTGTCTCTAAATGGTCAAAGGCAGAGCGTCAATCTTTGCATTAATGTGCTCGCTCTGCCCTGGGAAGGAACTGCCATTGCATTTGCCTTCATACTTTCTGCAGCTCTGACGGCCATAGGATATGGAGATTTCACCCTAAAGCAGAACAGACCATGAGTTGCCGCCAGCCTCATGTGACAGGTCCTGGGCCCCATCCTTGTCCTGCCTTGATGGCCTTCTGGAGACACAAGAGACTGCAGATGCTGCAATCTTGAGCAAACACACAGAGCTGGTGGAACTCAGCAGGTCAGGCAACATCCATGGAAGGAATGGACAGACACCATTTTGGCTCAGGCTGATGGAGAAGGTGGGGGAAAGGTGGAAAAGAGAGGAGGGGTGGGTCAAATCATGGCAAATAATACATGGATACAATAGTTCAATAGTGCTTCATTTATCACTTATGCAACTGCACAGTGGGACTCTTTTTGCATATATTACACATGCAGGCACCGCCATTTTGTCTGCCATTATTCAAAGTCCACAGGTGAGGGGGATTTGGGTGGCTGATGGTGGGTGCTCTGGTTTCCTCCCATTTGCCAAAGATGTACAGGTCTGTAGGTTAGCTCCCCATTGTGTTTGGGGAGTGGATGTGAAAATGGGATAACATGGTGTGAGCAAGTGATCGATCATCAATGAGGACTCGATGGGTCAAAGGGTTTGTTGCCATGCTGCATTTTTCAATCAATTCGATCTCTCCAGCACCCCTCCCACACCCTCTCCTGCCTTCAAACACCAATAGTCCCAGAGAGCAGACATCCTGAATATCAGTAAAGGTGTGGAATTACTCTAAAAAGTACTCCTACAGCTACCATCTTCGATGTATTCAACAAAAGAGCAGAAACTGCTAAAATTGGCAGCAGCAATTCACTTGGAATGGAATTGCAGACATTTGCCAGAGGTTTGCTGAGCTGGGCACAGGGAGAGGAGACAGGATTTGTAACCTCACATCCCTGGCTACTAGCCCAGATTTCTAGTAAAATCGGACTACAGATTGTAACTATTCATCCAACAACAACAACAGATATTTATGTAGAAGCTTGAAGGCAGAGAAAGACCTGCATAGCTCTTCCTGGAAGTTATTCTTGGACTCCAAGCCATCTCCAAGCCATCTCCTACCAGAAATGAACAAGAGGATCTATTCTCTTGCATTCTCTGGATGTGGCTTCCACTGGCAGGACTAGCTTTCATTTCCCATCCCAATCACCCTCGAACTGACTGTGAGCTGGGCTGCTTAAAAGAGCAAAATCTCCTGCACCTGAAACATTAACATGTGAGATTACTCCAGATGCTGCCTGATCTGCAAGGCTCAGTGTTGGGGCCGCAAGGCTCGGTGTTGGGGGCGGCAACTGTTTACCATATATATTAATGATTTGGAAGAGGGAATTAGGAGCAACACTAGCAAGTTTGCGGATGACACAAAGCTGGGTGGCAGTGTGAACTGTGAAGAGGACGTTAGGTGGTTGCAGGGTGACCTGGACAGGATTGAGTGAGTGGGCAGATGCGTGGCAGATGCAGTATAATATAGATACATGTGAGGTTATACACTTTGGCGGCAAAAACAAGGGGGCAGATTATTATCTCAATGGGGTTAGGTTAGGTAAGGGGGAGGTGCAGCGAGACCTGGATGTCCTTGTACACCAGTCACTGAAAGTT
Source organism: Okamejei kenojei (assembly GCA_035221665.1). Taxonomy (NCBI): domain Eukaryota; kingdom Metazoa; phylum Chordata; class Chondrichthyes; order Rajiformes; family Rajidae; genus Okamejei; species Okamejei kenojei. Next base: position 97,185,481 of record CM069134.1, read on the forward strand.
GGCGTGCAGGTACAGCAGGCGGTGAAGAAAAGCTAATGGAATGTTGGCCTTCACAACAAGAGGATTTCAGTATAGGAGTAAAGAGGTTCTTCTGCAGTTGTATAGGGTACTGATAAGACCACATCAGAACTATTGTGTACAGTTTTGGTCTCCTAATTTGAGGAAGGACTTCCTTGTGATTGAGGCAGTGCAGCGTAGGTTCACGAGATTGATCCCTGGGATGGCGGGACTGTCATATGAGGAAAGATTGAAAAGACTAGGCTTGTATTCACTGGTTTAGAATGATGAGGGGGGATCTTAAAGAAACTTATAAAATTGTAAAAGGACTGGACAGACTAGATGCGGGAAAAATGTTCCCAATGTTGGGCGAGTCCAGAACCAGCCTTAGAATAAAGGGGAGGCCATTTAAGACTGAAGTGAGAAAAAACATTTTCACCCAGAGAGTTGTGAATTTGTGGAATTCCCTTCCACAGAGGGCAGTAGAGGCCAAATCACTGGATGGATTTAAGAGAGAGTTAGATAGAGCGTTAGGGGCTAATGGAGTCAAGGGATATGGGGAGAAGGCAGGCAGGGGTTATTGATTGGGGATGATCAGCCATGATCACAATAAATGGCGGTGCTGGCTCGAAGGGCTGAATGGCCTCCCCCTGCACCTATTTTCTATGTTTCTATGTTTCTATCTGCCAGGACTTTCCAACGTGTTCCATTTTTGTCTCAGATTTCCAGCATCTGCAGGTTTTATTAAGTTCTTTTCTGCTATTTCAGAGAAGTCATGAATTATGAAAGCACCAAGGCAAATTCCTTGTATGTATCCATACTATAACCATATAACCATATAACCATATAACAATTACAGCACGGAAACAGGCCCTCTCGGCCCTTCCAGTCCGTGCCGACCATTTGTTTTCCCCTAGTCCCATCTACCTGCACTCAGACCATACCCCTCCATTCCCTTCACGTCCATATACCTATCCACTTTATTCTTAAATGTTAAAATCGATCCTGCCTCCACCACTTCTGCTGGAAGCTGATTCCACACAGCCACCACCCTCTGAGTAAAGAAGTTCCCCCTCACGTTACCCCGAAACTTCTGTCCCTTAATTCTCATGTCATGCCCTCTTGTTTGAATCTTCCCTACCCTCAATGGGAAAAACGTATCCACGTCAACTCTGTCTACCCCTTTCATCATTTTAAATACCTCAATCAAGTCCCCCCTTAACCTTCTGCGCTCCAAAGAATAAAGACCTAACTTGTTCAACCTTTCTCTGTAACATAGTTGCTGGAACCCTGGCAACATTCTAGTAAATCTCCTCTGTACTCTCTCTATTTTGTTGACTTCCTTCCTATAACTAGGCGACCACAATTGTACACCATACTCCAGAATTGGTCTTACCAATGCCTTGTACAATTTTAACATTACTTCCCTACTCCTATATTCAATGCTCTGATTTATAAAGGCCAGCACACCAAAGGCTTTCTTTACCACCCTATCTACATGCGATTCCACCTTCAGGGAACTATGCACAGTTATTCCTAGATCCCTCTGTTCCACAGCATTCCTCAATTCCCTACCATTTACCATGTACGTCCTATTTTGATTTGTCCTGCCAAGATGTAGCACTTCACACTTATCAGCATTAAACTCCATCTGCCATCTTTCAGCCCACTTTTCCAAATGGCCCAAATCTCTCAATTGGCTAATAACAATTTTTCAATTCATGGCTATACTTGGCTAATAACAATTATTCAATTCAATTCAATTCAATTAACCACATTGGTGGATTTGAAGTCGTGTTCTTGGACAATAGACAATAGACAATAGGTGCAGGAGTAGGCCATTCGGCCCGTTGAACCAGCACCACCATTCATTGTGATCATGGCTGATCATCCACAATCAGAAAAACCCGTTCCTGCCTTCAACCCCATATCACTTGACTCTGCTATATTTAAGAGCTCTATTTAACTCTCTCTTGACTTGAAACAGATAATGATTATGGATTCCTCTTCCTACAGGATGGCAGGTTTATTTGCATGACAAGTCACTAGCTTCATGGGCACCATTATCTTTACCGTTAATTTCCAAACTCTAAATTCAAGGTGTGGAATGAAAAGTATGGAGGGGATCTGAAGAAGCAATTATTTACACAGTGGATAGTTGGAATCAGAATGCATTGCCAGACGGGATCGTGGAGTCAGAGACACTTGCAACATTTATGGAGCATCTGGACAAATACTTCAACAGCAACAGCATTTTACGCTATGGACAAAGTGCTGGTAAAGTGGAATCGTATTGAAGGTCTTTTGTCCATGTTCCCACTCTCTTATTGCTCCCATTCACCCTTGTTTACAGCTTATCAGCAAGGTCGCTGCAGTTTTACACTGTCAGTGACGTTGCCCCTCACTGCAACATAACAAGTTTCTTTTGACTCCTTCACAGTTCCAATGAAGGGTGCACAACCTGAAATGTCACCTCTGTTTCTCTTCCCAGAGATACGGTCTGACGCTGAGAATTTCAAGCATTTTATATTTTTGCTTTAGGTTTTCAGCATCTGCATTCTCTTTTTGATTTTCACTTACTTGATGGCCAGCATGGCCAGGATGAGCCAAGGGGCCTGTTTCTCTGTTGTATGGTTTTATATCTATATAATATATAAATATCAAAAATGTTAACCCAAGCTGCAACAACAAGATTTAAACAGTCTCCATTCGAAGGTAGACCAAAAGTGCTGGGGAAATTCAGCGGGTGCGGCAGCATCTATGGAGTGAAGGAAATAGGCAACGTTTCGAGCCGAGGGTGGGGGTGGGGGGGGGGGGGGGGGGAAAGAAAGGAAGAGGAGGAGCCAGAGGGCTGAGGGAGAGCTGAGAAAGGGAGGAAACAATAAGGGCTACCAGAAATCAGAGAAGTCAATGTTCATGCCGCTGGGGTATAAACTGCCCAAGCAAAATATGAGGTGCTGCTCCTCCAATTTCCGCTGGTGCACACTTTGGCCATGTAGGACGCCCAGGACAGAGAGGTCGGATTCGGAATGGGAGGGGGAGTTGAAGTGCTGAGCCACCGGGAGATCAGGTAGGTTATTGCGGATCGAGCGGAGGTGTTCGGCGAAATGATCGCCAAGCCTACGCTGGGTCTCACCGATGTAGAGCTGACATCTAGAGGAGCAGACGCAATAGATGAGGTTGGAGGAGGTGCAGGTGAACCTCTGTCACACCTGGAATTAATGCTTGGGTCCTTGAATGGATATGAGGGGGAGGTTAAAGCGACAAGTGTAGCATTTCTAGTGTTGTCTATTACATAGTCACAATTTAGCCATGGCTCTTCTACAATATTTAAATAGATAAATCAGGTCCCCTGATAATTTGTACCATGGACAGATTTATTCGCGTTACCACGACCCAGGACATGGGCAGCTGTGTCCAAATACTTGGAGGAAGATGCCCACCCTTATCGGGGAAGGTATATGGTTTCTGTGGATATTGTTAACTTCATGATCTTCAGTAATTCTGCTAGGGCAGGCTGCCATGCTTAGGGTTGTTTTCCATCTTGGTATTCTCCTTTGTCATTCTTGCATGGGAGTGGCATTCAGTTTTCTGTGGAAAGTGGTAAAGGGAGGGTTTCTACACAACGTAGAGTTTATATGCCAAAGATAAAGGTAATTGAAGACAAACCAAACCAGATGCAAAGGTTCACACAAGGAACTGCAGATGCTGAAATCTTGAGTAAAACATAAAGTTCTGGAGTAAAGGGGCTGTCCCACTGTGGCGACCTAATTCGCGAGTTTAGAAGAGTTAAGGAGAGTTTGAAAAAATGTCATGTTGAAGATCTCCTTCGACCTCCTTCGACTATGTTCAAGACCAGCTTCGACTAGCTACAACTAGCTACGACTAACTTCAGGAAAATTGGACACCGAATTGGGGAGAGTGAGGCGACTTCCTTCAATCTCCTTTGACCTTCCTTCAACCTCCCTTCGACTATGATGAAGACTATCTACGACTACCGACTGCCTTCGACTACCCTCAATTACCTACGACTTACATGCCGACCTACTACGACCTACTGCGATTAAACCTACGAGTAAAAAAAGTATCCATTTTTTTCCATGGCAAACTCTTTTTATTCGCGGGCATTTTTCAACGTTGAAAAGTACGACGCGACCTAGCTGAGGCCTCGCGTACACGGGGACTACTCTCAAGCATGAAGGAGAGTTACAAAGACCTCCTACGACCTCGTGTCAACCATGCTGCGAGTATGGGTCGAGGGCAAACCCGCCAGAACTCGCGGATTAGGTCACCCAAGTGGGACAGCCCCTTGACTCAAAGGGTCAGACAGCATCTGTGGAGGGAATGGATTGGGTAAGGACCCTACTTCAAGCATCTTCTCTATTTGATTCGTACACACAGTTGCTTTCACCATGTATTTAAGTTTTCCCCAACACCATCCATACATGAGAAGATCTGTGTTCACTATCTGTTACCCAAACAGATGTACTATCTGCAGGAGATTAAGCTGCAAGTGTCATGCATAGCTCATGCATAGAGGAAAAGGTATCACAATGTAAAGTCTTCCTTCATCCACCTCATAACGTTGACTTTGCTATTAGAAAGCCTTCAAAATTGCAGTATGTGCTTTACCCATGGACAAAAGCATTGCTACAGCCAGCCTGAATTGTGACTGTCTCTCAACAAGTGATCTGCTGATTAAACTTCCCCTCAGCATCTCCTCCGGATTATGGTCAATTCCCTGACCACCCCCTCCCCCACCCAATGTGTGCTAGCCATCAATCCCCACCCCCACCTGATCTCATGCCTACCTCCCTGACCACAGTTGCATTCCTGCCCAAAATGCCCTTCATCCTTTTACTTTAGTTTAGTTTACTATTATCGTCGTGTGTACCGAAGGTGCATTGAAAAGCTTTTTGTTACCTACTATCCTGTCAGCGAGAGAATTAGAAATGGTGACAAGAGTGAGGTAAAGAGACTTTTATTATCATGTGTCCCTGATAGGTCAATGAAATTCTTGCTTGCTGCAGCACAACAGAATGTTGTTAGCATAATACAGAACAGTTCAGTGTGTCTATATCCCATAGACCGTATATATTGATGAAGCAGCTTGCCTTATATTAAAGCACGTTAGATTCCTATTAAATCTTTGAGTAGTCAGGATTGAACCTGGGTCTCTGGTGCTGTAAGGCAGCGACTCTACAGCTGCGCCACTGTGCCACACATAAATAAACAGATAAAGTGCAATAGGCTGTTATAGTTCAGAGTTTGTATGACGGTTAATAGCCTGGTGGCTGTGGGGAAGAATCTGTTCCTGAACCTGGACGTTCCAGATTTCAAGCTCCTGTACCTTCTTCCCGATGGCAATGGAGAGATGAGTGTGTGGCCAGGATGGTGTGGTTCTTTGATGATGTTGGCAGTCTTTTTGAGGCAGCGACTGTGATAGATCCCTTCGATGGTGGGGAGGTCAGAGCTGATGATGGACTGGGCAGTGGTCACAACTTTCTGCATTCTTTTCCGCTCCTGGACGTTCAAGTTGCCGAACCAAGCCACAATGCAACCAGTCAGTATGCTTTCTACTGTGCACCTGTAGAAGTTCGCGAAAGTCCTCCATGACATACCGACTCTCCGTAATTTTCTCAGTAAGTAGAGGCGCTGATGTGCCTTCTTTATGATTGCATCAGTGTGCTGGGACCAGGAATCAGTTTCTTGGTTTCCACAATCAGTTTCTTGGTATTGTTGGTGTTGAGAGCCAGGTTGTGCTGGCACCATTTGGTCAATCGGTCGATCTCACTTCTATACTCTGACTCGTCACCATCAGTGATACGTCCCACAACAGTGGTGTTGTCGGCGAATGTGATGATGGAGTTCGTACTATGTCCAGCTATGCAGTCATGAGTATAGAGTGAGTACAGCAGGGGGCTGAGCATGCAGCCTTGAGGTGCTCCCGTGCTGGTTGATATTGAGGATGATACATTTCCACCAATATGGACAGACTGTGGTCTGTGAATGAGGAAGTCGAGGATCCAATTGCAGAGGGATGCGCAGAGTCCCAGATCTGTGAGCTTGGAAACCAGCTTGGAGGGATGATGGTATTAAACGCCGAGCTGTAGTCAATGAATAACAGCCTGACATATGAGTTTTTGTTGTCCAAATGGTCCAGAGCGGAGTGGAGAGCCAGCAAGATCGCATCCACAGTCCACAATCAAGCAGTCCACAGAGTACAGATACAGGAAAAAGGGTTTAATGTTTAGTGCGATACAGTCCGAAAATTCAAATGTCTCCATTAAGGTAGATGGGAGGTCAGGACCGCACTCTAACTGGTGAGCTTGCCTGATAACAGCTGGGAATTGTTCCTGAATCTAGAGGAAAGCATTTTCATACTTCAGTACCTCTTGCCTGATGGGAGATGGGAGAAGAGGGTGACCGGGGTGAGACGTCCTTGATTATGCTGGTGGCCTTGTCGAGGCAGCATGAGATGTAGCTGAGGCCCCTCTAGATGTTGCCCCTCCTCATGAGTCTCCTATGCCAGGCTCCATCCCCCTTGAACCACCTCTGAAAACCTCTGCTCCTCCAACCCCTCCCACGATCTGCAGACCTTCTGATTTCAAAGACTAGCTCCTCAACAGTGGAGCTAATGAGAGAAAGGCTCCTGAGTGTGTCTATGCGCACATGTCCTCTCCCATCTGTCCCCCTGTGAACACCTTGGGTTTGGTACAGTTGCTTCTAGAAGGGGAGTTGACACTTCTGCCTTATGAGTTTGCCCTCATTTGAACTTGGAAATTTACAGCAATGGCCGCTCGTAGGTACTCGGGGTTCTCGTGGACATTTTTCAACATGTCAAAAAATCTTCACGATTCTTCCCGAGCTTACCACGTTTCCCGAGTTCCTGCCATTAGCGTTACGAGCCGCTAAGAGACGTCCCCGAGCTCCGACGTACCCGCTACGTACATTCTATGTGCTTCCACGAGTTTGATTTTTTTTTTAAACTTGGGAGAGCTCTTGAATGAGCTTGTACAGTGGGACAGCCCCATTACTCAGCACAGCTTTAATTTTCACTTTCAGCTGATGAAGATTTTCTTGCCATTATCCTGTTATTGTCATTAGTATTTTTTTTTTAATATTTATTTTTATTAGGAGCTATTGTACAAGGAGAAAGTGATCAACATAACAATTATACAATTTTCGTACAGCTTCAGTTTTAACATTTTATATACTAATAAGTAAATCGGAAAAAAGAAAAAAATGTCATTAGTAATTTGACCTCTTTGTTAACCAGTGATATAATAGACTAAATCTTACTTAATTGTAATTGACTCCTTTCACTCATCTCTGCCACAGAAGGCAGTGGAGCCCAATTCACTGGATGTTTTCAAGAGAGAGTTGGATATAGCACTAAGGGCTAATGGAATCAAGGGATATGGGGAGAAAGCAGGAACAGGGTACTGATTCTAGATGATCAGCCATGATCATATTGAATGGCGGTGCTGGCTCGAAGGGCTCCTGCACCTATTTTTTATGTTTCTATATTTCTATCCCCTCGCTATTCCTGCACTTTCTTTCAGTGGTTCCAAGTATTCTTGAGGCCTTGTTGTTGTGGTGAGTGGAACTCATACAAGGGATCCTGAAGCCTTGTCTACAGACTGCCCTGGTAGAGTCATAGAGTCATAAAGCAAGGAAAGAGGCCCTTTGGTGCAACTTATCTATGCTGACCGTTGCCTAACCGAGCTAACCTAACCTAACCACTTGCCTGTACAGTGTTAAAGAAAGAACTGCAGATGCTGGAGAATCGAGGGTTACACAAAAGGCTGGAGAAACTCAGCGGGTGCAGCAGCATCTAAGGAGCGAAGGAGATAGGCGACGTTTCGGGTCGAGACCCTTCTTCAGACTGGTCAGGGATCAGGGAAACAAGAGATATAGACGGTGATGTGGAGTGATAAAGAACAATGAATGAAAGATATGCAAAAAAGTATCGATGATAAAGGGAACAAGCCATTGTAAGCTGTTTGTGGTGTGAAAATGAGAAGCTAGTGCGACTAGGGTGGGGGAGGGAGATAGAGATAGAGGGAATGCCAGGGCCCGAGGGCTGAGGGAGATGTGGGAAGGGGAGGAGACAGCAATGGTTAACAGAATTGAGAAAATTCAATGTTCAAGCCCAGAGGATGCATACTCAAAGGATGCCCAGAGGAATATGAGGTACTGTTCCTCCAACTTGCGGTGTTGCTCACTCTGGCCGTGGAGGAGGCCCAGGACCGAGAGGTCGGATACGGAATGGGAGGGGGAGTTGAAGTGCTGAGCCACCGGGAGGTCGGGTTGGTTATTGCGGACCGAGCGGAGGTGTTCGGCGAAGCGATCATCAAGCCTCCGCTTGGTCTCACCTTGCCTGTACAGGCCTGGCCCATCCCTCTGAACCTTTTGCACACATCAAAGTTTGCTGCTACCAAATGCCATTTTAATGGCTTTTCAATTATTCTAATAATCAGAGACAATTAATAATATTTGAATTATATTTGACAATAAATTCAATTGACTTATTTAAATAATGTTTAAGGTTAAAGCATAGCTGTGTCGTGGAGCTACTGCCTCATAATGCCAGCATCCTGGCTTTGACCCTGACCTCCATCCTCCTCACATGCAGATCACCATACGAGGCATAAACCTTGCTTTGTTTTGGAATCTACACCACAAATAACCATTTTTTTTGACAAGTAAAGTCTGCACCAATCCCTGCCTCATTCGAGTGCTGCAGAATTTTAACTGCAGAATAGAAATGCCCCCATCTACAGATGATGCCCAGGAAATGCCAGGGCCATTATCAAGGTGGCAAAAGTCGAGGGTGTCAGAGGTGTCTCCACTTATTTTTTAATTCTCCCTAATTCAATTATTCATCCTTTCATTCCTTGATCTATCTTCCATTATTTAAAGTGAATTTATTCTCTGTATTCCACACACCCTCTTTCCCATCCTTCCCCCTTACTTCTCTCCCTCCACAGAATAACAGTTAATAACCATATAACAATTACAGCACGGAGACAGGCCCTCTCGGCCCTTCCAGTCCGTGCCGACCATTTGTTTTCCCCTATCAAGTCACACTGCATGTAATCAGGACTTAATGTTATCCCACTTTTTAAGAAAGGTGGGAGAGAGAAAACAAGGAATTGTAGACCATGAGGAAGATGCGGGAGTCAATTATAAAAGATGAGATAGCCACACATTTGGATAGCAGTAACAGGATCAGTCTGAGTCAGCATGGATTTACGAAGGGGAAATCATGCTTGACTAATCTTCTGGAATTTTTTGAAGATGTAACTAGGAAAATGGACAAGGGAGAGTCACTGGATGTAGTGTACCTGAACTTTCAGAAAGCATTTGATAAAGTCCCACATAGGAGATTAGTGGGCAAAACTAGGGCACATAGTATTGCGGGTGGAGTGCTGACATGGATAGAGAAGTGGTTGGCAGACAGGAAACACAGAGTAGGGATTAATGGGTCCCTTTCAGAATGGCAGGCAGTGACTAGTGGGGTACTGCAGCTATTTACAATATACATCAATGATTTGGATGAAGGGATTCAAAGTAACATTAGCAAATTTGCAGATGACACAAAGCTGGGTGGCAGTGTGAGGAGGATGCTATGAGAATGCAGGGTGACTTGGACAGGTTGGGGGAGTGGGCAGATTAAAAATAATGGAGTTAGGGGATATGGGGAGAAGGCAGGAACGGGGTACTGATTGGAGATGATCAGCCATGATCACATTGAATGGCGGTGCTGGCTCGAAGGGCTAAATGGCCTACTCCTGCACCTATTGTCTATCGCCTATTGTCTATTGACTTTAGGCCACCTTGTCCATGCCAACAAAGTCTACCATTCCTGAGCTTGTCCCATTTGCCAGCATTTGGCCAATTTCCCTCTAAACCTTTCCTATCCACGTAACTGTCCAAATGTACTTTAAGCATTGTAATTGTATCTGCCTCTACTAGTTCCTCTGGCAGGCCATTTAACATAATTACTGCCCTCTTTGTGAAAAAAGATACTTGTCAGATCCCTTTAAATATTTCCTCTCTCAACTTAAATATATGCTTTGTAATTTTGGATGCTATCCTGGTGAAAACAGTGACAATCCATCTTATCTACGTTATTTTATAAACATCTGTAAGATCACCTCCCCTCCAGAGATAACAGTCCCAGCCTCTCCTGCTTCTTCTTATAACTGAAGCCGTCCAGTCCCACCAATGGCCTGAAATATTTCTGCTCCTTTTCCAGCTTAGTCACATGATCCACCTTTCTACCCGTGCTTCTATTCTCCCTCCTTCCTTCCATCCATTCCTTCCAACTAAAGCAAATACAGCAGATGCTGGAAATATGAAATTTAAATAAAACAGATCCTGGAAATACTCAGCAAGTCAAGCATCAATAAAAAGGGAGTATTTACAGCATTTTTAGATTACTGCACAAAATATTTTCCTTACATTCCTCTCTCTCTCCCTCTCTCTCTCTCTCCCTCTCTCCCTCTCCCCCTCTCCCCTCTCTCCCTCTTGTCCACTCTCCCTCTCTCCCACTCTCTCTCTCTGTCTGTCTGTCTCTCTCCCTCTCTGTCAGTCTGTCTCTTTTCCTCAGCCGGTGGGATGAATGAAAACATGTCAAAAAATGTAGCACTACCCACGCTCTGAGCTAACCATTCAGGAAAGCCTGGATCATGGCCATCTACATTAATAGAAATGATGCTTTACATTTTCAGTCCTATTTTTTTAAGCAGAAACGTCCATAATAAGCAGAAGGTGATGGAATGAAACTGCACCGTCCAGCATATTGGTTGGCTATGAAGAGCAACATGGCTCAACCCTTCAGTTATGCTGAGTCTGCCCATCCTGCACTAGACAGCTGTGCTCCTCTATAATTGGTCTTGGCATCCTCCGTTATTGTGGAGGAGGGGGCAGGGAAGGAATTTGATCAGCAAAGCTATTTCGTGTCACTTCCCAGTGAGTTCTTCCATCACCAGGGAATATTAGGTGAGACCTGAATCAGGTTTGGCCTCTACAAGATGCTTTTATGCTGTCTAAAATGAGATATAAATCAGGGTAACCACATTATATTACTCACCAGAGAGCAAGTCACGGCTCAGGAGTCAGACTCCCCTCAACATCAGAGAGCATAGAGGTAATGGGTTGGGAAGGAGGGGGGTTGGTGGAATGGGTCAGGGGCTTGATGGGGAGGATAAGATTTTGCAATATAAACTGTGAGGCACATAAACATTCAAAGAACCGTTTGTCGATCTTTAAAAAATGTATGTAAAAACACAGACAATTTTAATCAATCCTAAAGTAAATTAGCACATTTGGCACAAGACATGATGGTATAAATCCACAGATGATTAGCCATTGTACGGGGTGCCTGAGAATTCAATGTTGTTTTTACAAGTAATTAAGTCTGAAGCACCATCAAAAGTAGCCATCTCTCCCTTTTATGTAATAGGGCTATTATTGTATTAAGCTCCAAGCCAGGATAAGCTGCCATCTGATCTCGCTTACTGTGATGCAGAGTGAGTCCGATTAATTTTATGCCTGTGCAATATTTATTTTAAGAGGCACCACACAGCGCAAAATTTCCCTGCAGTGGCCCTTTGGTTTCATCTGGCAGTTGCTCAGGATCCAATTATGGTTTAAAAAATCCGTCCGTGTAGGAACGAACCTCCTAAACATCCACTTCATTACTAAACAAGGACCTTCTGTCACCCACGGCACGTGCGAGAAGAAAAATTGCTCAAGGCCACACGAGGCAATGTCAACAAGTTCACGGGCACTGAGAAAGCCTCTTCCAATGCATGCCACCTTCATTCAAAGAATTTGTTACTCTTTAACTCAAGTGTAAACACCACCCCGTCCAGGCGAACAACCAGACCTGTGAAATTTAAAGCCACTTTTTACTCCACAGCTACTGAAACTTGGAGCACAGAATCTGGACTTTAGACTTTGGAGATACAGCACGGACGCAGGCCTTTCAGCCCACTGAGTCCTTGCTGACATCGCTAACACTATCCCGCACACTAGGGAAAATTTACAATTTTACCAAACTCAATTAACTTACATAACTGTACGTCTTTAGACTGTGAGAGGAAACTGGAGCACCCGGAGAAAACCCACGTGGTCACATGGAGAATGTACAAACTCCATACAGACAACAGTCATAGTCAGGATCGAACCCGAGTCTATCTGGCGCTGTACGTTACCAACTCTACCAATGTGCTACCGTGCCACCCTTGTGAAACTGTGCTGCCCTTTGCTGAAAGTAAGATAGCTCAGGGGAAGCTTCAATCTCAAAGCTGATTAGGAATTTAACCCAAGAGATTGTGGATCTAATCAGTGGTCTTTGATCTGAAACCCAAACTCCGTTTCTGTTTTTGCAGACATTGCCTGAACTGCTGATTGTTTCCAGTATTTTCTACACTTAAACCAGGATACAAATTATGCTTTTATTTAAAGATAGACACAGTGCTGGAGTATCTCAATGGATCAAGCAGCATCTCCTGAGAAAAAGGATAGGTGGTGTTTCAGGTTGGGACCCTTTGTTTCTACATTTTATGCTTTTATTTGAAATGGAATACAAGGGAATAGTAAGATTAAACGAGAACTTACCAGTTTGAAGTTTGATCTTTATTTTATGAGGAGTCGAGTTGAGGGACTACGTGAATAGAAGCCCGTACAGCTGTTGGTGCGTCAATCTTCAAAGCAGCGGAATGAATTCACAGCTAACAATGACTGAAGTATAATGGTAAGATAACCATATAACATGTAACCATATAACAATTACAGCACGGAAGCAGGCCCTCTCGGCCCTTCCAGTCCCTGCCGACCATTTGTTTTCCCCTAGTCCCATCTACCTGCACTCAGACCACACCCCTCCATTCCCTTCACGTCCATATACCTATCCACTTTACTCTTAAATGTTAAAATCGATCCTGCCTCCACCACTTCTGCTGGAAGCTCATTCCACACAGCCACCACCCTCTGAGTAAAGAAGTTCTCCCTCACGTTACCCCGAAACTTCTGTCCCTTAATTCTCATGTCATGCCCTCTTGTTTGAATCTTCCCTACCCTCAATGGGAAAAATGTATCCACGTCAACTCTGTCTATCCCTTTCATCATTTTAAAGACCTCAATCAAGTCCCCCCTTAACCTTCTGCGCTCCAAAGAATAAAGACCTAATTTGTTCAACCTTTCTCTGTAACAGAGTTGCTGGAACCCTGGCAACATTCTAGTAAATCTCCTCTGTACTCTCTCTATTTTGTTGACATCCTTCCTATAACTAGGCGACCAAAGTTGTACACCATACTCCAGAATTGGTCTTACCAATGCCTTGTACAATTTTAACATTACTTCCCTACTCCTATATTCAATGCTCTGATTTATAAAGGCCAGCACACCAAAGGCTTTTTTTTACCACCCTATCTACATGCGATTCCACCTTCAGGGAACTATGCACAGTTATTCCTAAATCCCTCTGTTCCACAGCATTCCTCAATTCCCTACCATTTACCATGTACTTCCTATTTTGATTTGTCCTGCCAAGATGTAGCACTTCACACTTATCAGCATTAAACTCCATCTGCCATCTTTCAGCCCACTTTTCCAAATGGCCCAAATCTCTCTGTAGACTTTGAAAATCTACTTCATTATCCACAACACCACCAATCTTAGTATCATCTGCATACTTACTTATCCAATTTTCCACCCCATCATCCAGATCATTGATGTACATGACAAACAACAGTGGACCCAACACAGATCCCTGAGGCACCCCACTGGTCACCGGCTTCCAACCTGACAAACAGCCATCCACCATTACTCTCTGACATCTCCCATTCAGCCACTGTTGAATCCATCTTGCTACTCCGCCATTAACACCCAAAGATTGAACCTTCTTAACCAACCTTCCATGGGGAACCTTGTCAAAGGCCTTACTGAAATCCATATAGACAACATCCACTGCTTTACCCTCATCAATTTCCCTAGTTACCGCTTCAAAAAATTCAAGAAGGTTTGTCAAACATGACCTTCCAGGCACAAATCCATGTTGACTGTTCCTGATCAGACCCATGTTTATCCAGATGCTTATATATATTATCTCTAAGTATCCTTTCCATTAATTTGCCCACCACTGACGTCAAACTAATAGGTCTAGATGATAAAACTAGAACTACCAGATGAGATCTATGAGGGTGGGAGCGGAGGGCACATAGTCCCTCAACTCGACTCCTCATAAAATAAAGATCAAACTTCAAACGGGTAAGTTCTCGTTTAATCTTACTATTTTACTTCGGAGTCACGTGAGTGACTACGTGAAGACTTCAAAGCACTGTGAATTCACGCCGCAGACCGAAATCCGACGTTCACACTGCCTGGATTGACTCAAAAGTCGTTAACAATCAATCATGCATCAGTAATACATTTGTTAAATGAATAACAGTTTATTTACAAACAAATCATAACAAACCCCTCTAACTCAGGGGAAAAGTGTAACAGTACTGAAACCAGAATCAGCAAACACCCCGAGCCTTGAAATCGGCTTGTGATAAAACCTCTGAAAAGTTAGCTCACTGGACCATCCTGCGGCCGCGAGGATATGGTCTATTGGCAAGTCCATCGCCCTTGCCGCGGAAGTTGATGCCGCCCTGGTGGATTGAGACCCGAATTCATCAGTATCAATTCCTGCACTTGCCAGGACCTGCTTTAGCCACCTTGAAATCGTTTGCACTGACACCTTACTGTGTGGTTTTTTGTGACTAATAAACAAAGCCAAATCTGTTCCTCTCAGAGGTTTAGTAATCTCAATGTAACGAGATAAATGTGAGACTACACACAAGCGATCATCTGCGGGGTATGCTGAAAACACAATCTTACATCCTGTCATGCCTCTTCTATTATGTTTAAGCAAATCATAGACATAAAATATAATGGCATCAGCCGACACATGCATTCTATCTAGCCATAGCTTTCCAAATACCGGCATACCTGGGTTTAGGAGGATTAGAATTGAAAAACTCCCTTCATGAATCGTGAAACTAACGGATGTGTCCCTACTGTATGCAATTTTGCATTCATAGGTAACTAAGAAGACAGAGCACTTCTGGCTGAATTAATCGCACTGTAACTTAATTTTTGGTCGAAATAAAGAGTTGACAAAACTCCAATATGTCCGTGATCCCTGCAGTGTGATATACAATATTCTGCTGTAGGCAGAATTGCTCCCACTTCCTTATATAGGTGATATATTGCTGCTGTGTACTATCCCTGCAGGCCAATGTGAGAATATCCACAGTCCGATGAGACAGTCCTCTCCCCAGGTATGGCCTCCTTAAAATCTGCAAATTAACAGATCAATACGATCATATAAAGGATGTTGATCCCCAGTGACAGGATTTACCAGTAGATTTTTATTCTTGGGCATAAGCATGTAAGGCTCCCTAGCCATTTGTAATACAATGGGAAACCATCCTTGTGTAGGCCAATCTGGCACTACCAATACTCCTGAAGCGGAGTCCTCCTTGATCTTTTGCAAACATCTGCTGATGAGACAGAATGGAGGAAATACATACACAAACATTCCTCCCCAATGCAGCGAAAACGCATCCACTGCTACTGCCCCAGGATCTGGTTCCCATGAAACTTATCTAGGTAACTGATGATTTAATCGAGATGCAAACAAGTCAATATCTGGCAATCCATACTGAACAATCATTTGGTTAAATGCAGCACATCCTGATTTAACATCCATTCAATGTCGTCATTAAACTGACGTGACCTAGTGTTAGCTACTGTGCTGAACCTTCCTGGCAAATAAAGTGCTGAAAGCCAGACATTTTGGTCAATACACCAGCTCCAAATCTGGTTAGCCAGTCTATCACAAGACTGTGACTTAACTCCACCCATGTGGTTTACATATGCCACTGCTGTGGTGTTGTCAATCTGACCTGCAAGTGCAGATCCCTCCTTGTAGAACAATAAGCTTTGAGCCCATACCAGGTGCCCAACAACTCTAAATAATTAATCCCTCTTAATTGAGGAAGCGATGTCTCATCCACATTCCATCTGCCTCCACAACTAGAAGACATATATGTTGCACCGCAACCCAGTGCACTTACATCAGTCTGTAATATCAATGACGGTGATTCCACCAAAACCTTCCTTAAACTTTTTGAAACATGTACTATCCACCATTGTATGTCAGCAATCGCCCCAGTTGACAACTGCATAGGCCTATCAAAATGGCCCCTTTGTATTCTCAGTGCCTGTTCCTTTGATCGTTGTAATTGTTGATAATGCAGAGGACCATACTGCACAGCTGGAAAGGCTGCAACAACTTCAATTAAACTGGCTACTTGTCTAATCGAAGGCCGTTGTTCTCCAACGAGATTAACACAGTCCTCAATTAACTGATTCAATTCATCCCTGGGCAAAGTTACCAACATGTGATTGGAATTAATGGTAAATCCCAGATAATCAATAATTTGGACTGGTGATAATTTAGATTTATCTGGGTGAATAACAAATCCCATTTGTTCAAAAGTGATTTTAACAACTGAAACTGATGATTGAGTTTCAGCATGAGTCTTTCCAACAATCAGAATATGATCTAAATAGGCCATTACCACATGCCCCTGAGCTCTAAGTAATGCTAACACAGGTTTTACCAATTTAGTAAATAATCTAGGAGCTGAAGTTAATCCATTCGGCAATACCCTGAATTGCCACAGCTCAGTCAATCTTCTATCATCACCATGAATAGACACTGCGTAATACGCATTCTTTAAATCAATGGTTGCCATATAATACCCTTTGGACACTAGATGTTTGCCCGTGGTAAAGGTCTCCATTTTGAAATGCCTATAACAACCAAATTTGTTCAAACTCGATAAATCCAGAATAATTCTACATCCCCCAGTCTTTTTAGATCTGGGAAATATACTTGACAGAAATTGTTGACTTTGATAGACAGAAGGCTCAATTACCCCTTTCTTATGTAACGACTGAATCTCTGCTTGAATAAGCACATTTTCCTCATCTGAAAAAATAAGTTTACGACTAGGAAAATGTTGATTAGGTAGACTGTCCTTAGAGTAAAATTCAATTTTTCACCCGTTCAATACTACTAAGTATGAACAAATCTGATGTCAACTGCTGCCATTGTTTGAGAAACAATTTTAACCTTCCCCAATTTGAACAGGAACATCAGTTAATTCATCGTCTGTCAATGTTATATTCCTTACCTGCATCTTTCCTTGCGGACCTTGTTGTCCTCGACTTCTTGTAGAGAACCCTTTTTGCCTTGCTTGCCAGCTGGCTTAATGAGGGCCATGGTTTTAACAACCTCATGACAGTCTTTGACCCTTTTTGCAAGGTTACCACCAAACAACAGATTTCGTGGTGTTACACTGGTCGGTTTGCACAAACTCGCCAAATTCGGATTAGCACTGGCCTAATAGCAGCCCTCCCGATATAATTAATTTCAAAATGCATTACAAAGGAATCCCAGTTCGTCCTGGTGTGCCTCAACCATATTGCTTGTATCAATAACTTTCACCACAGATGTAATACTTGCTGACAACATTTTAAGCACTTTTTTAAAACTTCATCTCCTGGGCCCTAGCAGGCATACCCATCTATGACCAAATTTGGTGATTAACCACCGCTACCTTCAGGAGATCACAATGAACAGGAGCTTTACAGTTTTTTGCTACTTCATCCATAGCTAGCTCCTGTAACTGGTGGGAGAGCATATACTGAATTGCTTCGGCCAATTCTACATCAATCGCCTTTCCTGCCTCTCTACGCTCAGCAAACTTCCCAGCAATGTTCGGAATTACCTCCAACCGAACTCCTTTACTGCTCTCCCCCAGCATAGAATCAGTGTCAGCAAACTGCACAACATCCTCCTCACAGGCAGGATAGTTCTGCAGCCCTGAAACAGGTGCTGCTAGCACAAGCTCTCCATCAGCCTGGCTTGGGCACCACTCCTCCTCACGGAGCTGGTCCCTGTCGAGCATTCTTTTGTAATAGAATCTCGACGTGGGAGAGCCGTGAGCAAACGGACTCTCCTATGGAGGGTATAACCTCCAGGCCCGACTCATCTATGGGCCACAGAGACTTGCCAGTGGCCTTCCGCCCTACTGGCAAGCCTCCACTGCCCCCCGGCAGTGGGTCCGCAACCACTGGCTGTGCAGCCAGCACCGGACCAGGTGTACCAGATGGGCCTCCATCCTCAACACTCTCCTGGCCACTTTTCCTTTCTACCCCCGGAGCGCCTCGCCGACACCTTCTTCACTTTCTGCAACATATCTACCAGAACTCCAAACCGTCGCAGAAAATGACCTGTGGTAAAAAATTTTAAAAACCTTACCTCCGTTTAAACTTACCGCTCAGAGGAGCGCTGCTGCTCCAACCGGCCGACTGCACCAGCGTCTGACGTCATGACGCACCAACGGCTGTACGGGCTTCTATTCACGTAGTCACTCACGTGACTCCGAAGTAAAATGGAATACTTTATTGTCACAAGGCACAGTGAAGTTCTTTGCTTGCAAACCAAAGGTATGCAATTAGTCATCACACTGACAAAGTAACAAAGTACCCTTGCCGGCTCTTCCTTTGTACTCCCTGCTCCATCCCCCTCCCCCACTCTGGGTCCCCCTTTGTTGTCCCTTGCTCCCCCCCATGGCGACCCCCCCCCCCCATGCCAGGTCCTCCATTGTTCTTTTCCCTACCCCGCTCATGGTGGTTCCCCGCACCCTTATCGACCGCCGACCATGGGATGACTGGCGAGGCTTCACCGACCCGTGAGGCTTCACCACTACCACCACAACGAGGCTCTGTTGGCCACAAGGCCCCACCGCCACCGCCAAGGCTCCATCACCATCGCTGTGGCTCCACTGCCACTGCCGAGGCTCACCACCTCCGCCGTTGATCACCGCCGCTGAGGGTAAGGTGCCACAACTAATTAGTGCAGGATGCAAGAAAGATGAAAGTTCTAGCAAAGCAGATGTGGGGTGGTGGGTAAGGTATCATCCAAGATGGCTTTCAATGAATGTAGTAACATCAAAAACTATTTGTACTGACACAATTCAAAGTAGTACAATGTTACTTCACAGAAGAGTTAACAAGCAAAATGTTGTTTCCATGCACATGAAGATTTTGACAGGGATTTAAGAAACTGAAGACCCTGCTGCTACTGGTACTGAGATTAAAATCCAGGACGCACATGTGGACTTAAGGACAAGCTTTTTAGTAGGATTGCAGGGCAAAAGCTGGGAAGTACTGATGAGTACTTGATTATGCTGGTGGTCTTGTCGAGGGAACATCAGTTAGATTATCTACAGTAATTATAATCAATTTCAGGACATAGACATCGCTGGCCATGGTTAGTATTTGGTGCCCATTCCTTAGTGCAATTGAAAAGGCAGTCGTGATCCATCTTCTTGGACTGCTGCAACCCTTTCAGTGAATGTGCTTCTTTTAGGATTTAGTGAATGACCATTCTTTTAGGATTTAGATTTAACGTGTTGAAGGAAAGGACAGTTTTCCAACACATGACAGTGCGCGTTGGAGGGGAGGCCACAGGATGTAATGTATTCATGCAGCTCCATCCCTTGCCTTTGCCTTTCGATATGAGAATTGGCATTAGTGTATTATTATCACATGAGATTCAGGGAAAAATCTTTACATGCTATCCGGACAATACATATTACACATGGGTACAATCAAGCCATACACTTGTACAACAGGTAGACCAAATAGAAGAATACCAGAGTGCAGAATATAGTGTTTCAGCATTATAGTGCTACAATTACAGAGGAGAAAATGACAGGCCCACAATGAGGTGTGTTGGCCCACAATGAGGTGTGTTGGAGCTACCCCTCAGCTTATGAGAAGACAGTTCAGTAATCTGATAACTGTTCATAAGAAGCTGTTCCTGAATCTGGATTTATGTTCTTTCAAGCTTTTGGTGTTGAATGTAGAACTATCTATTAGCTATTAAAACTCTGATCTTGGATGTGTGTGTGTGTGTGTGTGTGTGTGTGTGTGTGTGTGTGTGTGTGTGTGTGTGTGTGTGTGTGTGTGTGTGTGTGTGTGTGTGTGTGTGTGTGTGTGTGTGTGTGTGTGTGTGTGTGTGTGTGTGTGTGTGATCACATCATCACGATAAAACGACACGCTAAAGATAACATTTTTACATATTCCAGTAGAGATTTATCCCATGGGGTCCGAAATCGCCTTATCAGAAAAGTTCATGTTTTATTTCTCGAGTTATTAATGAAAATATTCAAAAATCTGAAAACATTTTGAAAATAAAAATGGCTGGTTAGTGTGTGTGTGATGCTGCAGGCTGCCCCCCCATCACCCCCCACCCCCCCCCCCCCCCCCCCCCCCCCGCCCCATCCCCGCAACCGCGCGTTGAGGGAACGGGACCCAAAGGGTCCCACTTGGTCTAGTAATCAACAAAAGTAAAGGTAGGAATAGAAAACTCGTGCAGATTCATGTGTGGTTCAGGAGTTTGTGCAAGAGGCAGGGTTTCAGATTTTTGGACAAATGGGATCACTTCTGGGGCAGAAGTGACCTGTAAAAGAGACTACTACTCAGGAAGATTGTCATGGCAACATTCAGAAGGGACAAAGTGGAACGTTCGACATTGAGGTGATGAGGGTAGAGCTTAAAAATAAGAAAGGTGCTAATGAGATTGTACTATAGGCCTTTAATAGCAAGTCGGAGATGCAGGAACGGATACTGTATTAAATAGATTACCGAAAGAAGCCGGAGCAACAGGGTTGGCTTTAACATCCACAATATTGACTGGGATTTGCTCAGTGCCAAAGGCTTAGGACGAGCAGATTCCAAGAAGGGAATGTACTGGACCTTGTGTTGGCAAATGAGCCTAGTCAGGTGACTGGTGTTTTAGTGGAAGAGCATTTTGAGGATAGTGATCACAACTCCATATGCTTTTAAGATTATTTTAAATAGGGAGAAGTCTGGACTTTGCAGTAAAGTATGAAATTGGAGTAAGGCAAATGATTATGTTATTTGACAGGAACTCAGAATGGTACATTGGGAGCATTTGGTGTTGAGTAAATCCATATCAAACACGTAGGAGTCATTTAAAGGCCAGTTGAACTCAAGTTCGTGCTGGCATATTTCTACAAAGGGGGAGGGTTAAGGATGGTAAAGTAGGGGAACCTTGGATGACCAATGAGGTCATAAATTTGGTCAAAAAGAAAAAGGAAGCGCATGCAAGGTTTAAGAAGATGACATCAGACAGTTTGAGAAATAAAAAGCAAAAATGCAGAATTTAAGTGGGTGATGAAAAAGGCTAAAAGAGGCCACAAAATGGCGATGGCAAATCAGATTAAAGAACATCTCAGGGTTTTCTATACCCACATGAACATCAAGATGGGAACCAGGGAGAAGATAGGACCACTCAAGGATAAGAAAGGGAATTAGTGCTTGGAGTCAGGTGGTGTAGGCAAGGTAATAAATGAGTACTTTGCATCTGTTTTCACCAAGAGAAGGACATGGAGGATATTGAAATCAATGGGGAGAATACTAAAATGCAAGAAGGAGGAGCATTGTGATTTTTGCGGAGCAGACTCAATGGGCTGAATGACCTAAATCTGTTCCGACATCTTATGGTTTTATGGAGTTGGACAGCATTAACATAGATAAATGCCAAGGGCCTGATGGGATCTATCCCAGGTTATTGAGAGGGGCATGAGACCAATTGCAGGAGCCCTGACGAAGATCTTTGCATTTTCTCTAGCTACAGGTGAAGTGCTAGAGGATTAGTGGCCTGTATTGTTTCTTTATTTCAGAAGGGAAGTAGAGATTGTCCAGAGAATTATAAACCATGAGCCTCATACCAGTGGAAATGATTGTTTGGGATAGGATTTACTCTAATTTGGAAGATAATGGGTTAATCAAGGATAGTTAGTATGGCTTTGTATGCAGCAGGGCATGTCTTACTAACTTGTCTCATTTTTTTTTAGCAGATGCCAAAGGTGTTTAATAAGAGTAGGGTGGTGGATGTTGTCTACCTGAATTTTAACAAGGCATTTGATAAAATATCCCATGGTAGGCTGATTCTGAAGATTAAGATGCATGGGATTAATAGTGACTTTGTTGTATGAAATCAGTAGCTTGTTAATAGAAGACAGAGGATAGTGGTGGAAGGATAATATTCAGGCTGGAGGTCTGTGACCAGTGAAGTTCCACAGGGATCTGTGTTGGGACTTCTGTTGGATGTGATATATATAAATATCGTGGATCTAAATGTAGATGAATTGGTTCATAAATTGCAGATGACAGCAAGATTATTGGGGTTGTGAATTGTGAGGAAGGCTGCCAAAGTATACAGTGGGACATAAAGCAGCTACAATGGGTGGGGTATTGGCAGATGGAGTTTAATCTGAACAAGTGTGAGGTGTTGCACTTTGGGAGATCTATTGTAAAGGTAAAATATGCAATTAGTAGCAAGAGCCTTACAGCGTTGATGCATAAAGGGATCTTGGGGTCCACGTCCATAACTCACTGAAAGTAGCATCTCCAATAGATAGAATGGTGAAGAAGGCAAATGATATCCTTATGTTCATTGGCCAGGGCATTGAGAAAAAATGGCAGGAAGTCATGATACAGTTTTCTGGGAGTCTGGTTAGTCAGCATTTGGAGTATTGCATGCACTTCTGATCTTCCCAATTATTGGAAGGATGTTGAGGCTTTTAGAGAGGTCTAAGAGGAGGTTTACTAGAATGATGTGGAAACAAAGAATTGGTTGGAGTTCTTACTTATTCTTCTGTACCACCTCCCACTCCATCCTAGGATTGTTCCAAGATGGCATGCTGAAGGGTTGACACTTGCAAACACGGCTGGGATTGACCCTCCCTATTTTGGAAATGGATGAAAGGAAGAGGAGCTGGAAGTGTTGGCACAAGTCACATGGACAGAAGAGATTGTTTTAAGTCAGAGTGATCCAAACATCAGGGCAGGAAGGATCACCAAAATGAAGGGACTGTAAAACACTAGGAGTCAAGAAATACATGGGAAAAGTGGGTTTCACTTGAAGAAGATGGTGATCAAGAAAATTAGATTGAGAACAAGGTTGGATCTGTGCAGTTTACAATTACAGTTTACAGTTTAAAAATATATTATATACTATCTATTGGTATTGCATTTACAGGCTTGGTAAAATGCTGCAAGTAAGAATTTAATTGTTCCATTGACATGTGACAATATGCACTTTTGACTCTTGGCTCTACATTAACACACATCAGGTCTGTAGCTTCAAGCGCCTATCTACATGTCTCTTAAATGATGTGATTGTAGCTGCCTCCACTATCTCGTCTGGCAGTGCATTCCAGATAGCAGAATGTGGTGATGAAGTGGAGTGTGGACCGGTGAGGCACAGAGGTAATGGTCCCTTCCAAATGCTGAAATAAGTGCAGTGGTGAACTGGTGTTGGGATGGCACGAATTACAGGTGAAGATCCATGCAACGTGGAGGTTGGATTTAGAGTAGATTGTGTTCCGGCCTTGTTCAGGAGCTGTATTTTCAGATATGGGATCTTAGTTTAGTTTAGAGATACAACTTGAACATTGACCTCCTCGGTCCACCGGGTCCGCGCCGACCAGCGGTCACCTGTAAACTAGTTCTATCCTACACAGTAGGGACAAATTTATAGAAACTTATAAAACTGCGTCTTTGGAATGTGGGAGGAAACGAGAGCACCCAGAGAAAACACACAGGGAGAAAGTACAAACTCCATACAGGCACCCCAGGATTTTAGGATGTTCAAAGTCCGCGTGCGCCACCTGCGTGACGTATCCCTTGTGCACGCGTGGTGACGCATGGTTACACACGGTGCCGCACGAACATTGCCTATTCTAATTTATTATGTGTCACCGTGCATCAACGTCCATTACCATGCGCCGCCAGTACGCCGTCGGCGCGCCATTTGCGCGTCATTTAAGTGCCGCACCACGTGACCACCCGGGTATAAAGTCGTGTAGTTTTGAAAATTTTTCACTGGGAAATTCCTTGCCATGGAGATCGGACTAAATACGAGCGACATCACAAATGGCTCCCTAAAGAAGCAGGGCCCTCAAGAGCACTTGCCGTGCGACTGTCGTACTGCTAGACGATTTTCATACAAACAGTCACTACCGGCTGTCACGTAAATGACACGCAAATGACGCCCAAGTGGGACAGGCCGTTAAAGGAACAAAGAGCTTTGGCAAGAGAATTGAATTGCAAACACAATGGAACAAAAAGACATTCTCATCCCTTTCGCAACTTCTAACAGCAATTTGCAGCAGTGAAGTACTACTTGAAGTGTAAATAGAGACAAAATGCTGGAGTATCTCAGCGGGACAGGCAGCATCTCTGGGGAAAAGGAATTGGTGACATTTCAGGTCGAGACCCAGTTTATAAAGAAAACAAGCAGTCAATTTAAGCAGAGTTGTGAAAATTACCTTAAACAGTGTTTATCAGAAATGCGGGTGTTTGTGTATGTTTTGGCAAGGAGAGAATGGATAATCGCCTCACTTTGAGTTTGATAGATTTCATTTAAAAAGGTACCTAGATATCCATTTTGATTTGAACAGGTCTGTTGCATGTCTGTTCATGTGCTCTGTTGTACATTGAATCAGGAAGTCAAATAGGAGTATACACTACAATGCCCAGTGGACCTTCACCTACTTGTTCCTAGTATTTCTGCTCAGAAATCACTGTTTCTGATTATACACCAGGTCAATTGTCACTTACTCCCCCCAAAACAATTATTACCATTACATTTATTTTTAAGAAGGAAACTACTATAAACCCACTGATTCCCATGGCTATCTGGCCTACACTTCTTCCCATGCTGCTTCCTGTAAAGACTCTATCCCCTACTCCCAATTCCGTCTACGCCTCATCTGCACCCTGGTTGAGGTGTTCCAAACCAGGGCATCGGAGATGTCCTCATTCTTCAGGGAACGGGTGTTCCCCTCTTCAACTATAGACGAGGCTCTCACCAGGGTCTCTTCTATACCCCATAGCTCAGCTCTCACTCCCCATCCCCCCACTCGTAACATGGGCAGAGTCCCCCTTGTCCTCCCCTTCCACCCTACCAGCCGTCACATACAAAAGATAATCCTCCGACACTTTCGCCACCTCCAACGGGATCCCACCACTGGCCACATCTTCCCATTTCCTCCACTTTCGGCTTTCCGCAGAGACCGTTCCCTCCGTAACTCCCTGATCAATTCGTCCCTTTCCAACCAAACCACCCCCTCCCCTGGTACTTTCCCTTACAAATGCAGGAAATGCTACACTTGTCGCTTTACTTCCCCCCTTGACTCCATCCAAGGACCCAAGCAGTCTTTCCAGGTGTGGCAGAGGTTCACCTGCTCCTCCTCCAACCTCATCTATTGCATCTACTGCTCTAGGTGTCAGCTGCTCTACATTGGTGAGACCAAGCGTAGGCTTGGCGATCGCTTCGCCCAGCATCTTCGCTCAGTTCACAATAACCAACCCCATTCTCCCGGTGGCTCAGCACCTCAACTCCCTCTCCGATACCGAATCTGACCTTTCTGTCCTGGGCCTCCTCCATGTAAGTCCCACCGTAAATTGGAGGAGCAGTACCTCATATTTTGCTTGGCTAGTTTACACCCCAGAGGTATGAACATTGACCTCCAATTTCAGGTAGTCCTTGCTTTCCCCCTCTTTCCCATCCCCTTTCCAACTCTCTCACAGCCTACTGTCTCCGCCTCTTACTTTCTTCTTCCCGCCCCACCACCCCCACATCAGTCTGAAGAAGGGTTGCAACACAAAACGTCACCTTTTCCTTCGCTCCATAGATGCTGCCTCTCCAGTTTCTCCAGCATTTTTATCTACCTGCCATTACATTTAGTTGGTGCTGTTAATTTGATTGTTATTCACTGCATTTTAGATACAGGTCCACAGTTCAAATAGAAATTGGATGTTAGGAAAATGGGCCCATTTGAGGGACAAAATAGTGGACATTGAATATCAGGCCAATCCAGTTTGCGTTCATTTCCCAGGTTTTTTGTTGTTTTGAAAATTAATGGTGCACTTAAAATTTGACCTCACGTCGTTTTAAGCTTTTCTCTTCTCACCATATTTCACCGGGACCTCAAACTAGAGGTAATTTTAAAATGGGTTTCTGTAGGGCCAGAACAAGAAGCAGAGTGGCTCCATATAAACCCTTAACTGGTCCACTTTCTAAGCATCCAATTTCTGTTTGAATTGTAGCCCTGTATCTAAAATGTTGTGAATACAAATCAAATTAGAGTAACAGAAGTAGGCCACTCACCCCTTCAACTGAGTCTCGCCATTCAATATGGCCATGGCTGGTCTGTGCTGGCCTTAACTCCATTTTAACTGCATCTAATGATTTGACCTCTACCATCCTCGGGCACAGAGAATTCCAGAGATTCACCACCCTCTCAGTGAAGTACTTTCTACACACTTCAGCACAATGCATCAAACAAACTTTAAAGGCATGATGTTTTTTTCTAAAATGTGACACTTAGCCTGGTATATATTCAACTGGCAAGCCTCACCTCCAGGCTGAGAGGCTAGACAATTTTGATTTGTATTCCTTGGAGTTTAGAGGAATGAGGGGTGACTTAGTTCAAACATTGAAGATCCTGAGGGGGCTTGAGATGTTTTCACAGGTGGTAGAGCCAAGAACAAAATAACACAGTTACAAAACAAGGGTCTGGTCATTTAAATCCGAGGTGTATAGAAATTTTTCTCTCAGAGGGTAGTGAATCTCTTTGATTCTCTGCTCTCAAGGGTGGTGGAGGTCAGATGTATCTAAGGTTGAGCTGAGGCTGGCATATGTTAGCCATAAGTTGCATTGAATGGTAGTGTAGGCTTGAGACACTGACTGGCCTATTCAAATTTATTTGTGTTCCACTGCTCCCTTCCACCATTGGCTCCTCCCCCTCTCCCATTAGTTAATAACAAATTATTACCATGAAATAGGGCAAAATAAATCCACCTCAATTAGTCATATACAGTAGCGTTTACTAAGGTCCTTCAGCCCATTGAGTTCAGACCAACTATCAAGCACCCATCCTACCAATATCCCTTTATTAAAAAGTCTGTCCTCACAGACACATCAACTTCCCGCAGATTCTACCATTCGCCTACATACTTGGAACACTTTATAACAGCCAATTGACCAACAAACCCTATAACCCATCAACCAACCAATTATCCTATCCACCCACAGACCTCAAGGATGGGGGAGGAAAACAGAGCACCCAGAGGAGAGTTACATGTTCATACTTAAACCTGCATTTTCACAGGTTCACATAAAGAACTCCATACTCTACACAAACAACAGCAGACGTCAGGATTGAACCTAGGTTGCTGGTGCTCTGAGGTAACAGTACTATTGGTTGTGCCACTGTGGCACGCTGTACTAATGATGGTGAAAATAAAAGGGAAAACTGGTTCTTTTATGTACATCATAGAAAGGGCAGCACGGTGGTGCAGTGGTAAAGATGCTACCTTACAGCGCTTACAGCACCGGAGATCCTGGTACAATCTTGACTACAGGTGCTGTCTGTACGGAGTTTGAACATTCTCCCTGTGACCGCATTGGTTTTTTCCAAGATCTTTGGTTTTCTCCCACACTCCAAAGATCTACAGGTTTGTAGGTTAATTGGCTTGGTATAAATGTAAAATTGTCCCTAGTGTGTGTAGCATAGTGTTAGTGTACGGGGATCGCTGGTCAGTGCAGACTCAGTGAGCCGAAGGGCCTGCTTCCACACTGTATCTCTAAGCTAAACTAAATTAAACTTGCAAAGATCATAAAGAGGTTAAATATCAAAGTTTCTTGGCTGCTGTTGGGAATCACAAAGAAATATTGTTCAGAAATTAACAGGAAACTGAGAGCCTGCACACAAAAAAGTAGCCCAGAAATAAAACCATGGATTTTTTAAAGTAAAGATTTCCCTTGTACATATCCAAATGTATCTATAACTAAACTTTCCACTCATGTTTTATGGCTGATGTTGCATTATCGAAATATTATTACAGCAGTAAAACATTACAGCGGGTAAGTTTACTTTCAGAAAAAAAAATTTTGAATTTGATTTTGGAGACAGTCTTCCTCTAACCCCCTTCCCAGAGTCACCCATTAAGACTTAAATCACGAAACGTTTATTATTGCTTTCAGCTGGAACACACACAGGAGAATGTGGAATGAAAGCATTTATTATGTACACTGTTTTCATGTTGCCCGATGGAAGTCAATTCATTTCAAAGCAGCTCTGATTCCTGCATTCTCTACTTGCATGGAGGAGATTTGCGTGGGTAGAGCTGGAGGAGGAACAGGTCACTACACCATGTCCATTTCTGGTCTCTCCATCAGTGGAAAACACGATTACGTGGAGGCATTAGCTCAGGGAAGACTCACCAGGATAGCTCCAGTACTGAGAGGAAATACTACACAGGGAAAGTTGAAGAAGAGACAGAAGAAGTGGAACTGCAGATGCATGTTTTTTGAGCAAAGCACAGTGCTGGAGTAACTCAGGGGGTCTGGAATCATCTGCCTAGGGAATGGATAGGCAATGTTTTAGGCTAGGATCCTTCTTCAATCTGAAGAAGGATCCTGACCTGAAACGTCATCTATCCAATCTTCGATCTGAAGAAGGATCCAGACCTGAAACATCACCTATCTATTCATCAGTCGAAAGAAGGATCCCAACCTGAAACGTCACCTATTCATCCCCTCCCCAGATGCTGACTGGTCCAATGAGTTGCTCCATCTCTTTGTGTTTTGCTCAAGAGATGAAAAGCTAGCGTTCCATACACTACAGAAATAACGACTGAGGCCGGACCATACTTCAAAATTATAACAGGTAAAATGAAGTAAATGCAGAGGTGAAACCCAAAGTTGGATTATTGGTATTCCTTTATTTTGATTTGCCCATTGACCTCCAAATTGTTAACTGTTGTGCACATGCATACCCATGAGGAGACTCATGTTGAACATTATATCAATGAGGGCAAAACCAGTGTACCATTATGCTTGCTAGATCAATGCAGGGCAATCAGGTTAGGTACCTATCAGTGTACAACACTGACCTGCAGTGATTGCTAATTCTCCGCGGATCGATGCGCCATTAAACCTCTCTTTAATCTGCATAGGATTGAAGTATACTCAGCTGCAGTATGAACCATACAACCAAATTCCTTTCTAAAAGGATTAACTACTACAAATGTGTTAATTGCTGGTTAACGTCTTCTGACTGCTATGACAATTTTATAATTTACATTATTGTCTTCAATTTGTAGTATTATATACCAAATTGAAAGCACAGGCTCTCAGACACTGAGTGAATTAGTAAGGCACACTGTTTGGAATTCAGTATAACGGGAGAATGGGGATGGCAGGGCAAAGTGCTGAAAGAGAGAGATAGATGAGGCAAGAAAGGCTTTCATCAGGGGACCTTGTCCTTCCAGACGGTTCAGAGAGTAAATCTTCTGTCTGAACTTCATAGAGGAACAATAAGTGAGCTATCTTTATTTCAACAAGTTCTAATGAAAAGTCAGGAAGTTTTTCTTTTCACAGATGATGCCTGACCAGCTACATTTTTCTGAGTTGTTGTGCTTCCATAAAAGTCCCCTTGCTCTTCCATCTTCAGGGCAAGGCAATGATTGAAGAAGAGCAAGTCTACTAATTTCTATGTCTGGATCCCACCAGGCTAGGACGAGGGATATACATAATTCACTGTTGAATCGGGGAAGTTATTGTAGATCTTTATTAAAATAAATCTAGTTATATTCCATTTCCTCTTGTCATAGGTGAATGGGCAGAGAGATTCCAGCTTCCCAGAGGTGTTGGCTTCCCATAGACTATAAAGAATTCCAACTTCACAACTTTCAGCTAGTTTAGCTTAGAGGTACAGCACAGGTACAGCATGGAAACGGGCTCTTCAGCCCAATGAGTCCGCACTGACCGGTAATCCCCGCACACTAACACTATCCAACAAACACTAGGGACAATTTACAATTCTGGATTAGCCAATTAACCTACAAACCCGCACGTCTTTGGGGTGTGAAAGGAAACCGGAGCACCAGGGAAAAAACCCACGCAGGTCATGGGGAGACCGTAAAAACTCCATACAGCCGGCACCCGTAGTCAGGATGGAACCCAGGTCTTTGACGCTGTAAGGCAGCAATTCTACTACTGCACCACTGTGCTGCCCCAGTGTGTAACCATAGATAATAAATCATACAGGGGAATGCCCATTACCTCTGACACCAGGCAAGATGTTATATTGCTTTGCCTGCTTTAACCATTACATTACGGTTGAGCCACACGATAGCTTAAGGGTGACTACTAATGACCACTGACATAGTACTCACAACCCCAATCCAAACCCTGTTCACAAGTGCACATTGACAGATTAGTTCATAAGTGTAACACTAGTCAGAATATTATGCTGGAAAGGATGGACTCCAGGAGCTCCATGAGCAAACCTGGGCTCTGTGCACAATGCAAACTCCCATGCAGAGTTGGCGAAGGGTCCCTACCACTTCCCTTGACATTGAATGCACGATTTTGGCAAGGTACCCAACACTGTGCTTACCTACTAGCCTTCCAAAGCTTGGCTTGTCAAATAAATACAGAGAGTAGAGTCTCATTTGGTACATAAATAACTAGAAAATGATTATTTTAGCTGAGATACAGGAGGAGGTAGTTGAGGCAGGTAACTATCACAATGTTTAAGAAACAATTAGATAGGTACATCAATAGGATAGGTTTGTAGACAATAGACAATAGATTATATGTGCAGGAGTAGGCTATTCAGCCCTTCGATACGATCGTGGCTGATCATCCACAGTCAGTACCCCGTTCCTGCCTTCTCCCCATACCCCCTGACTCTGCTATTTTTAAGATGGCAGCAATTTTAATATTACTCCAAAATTTGAGTAAATGCTGCAGCAGTGTTGTAGTAACATTGCCAGGCCCAACCAATGGAAAACATGTCTCATTGAACCTCCTGTTACATTTGCTGCAGAAAGTCAAAGGTGTTAACCCTCAACTTTGTCTTTCTGACCTTCATGAACATGTTGCCCTGTGTACCAGTTGTAGAGTGACTTCACGATTGCATTCTAAATGCAAAAACTTCCAGAAGCTGCAAATCTGACAATAGACAATATACAATAGACAATAGGTGCAGGAGTAGGCCATTCAGCCCTTTGAGCCAGCACCGCTATTCAATGTGATCATGGCTGATCATCCCCAATCAGTACCCCGTTCCTGCCTTCTCCCCATATCCCCTGACTCCGTTATTTTTAAGAGCCCTATCTAGCTCTCTTGAAAGCATCCAGAGAACCTGCCTCCGCCGCCCTCTGAGGACGATGGAGGCAGGGAATGTTTTTTTGGAAAGAAGTAATGTAATTATGCCCTCTAAGTTAACTAGTTGATTAGAGCCAGAATCTTTGATTACTGCTTTGATTACTCTCTGAATGTGCCCATTGACACTCTCAAGTGTTGACCCCATCACATTCAGCCATGACGATGCACACAACACTGAGAAACATGGTCACCACTGACGTTCTTTGGGAAGGCAGATGTTGTACCTCTGTACACGTGACAATCGTAATCTAAATTAAGTTAAACTAATCTAAACATTATTTCTTACCTCTGAAGAAAAAATAAAAACCTTGCAAATGCTGGATTTCTGAACTATCAACAGAAAACATCCTGTTATATTTATCTGAATGTGGTCTTCTTTGTACTCCTCTCTTGTTCTGTTGCAAAAAAAAACAGTTCTCAAAAGTGTTTTGCCTTCCTTGCTAGTATCAGCAGCCTAGTATCCTAGCAAAACTAGTCAAGAGTCAAGAGAGTCAAGAGTGTTTTATTGTCATATGTCCAAACTAATGTCATGTTGGTATCTCAGCAAACCCATCCTTGGAGCTACCATGTTCATTGCTGCGACACGGGATCGGATTTCTCATGTATTAAATTCCTCCCCCGCTCATGCTGCTGATATCAAACTCCAGTCTTGACACAATTTAATTGTACAATACCATGTCTTGAAATAGTTGAAGCCTCGCTCTTCCAGATCTCTACCCTTGTTGGCATCCCACCACTGTACTCATCACCAGTTAGTGATCTTCAAGCTGATTGTGACAAATTATGTTACACTTGACCTGAAGGCATAGGCAATGTTTTTGGGTTGAGACCCTTCTTCAGACCGAAGAAGTGACTCGACCCAAAACCTCACCAACTCTCCAGAGATCCTGCCTGATCTGCTGAGTTACTCCAGCATTTTGTGGCTATCTTTGGTGTAAAGCTGCATCTGCAGTTCCCTCCTACACTTGACGTAACATGGTATGGCAATCTATTGCATTAACATTGCTCCACTCTATGGAACATACTTGACATATCTACTACTCAAGAACACAAAAATAGGAACAGGAATATGCCACCTAGCCCGTCCATTCAACATGATCATATTGATCTATCCCAGACCTCGTTGCTTCTTCAATACCAGTTTCCCGTGGCTCACAACTCACTGATCTATCAACAATGTTTCTATCACCTTTCCTAGCCTCCACACCCTCTGGGGTGGAGAGTCACCACTTACAGTAAGAAGAGCCCAGTGGGTTTGATTTACCATATCAAGACTTAATCTACTGAACAGACTTGGGGCAGAGATAACCTGGGTTTAGTGTAAGGGAGACTTTGTGGAAATAGAGTGGCGGAATGAGTTAAGCCAGATTTAAAAGTGCCTTATGAGTGTAAGCATTGGTATTGATATTGATTTATTGCTACCACAAAGATACTGTGACAAACATGGCTACCTAGTCAAGTCATACCATACGCGAATACAATCAAGCCATGCACAAATACAACAAGTAGTGCGAAGAGAAAAATAAACATAGTGTAAAATATAGTGTTTCTGTTGCTGAGAAACTATGAATTAAAAGAAGTGGAAGTTTGAGAATCTGGATAAACAAACATGATGAAATAGACTGCAATACAAAGATTTAATGTGGTCCTCAGTGAAGAAGAATCAATTGTGAAATGCGGCTGCTCAGGGTGGTGAAGTGTCAAATTAAATTATTATTCTTGTGATTCCTTCATTTAAACAGCAGAAGCCAGAGATATCCTACTGAACGGTTTATGAAATCTTAACCGTGCTTAAGCAAGTGAATGATTGAACTTGATACATACTGTGATGAAAAAGAATGATGCTTCGCCTACGGTGAGGGCTTGTTTATCTTCTCATGCCTTTGACACAGAGGCAGAGCTTGCAGAGCTGTTGCCTCAGAGCCCCAATGGCCAGGGTTTGACTCTGACCCTGGGCACTATATGTGAGGAGCTTAAGCTCTCCACCCATGTGGTCTTCCCCTACTGCTCTGGTTTTCTACCACAATCCAAAACCAAGGGGGTTTGCCCGCTCAAGCACTTTGAGTGCCCTTCGAGTTGCAAGATCAATTGACCACTGTATATTGCCCCCTGGTAGAATCTGGAGGGTAGCTGTGAGGGTGCTGTGTGGACTCAATGAACAAAGTGCTGTGTCAGCATTGTGTGACTCCATGACTAATGTGTAATTCCAGTTCCAGTTCGATAATGGGATTAGAACCATTGAAATAAAACTGAAAAATGTTAGGCCACATCTGTGTAATAGAGTTAATATTTTAAATCCAAGACCCTTCTTCAATATCTCAGTGTTTCATAGAAACATAGACATAGAAAATAGGTGCAGGAGGAGGCCATTTGGCCCTTCGAGCCATTCATTGTGATCATGGCTGATCGTCCCCTATCAATAACCTGTGCTTGCCTTCTCCCCATATCCCTTGACTCCACCAGCCCCTAGAGCTCTATCTAACTCTCTCTTAAATCCATCCAGTGATTTGGCCTCCACCAAATCACTGTGGCAGTGAATTCCATAAATTCACAATTCTCTGGGTGAAAACGTTTTTTCTCACCTCAGTATTAAATGATCTCCCCTTTATTCCCCATGTGGTTTTCCCTGTCTGCTTAATGCTGAGGGAATTAGCTGGAATAACCTAAGGTTCTTCTTAGAAAGGAGAGAGGGAGGGGAGCTCGGAGATGGACAAATTAGTTTAGAAATACAGTGTGGAAACAGTCCCTTTGACACACCGATCCACACCAACCAATAATTCTATCCTATACACTAAGGACAACTTACAGAAGCCAATTAACCTCTAAACCTGCACATCTTTGGAATGTGTGATAAAAACAGAGCCACCAGAGAAAACCAATGATGTCTCAGGGAGAACGTACATACTCCATACAGGCAGCACCCGTGGTTAGGATCGAACCTGGATCTCTGGTGCTGAGGGCAGCAACTCTACCGATACGCCTCTGTGCCACCAACAGGAGCGCCCAGAGGGTGGTAGAAAGAGGAAGGTTGGGAGCGGGGCAGGGGGAGGATGGGAAAAAGTCAGGCATGTAGGGGGAATCTGAAGGAACAGAAATTCAAAGGTGGAACAGATTAAGGATAAGAGGGCACTCATGAGGGGTAACCAAGGAAGTGAAGAATGGCAAGGAAGAGGCGAGATAAATGTATACATGCCTGAGTTTCTTTATCTATCTTTATGAAAGTGGCATTAGTTTGTTCATTTATTGTCATGTGCACAAGAGATACAGTGAAATAGTTGTTTTACATGCAAGCCAGTCAAATCATAATATATATTTCAAAATATCCTTTTCTGCAGTGCCTCAGAGGGAGTTAGCATGTTCCAGCACCATCTTGCACTTCCTGGTCTCTGCAACTCTCCGAACATCTGACCTTGACTCCCCGAACATCTGACCTTGACTCCCCGAACATCTGACCTTGACTCCCCGAACATCTGACCTTGACTCGGGGAGATATGCAAATAGAATGCCTGGACTCTTGGCTTCATTCCAGAGCCCTTGCAACCAAGAAGTCCTCGCAAATAAACCCGAAATGTTACCCTTCTCTCCAGGGATGTTGCCTATCCCACTGAGTTACTCCAGCGTTTTGTGCCTATCCTTGCAAACAATACTCAGGTCTATCAATTTACCTTTATTTTTAAGTTTTAGAGATATAGAGCGGAAACAGGCTCTTCGGCCCACCGTGTCAGCGCTGCCCGGCAATTCAATTACGCTAGCACTGTCCTACACACAAGGAACAATTTACAATCTTTACCAAAGCTAATTAACCTACAAACCTGTACGTCTTTGGAAAACTGGAACACCTGAGGTAAACCCACGCGGTCACGGACAGAACATACAAACCCCGTACAGATAACGCCCATAGTCAGGATCGAACCCGGGTCTCTGGCACTGTAAGCAACCCTACCGCTGTGCCACTGTGCTGCTGAATTCAGCTTCAAGTAAACTCAATGACAGAACATCCAGAGCCCTCCAGAAATTCCAAATTTCTGCATAAATAGATGTCTCCTTATCTCAATGTTAAGTAGCCAATATCTTATCCTTAGACTATGCTCTACCCCTTGCTTTGGACACTTCAACATGAGATAACAGTCTCCCAACACCCTGTCTGGCATCTTCTCAGAACTTTGCACGTCCAAATAAATGACCTCTTGTTCTATTTTTCAATTAGCCTGGAAACAGGGCCTTGAGCCCATCAAGTCTGCATGGATGATCAACCATCTGTTTATACTAATCCTACATTTATCCCATTTTTTATTCTCCCCACAATCTCATCAACTGTCTCCACATTCTGCCACTCTACCATTTTTCAGTTGTTAATTAAGCATTCAAATCGCACTTCTTTAGAACTCAAGAGGACACTAGAGCACCCAGAGAAAACCCATGCGGTCACAGAGGTGAACGAGCAAACTCCACACAGGCAGCACGCAAGGTCAAGATTGAACACTGGTGCTCAGAGGCAGCAGCTCTACCAGCTGTGCCACTGTGCCTAGGATTATTCAATCTCTCTCAGTGGGACAAAAGAATCTAGCCAAGAGTCTTACACAGCATTTGGGTAGCACAGTGGCGTGGTGTTAGAGTTATTACCTTACACCCCAGAGACCCTGGTTTGATCCTGACTACGGGTGCTGTTTGTATGGAGTTTGTACGTTCTCCCTGTGACCGCATGGGTTTTCTCCGGTGCTTCAGTTTTCTCCCACACTCCAAAGAAGAACATGTTTGTAGGCTAATTGGCTTCTGTAAATTGTAAATTGTTCCTAATGAGTAGGGTAGTGCTAGTGTACGGGGTGATCGCTGATCAATGCGGACTCGATGGGACAAAGGACCGGTTCTCTAAAGTCTAAACCACCAGCAATAGACAATAGACAATAAACAATAAACTATAGACAATAGGTGCAGGAGTAGGCCATTCAGCCCTTCGAGCCAGCACCACATTTTTCAGCTAATATCATTCACTGGGATCATGGCTGATCATCCACAATCAGTACCCCGTTGCTGCCTTCTCCCCATATCTCTTGAAACCGCTATCTTTAAGAGTTCCATCTATCTTTAAGAGCTCTATCTAACTCTCTCTTGTAAGCATCCAGAGGTTTGGCCTCCACTGCCTTCTGAGGAAGAGAATTTCACAGATTCACAATTCTCTGGGTGAAAAAGGTTTTCCCCATCTGCATTCTAAATGGCCTACCCCTTATTCTTAAATTGTGGCCCCAGGTTCTGGACTCCCCCAACATCGGGAACATGTTTCCTGCCTCAAGCGTATCCAATCCTTATGGGCCTGTCCCACTTAGGCGACTTTTTAGGCGACTGCCGGGGAGTCACCTTCATGGTCGTGAGGAGTTTTCCGCATTCTGCGAACCAGTCGCGACCTCATTATGGTCACTGTGAATTTTTCAACGTGTTGGAAAGTTAGCGGCGACTAGAATGAAGCCGCCATGGAGAGTAGCGAGAATTCACGAGCCGTAGGTGGGTCGCCAGGAGGTCCTAATGGGTTGCCAGGAGGTCGAAGGTTCTCGGATGTTCTCGTAGGTTGTAGCCGGTGCTGACCAGTGAATTTCATTGGGTCATTGGGGAAAAAAAGGTCAGTTTTCAGAACCAAGGATAACCGACCGGTAATGTTAAATGTCCGCCGAGCTACACAGCCGTGTATCTCTGGCTTCTTAAAAGTTGTCTCCATTCCTTCTCTCCCCTCCCTCTCCCCTCTCCCTCTCCCCCTCCCTCTGCCCCCTTTTTTAAAGGACTGACCATACACTGTGCTTTAGCCATCTTTTACTGCGCCAACCTTCCTGTTCATCGCAGTGTGTGTCTGTATCACCTTGGCTTTGTACCGTGTGATTTTTTTTTAGACAGCACTACCCCCGCTTGCATAACAGGCTGGTGAAGGAAGCAATGTGTTTGTGTGTGTGTGTTCCACTCTGAATGTCGCCATTCCAGTTGTCGGTTTCACAGGCGACTGCCGGCAACTTGACAGTCGCCGGCAGTCTGCTGAAAAATCACCTAAGTGGGACAGGCCCATTAAACCCTCAGCTACTGATCTTGATTCTATCACTGAGCTACACAACATGTCAACAGAATTTGACACATTGAAGCATCAGATAATTTTTCAGCTAATATCTGTGCATTTTAACATTATACTGTGCTGTTTGCGAATTATAGAGTCAATCTCAAGTTTTCGATTGTGGTTGTTCTTCATTCTTAGTGGTTCCCAATTAATGTCCAGAAATAGAGGATGGAGAATGAAAATGAGCCAAAACTGAAACAAGGAAAAGCTTATTTTCCAGACAGCAGCAAGTGGCCACATTGCTGATGGTAAGTCAGTCTTTCAAAGGGAACTGGATTCTTGAAAGGGAAAAAAATGACAGTGCACTGAGAGAGACCGGGTTGCTTTTCCATTGAGCTGATACAGACTCGGTGGCCTGAATGTCATTCTTTCTGCTGCCCTCTCTGTGATTCTGTGTACTTTCCTATTGATTTAAGTGAAACTGTTTAGTGAATGAGCCAATCAAGTGAAGCATGAGGAAACTATCAGAAACTCTCTCTAACTTCTACAGGTGCACAGTAGAGAGCTTGCTGACCGGTTGCATCGTGGCTTGGTTCAGCAACTTGAGTGCTCTGGAGAGGAAAAGACTACAAAAAGTAATAAACACTGCCCAGTCCATCATCGGCTCTGACCTTCCTGCCATTGAGGGGATCTACCACAGTCGCTGCCTCAAAAAGGCTGGCAGCATCATCAAGGAACCACACCACCCTGGCCACACACTCATCTCCCTGGTACCTTCGGGTAGAAGATACAGGAGCCTGAGAACTGCAACAACCCGGTTCAGGAATAGCTACTTCCCCACAGCCATCAGGCTATTAAACCTGGCTCGGACAAAACTCTGAACATTAATACCCCTCCACCTGTCATTTGCACTTTATTAATTTATTAATTAATGTGTGTATTTAAGTATATAATTGTAGTCAATGCCTACTATGTTCTGTTGTGCTATGCAAAGACAGAATTTCATTGTCCTGTCAGGGACACATAACAATAAACTCGTTTGACTTTTTGACTTTTTTAGAATTGTCCAGTTGTTGTTTGCACTCCATACCTTGTTCAAATCGAATAGAATGCATATGGATTAAGTTAGCTGTTGTTCACGTTGGAAAACAAGGCTCAAAATATGCTTGGACATTTCCACACACTATATATGTAAAGGGGGGACTGCACCCACCTCACTACCACAGGCAACATGGAGAGAAGGCCAATGTTTGACACAAATGTCTCTTAGGCTCACACAGCTGAACAAGCTAATCAGTGAAGGGTCTCCGATAGAGCTATTTAAAGGATTGGTAAATATTTACAGGCTGGTTGCTCCGTTATTCCTCTCGGCTCCTGGAGTATTTTTGGAGCTTTTCTATACTTGGCCAAAGATTGAGTAATTGATAGGCAGTAGCCTGGCAAATGTTGAAATACTATTTTGGCAATTTAATACCGTGTTGCAACAGGCTGCTCTCACACGGGTGGCTCAGTGATGCAGCTAGTAAAACCTCTGGCTTACAGCACCAGAGACCAGGTTCAAGTCTGATCCCCTGCGCTGTCTGTGTGGAGTTTGCATATTTTACCCATGATCCAGCTGCTCCAGCTTCCTCTGATGTCATAAAATGCCTGTGGACTAAAGGGTTAGTTGGCCACTGAACACTTTACCTAGAAGTTTAGTTTAGTTTATTGTCACGTGTACTGAGGTACAGTGAAAACCTTTGTATGCAGCACGTAGGCAGGTGGTAGAATTTGGGGGCATGAGAGTGTGATGAGTATGTGAAGGAATAAAACATGGGTTTAGCTGAGGATTAAGGTAAACGAGTAGTTGATGATCAGCATGGACTTGGTAGGCCGTAGAACCCATTCCCTTCTTGTATCTCACGATATGACTCTCTGAGATGTGGTGGGGCTTCCTTGGATAATTGAGCAGGGCCAGGTGAACAACTGGGAGGATAAAGCAAGGCCATAAGGAGCAGGAAATACAGCTAGTAAGAGGAAGAGAAAGAAGTGGAAAAGATTCTCACCGAATTGGGAATCAAGCTTCAACATCAGTTTCCATAGGAACCAAAGCTTGAGATACCTCATGAACGAAAACCTGAGTTCTGTAAACACATTCATACTTTAATGCAGGGCATTGTTCATCAGTCTAGTTCCTTGCTGGCTGCCGTTTAAAGTATATTGCAGTGGGCCAGAAAATCTATTGCACAATATAACATTTCTGTGCACTATGTATTTGAGTTTTATCTGAAACCTAATTACTAATCACAATAACCTTAAAAGCAGAGAAAACTTCTGAAAACAAACCATGCAAAATATGGATGGAGCCACACCAAAATTAAATGTGTGTCATTCACACATTATTACACATTTCCTGGAGCTGGAGAATATCCCTTCTTCCATTGTGCTCTGTGTATCACCTTGTACAGATCTCTCCCCTGTCCCCATACACCTCTTTGTCCTGCTGGCATATCAAAAAACATGAGTTAAAATATTCCATACTCACAGCAATGAAAGTCTGTCGCACAAGACCCCTTTGCCCTTGAAGTCAGACCAATGCACAAGGAAATGACTTTTTTCTGCTCGCTTCCAGGGAGGTGTGGGGAGAAGGTGCACACACAGCACAGTGGCACAGATCAAAGAGTTGCTACCTCATAGCTCCAGTGGCCAAGCTTCAACCCTGACCTCCCTGTGCTGTCTGCGGGGTATGAACTCATTCTTCCTGTGAACTGCGATCATATTAGCAGGTTAGTTGACCCCAGTAAATTACCCCTAGTACTGTGTGTAAGTGAGTGGGAGAAAGTGAAGGAAGCTGATGGGAATGTGTAGAGAATAAAATGGAGTGAGTGAAGGATGTGTGAATGGATGCTCGATGGTCATAGTGGATTTGGTGAGCCCATGG
Source organism: Okamejei kenojei (assembly GCA_035221665.1). NCBI lineage: Eukaryota > Metazoa > Chordata > Chondrichthyes > Rajiformes > Rajidae > Okamejei > Okamejei kenojei. The sequence goes on from CM069134.1 coordinate 97,225,846, forward strand.
ATCTATTTCTGTGCTATGTGCCTCTATGACTCATTTTTGATAAATTAAGAATACCCATGATGAAAAGATATAACAAACCATTCAGAAAGAAATAATTTTTAAAAAATGTGGAAGGAACATTCCCTGACCTATTTCTCTGTTGATATTTCCCGTCTCACTTCCGTCGTTGACAAATTACGGGTAACGATGAGTCAGAGGACAAGAGGGAGATCAATAATGTAGGTGCGTGGTGCCAGAACAACAATCTTGCACTCAACGTTAGCAAGACCAAAGAGCAGATTGTTGACCGCAGGAAGGGAAGGCTTTCTTTAATGGATGAATGGCAATGGAGAGAGTCAATAACTTCAAGATCCTTCCCATGCATATCTCGGATGATCTCCCCTCAATTCAGCACATTCATGCTTTCACAACGAAAGCTCATCAACTTCACTTCTTCGACGGTTTGATTGGTTTAATTTAGTTATTGTTAAGTGTGCAGTAAAAAGCTTTTCTGGTGCGTGCTATCCAGTCAGCGGAAAGACTATACATGATTACAATCAAGCTGTCCACAGTGTACAGGTACAGGATAAAGGGAATAACATTTAACATAGAAACATAGAAACTTAGAAAATAGAAGCAGGAGTAGGCCATCCGGCCCTTCGAGCCAGCACTGTCATCATATGATCATGGCTGATCATCCTGAATCAGTACCCTGTTGGGGTGGAAGATTGCAACCTTCACGTGGTCCGCCCTGTTTCAACGAATGCAATCAACCCGGCGTGCACAATCAAATAAGATCAAATAGAACAAGTTGTTCTACAACTTTAGGCTGTGTATGCCATCCGCATGAAGAAGTACCCTGTTCATGCTTTCTTCCCATATCCCTTGATTTTGTTAGCCCTAAGAGCTCTAACTCTCTCTCTTGAATATACCCATTGAATTGGCATCCACTGCCTTCTGTGGCAAAGAATTCCACAGATTCACAACTCTCTTCCTCGTCTCAGTCCGAAATGGCCAACCCCTTATTCTTAAACTGTGACACCCTGGTTCTGGATTCCCCAAACAAGGGGAACATTTTTCCTGCATCTAGCCTGTTCAATCCCTTAAGAATGTTATGATCCCCTCTCATCCTTCTAAATTCCAATGAACATATGCCCATTAAGACAAAGTCCATAAAATCTGATTATAGATAGTCCAAGGGTCTCCAATGAGGTAATTGGTCAGTCAAGACCGTTGGTGATAGGAATTATTCAATTGGCTGATAACAGCTGGGAAGAAACTGTCACTGAATCTGGAGGTATGCACTTTAACACTTATGTACCTCTTGCCTGATGGGTCAGGGGAGAAGAGGGAGTGTTTGCAATGAGATTCATCCTTGATTATGCTGACGGCCTAGCCGAAACAACGTGGTGTAGATGGAGTCCATGGAAGGGATGTTTGTCTAATGGTCTGGACCACGTCCGAAATTCTCAGCAATTTCTTGGGGTCTAGGACGGAACTGTTCCCAAACCATGCTGTGATGCATCCCAATAAAATACTTTCTTTGGCGCATCTGTAGATGTTTGTGAGAGTTGTTGGGGTCATAACAAACTTCCTCAGCTTTCTAAGAAAGTAGAGGCATTGGTAGACATGAGAATTAAGGGACAGAGGTTTCGGGGTAACGTGAGGGGGAACTTCTTTACTCAGAGGGTGGTGGCTGTGTGGAATCAGCTTCCAGCAGACGTGGTGGAGGCAGGATCGATTTTAACATTTAAGAGTAAAGTGGATAGGTATATGGACGTGAAGGGAATGGAGGGGTATGGTCTGAGTGCAGGTAGATGGGACTAGGGGAAAACAAATGGTCGGCACGGACTGGAAGGGCCGAGAGGGCCTGTTTCCGTGCTGTAATTGTTATATGGTTATATGGTATGCATTCTTGGCCATTGATTCTATATAGGTGGTCCAGGACAAGTTGCTGGTGATATTCACAACTAGTTACTTGAAGCTTTCAACTCTCTCTACTTTGGTGCCATCACAAATATTCTATTGAACTTCTATCTGGCACAATGAATATAAACAATGGCAACAAATATCTCTCTCCTTCCCTCGGTCCAGCCAGGAATGGCTGTTCTCTGAATCACATTGTCATTGACATGAAGTTCAGAAGCCATGTCTTATGATTCTCAAATGAAATGGAAGATAAAGCAATAAAATCATGATCAGGGGTAGTCACAGTATGCAAAGGGATTATCCACCCAGCTGGTTTTCACCAAGGTACCAGTTTTCCAATGGTGAATTAAAGGTAAAACTTGTTGAGGCTTGGGAAAGGGATCCAGCCAGGTGCAAATTTCCTTGGGATTTCTCTGTGCTTTTTGGAATACTGCTGAACAGCCAGTGGAGTTCTGGTATTTAACGAGTAGACAATCAGAACCATTTTCCTCAGGGTAGAAATATCAAACTCTTAGAGGACAGAGGTTTACAGGAGATGTGCAGGGCAAGTTATCTACACAGCGATTAGTCGGTGCCAGCAGTGACGGTGGCAGCAGATACGATGGCGGTGTTTAGGATGCCTTTAGATAGACTTGTGGATATGCAGGGAATGGAGGGATATGGATCATGTGCAGGCAGTTGAGACTAGATATCTTGGCATCAAGTTCAGCATAGACATTGTGAGCCCAATGGCCTGTTCCTGTGCTGTACTGTTCTATGTTCTATGTTCTATGAGTGGATGATGAAGGAGATTTGAGGGTGGAAGGTTTCCATTTGTGTCATGTTCTTATCGGGTTGCACCTTCCATTCATTGGTGACATTCTATCAAGCTCACAGAAAACAGCAGGTGAGCAGATTTTTGGACTGATCTGATGACAACACTAGAGTTGCCAGATGGAGTCTGGCACTGTGTGATGGTGGTCTGTGGTTGGGAAACATGTGAAGATATAAACAGGAAGAACAAAGCCCAACACACCCCTTTATAGTTTATTGAAAGAAACTGGCTCCCGACAAGGTTTTTTTGAAATAAACAGGGGAGGTTTCAGCAGCAAAGGAGCATTTGTGGCATCTGTTTTCCTTGTGCAATAAAGATACAAGTCACACATTGCCTTTCCCTACAACCTTGAATGTGTGCATTTATCAGCTTGGAGATCCCAGACTGAGTAAAGTGAAAACAGTTTTTGCATGGATGGGAAATGATCTCATTTGAAGTGAATCTCTAGCTTTTTGACCTGTGCTTGACAAGGATTTGCAAAGCCCTTTGAACCCGTACCAGAGGAAATAATTATGGCAGTAACACAGTGGAACCAGATGGGCTGCTGCATGTTGTCTTGGGCGATGGGTAACAAAACTCACTCTGATGTTTTTAACCATTTACAATGTTGATGTTTCTGTGCCAGGTTTTCTTTTTAAATGTCATTTGTTACATGTATAATTACTCAACCAGTTCTGACTTTATATTGAAATATTCAGAAACTATTTTCTGGCTGCATTGAGATTTATGTAGTTAGGAGTAAGATTTTGTCTAAAAATTCTTCCACCAAGCTCCTTGAGATGTTTATTTATTTTTGCTAAAGGCATTATATGTTAAGTTTTGTTGGGTCTTTAAAATGTGTTCTGCAATGAGATAGCCAAGGAAACTGGGAGCTATCTTTGATCATTTATGGGATCTGGACAAGACGAACATTTATCATCCTTTCCTAATGGACCTGTTTTAACTCCTGTGAAAGTAATTGCTCTATGGTCTCTTATTATGTCCCCGCCTCAAGCAACAAGAAGCAACTCTGACAGTTCCTTTGTCCATTTTCATCTCTTCCTTTCCTTTGTACCCAGTTTCTGAATCTATCATCTTTTACATTCCCAGTTTTCTGTTCAGTTCCAGTATGTGGATGTTTTTGTTAAGGTCATTATTTGCTGCCCTTCCTTAATTATCCTTGAAAACAAGTCATTTTCTTGAACAAGTCTGATCCCCCTGAACCAAGTGCTTCTGTACTGCTCTTGGGCAGGATAGTCCAGGATTTAGATCCAGCAACAAAGAAGTAATGGCAATATGTTTACATATGGGTGTGCAATCTGCAAGGGAACCTGTAGGTGGTGGTGTTCCTGCTACCCTTGGCTTTCTTGGTGGTAGAGTTTGCAGGTATGGGAAGGAAGTAGCCAAAGAGAGTAACTGCAGTTCAGTTTATAGAGGGTACACTTTCCAGCCGCACTCTGCTGTTGATTGAGGAAATGAAGGGTTTAGGGTTGTAGATAATGTACCTAGAACACAGAATAGTACAGCACAGGAACATGATGCCAAGTGAAACTAATCTCCTCTGCCTACACATGAACCATATCCCTCCATTTCCTGCATATCCATGTGCCTATCTCAAAGCCTCTTCAATACCACAATTGTATCTGGCTCCAACAGCAACCCAGACAGCGCGTTCCAGGCACCTATCACTCTGAGTAAAAAACTTAACCTGCACATTTCCTTTAAACTTTGCCCTTGCATCTTAAAATTATACTCTTTAGTCTTCGGCATTTCCACCCTGGGATAAAGTTTCTGACTGTCTACCCTATCTCTTATCCCGGATGTTGTTGAGCTTCTGGTAAGTTGTTGGAATGGCATTCCTCCAGGCTAGTGGAGATATTCTGCCCCATTACTGAAGTGTACATTGTCGCTCCAGCCATCAGTGCACTCTTGTAGCCACGGTATTTATGTAATGGTGAGGAAAAGTTTCTGATCAATGGTCTAATGGGGGCATATGCAGGTGTTGAAATTTGACCTTTCTTGGCAGACCACTGTAAACTGAGGCATGTTACACATGTAGGATCTTAAATGTGCTCAATGATTGTTGAAGATTAGAGGGGAGATCTGCTGGACTCCACCCACCACTGCCTAAACATCAACAATGCACATTCCTGTTCACAGAATGTTGAAAGGAAGGACCTAGTGATGGTGATGTCATCGACATCAGAGGTTAGACTATCTCTTGTTGAAGGACAGCCATTGCCTGCCTTCTTTGTGACACAAATGTTACTTGCCACTCATCATCCCATGATTGAATATTGTCATCCTCTTGCTGCATATCCGGCATATACAATTTCATTTGTTGAGAAGGTGCAAATGAAATTAAACATTGTGGAATTATCAGTGAACATCCTCACTTTTGATCTTATGACAAAAGGAAGGTTATTAAAGAAACAGGCCATCTACACCAACTTAATTTGCAAGCAATTGCACTTGTGGCCCTGAGCTGCTATCTACCGCATTGAAGACCCTTGGGCTATCTTTAACTGGACTTTATCTTGCACTAAATGTTAATCCATTTATCATGTATCTATACACTGTGGATGGCTCGATTGTAATCATGTGTTGACCAGGCATGTGCCGTGAGTAATTACTCAGGGTAGGCACTCAGTCCGCTAAAAAAAATATTAAACCGCGCATGCGCAGATTGTCCGCTCCGTTAAATAAATAAATAAATAAATAACTGTGACATTTCAATTTGCCCAAGGCTTCCTAGTCCTAGACCAATTGGGGGAACAGTTCCTTTCACAGCGTGTGGAGAATCTGTGTCAGGGGTTAAGTTGTGGGGAGGGCACGAGTATTGAGAAGGAGGGTGTCGGGGATAATGGCAGAAACTTACTCACTCACCGCTGCCGCAGCTCTCCGGGCACGAAGCTCCCGCACTGTAGCTGGGGATAGAAGCAGCTCGGGGAGCTACGAGCGGCCGCCGGTACCCGACAGCAGAACTGGCCGCCACTTCAGCGCCTTCTGCCGGCCCGCTCACCTCTGGCAGTGCTCTCCGTCGGAACACCTGTCACCTGCCGTTCGCCGACTTCGCTCATGTCAGCGGCTTCCTGCAAATCCTTAAATTCCCACAGCCGAGTAGCCTCAATTGCGCTGTCAGAATTTAAGGACATGAGGCCGGAGAGTGGTTTGTAGACGGAGAGCTGCCAGAGGTGTGCGGGGACCGGCAGAAGGAGCTAAGGTGGTGGCTGGTTCCGGCTGGTTCCCGCCGGCCACTCAGCCACCCGAGCTACTTCTCCCCTCCCCCCCCCCCCCCCCACCACAATGCGGTGGCATTCCACTCCTCCGTGCAAGGAGCGTCGCAAGTGGCATTATCCCAATCCCCTCATTCATAAGATTCGTGCCCTCCCCGCAACCTTACCCCGGGCCAGACTTCCCAAACACTGTGAAAGGAGCTCTCCCCCCCCCCCCCCCCCCACACACACACCCCGGCAAATACAGTATTTAAAAACATAAACACAAAATGTACTTACCACATTATTGGTACACAAGCTCCATACTTCTCTCTTTGTTCCCTAACATACACTTAAAATATTGACAAACCATATTTGAAAACCGCGCCAAGAAACTTGCTCTGCGCATGCGCAGTAGACCGATGCGCATGTGCAGTGCTGCAAAGGCAGAATTTCTGCTGCCTTCAGCCCCGATTATCATTGACGGCTTCAGGCAGCGCTGACGGCACGTGGGTTGCACAGAGCTTCCCGTGTTACAAGCGCTGCGGATGAAAGGCATGGAGAATTATGCCTACGTGAGAGATCGGTCTCTTACATAGGCATAATTCTCCCATGCCTTTACTATTTATATTTAGTTATTACCATGTTATAATTTTAGTCAGGGTAGGCAGTGCCTACCTTGCCTACCCTGACGGCACGTGCCTGGTGTTGACTTTCAGCTGACTGGTTAGCATTCAACAAAAGCTTTTCATACCATTTCATGAAATTTACACGGATTAAGTGCCATAACAGGGTTTTAGAAAACCTTTGCCAGAAAGCATCCCTAGTTGGTTTTATCATGGATAGAAACATAGAAACATAGAAAATAGGTGCAGGAGGAAGCCATTCGGCCCTTCGAGCCAACATCAACATTCATTGTGATTATGGCTGATCGTCCCCAATCAATAACCCGTGCCTGCCTTCTCCCCATTTCTATGATTCCACTAGCCCCTAGAGCTCTATCTAACTCTCTCTTAAATCCATCCAGAGATTTGGCCTCCACTGTCCTCTGTGGCAGGGAATTCCACAAATTCACAACTCTCTGGGTGAAAAAGTTTTTCCTCACCTCAGTCTTAATTGGCCTCCCCGTTATTCTAAGTGTGACCCCTGGTTCTGGACTCGCCCAACGTTGGGAACATTTTTCCTGCATCTAGCTTGTCCAGTCCTTTTATAATTTTATATGTTTCTATAAGATCCCCCCTCATCTTTCTGAACTCTAGTGAATACAAGCCTAGTTTTTTCAATCTTTCCTCATATGACAGTCCCGCCATCCCAGGGATCAATCTCGTGAACCTACGCTGCAAAGCCTCAATCTCAAGGATGTCCTTCCTCAAATTAGGAGACCAAAACTGTACCCAATACTCCAGATGTGGTCTTACCAAAGCCCTATGCTCTCTACTCCTATACTGAAATCCTCTTATTATGAAGGCCAACATTCCATTAGCTTTCTTCACTGCCTGCTGTACCTGCACGCCAACTTTCAGTGACCGGTGTACAAGGACACCCAGGTCTCGCTGTACCTCCCCCTTACCTAATCTAACCCCATTGAGATAATAATCTGCCTCCTTGTTTTTGCCACCAAAGTAGATAACCTCACTTTTATCTATATTATACTGCATCTGCCACGCATCTGCCCACACACTCTGTCCAGGTCACCCTGCAACCTCCTAACATCCTCTTCGCAGTTCACACTGCCACCCAGCTTTGTGTCATAACCATATAACCATATAACAATTACAGCACGGAAACAGGCCCTCTCGGCCCTTCCAGTCCGTGCCGACCATTTGTTTTCCCCTAGTCCCATCTACCTGCACTCAGACCATACCCCTCCATTCCCTTCACGTCCATATACCTATCCACTTTACTCTTAAATGTTAAAATCGATCCTGCCTCCACCACTTCTGCTGGAAGCTGATTCCACACAGCCACCACCCTCTGAGTAAAGAAGTTCCCCTCACGTTACCCCGAAACCTCTGTCCCTTAATTCTCATGTCATGCCCTCTTGTTTGAATCTTCCCTACCCTCAATGGGAAAAATGTATCCACGTCAACTCTGTCTATCCCTTTCATCATTTTAAAGACCTCAATCAAGTCCCCCCTTAACCTTCTGCGCTCCAAAGAATAAAGACCTAACTTGTTCAACCTTTCTCTGTAACATAGTTGCTGGAACCCTGGCAACATTCTAGTAAATCTCCTCTGTACTCTCTCTATTTCGTTGACATCCTTCCTATAACTAGGCAACCAAAAATTGTACACCATACTCCAGAATTGGTCTTACCAATGCCTTGTACAATTTTAACATTACTTCCCTACTCCTATATTCAATGCTCTGATTTATAAAGGCCAGCACACCAAAGGCTTTCTTTACCACCCTATCTACATGCGATTCCACCTTCAGGGAACTATGCACAGTTATTCCTAGATCCCTCTGTTCCACAGCATTCCTCAATTCCCTACCATTTACCATGTACGTCCTATTTTTGATTTGTCCTGCCAAGATGTAGCACTTCACACTTATCAGCATTAAACTCCATCTGCCATCTTTCAGCCCACTTTTCCAAATGGCCCAAATCTCTCTGTAGACTTTGAAAATCTACTTCATCATCCACAACACCACCTATCTTAGTATCATCTGCATACTTACTTATCCAATTTTCCACCCCATCATCCAGATCATTGATGTACATGACAAACAACAATGGACCCAACACAGATCCCTGAGGCACCCCACTGGTCACCGGCTTCCAACCTGACAAACAGCCATCCACCATTACTCTCTGACATCTCCCATTCAGCCACTGTTGAATCCATCTTGCTACTCCGCCATTAACACCAAAAGATTGAACCTTCTTAACCAACCTTCCATGGGGAAGCTTGTCAAAGGCCTTACTGAAATCCATATAGACAACACCCACTGCTTTACCCTCATCAATTTCCCTAGTTACCGCTTCAAAAAATTCAAGAAGGTTTGTCAAACATGACCTTCCAGGCACAAAATCCATGTTGACTGTTCCTGATCAGACCCTGTTTATCCAGATGCTTATATATATTATCTCTAAGTATCCTTTCCATTAATTTGCCCACCACTGACGTCAAACTAATAGGTCTATAATTGCTAGGTTTATTCTTTGAACCCTTTTTAAACAATGGAACAACATGCGCAGTACGCCAATCCTCCGGCACTATTCCGTTTCTAATGACATTTGAAATATTTCTGTCATAGCTCCTGCTATTTCTACACTAACTTCCCTCAATGTCCTAGGGAATATCCTGTCAGGGACCTGGAGACTTATCCACTTTTATATTTTACAAAAGTGTCAGTACTTCCTCCTCTTTGAATCTCATAGTTTCCATAGCTACTCTACTCTTTCCCCTTAACTCACCGAGTTCAATTTCCTTCTCCTTGGTGAATACCGAAGAAAAGAAATTGTTCAATATCTCCCCCATCTCTTTTGGCTCTGCAGATAGCTGTCCATTCTGGTTCTCTAATGGTCCAATTTTATCCCTCGTTATCCTTTTGCTATTAATATAGCTGTAGAAAACCCTTTGGGTTTACTTTCACCTTTCTTGCCAAAGCAACCTCATATCTTCTTTTAGCCTTCCTAATTTCTTTCTTAAGATTCTTTTACATTCTTTATACTCCTCTAGCACCTCATTTACTCCATACCTCCTATAATTATTGTAGATATCTCTCTTTTTTTGAAACAAGTGTCCAATTTCCCTTGAAAACCATGGCTCTTTCCAATTTTTACTATTTCCTTTCAACCTAACAGGGACATAAAGATTCTGTACTCTTACAATTTCCCCTTTAAATGTCCTCCATTTCTCTTCTACATCCTTCCCATGAAACAAAGTGTCCCAATTCACTCCTTTAAAATCCTTACGCATTCCCTCAAAGTTAGCCTTTCTCCAATCAAAAATCTCTACCCTAGGTCCAGTTTCTGACTCTCTCCATAATTATATTGAAACTAATGGTATTGTGATCACTGGTCCCTAAGTGCTCACCAACGCATACCTCCGTCACCTGACCTGCCTCATTTCCTAACAGGAGGTCCAGCACTGCCCCTTCTCTGGTCGATACCTCTATGTACTGCTGCAAAAAACTATCCTGCACACATTTTACAAACTCCAAACCATCCAGCCCATTTACAGAATGTGTTTCCCAGTCTATTTTTGGAAAATTGAAATCTCCCACAATCACTACCTTGTGCTTACTACTAATAATCTGCTATCTCCTTACATATTTGCTCTTCCAATTCACGCTCCCCATTTGGCGGTCTATAATACACCCCTAAAAGTGTTGCTACACCGTTCCCACTTCTCAGTTCCACCCAAATAGCCTCCCTAGACGAGCCCTCTAATCTATCCTGCCAAAGCACTGCTGTAATATCTTCTCTGACAAGCAATGCAACACCTCCCCCTCTGGTCCCTCCAATTCTATCACACCTGAAGCAACGAAATCCTGGAATATTTAGTTTCCACTCACAGCCCTCCTACAACCATGTTTCACTGATTGCCACAACATCATATTTCCAGGTGTCAATCCAGGCTCTAAGTTCATCCACCTTACTTACAATGCTCCTAGCATTAAAATATACACATTTTAGAAACCCACCATCCCTTATTCTCGGTCTATTATCTTTTTCATCTTTCTCGCCTACATTTTGAATCCGAGTGCTTCCCTTCTCTGCCTCTTGCCCCACACCCTGACCCCTAGCCCCCTCTACCCGAGTCCCTCCCCCCAGCCTTTCTAGTTTAAAGTCTCCTCATCTGCAAACTTGCTAGTGTTGCTCCTAATTCCCTCTTCCAAATCATTAATATATATGGTAAACAATTGCGGCCCCAACACCGAGCCTTGCGGCACTCCACTTGCCACTGCCTGCCATTCTGAAAAGGACCTGTTCACTCCTACTCTTTGCTGCCAACCAATTTTCTATCCACGTCAACACCCTACACCCAATGCCATGTGCTCTAATTTTAGTCACCAGTCCCCCGTGCGGGACCTTATCAAAGGCTTTCTGAAAGTCTAGATACACTGGCTCCCCTTCATCCATTTTACTTGTCACATCCTCAAAAAATTCCAGAAGATTCAAGCATGATTTTCCTTTCATAAATCCATGCATTAATCCTTTTACTGCTATGCAAATGCCCCATTATTACCTCTTTAATAATTGACTCCAGCAACTTTCCCACCACTGAAGTCAGGCTAACTGGTCTGTAATTCCCCGTTTTCTCTCTCGCTCCTTTCTTGAAAAGTGGGATAACATTAGCTATCCTCCAATCTAGCAGCAGCAGCGGCCCGACTTGGAGCTGCGGCCCGGCCTAGCAGCGGCGGCGGCCCGACTTGGAGCTATGGCGGCACTCCGGCGTTCCGGTGGCGGCGGTGGCCCGACTTGGAGCTGTGGCCTGACTTTGGTGCTGTGGCGGTGTTCTGGCGTTTCGGCGTTGCCGGCTGCGTCGGAGGCCTGGATCGCCTCAGCGCAGAGGGAGAACAAGGAGGGAAGAGACAAAGACTAAGACTTTTGCCTTCCATCACAGTGAGGAGGTGTTTGGTGAACTCACTGTGGTGGATGTTAAATTTGTGTTTATTGTGTGTTTTTGTTACTTTTATTATATGTATGACTGCAGGCACGAAATTTCGTTCAGACCGAAAGGTCTGAATGACAATAAAGGTAATCTAATCTAATCTAATCTAAAAACTGATCCTGAATCTATTGAACATTAGAAAATGATCACCAATGCGTCCACTATTTCTGGGATGCAGACCATCAGACCCAGGGGATTTATCATCCTTCAGTCCCATTAGCCTACCCAATACTATTTCTCGCCTAATGAAAATTTATTTCAGTTCCTCGACCCCCTTAGATCCCCTGTCCTCCCGTACTTCTGGAAGATTGTTTGTGTCTTCCTTAGTGAACATAGATCCGAAGTATCTGTTCAACCCTTCTACCATTTACTTGTTCCCCATAATAATTTGACCCATGTCTGCCTTCAAGGGACCCACATTTGACTTTGCTATTCTTTTTCCCTTAACATATCTAAATAAGTTTTTACTGTCCTTCTTTACATTCCTGGCCAGCTTCCCTTCATACTTCATCTTTTCAGCCGGTATTGCCCATTTTGTTTCCTTCTGTTGTCCTATGAAAGTTTCCCAATCATTGTTGCTTGTACTGAAACACAGTGCAAAGCTTTGTTTGCATGCTATGTAGTCAAGTCATACTATACCTGAATACAATACTGCTCTAGTATTTTGAACCTACCGTGGGGAAGAGAGACCATAAGGTCTAATGCCCATCTGAGAAATCCGTGCAGAGACAAAGCAGCAGTGGCAAGATGTCCATTCAATTTCCATCAGTAGAAGAAAACTGCAGAAGCCAGTATTCTGAAATCTAACTAGAAAATGTTGGAAACACTCAGCAGGTCAGGCAGCATCTGTAGAGAGAGAAAGCAGTTTTAACATCTCAGGCCCAAGACTCAGCGATGGAACTGGAAAAGAGAGATAGACAAGTTAGTTTGAAGTCACAGAGGCACTGCACAGGTCCCCATTTTTGATGCATGATCCATGTGCAAAATACAGTAACTTCCTTTTACTTTATATATTTGTTCAATTTCATAATTTACTACCAGATACCCAATCAACACTCAGTGCCACACATATTAGATGTTTAGATGACCAAAGGATGATGAATTCCAATCTCTGAGCAAAAGTAAAATTGAGAAACTAATTCAAGTCATCAAGCTAATAAGAACATTCTGGTTGTAATGGCAGTTTAAGTTTATGTTACTATGTTATAGGAGCAGAATTTGGTCATTTGGCCCGTCAAGTCTACTCCACCATTCAATCATGGCTGATCTATCTTTCCCCTCTCAACCCCATTCTCCCTGCCTTCTCCCCAAAACTCCTGACATCCATACTAATCAAAGTCATAGTCAAAATCAGTCAATTTTTATTTGTCACATGCACCCGAAGATGTAGTGAAATGAATTGCCAGCAGCGATACACCCAAAAAGAACACACAATACACGATAAAATTCAACGCAAACATCCACCACACTGTGGTGGAAGGCAACAAAGTTTAGCCAGTCCTCCTCCCTCGTTCACCAAATCAAGAATCTGTCAATCTCCTCCTTAAAAATATCCATTGACATGGCCTCCACAGCCTTCTGCAGCAATGAATTCCACAGATTCACCACCCTTTGACTAAAGAAATTAATCCTCATCTCCTTTCTAAGGCTATGTCCGTTTATTCTGAGGCTATAGCGCCTGGTCCTAGACTCTCCCACTAGTTGAAAATTCTTCTCCACATCCACTCTATCCAGGCCTTTCACTATTTGGTAAGTTTCAATGAGGTTCCTCCCTCATCCTTCTAACTCCAGGAAATATAAACCCAGTGCCTAACAATTAGAAACAGAAATAACAATCATAAATACAAAAGACATACACAGTCATGATTCTGATGACCATTAAAATCAACATCCTTTCCCAGTCCAACATCCTGAGTATTGTGACCCTAATTACACTCATATGGTCACACCACATAGATTGAATGCCTAACATTGCAACAGAGAGAAAATGTTTCAAGGATGTTTTCAAACCTAATTGAAAAAAAAAGCAATATCCTTACCAATTCATAGGAACCCTTGGCCCATGTCTGATTAAGACATAGAACATAGAACATAGAACAGTACAGCACAGAAACAAGTCCTGTGGCCCACAATGTTGGAGCAGAACATGATGCAGTTAAAGACACTCGAGTTCCGCAGGGGTCGATGCTGGGACCACCACTCTTCATTTTGTATATTAATGATTTGGACGAAGGGATTGAAAGCTTTGTGACTAAGTTTGCAGATGATAAGAAAATAGGTGGAATGGCAGGTAGAGTAGAGAAAGCAGGGACTCTGCAGGAGGACTTGGACAGGTTGGGCGAGTGGACAGAGAAGTTGCAGATGGAATATTGTGTAGCAAAGTGCTATGGAGTCATGCATTTTCTGAATGGGGAGAGAATCCTGAAATTGGAGCTGCAAAGGGACTTGGGAGTGCTGGTGCAGGATTCCCAAAAAGTTAATCTGCAAGTCGAATCAGTAGTAAAGAACTCAATGCTAGCATTTATTTTGAGAGGCTTGTATACAAAAACAAGGATGTAATGCTGAGGCTCTATAAGGCATTGGTAAGGCCACATTTGGAATATTGTGAGCAGTTTTGGGCACCATATCTGAGGAAGGATGTGCTGGCTCTGGAGAGGGTCAGAAGGATGTTTACAAGAATGATCCCTAGAATGAGTAGGTTAAAGGTAGACAAAATTGCTGGAGAAACTCAGCGGGTGAGGCAGCATCTATGGAGCAAAGGAAAGAGGATACGTTTCGGGTCGAAACCCTTCTTCAGACTGATGTCTGAATCACATCACATCAGTCTGAAGAAGGGTTTTGTCCCGAAACTTTGCCTATTTCCTTCGCTCCATAGATGCTGCCTTACCAGCTGAGTTTCTGCAGCATTTTTGTCTACCTTTGATTTTCCAGCATCTGCAGTTCCTTCTTAAACATGGAGTAGGTTAACCTATGTTGAGCATTGGTGGCCCTGGGCCTGTACTCGCTGGAGTTTAGAAGAAAAAAGGGGGACCTCATTGAAACATACAGAATAGTGAATGCTTGGATAGAAAGGATGTGGAGGGAATGTTTTCACTAGTGGGAGAGTCTAAGACTAGAGGTCTTAACCTCAGAATTAAAGGACTTTCTTTTATGAAGGAGTTGAGGAGAAATGTCTTCAGTCACAAGGTGGTGAATTGGATTTTTTGCCACAGAAGGCTGTGGAGGCCCTCATTGCAAATGTTTAAGGCAGAGATAGATAGATTCTTGATTACATAGATACATAGACAATAGGTGCAGGAGTAAGCCATTCGGCCCTTCGAGCCAGCACCAATGTGATCATGGCTGATCGTCCGCAATCAGTGCCCGATTCCAGCCTTCTCCCCATATCCCTTGATTCCGCTAGCCCTAAGAGCTCTATCTAATTCTCTTTTGAATGCATCCAGTGAATTGTCCTCAACCGCCTTCTGAGGCAGAGAATTCCACAAATTCACAACTCTCTGATTGGGTACAGGCGTCAGAGATTATGGGGAGAAGGTAGAAGAATGGGGTTAGGAGAGAGAGATAGATCAGTCATGATTGAATGGCGGAATAGACTTGATGGGCCGAATGGCCTAATTTTACTCCTATCACATGACCATATGACCTTATCCCTGTCAATTATTGATGGGATTCCAGTTAAAGTGGGGAAGGGTGTGCAGTGTCCACCATACTGGCCACCCAACCCCTCCAAAATAAGCAAACCTGCCCTACCTGCATCACATCAGCCACTTCAGAACCCATTCAATTGCCAAAGAACGCATGAGCCATCACGAGGAACTGCCTCAGAAAGAGGAAGGGCCTGAAAATCAAAATATAACCTGCAGATGCTGAAAATCTGAAATTGAAATAGAATATGTTGGAAATACTCAACAGGTCAGGTGGTTCCAGTTTATTGTGGAAAAGCTCAAAGATTCCAGAAATGGTGATCAGGCCCATGTTTTACACTGCTGAATGTTGCCACAGTGCATGTTCAAGCTCCTCTTGTCTGAACATATTAAAGGCCCGGAAACCTTAGAAGGAAAGTCAAGAGCTTCATACAACCAGCAGTGAGTCTCAGCTTTCTAAATCTGTCTTGTTGATGTTAAATTGCTTCAGGCAGTTTCGGGTGATGCAACGTAACCCAGTTTTTAAGCTAGTTGCAATCTTCAGTTGACTGTCACTCCCATATACCTTGCTGATTCCCTTACCTGTCCGCTTGGCAGCCATTATTTTGCAATCATCTGTGTTATTTCCTTTATTTTTCAATCTACAGTGCATTCACATTCCATGGCTACACTCTTCTCTTTCTTTGCTATCTCATCCAAATCGACCATCCTCTGAACTCTCCAAATGTAACCTTTTGAGCATTCCCAAATTTAATGACTCAACCAGTAACAGCATGCATTCATCTGCCAAGACTAACCTCTGGAATTCCCTCCCTAAACCACTCCATATTTTCCTCCTCTCGTTTTATGACATTCTTTAATACAAACCACATCAACCCCAAGCTTTAGGTTTACTAGCCCAAAATCTCCTTTGGTGACCAGTTTCAATTTTGTGTGGCGATGTTCCAATTAAGGTCTTTGGGGCCATGCATATACGGTGAGAATGGGAATGTTCTTACTACTAATATTGGTGGAGCAGGAGGATTTCATTGCAATGAGAGAGTCTAAAAATCCCACTAGGTCCCCACGTTGTCCAAATAATGAAAATGAGAGTTAAACCAGAAAACATTGCATAAATGTGTGATGAGGATTTGATTCCAGATGTCGATACAAAAAGTAATCTGGCAAAGAGGAAACATGTTAACAGTTAAGTCGGGATCTTCAGCCAAACATTCTTAAGAGAGTATATGTGAGAAAGACAACTAACAACCAAACCTGTAATTGCCGTGGTATATTCAAAGAGGGAAAGCTGTGAGGTAAATGTGTATGTGTGTGTTTCTGTAATGAGTTAATGATATCATCTTACCTGTAGTGCAAGAAAGTTTTGGTTCTGTAGTACTGCAATAAAATGTACACACATGCCGTGAAAGGGCCTTCTAACTTCTGAAGACTTCTGAAAACATACTTAGTGTCACCCTTGAAGAATCCAAACAAACCAAGTATCTTGGCATCAAATTGCAGAATGATCTACGTTGGAATGGTCAGAGTCATCATGCAACAGCGAAAGCAACAGGTGTCCTAAACTTCCTGAGGCGCAACTTCCATCATTGTTCAGCTTCTGTCAAGGAGAATCTGTATTTCACCCTCGTTAGACCTCATCTGGACTACGCAGTTGCAGCTTGGGACCCATACACAGATAAAAACATTTCATCCATTGAGCGTGTCCAAAGACAGGCCGCTCGATTTGTTACTAACACCTATGAGAGAGAAGCGAGTGTCACCAAACTTCTGAATTCTCTGGGGTGGAGCCCTCTCCAAGACAGACGTGAAGCTCACCGTTTGACCTATTTTTACAAAATGTTAAATGGTCAGCTAGACATAGATCACGAGACCTACACCAACCCCAAACCAATTAGGAGCAGACGAGGGCATTCGATCCAATTTGTGGTCCCAGCCACAAAGACAGATGTGTACTGCAATTTGTTCTTCCCACGCACTATTAAAGTATGGAATAATCTCCACCAAACCACGGTTGCCCAGCCAGATGCAACTAAATTTAAAGTGGCACTTTCTTCCCAATAACCCTCTCTGGCTTAACCCCTCCCTTCACCACCTCCAGTTTAAATTCCAGTTGGAATATTTTGGAGGACCAAGTAACCAAGAACCAAGAACCAAGAACCAAGACTCCTACAGATGGTGCTGCCCAACTCTGCAAGATTTACACATTGAAGACCTCCATATACGTTATACTTACAGTGGTATAGACACAGAAAGCTGGAGTAACTCAGTGGGACAGGCAGCATCTCTGGAGAGAGGGAATGGGTGATGTTTCGGTTTGAGACCCTTCTTCAGACAGTGGAGAAGGATTACTGATGAGCTGAAGGATCCACACTCTTCCATGTGTTGGAATGCATATCAGATGTTTCTTAGAACTAACTACGTCAGGTTCTGGTCAATCGCCATGGGGAGAACAGCAGCTTTGGGCATGTGTATCAGCCTATTAAGGGGAACAATGCAGGCTCACCCAAATCATCCCAGGGTTAAAAGGCAGTTTGTATAAAACTGGCTCGCGTTCTGTATAATTGGAGGGTGAATGGATGATCTAACAATGGTATGAAATGATCATAGGATTTTTTAGAGCATTGAAAAGGGACTGGAATTCACTCTCTCTCCGATATACTTTAGAGGTCGTGTTTCAGTTTTGAATTTTGGTTACAAGACAATGGAACTGTATTTCAGAACCAAAATACAAGATACACCTGCTTTGATATTGCACATTTAATCAATTGTCACTTTATTGTCATGAGGACCGAGGTACAGTGAATTTCTTTTCTTGCATACGGTGCAGTAAAAAATTGATGAAGGATGAATTTCCAGCCCAAATTACTTTATTTGATGGATAGAGTCATAGAGTCATCGAGTAAGACAGTATGGAAACAGGCCCATCGACCCAACTCGCCCATGCCGGCCAACAATGTCCCAGCTCCCTAGTCCCATGTGCCTGCGCTTGGTCCATAATCCTCCAAACCTGTCCTATCCATGTACCTGTCCAACCGTTTCTTAAATAATGGGATAGTCCCAGCCTCAACTACCTTCTCTGACAGCTTGTTCTATACACCCACCACCCTCTGTGTGAAAAAGTTACCCCTCGGATTCCTATTAAATCTTTTCCACTTCACCTTGAACCTACAGTATGTCCTCTGGTCCTCAATTTCCCTACTTTAGTTAAAATACTCTGTGCATCTACCCGATCTATTCCTTTCATGATTTTATATACCTCTATAAGATCTCCCTTCATCCTCCTACGCTCCATGGAATAGAGACCCAGCCTACTTCTCTCTCTACAGCTCACACCCTCTAGTCCTGGCAACATCCTCGTAAATCTTTTCTGAACCCTTTCAAGCTTGACAATATCTTTTCTATAACATGGTGCCCAGAACTGAACACAATATTCAAAATGTTTAAGAAGGAACTGTAGATGCTGGAAAAATCACAGGCAGACAAAAATGCTGAAGAAACTCAGCGGGTGAGGCGGCATCTATGGAGCAAAGAAATAGGTGACGTTTCAGGTCAAGACCTTTCTTCAGACTGATGTGGGGGTGGGGGGGGCGGGAAAAAGAAAGGAAGAGGCGGAGACAGTGGGCAGTGGAAGAGCTGGGAAGGGGAGGGGAAAGAGGGGGAAAGCAAGGACTACCTGAAATTGGAGAAGTCAATGTAAACTACCCAAGCGAAATATGAGGTGCTGCTCCTCCAATTTACAGTGGAACTCACTCTGGCCATGGAGGAGGCCCAGGAAAGTCAGATTCGGAATGGGAGGGGGAGTTGAAGTGCTGAGCCACCAGGAGATCGGATTGGTTATTGCGAACTGAGCGGAGGTGTTGGGCGAAGCGATTACCAATCCTACTACGCTTGAGCTGATACCTAGAGCAGCAGATGCAATAGATGAGGTTGGAGGAGGTGCAGGTGAACCTCTGCCGCACCTGGAAAGACTGTTTAGGTCCTTGGATGGAGTCAAGGGGGAAAGGTAAAGTGACAAGTGTAGCATTTCCTGCGGTTGCAAGGAAAAGTACCAGGGGAGCGGGTGGTTTGGGTGGGAAGGTACAAATTGACCAGGGAGTTACGGAGGAGGTGGTCTCTTTGGAAAGCCGAAAGTGGAGGAGATGTGATGTGGCCAGTGGTAGGATCCTGTTGGAGGTGGTGACAATTTTGGAGGATTATGCAGGAGATAGCACCAATGCAGTTGTTGATGTAGCGGAGGTAGAGCTGGGGAATAGGGTCACGGTAAGCCTCGAACAAGGATTGTTTGATATACCCTGCAAAGAAGCTGGCATAGCTGGGGCCCATGCGCGTGCCCATAGCTACGCCTTGGATGTGGAGGAAATGGGAGGAGCCATACGAAAAGTTGTTGAGGATCTTACCAACGTCTTATACAACTGCAACATGACCTCCCAACTTCTATATTCAATACTCTGACTGATGAAGGCCAAAGTGCCAAAAGCCTTTTTGACCACCTTATCTACCTGTGACTCGACCTTCATGGAACCATTCACTTGTACTTCTAGATCCCTCTGCTCTACAACACTACCTGGACGCCTACCATTTATTGTGTATATCAGGGGTCGGCAACCTTGTTCTGCATAGGGGCCAGGGCGCATGTCTGAGGGCGGAGGGCGGGCCACATCTACCATGTGTACACATGGATTCTGCCCCCATCCCACCCCGGATGTCGGGCAATAAATCACGTGTTTTAATAGATCCCGCCCAGGGGCGGCCTTAGGCGGTGCGGGGCCCAATTGGGAACAATTTTGGTGAGCCCCAGGTTCCCAGCCAAGGTCTGTAAAATCATAGAAGTATAAATAGTCTATTATAGACTTTATATCTCTATGGTAGAATGGAAAGTAATCAAAATATGTGCTTAAAAAGTGTATGCGACTTAATGGACTAAACAGATCTAAGCTACATTTTAATATAAAATTGCATACATGTAAGCCTACAGTAACAAACAAAATGTGTAGATCACCTCTGAAAAGTAGTTACAATACCACTTGCTTTAGTGACTGTGAAATTGAATTTTTTTATTTATTGGAAAAGTCAATTTTTTTATTGGATAACCAATAACTATTGGTGAAAAAACAGTCCAGGCATTAATTTTTGGGCTTCAGCACCATCCTACCCTTTAGGCTTCTTCCCCATCCTCTCAGTTGTGTGTGTGTGTTAGCTGTCTGTGCATGATGTGTGTGTGTTGGTTGTCTGTGCGTTACGTGTGTATGTGGGAGGGAAGGAGAGAAGGGAGGGAGGGAGAGAAGGGAGGAAGGAGAGGAGGGAAGTAGAAAAAGGAGGGAGGGAAGGAGAGAAAGAAGGTATGGAACGAAGGAGAGAAGGGGAAAGAGAGAGGAAGGAGGGAGGGAAGGAGAAAATGGAGGGAGGGAGGAGAGGGCCGGCAGCGGGAGCGGGAGAGGCGGACGGGTGTGAGCTGAGGCCGATGTTTGTAAACGTTGCTCCAAACACGACCCGGCCCTCTCTGTATTGTTCACCGCGTCTCCCCGGAGAGAGAGAGGGGTGGAGCCGGGGCTGTGTGCGTGAAGCACGGAGACTGGAGGGGCGGGAGCGCTCCCCCGGGACTGTGAGCAAACGACCCACCTCCCACTCTCTCTCCACCTCTCTCTCCCCCCCCCCCCCCCCCCCCCCACACCCGGGGTAGATCTACTCGAGCTGAGGGTAGATTACTCTAGCACAGGGCCCCCTTAGTTGCGGAGCCCAATTGGGAACAATCGGTCCAATCGGCTTAAGGCCGGCCCTGATCGAGGACGCCACCCGGAGCACTGGCCTCTAGTTACGGGCGTTCACAAACATAGCGTACCTACGGACAATTGTCTCGGCTCTGTCTGTCCTGAAGGCGGTGGCTCAAATACTCGTATTCACTCGTCCCCGGCCTATTGACAACCCCGATCCTGACAATGAAGCCCAGACACAGAAGGTGCGCGGCCATGCTGGTGGCTAAGCGCAGGATGCGGTACACCCTGAGTTCGGCTGCCAGCACAGGCTTCCTTGTGTCCTTGCGCCTCGTGCCCAGTAGGTACTAGAGATGAAGGAAGTCTGCGGGCCGGATGGTTACGGAAAAATATAAATACGCCTGCGGGCCGGATGCCTTCGGGTTTCGGGCCGCATTCAGACCGGGGGCCGTAGGTTGCCGAACCCTGGTGTAGGTCCTGCCCTTGTTCGATGTCCCAAAATGCCACACCTCACATTTCTCTGTATTAAATTCCATCAACCATTCCTCTGTCCATCTGGCCAATTAATCCAGATCCTGCTGCAATCTTTCACAACTATCTTCACTATCTGCAAAACCACTAACTTTTGTATCATCGGCTAATCCTGCCCTGCATGTTCTCATCCAAATCATTGATGTAGATGACAAACAGTAACGGGCCCAGTACCAAACCCTGTGGCACACCACTAGTCACAGGCCTCCAGTCTGAGAAGCAATCTTCCACCCTCACCCTCTGCTTCCTTCCATGGAGCCAATTTGCTATCCATTCAGCTATTTCTTCTTAGATCCCATGACCTTCCAGACCAGCCTATCATGCAGCACCTTGTCGAACGGCTTACTAATGTCCATGTACACGCAATGTCCATGTGTCTAGATGGGATATTTAAAGCTGGCCAATTAAAACTTGTCAAATCAATTGTAATGGCAGAAGGCAATTCCTTAGAGATGGAATAACAGAGATCTAAGACACTCTCTCCCAGTGAGCAAGTGAAGTCTGCCTCTGTTGAATCAGTGATCATGAGAGTGAATGGAATTAAGCTATTCTGCTAGCAAAAAAGGGCACAAAGTGCTGGAATAATTCAGCAGCTGAGGCAGCATCTCTGGAGAGCATGAATAGGTGACGTTCTGGGTTGGGAGCTTCTTCAGTCTGTCTGTGTGCAACATTGCAGTAACTATTTCCTCGCCACAACACAACACCGGAAATGACGTGCTGGCATGTCTGTAGAAGGGTCCTGACCTGAAACACCGCCTGTCCATGTCCTCCAGTGATGCTGCCTGACCCACTGAGTTACTCCATCGCTTCCTGTCTTTTTTTGGAAAACCAATATCTGCAGTTTCTTTTTTTTAAGCTACTCCAATGTTTGGACGTGACTACATCACGCTCAGCAATACCTAGCTCAGTTTTCTTGAAGATAAAGGGTCACTATGCTGTAGGGACCTACCAATCAGTAGGTTATTAAAGTGATAGCTGATCAGAATGTTGGTTGAGAACTGTTGACCGTGCAAGGTGGGACGACCTGTATCTTTCTTAGTTGCTGTGAGGTTTAAACTCTCCAGATAGAGTGCCCTTCAGTCCCTCTGCATCATGACATAACTTTTGATGATTATAGCTGGCATCCAACTATGATAGTAAGGTACGTTTTCATTCTATGAATTGCCAATCACATACATTTAATTTATTGGCTTTTCTATGTATTCAATCCAATTGTCAACCGAAATAACACGGCAGCATGTTACTTACTGCATTGTATAGTGATAAGGAAATTGTATAGTGGTAAGGAAACGACAATGCTAGAAACAGCTTTGACTTAATTCTATAACTTGGCGATGCCCCAGAAAAGATGCCTACAACACCATGTAAATGCATGTCAATATTGTATTTGACGTTATATTAGTTGAAAACAGTTTGCATTCTTCTACTAATATAACCAAAGTCAAAGGTTTGTCTTCAGTATCATAACGTTAGGCTTGATGCTTGATGCTTAATGCCATATCCTTTCCTAGAGAGCTTGATAGACACATGTTGGACACTCAGTC
This sequence comes from Okamejei kenojei, assembly GCA_035221665.1. Lineage (NCBI taxonomy): Eukaryota > Metazoa > Chordata > Chondrichthyes > Rajiformes > Rajidae > Okamejei > Okamejei kenojei. Next base: position 97,248,816 of record CM069134.1, read on the forward strand.
AGTGAATGGGTCCAATTTCCATGGAATGTATAGCTTTGTTCCTTTCATTCTATTCCACCGATACAAAGACAGTATAAGCCATCTTCCAGGATAAGTCAAAGAATTAGTGAGATGGCGGTAAGGTCCTAGATGTGCCGGAGTTGTTCCTGGTGGGGGTGGTCCAAAGTGGGCGGATATTGATCTAGGAGAAGGACATATTCACACTCCCTTTATCTCCTTTCACACCACTCCTGCAGCAGATGATCCAAAAAAAAAGTCAAAGTATCCTTTATTGTCATTCCGACCTTTCAGTCTGAACAAAATTTTGTGCCTTGCAGTCATAACATAGAATAAAATAACGAAACACACAATGAACACAGATTTAACATCCACCACAGTGAGTCTACCAGGCACCTCCTCGCTGTGATGGAAGGCAAAAGTCTTAAAGTCCTTAAAGATGCTGCTCTGTCTGTTCAATCATTTTACATTATTCTCCCCACATTCCCATTAACTCGTCCCACTCGCTAACGCACCAGGGGCAATTTAAAGTGGCCAATTAAACTACCAGCCCGCGCATCTTTGGAGTATAGGAGAAAACCAGAACGCCCTCAGGAAAACCACGTAGTCACTGGGAAAACATGCAAACTCCACACAGAGAGCACTGAAGGTCAGCTACTCATCCTCTAGACTGAAGTGAAACCTATCAGTATCCCTATGAGCAGTGAAATGCTAGAAGTCCCCTTAAGTAATAGAAGGTAGACACAAAATGCTGGAGTAACTCAGCGGGACAGGTAGCATCTCTGGAGAGAAGGAATGGGTAACGTTTCGGGTCAAGTCTGAAGAAGGGTCTCAAAACAAAACATCATCCATTCCTTCTCTCCAGAGATGCTGCCTGTGCCGCTGAGTCACTCCAGCATTTTGTGCCTACCTTGGATTTTAACCAGCATCTGCAGTTCTTTCCCACACATTTTGCCCCCTTAAGTAATGCTTGAAACTGAAGTAGTCATAGAGCTGTACAGCACAGAAACAGGCCCTTCAGCCCGCTTGGCATTCTGGCAAGGCCCATTGGCTATATTTGTTTCCATATCCTTCCAAAACTTTCCTATCCATGCATCTGTCCAAATGTCTTTTGCAAGTTATAAATGTATCGAGATACAGACTACCATCTGATTGAAAAAGTTGCCCCTGAGGTCCCTGTTTAAATCTCTTCCCTTTCACCTTAAGCATATGCCACAAATTTTTGAATCCTCTACCCTGGGAAAAAGATTGTGAGTGTTCACTTTATCAATGTTCCTCGTGATCTTCTACACACCTCAGTAAGTTCACCCCTCAGCCTCCTATGCTCCAAAGAAAATGTCCCAGCCTAACAATCTCTTCCCATAACTCAGGCTTGCGAGTCCAAGTGACAACTTGGTGAATCTCTTCTGCACCCTTTCCAATGTAATAACAACCCTCCTGTAGTTGGTGGTCAGAACTGTACATATTACTCCAAGTGTGGTTTCACACTGTCCCAATGGCATGCCAAATGCCTTCTTCAAAGCTCTAATTATTCCAAAACAGATGACAAAGACATTGTTAGTTGAAAGCATGTGCATCGGATTGCTGTTCAACTTCCTCAATAAAGAACAAGCACCATTTAAGTGCCAATCACCTTCCAGCAGCCATTCCTGTAGCACAGCCTCCAACTTCTGAATGGAGCCTCTTCTGGACACTGCCTCCTCAACTAGACTTCAGCTTAAGGTTCAATTGTAGCCAATATTTTGCCAGTTCTGTGCCTAAACGACTCCTGAAAATCATTCCCTGGGGATAATTTCAACCACGTCATTTAGAATTTGCTACGTTGCTTAATGACTATTGTCAGTTCAGAGAATGATGAAATGTTCTATAATCTGCTCCTCTGGACCTCTGCATTACTGTTCATCACTTACTTATTAGAAACATAGAAAATAGGTGCTGGAGTAGGCCATTCAGCCCTTCGAGCCAGCACTGCCATTCAATATGAACATGACTGAACATCCAAAATCAGTACCCCGTTCCTACTTTCTCAGCCATGATTCCGTTAGCTATATATAACTCTGTCTTGAAAAACCATACATGGCCCTACGGAGATTTTTTTAATATCTCAGGTTCCTCCTGTAAATTATATACGTATCTTTTTTTAACACAAACATAGAAAATGAGAGCATTTAACTCTCTGCCATCCAAAGTCAATCATGGCTGATTCTCAACATCAGAACCATATCATAATCACAGTCATACTTTATTAGCCAAGTATGTTTTGCAACATACAAGGAATTTGATTTGCCATACATTCATACTAATAAAAACAACAGAACCAGTGGTCGGGGGCCTCTAACCTTCCGTTGACAGAGCGATCTTACTCCCATAGCCGGCAGCGGCCCTCCTCGATGGGGTGATCAAGCTCCTGCATCGGTGGTGGGGGGGGGGGGGAGGGAATCTCAGCTCCCTCGCGCCGGGGATCTACCTCGGGTTGGGGCTCGTTGAACATCGTGCGGTTTTGGAGCTTCTCGACTCAAGACTTTTAGCTCCTTGATGTTAAAGTCCTCAGGCAGCGTTGGAGCATCGATCCTAGGTAAGGTAAGGAATGGTAAGTCCACGTCCCATGGTACGGCTCAACGTCAGTCCCGAGCAAGGCCTCCAGCTCCACAATGTTAGGCCGCAGAGTGACTGGAGATACGACCCGGAAAACAATTGCATCTCCAGCAAGGTAAGAGATTGAAAAAATGTTTCCCCCAACCCCCCTGCCCATCGCCCACATAAAACAAACCGGAGAACATTAACACAAACTTTTTAAGCACACTAAAAATTAAAAAAAGACAAAAAGGACAGACAGACTGGAGGCGAGGCTGTCATTCATACACTTTCCCCACGTCCTTGATATTTTGTGTCTCTTTTTTAACGTATTCAGCAAATTGGCCTCCCTCACCTATTGTGGCAGAGAATACCAAAGGTTCAATACCCTCTAAATGAAGGTGTTTTTCTTCACCTTAGTCCCCAGTGACTTATCCAAAATCCAGATCTCTTTTCAGACCTCTGCCCTACCCCGCAGCCTGTAGAAACATCCAACGAGCATCTCATCTGTCTAGTCATGTCAGAATTTCAATTAAATTTTGAAATTCAATCTTTTAAACTCTAATGAATGCAAGCATAGTTGTCCATTATACAACAGTTCAACCTTTGCTGTATTTTCTATATCCTTTCTTAAATAAGGGGACCAAAACTGCACACAGTTCTTCAAATGCTGTCTCACGAAGGCTCAATATAATTATGAGAAAATGCTCTTGCTCCTATACTTAATCCCCTTGCAATGAAGGTCATGGATAGCTTACAACCCAATGGTATGAATATTGAAATCTCCAATTTTAAGGAATAACCCCCACCTCTTTCTTCTCGTTCTTTCTTGTGCCCCCACACACACCCCTTTCCTGGTGTGCACCCACATCTCACAGTGTCTCTGACCCCTGAGTCACCCTGCTCCTTTTCCTCCCTTCGTACACTCCTCTCCCATCATTTCATTTTTATCCCCCTCTCTCCTGCCCCTTCCACCCTTTTCCCTCCCCTGGCTTTTCATTCCTCTTCTTCTCTCCTTATCTGACACTGTTTTGTCCCATGTTTACCTCTAGCCTCTGTCACTTAACCCCCGTCACCTGTATCCCCCCTTCCGCTTGCCATCTCTCTCATCTCTCTTTTCCAGCTTTCTCCCCCATATTACATCAGTCTGAAGAAGGGACCCGACCTGAAATGTTGCCTGTCCATGCACTCCACAGATGCTGCCTGACCCACTGAGTTCCTCTAGCACTTTATGGTTTGGTCAAGGTTCCAGCATCCACAGTTCAATGTCACAATGTATCATTTGCCTCTTGTTTGCCTACAGCTCCTCAGGAATTAGTTCTCGATCGGAGTGGGAGTGAAGCACCCGAGAGAAAGAGCCATGCTCCAATAACAATGGATTCTTTGCTACCTAGAATAGCAGTCATGAGTAGGCGCACAGATCCAATGACTTTCAGAATTGATTTAGACAAAAATGCTACAGGAACTCAGCAGGTGAGGCAGCATCTATGGAGCGAAGGAATGGGTGATGTTTCATGTTGTGACCCTTCTTCAGAATTGTTTTGGCTGATTGAAGGAACGGGATTATGAAGAGAATGGGACCAGAGATAAGGTTCAAGACTGAGGTGTAAGCAATTATGTAAGAACATAATTGTAATGGGCTCATATCGGTGGATCATGTCACAGGTTTACTCAGAAGGATTGGGAAGTGACCATATTCCTCCTGATCAAAATAATGTATTTTTCTTAGTCCTAAAGTCATGCAGCATGGAAACAGGCCCTGCGACCCACCTCATCCATGACGACTTAGATGCCCTGTCTACACTAGTCCCATTTGGCCCATATCCCTCTAAACCTTTCCTATCCATATACCTGTCTGAGGAGCATTTAAATGTTGTTATTATTGAGGCAAATCTATCTTCCTGTAGCTGCCTGTACCATCAGAGTTCATTGCATGCCTTTGTTTCATAGAAAAGTAGGTCAAATCTAAGGTTCACTGCCTAATTACAATTTTAAATAAATTGCGCCGGTGTCAGGGGTTATGGGGAGAAGGGAGGAGAATGGGGTTGGGAGGGAGAGATAGATCAGCCGTGATTGATTGGCAGAGCAGACTTGATGGGCCAAATGGTCTATTTCTGCTATCACATGACATTATGACCTTATGACACATCCTAGGGAGATTATTAGATCCCCCACCCCTCGTTCCACCACTGCTAAAATCAGAGGTGGGGCATTTGAGAGGGTAGATTTTTTTTTAATTTTAACCTCCTTTCCTGCCTTAAGCCTGCCTCCCCACCCCCGCATATACAATTTGTTTTTCATCTTTTCACTTCCACCAGAATTGATTCAAGAAACCACGTGAAGATACAGATGGCGTCAGTGATTGCAGTGATTCTTGCTATATTTCGTGTCAGCAGTGGCCTTATATGCAATGCCTGTATCTCCAATCCTGATGCACTGGCAGATGGAAGAGAAATAAGAAACTATCGTTGTGCTGCATGAACAGCTCATTTATTTAAGTTTATGTGAAGAGTGATGAATTCCATGTTAAAACTCTTCTAAGTTGGTCTGCAGTACAACTGTGCCCTTAATGCACTGAGAACTGAAAATAAAGCTTTCACCTCAGTTTGGTCAGATTTATTTATATTTGCTTCATTTAGAAACAGCTTGTACCTGTGACATTTTTTAAACATCTCGTGTGCTCAGAGGGACAAAATAACGTACCTTATTTCACCAATGCATAGATCCCGTGATTGTCAGGATAGCTATGACCGAGTGTCTGTTAGTGCATCTTTCTAATGCCACATCCCATTCTGTGATGCCCCAAGCAGCAGCAGCCACAGTCAAACGGCACTTTTGCCTAACATTTGCGTGTTTCCACTTCTCCCTCATGGCGAAAGTCTGAACACTTCAAGTAAACACATTGCAGCTTGCTCTAACAGCCAGTTACTGTAGTGTGGGTCATGCCTCAAGCTGTCCTGCTTCCAGACAGCCAAGCATTGCAGTCAGGCCAGCTGGTGCAAGTACAGCAGGAAGGTAGTGATGAGAAAGGTGCACCACCACTCGACTTCCCACTTGTAGCTGTCAACTCAGATAATGCAACCGCACAAACCTATAGTCCTTGGTCATTGGCGGGATTTGTATGTGAGCCACCTTGCATAAATCGATAGTAAACTAAAGGACACCTCAGCTGACAATTCTATGGAGATGGGACACTGGCGGCACAGAGGTAGAGTTGCTGCCTTACAGCGCCAGAGACCCAAGTTCGATCCTGACCACAGGTGCTGTCTGTACGGAGTTTGCACGTTCTCCCTGTGACTGCGTGGGTTTTCGCCGGGTGCTCCAGTTTCCTTCCACACTCCAAAGATGTACAGGTTTGGAGGTTATTTGGCTTTGGTAAAAAAATTATGTAATACCCCTAGTGTGTAGGATAGTGCTGGTGTCCAGGGTGATCTTTGATAGATGCTGACAAAGTGGGTCAAAGGGCCTGCTTCCCTGCTGTATGAAGTCTAAAGTCTAAAGTGCATGAGTGGGCACACGGGTACTGCTGTGTGGGACTTCAGTGGGACAGTCTAGAGAAGAAATCCCTATGGTTCATGAAAATTAAAAGCAAAACGGTTGATACTGGAAATGCAGGAAACAATCAGTAGGTCCAGCAGCATCTATAGAAATAGAAACATTTAACATTTCAGATGTAGGACCATCAGAATGGTTCATTCACTGAGAAACCAAAGGCATCGACGCAATATTGGACAACATTGTGACCCAGTGCCTTACGTGGAGATTCCTATTGCTGCACCACTGTTTCACCCAAACCCACACAAATTGCTCTTGGTAGATTAGTGCTGAGGATGCGGGACCTCAGTTCATCCAAGTTTAGGGCACAATTGACCCGCAGTGGTTACGAAGAAATTAATATATAGCCAATGACGCTCTGCACCTTGGGGAAGGGTGCAACAACATCAAGACTGTTGCAAGAGAAAGTGAGATGCATTTCGGGTCTATTTGAAAGGAGAGAGGTAGTGGTTTCTCTGGCCCAACAGTGTGTGGTTACCAGTGAGATGTAATACAAATCTTCCGCTCCAGTCCGAAAAAACACAAATGCATAAAGTTTAATTCCTACGATCATATTGACAATTTGACTTTGGAGTCACGTGAGTGACTACGCGAAGAAGCCCCGCCAGGCGCATGCGCGTCATTACGTCTGACGCATGTCGCACTGAACGGGCTGGAGAGCGCAGCTCCACCAGCGGTAAGTAGGAACTTCGCAGGTAAGTGAGTTTTAAAACTTTTTACTGCGAGTATTTAAGCTCTGTAAATCTGGCTCGTAGAGTCAGTAGGAGTTGGTGGTATGGAGAGTGCTGGAAGAAAAACTGTTCAGAACAAGCGTGGAGCGCGCGGGGATGCGGTTCCACCTCAGCGATCGGGTCGGGAGATTAGTGCGGTAACTGAACAGCCTCCAGCTGCTCCAGTGACTCAGGAGACTGAGGCCACTGCAACAAGCAAGAAAGCAAAGCGCAAGTCTATCAGACCCGTTTTATCAGACGGGTATGAGGAAGAAGAGGACTCCCCTCCGAATCGCAAGAGAATGTGGGGAAGACTTGAACAAATGGAGCAAATGCTCCACACCTTAATCAGCCAGGGTTCTAGGGCCCAATGATTCCCCAGGCAGCCACTCGAAGAGGCCCATATGAAGAGGAATATGGTGCCTATCAGCAATGGGAATCCTCCTCTCCAGCGCCTTGTTTAGGGCTGGATGAGGTCTCCCTTGATCATGACTCGGGAGAGCCAGGACAGGGGGAATCTGACCCTGAAGCTGGTGTCCCTGCTTATGTGCACACACCAGAGCACACGAGCCACTCTCCAGGTGTCCCAGATTTAGCACGGAATTTCGCTATTCCGGAAGGGACTGGTGAGGCTATGGAGGACAATCTAGCTACCAATGTGAACTACTTGGCTTCTCACCAGCTCCAGCAAACCATCATGGAGGAGACCACAGCAGGGTATAAAACACCTGTAAACTGTGCCTCACTCAGGGTGCCCACTGTAAACTCGGCAATATGGGCACCAATGAGTGCATCGATGTGGGGACAGGAAGTTTGCTTTCAGCGCGTCCTCCAGTTGGTGGCAGCAGGAATAACTGCATTCGGGAAGACAGTCCAAGGGACACTGATGACGCCAATCCAACAAGATATGCTGTTTTGCAATGCCTAATTTGAGGTAAATTGCATAAGGAAGATTGCCATTCGAACGACTTTAAACCCTAAATTTGCATCCCTATGCAGGGCTACCAACGTGCAACCACCTGATTACTTGTTCGGCACAGACCTCATCAAACAAATTTGGGAAATTGACGATGAGGCAAAACCGATTGGGCTAATGAAACCATCCATCGCAAGAACATCATCGCGCAAGTCGGGTTCGATGCGCAGGAGGTCGGATCCAGGTGCAGGGCCAAGCAGAGGGAGGCCAGTGGGGCAAAGATATTACCCACCAGTGCAGCCCAGCAACAACCCCAGAGAGAACTTCGAGGCCGATTGTGGAGGTACAGGGGATTCATTCTGTTAAGGATAAGACTTCTGGTATACAACTCCAGTTGGTGGTAGATTGCATGTTGTTTTATGATGAATGGTGCTGCATAACATCTGATCGGTTTATATTAGATACTGTGTCAGTCTCTACAATAGAGTTTATGGCAGGAATTGATCCACCTGTACAGCACAAGCCTAATAGGGTATTGGTGTTTTCTGCACCAGAGACTCAGCAGGTAAAAGTAGAAATTAAGAATTTGTTCCAAAAAAGGGGGGATTGAGAGGACGGTTAACCATCCTCAACAATTTGTGTCCAATATATTCCCGAATATAAGATGGGGGTTGTAGAGTTATTCTGGACCTCACCCACTTAAATTCCTATGTTCAATATAGGCATTTTAAAATGTACACCTTTGTTACTGCTAAACAGCTGTTATCACAAGGCTGTTATATGGCGACTATAGACCTAAAAGATGCATACTATTCAGTAGCAATTCATGATCATTATCGCAGATACTTGAAATTTAATTGGATGGGACAGCTGTGGCAATTCAAAGCATTGCCTAATGGGTTAAGTTCAGCTCCTAGGCTGTTCACAAAATTGTTGAAACCAGTGCTGGCTACAAAGGGCCCAGAAAATCACATTGTAATGGCTTATCTAGATGATATCTTAATCATAAGCAACACTCAGGAAACAGCTGAGGAGCCGGTTTCAGCAACCAAAAATCTGTTTGAAAGGTTAGGATTTCTGGTCCATCCAACTAAGTCCAAGTTACAGCCATCCCAAAAAATTGATTATTTGGGGTTTGTCATTGATTCAGTTGATATGTCAGTAACATTATCAACAGCCAAGGCTGTGGATATCAGAAATGTCTGTACTTGTCTCACTGAAAAACATTATCCCTTCATCCGGGAAGTAGCCGAGGTTATTGGTAAATTGGTAGCAGCTTTTCCTGCAGTAGAGTTTGGACCACTGCATTATCAAAGTCTGCAACGAGCTAGAGAACAAGCACTGAAAGAGCGTGCAGGTCATTTTGATAGATCAATGCAGTTACCAACCAGAGCCTTAGCTGAATTGCAATGGTGGATTATTAATGTTGGACAAACTACCAAAAACATTTTGGTTCAGCAACCTTCTGTGGTTTTACAGACCGATGTGAGTGCTCTCGGATGGGGAGCTACGGACAGCGAGTCTAGCTGTGGTGGTAGATGGAGTGTACAAGAGGATTTAATTCTCAACAGGCATGGGATAAATTATTTAGAGTTATTGGGGGCATTTTATGGATTAAAAGCTTATTGTTCCACAATGAATAATTTACATGTTCAACTCCAGATCGATAACACCACAGCTGTGGCATATATCAATCACATGGGAGAAGTAAGGTCAGTATCATGTGATAATTTGGCTAACCTCATGTGGCACTGGTGTATCTCCAGGAAGATCTGGCTCTCAGCTATCTACCTACCGGGTAGAGACAATGTGGTGGCAGACAACAGGTCACGAAAGTTCAATGACAATATAGAATGGATGTTAAATCCTGAAGTTTTTAAAATGATTGTCAGCCGCTTTGGGTTGCCAGATGTTGATCTGTTTGCATCCAGGCTAAATCACCAGTTGCCTAAATATGTTTCATGGCAGCCAGATCCAGGAGCAGTAGCATGGATGGATTTTCACTGCATTGGGGACATACATTCTTTTATGCTTTTCCCCCATTCTGTCTGATCAGGCAATGCCTCACCAAAATAGAGCTCGACTCCGCCTCAGGCGTTTTGGTGGTTCCTGACTGGCCGACACAGCCATGGTTCCCATTAGTGCTCAGAATGATGACTCGGCCATTCATGACGATCTCCAGCTCCAGTAGTTTGTTGGTGCATCCAGTAACAGGAGAACGTCACCTGTTATATGACCGTATTAATTTGTTGATCTGCAGGTTCTGACCAGACCGTTCCAAGTCCTTGGAGTGTCGAACAGGACCATGGATGTCATAACTGCAGCTTGGAGAGATAGCACTAAGAAACAATATGTGTCTCATATAAAGAAATGGGAGACGTTTTGTGTACAGTCAGATATATCTTATCATACTGCAAGCATACCGGATGTATTGGAGTTCCTTGCTATGTTGCATTTTGATGAGCACTTGAGTTATAGTGCCATCAATAGAGCTCGGAGTGCTTTGTCCTCCTATTTAGGACATTTGTCAGAACGACAATCTATCGGGTCTCATCCGTTAGTATCCTGATTCATGAGAGGAATTTTTAATAAAAATCCTCCTAAGCTTAGATATACAGAAATCTGGGATGTCAGTATAGTTCTCACACTGCTTCAGCAATGGGCTCCAATTACGTCATTATCTTTTCAGAGGTTAACACTTAAAGTGGTTATGCTCATGGCGCTAGTTTCAGGGCAATGAGTACAAACATTGCAAATGTTACGACTAGATTGCATGCATTTGTCTGTAGATAACAGTACATTTTATGTCTATGATTTAATCAAGCAAAGCAGGCCAGGAATGGCTGGGACCAAAGCAATCTTTAAAGCATACTCTGTTGACCAAATGTTATGTGTAGTCAAGCACCTGGGTCAATATATTGAGGAAACTAAGAGTCTCAGAGGTTCTGCAATGCTCATTAGTCACAAAAAACCATATAAAAGAGTGTCAGTACAAACTATTTCTACATGGTTAAAACAGGTTCTGCATTATGTTGGAGTGAATACTCATGTGTTTAAATCTCACTTCACCAGGGCGGCAGCAACATCCACGGCGAAGGCGCAGGTCGTACCACTAGATCAAATCCTCGGGGCCGCATGATGGTCTAAAGAATCGACGTTTTCTAAGTTTTATGATAAACCTGTACTGACAGTGCCAGAGTTTGGGCATGCTGTGTTGGGTTCCATTTAATTTGATTTACTTTGTTCATATAATTCTTTGTAATTTCCCCCTGGGATAGAGGGGTTATTACTGTTTTTTGTTATTATTAAAATAGTTATTGAATAATTCAAAGCAATGTTCAATACATTATTTATTCACTACTGTGTCAACTGAAGCAATGTGTTGTATGGTGCGGCATGAAATCACAGAGCTTTGAAATCCTCACGTAGTCACTCACGTGACTCCGAAGTAAAATAGTAAGATTAAATGAGAACTTACCAGTTTGAAGTTTGATCCTTATTTTATGAGGAGTTACGATGAGGGATTACGTGCCTTCCGCTCCCAGCCCTCATAATCAAAAGGATCATCTGGTAGTTCTAGTCTTCTAAAAGCCTTACTATGTTACTTTGGCTATTGGTTTCTGTGTTTTCACGCCGCTGCTTTGAAGTATGACGCGCATGCACCTGGCGGGGCTTCTTCACGTAATCCCTCATCGTAACTCCTCAGAAAATAAGGATCAAACTTCTAACTGGTAAGTTCTCATTTAATCTTACTATTAGCAATGCACTCCTTGTCATTCTCTGAGGTTGCATTGTGGTAGGTTTTATTGCAAGTATCCTTTATGAAGGATAGAGGTTGATAGGTACTGTTGCTATGGATAGCGGTAGCGTGGATAAGGGAGAACCAGTGGATGTGGTATATCTGGACTTCCAGAAGGCTTTCGACAAGGTCCCACATAAGAGATTAGTATACAAACTTAAAGCATACGGTATTAGGGGTTCAGTATTGATGTGGATAGAGAACTGGCTGGCAAACAGGAAGCAAAGAGTAGGAGTAAACGGGTCCTTTTCACAATGGCAGGCAGTGACTAGTGGGGTACCGCAGGGCTCAGTGCTGGGACCCCAGCTATTTACAATATATATTAATGATCTGGATGAGGGAATTGAAGGCAATATCTCCAAGTTTGCGGATGACACTAAGCTGGGGGGCAGTGTTAGCTGTGAGGAGGATGCTAGGAGACTGCAAGGTGACTTGGATAGGGTGAGTGGGCAAATGTTTGGCAGATGCAGTATAATGTGGATAAATGTGAGGTTATCCACTTTGGTGGCAAAAACAGGAAAGCAGACTATTATTTAAATGGTGGCCGATTAGGAAAAGGGGAGATGCAGCGAGACCTGGGTGTCATGGTACACCAGTCATTGAAAGTAGGCATGCAGGTGCAGCAGGCAGTGAAAAAAGCGAATGGTATGTTAGCTTTCATAGCAAAAGGATTTGAGTACAGGAGCAGGGAGGTTCTACTTCAGTTGTACTTGGTGAGACCACACCTGGAGTATTGCGTACAGTTTTGGTCTCCAAATCTGAGGAAGGACATTATTGCCATAGAGGGAGTGCAGAGAAGGTTCACCAGACTGATTCCTGGGATGTCAGGACTGTCTTATGAAGAAAGACTGGATAGACTCGGTTTATACTCTCTGGAATTTAGGAGATTGAGAGGGGATCTTATAGAAACTTACAAAATTCTTAAGGGGTTGGACAGGCTAGATGCAGGAAGATTGTTCCCGATGTTGGGGAAGTCCAGGGACAAGGGGTGCTTAAGGATAAGGGGGAAATCCTTTAAGACCGAGATGAGAAAGATCACACAGAGAGAGTCTCTGGAACTCTCTGCCACAGAGGTGAGGAGGCCATGGAGAGAAGGCATACGGGATACTGAGTTGGATGATCAGCCATGATCATATTGAATGGCGGTGCAGGCTCGAAGGGCTGAATGCCTACTCCTGCACCTAATTTCTATGTTTCTATGTTTAACTTCTTGATGAACGTCCCTGCCTTGTTCTACATGTTCTCCTGCTCATTCACGCAGTACTTCATTCAGTCATGCAGTACCGTGGATACTTATTGTTGCAGATAGGAGCAACTGGTTTGTGCAGATGCCTTGAGGCCAGCCAAAATTACTTAGCACTTAGCACTTAACGCGACATTCACTATAGATGTAAAACAACTGGAAAATACAAATTATGGCTGGAATTGACTTGCTGCTAACCAGTGCAGTTAAGGAGTGAATGGTCCATCCAAATAGTTCTGGATTCTGCTGCGATTGGGAACATATAAAGTAGAACATGGAAAAGTGCAACACAGGAACAGGATATTCCACTGACGATGTCTATGGTAAACATGATGCCAAGTTAAAATATTCTCTTCGGCCTACACGTGATCCATATCCCTCCATTCTCTGCATATCCGTGTCTACCCAAAAGCCTCTTAAACAACACTATCATAACCTTCTGAACTTTCTGAATTTTGTAGTCGGCAGGGCAGTACTCTGCATATCGTCAACTTGGACAATTTTACATTTTTATCAAGCCAATTAATCAAGCCAATTAACCTACAAACCTGTACGTCTTTGGAGTGTGGGAGCAAACCGAAGATCTCGGAGAAAACCCACGCAGATCACGGGGAGAACGTACAAACTCCATACAGACAGTACCCATGGTCGGGATCGAACCCGGGTCTCTGACGCTGCATTTTACTGAAAGGCAGCAACTCTACCACTGTGCCCTGGCACCATGTTCCAGATACCCACCACCCTCTGTGCAAAATAAATTTGCCTGACACATCCCCTTTAAACTTTGCATTTTTTTTACCTTTAACATATGCCCTCTAGTCAAAGTGTTACAGAGTCACACAGCATGGAAATAGGCCTTTCACACCAACTTGCCCATGCCGACCAAGATGGCCCATCCACATCAGTCCCACCTGCCTGCGTTTGGCCCATATCCCACTAAACCTTTCCTGTCCATGTACCTGTCCAAATGCCTTTTAATTATTGTCATAGTACCTTCCTCAACTACTTCCTCTGGCAGCTCGTTCATAGTCTTTGACACCCTGAGAAAAATGTTCGGACTGACTACCCTATCAATGCCTCTTACTGTAAAATTGTATATACTTCTATCAGTTCTTCCCTCAACCTCCAGCCTTTCAGAAACAACAATCCAAATTTGTCCAATCTCTACCTCTTCTGCATCCTCTCCAAAGAATGCCTCTACCGCACCCTCTCCAAAGCATTTAATCCTCTACCGCACCTTCTCCAACATGTTTAAGCATATATGTTCAAGCAGATTATTTGTTGAAGGGCTGAGTTCCAAAACAAGACTGGAATTTTAAAAGAGCGTTTTATAGAAAGAGTCGTTGGTGCAGTAACATAGAATCAAAGTTATAGAAACAGCTATTCAGCACTTCTTTCCATGCTGTGCAAGAAGATCCACAGACATTGTCTGCGCAAGCCATCATACAAACACTATTTAACCTTTGTCACTGGCACAATTCAAAGAAGAAGTCACAAAGCTCTTCTACCTGAAAAGTTAATTCTGTTTCTCTTTCCACAGATGCAGCCTGACCTGCTAGGTGCTTCCAGCATTTTCAGTTTTTGTCTTAGATTTCCAGCATCTGCAATTTTGTTTTCAAGGCTGAAATGCCTACGCATTAGCACAATTTCATTCTCCAAACAGCTACCATTGTACCAAAATAAACAGCAGTACTGATCCAAATTTCCTATCCTGAGTCTGGGAAAGCAAGAAAACCAGGCAATTTTGTGTGACCAGTTCTATTTCAGGAAGAGGGATTTAATGTTTGAATGCTCTCTTTTAAGTTTTGGGACTGACTATTTTTTTAAATCCTGATTGAATACAGATTTTATTGTAAAAAGAACTTGAAATAACAGTCATTTTAAAATGAAATTGAGGGTTTGATTACAGCGCAGGGTAAGAATGCACTGACACTATCACAGAACTGCAATTCCAGCTGTTGAACATACTGCACAAGCAAGTCAGGAAGCAGCAAACCTCACATCTCTCACAACAGTCACATTCATACAACAAACCAAGCTGGATTTTACCCACAAAGACAAGAGAACCTTTTGCCTTGTAGGTGTCATTTAAAATGTCCTAATATCCCAATTTCCCCCTTTTTAATGCCCTAGCACCATCATTTACAGCATATAAAACTGATTGGCCGTCTGGCTTGTTCATGTTTAACTGGGGCCTCAATAATGGATGTGTTCCATTGTGCAGCTCAAAATAAAAAAAAATAAGATCTTTGATTTGTGAGTGCAATTTTTAAGAGACCAAGTTAAAGACGCTATGCTGGCCCAGGATTAACTGGGCAAAACTGAAACATTAGAACAGCTGAGAGAGAGAAATAAAAACAATGATAACTGTTTTTCACATTGTACTTTTTACATGGCAAAAATGTGTTTCCCAAAGGCATCAGCAAGCTGCAAAAAACTTGTAAAATAGGTTGGTTTTAAGGAGCATCTCAAAGTTAAAGTATCTTGGAGGAACTGCAGATGCTGGTTTAAACCGAAGATAGACACAAAAAGCTGGAGTAACTCGGTGGGACAGGCAGCATCTCTTGAGAGAAGGAATGGGTGACGTTTCGGGTCGAGACTCTTCTTCAGACTAGAAGGAGTTCGTCAAACTGCTAGTCTGAAGAAGGGTCTCGACCCGAAACGTCACCCATTCCCTCTCTCCAGAGATGCTGCCTGTCCCGCTGAGTTACTCCAGCTTTCTATCTCCAGAGCTGAACTCTTCAGCTGATCAAGGCTCAGCTGCCTTGAGCAGTTCAATTTTGAAATGATCAAAAGGCCAGAGTTAATGGAATTCAAGTGCCTCCTCGGGTTATAGGGCTGGAGGAGATTATAGTGCAATTACTAGTGAGTTAAAAAGGCGCAGCTGAGGTTTCCAACAGCTGCAAACCTTACAGATCAGGAATGAAAACAGAAGATGTAGCAAGCAAGCACATTTCTGTGAAATTAACAAAAAACTGCCACTTCAGGTGAAGCAAGACTTAAGCTGACATGTTCTGTCTGGAGAAGGGTCTTGACCTGAAATGTGACCCATTCCTTTTCTCCAGAGGTGCTGCCTGACCCGCTGAGTTACTCCAGCATTTTGAGTCTACCTTCGATCTAAACCAGCATCTGCAGTTCTTTCCAACACATGTAAACGTATCTCTTATTTCCACAGATGGTGGCTGGGCTGTGAAACAATTTCATCCTCACATTCATCTTTCTTCTGAAGTTGCTGGAATGGGGCAGCTCCAGTAACCATTCACAACCAACCAGTACTCTGTCAAATGATTGCTCTTTTTTCATGCAAGAGGCAAGTAGGACAGAAAGAAAAGATTGTAATTTATCTTCTTGGGCATTCCTTTGGTATCAAGGATGACTTGATACTTTTTGGCTTTTTTAGGTGTCCAATAAGTCCCATTTATATATCTCAAAACCTCAAGGGAGGTCCAAGGTACTTCACAGCCAACATAATACCATTTGGAAATGCAGTCAATAATTAATTAGTGGTCCACGTCAATTTGCACACAAGAAGCTCCCAGCAACATGTCAGCGAGCATATGTTTTGTTGATGTTGATTGAGGAATTAATATTGGCCAGTCACTGGAATGTTTCCCTTATTCTTTTTTGAAATAGTCTGTGAACTTTTACATCTGTATCAGAGACAAAATAAAGCCTTGATTTTGAGTCTCATTCAACAGATGGCAATAGCAGATTATTTCAACACAGGAGATTGTAACAACCTAGCTGTCTTTGCTAAATATTAAATGTATCTGTGGATTCCTGTATTCAACTGATTATTGTGATCAAGGGCACAAACATTTGTGTTTTTTCTTCTTTTCTGATGCATGAGCACTGCTGGCAACTATTATGCCTGCCTGCATTAGATCACCTATATTTGTGCATTTTCAAAATAGACACAAAATGCTGGAGTAACTCAACAGGTCAGGCAGCATCTCTGGAGAAAAGGAATTGATGAAGTTTCGGGTCGAGACACTTCTTCCGACTGAGAGTCGGTGGAGGGGAAATGAGACATATGAAAACGAATGAAATGTATGCAAAATGATAAATCAAAGCAACAATGATCAAGGAAAGGTGGAGCCCACAATGGTCCATTGTTGGCTGTGGAGAAGGTGATAACGAGTAACACAAACAGTGAAATTAAGCAGGACGACTGTGAAACTAGTATGACGACTAGGGTGGGGGAGGGACAGAGAGGGAGGAGATACCTACTTGAAGTTTGTGTATATTGGGCTTAGGACCCTCCCAAGGCGGCATGGGTTACTGTTACTCTGGGTCAGCGTATTTCTTGTAGACAGAAAGGTGTTGGTACCCATGACCGATCGTTGTCCTATCTGCTATTTAAGCTGTTTTATCCCCCATACAAATTCTACAATCAACATCAACAAAATATCTGGTCACGAAAATGTCGCTGGGAGGTTTTTGTATGCAAATTAATGTGGTCCCCAAATTAAAATATTGACTGCATTTCTTTAAAGGACTAACCACATAATTTTATTTTTTAAACTTTAGTGATTTTTTTGTAAATATAAAAAACATAAAAAAATTATAACATCTATTTTTTAATTTCTTGGAGGTTCCAGTACATACCATCACAAACAAAGCACTGCTTTGGATCATCCCATTACCCAAACAATGTACTCATGCACTATTTGGATATTCACCATGGTGTGCATTGAAATATCCTTTTACACTATTGTATGCTGATTATTAGGGAGATTTTGTCAGAGTTAGAGTGACAAAGGGAAGGCATTCCTGTGGGATATTAAGCGCATGATGATTGTCACTTTCACATTGATCTAATGGCCTGACTGATGAGAAGAATTGCACAGCTATGTCATAGGGAAGAGGTGCAGCAGTAACATTGGATGTTCTAAAACATGAACCTCATTCCAAACGGAATTAACTGATGTTGGGCCACGTTTGACCATATCATTGAGACACTGGGCCATGCAAATGGGTACAGCTTGTCTTAGTACTTTGGTAAATTTGTATCTATACAGAAGCAGAGCAAAACAAATGTGGACAATGAGTTGTTGCTCTCCCTACAGCCTCCTACATCCCAAAGATGTGTGGGTCAATAGTGTAATGGCCACTGTAAATTGCCCATAGTGTGTAGATGAGTGGTAGAATTTTGGGGGGAGATGATGAGAATGTGGGGAGATCTTTTTATAAATGTGATTAGTGGGATTAGTCCAATGAGTGATTGATGGTTGGTGCAGAGCTTGTGGGTCAAATGCATGCCTCTATGCTGTAACCCTCTATGACTCTAATGCACTGTTTATAACTCGCTAATCCGAGTTCTTCTTCAACATTGTGTCCAACCGTGTGCATCACACTTTGGGAAAGATAACAAGGCTTTAAAGGAGATTGAGGGTACACAAAAGGCTGGAGAAACTCAGCGGGTGCAGCAGCATCTAAGGAGCGAAGGAAATAGGCGACGTTTCGGGTCGAGATCCTTCTTCCTTTTTTTTGGAGGGAAGGGGGTATCACAGAGGGGGAGCAATTAGAGAGGAGGTTGTGAAACTGTCTCCGTAGGGAGGAGGAGATTTCGCAGTGGAGTAGACAAAGTGTTAAAGAAGGAACTGCAGATGCTGGAGAATCGAGGGTACACAAAAGGCTGGAGAAACTCAGCGGGTGCAGCAGCATCTAAGGAGCGAAGGAGATAGGCGATGTTTCGGGTCGAGACCCTTCTTCCTCACAAAAGGCTGGAGAAACTCAGCGGGTGCAGCAGCATCTAAGGAGCGAAGGAGATAGGCGACGTTTCGGGTCGAGACCCTTGGTGAAAACACAAAGTGCTGGAGGTACTCCGCAGGTCAGGCAGTATCTGGAGAGAGGTCAGGACCTTGCCTCAAAATCTTGACTAGATTGGTACTGCATGCCAAACATTAGTAATATGTAGAGATTAGAGAAGTTGAGGTTTTGCTCCTCAGAGTCGTAAACTCTGTTTATGTGCAGCATTTGTAAGCAAAGGCCACAGTACAGTACAGTTGGATAGAGTGGGGTAAACAATATGGATGTTCATTACTAGTTCCCCATGTCTCTCAGTGATTTGTTATATTCCTGGCACTGCAGACGGAACAGAACAGTGCAGTGTAAAGGAACGTACAGATCATAATGCCCAGCTGAACTGATCCCATCTTCATGATCCATATCCCTCTATTCCCTTTTGTATAATTTATACAATAAAACAATAATACAATAATATTATTATTGTAGAAGATTACGATTGGAGTACAAATCCACACAAGCATGACAAAGTGGCGACGAGGATATAAATAAGGAATCCTGTGAGAAGCAAGCACAAATAAGGCAAATAAAATAATTTAATTGCAATCGATATCATTGTTGGTTGCAATGACAGTTTAAGACGTCATTGGTGTTGCTGAGAGAAGCAGCCTGCTTGAAGTGAAGTCTACAACATGGGAGAGAATATTGTCCAAATACACTGCACGGGAAGGAGGAACAGCACAACCTGAAAGATGTTGCAGTTAATATAGTAAAGCAGAGGATTAGTTCATTAACCAGACACTGAACCTGTAGAAAACAATCCGCATTCTGGTAAGACCTCATCAGATTAGCATCAAAAACTATGACAAAGCAGCTGCTCAGGCAAGCTGTGAAGCCTCAGTGGACACAAGCAGGAGTGTGGTCCTTTCAGCTCATATACTATGTAGATGGAAATATTTCTCTGAGCAAATAGTATCGTGCAAATTGAAGGTCACAATGAAAATGCACCTGCACTGATTTATCGTTTGCTGGAGTGCAGGATATCCATTCTGTTAATTGAAATGGGTCGAGGAACTTAGGGTTTGTTTACAAATCTTGTAATGTCATGAAAGAAAGGATGTTTTCTTTTAGTGATGCAGAGCAGAGGATACAGGATCACTTTATTTCAGTCTCCAGAAACTCACCATCTGAAATCAGGAGGGAATGTTGGTGCGTGCATCATCTCATGTCAGGCCCTGTCACACCAAGTGTG
Organism: Okamejei kenojei; assembly: GCA_035221665.1. Lineage (NCBI taxonomy): Eukaryota > Metazoa > Chordata > Chondrichthyes > Rajiformes > Rajidae > Okamejei > Okamejei kenojei. The sequence continues at coordinate 97,268,610 of CM069134.1, forward strand.
TTGTGTCTAAAACGTGTGTGTGGGTGTGTGTGTGTGTGAGAGAGAGAGAGAGAGAGAGAGAGAGGGGGGGGGGGTAAAGGGGAGGGAGAGAGTGGGAGAGGGGAAGAGAGAGAGAAAGAGAGAGAAGAGAGAGAGAGAGAGGGGGGGTTAAAGGGGAGGGAGAGAGGGGGAGAGGGGAGGAGAGAGAGAGAGAGAGGGGGGGGGGGGGGGAGAGAGGGGAAGAGAGAGAGAGCGAGAGAGAGCGAGAGAGAGAGAGAGAGAGAGGGGGGTAAAGGGGAGGGAGAGAGGGGGAGAGGGGAGGAGAGAGAGAGCGAGAGAGAGAGAGAGAGAGAGAGAGAGAGAGAAAGAGATTTGAGTATGCATGAATGAGAGACAGAATGCATGTGAAGAATGCAAAAGTAGAAAAAAGAGAACAAGGTGAAATTGACAAATCTGTCCACAATTGGCAGCAATTCAAAATGAAAGTAAATATTAAATGTTAGTTAAATATTACGGAATTTGCTGTAACCTCCAATTGAGCCCACTTTTATTAAAACATTTGGTTTCAGATCAGTTCAGAGGCACATAATTTATTCCTATTGTCTCCAGTACATCTTGGACTGTGCCCAACAAGATAAATGTGATCAGTTATTGATCTGATATGTGAAATTGTTTAGTATCAAAGCCATTTCTACATCATCCTAATTTAGCTAAATAATGTCACATAATGCAAAAATCAAATACACCAGCAGTTCACTATCATTGAGCTGCAGTGAAGACTGCAGCTCCACAGCAGAATTTAACGCACATGAGTGAGATGTGCACGAATAGACAATAGACAATAGGTGCAGGTGTAGGTCATTCGGCCCTTCGAACCGATTGTGATCATGTCTGATCATCCACATTCAGTACCCTGTTCCTGCCCTCTCACCATTTCTCCTGATTCCGCTATCTTCAAGAGCTCCATCTAAAGCCCCTGTCCAACCTTCACGACCTACCTCACGGCCAAGTTTGCCCTTGACTCATACTCGCAGCATGGTCGCCACAAGGACGTGGGAGGTCGTAGGAGGTTGTAGGTAGGTCATAACAGGTCATGATGCTAGTCATAGGTACTCGTGGCATCAAGTAGGTCACGCCGTTTTTTTCTAGCCTGATACAAAATGTCCACAAGTAAAAAAAAGGTCGGCATGTAAAAAATCCATACTTTTTACTCGTAGGTAGGTCGTAGGTAGGTTGTAGGTAGGTCATAGTAGGTCGAGCAGTAGGTAGGTGATGCTAGTCGAAGGTAGTCGTAGGTAGTCGTAGGTGGTCGGAGGCAGTCGAAGGTAACAGCTTTGGGGTGAAAAAAAGGTCAATAGAAAAAAAAGGTAATTTAAACAGCAGAACGTCACCTCTGTCACTCCAAGGCATGTTCATTCATAGCTGGAGAGTTTTTTCGAGAGGAGACTTGTGTTTTAGAGATGGCACCAAAAAGGCAGCAGCACAGTGGGAGGGCACAACCCTAAAAAAAAAACCTGCCATGAAGGTGTTGCCCACCCAGGAGGAGGAGTGGCAGGAGGTGATACCACAGGAGGTGATAGTGCAGGAGGAGGTAGCCCTGCATGAGAGACCCCTGGAGGAGGAGACCAGAGTGGTAGTATATGCCCCCACCACCACCCCTCATTTGAAGGCAGTAAAGCAGCCATTTCTCCTGTGTCTGACAGCATCAGAGGCAGATGCCCCATTGGTGGTGAGGGAGGGCTGGAGGAAGGGTATGCCCTACACCTTCACCAGGCAGCAGGAGGAGGACCATGAGGAATTGTTCTGGCAGAATGTCATCCTGCACGAAAAGGAAAATGAGGGGTACAGGGACAGGGACAAGAATAGCATGCTTGCCATCCACTGCCTCACATGTGTGCTTAAAGTTCCATCTTTTGTCAAAGCCCAGCGCCACTCTCTTCCAGTCATCTGGTGTACTGGGACAGTCCATCACATCATCTCCATTCACCCATTGAGACCTCTTCTTGTGCTTCCTCTTCACCCTTGCTCTTCCCCTTCTGCCTTTCTTAAAAGGCTGCTGAAGCAAAAGGGCTACTGCAAACAGCAGTAAAATGTATATGGTCGAAGCCAGTCTTCAACATAGTCGAAGGAGGTTTTCTTCATAGTCGTGGGAGGTCTTCAACATTGTTGTGGGAGGTCTTCAACATGATCGTGGGAGGTTTTCAACATAGTCGTAGGAGGCCGTAGACATAGTCGTGGAAGGTCATAGGAGGTCGTAGGTTACCGCGCTCTTGATTTTTTTTTTTGGTCGTTTAAGGTCGCCAGAGGTCACAAATTTGGTTATGAAAGTGGGACAGGGGCTGAACTCTCTCTTGAAAGCATCCAGACAATCAGCCTCCACTGCCTTCTGAGGCAGAGAATTCCACAGGTTCACAACTGTCTGGGTGGAAAGGTTTTTCTTCATTTCCGTTCTAAATGTACTACCCCTTATTCTTAAACTGTGGCCCCTAGTTCTGAATTCCCCCAACATCGGAAACATGTTTCCTACCTCTAGTGTGTCTAATCCCTTAATAATCGTATATGTTTCAATAAGATCCCCTCTCATCCTAAACTCCAGAGGATACAAGCCCAGCCGCTCCATTCTATCAACATATAGTCCCATCATCCCGGGAATTAACCTCGTGAACCCACACTGCACTCCCACAATAGCAAGAATGTGCTTCCTCAAATTTGGAGACCAAAACTGCACACAATACTCCAGGTGTGGTCTCACTAGGGCCCTTTACAACAGCAGAAGGACCTATTTGCACCTAAACTCAACTCCTCTTGTTATGAAGGCCAACATGACATTAGCTTTCTTCACTGCCTCCTGTACCTGCATGCTTACTTTCAGTGACTGATGAACAAGGACCCCCAGATCGTGTTGTACTTCCCCTTTTCCCAACTTGACACCATTCAGATAATTATCTGCCTTCCTGTTTTTGCCACCAAGTGGATAACCTCACATTCACCACTTTAAATTACATCTGCCATGCATCTGCCCACTCACCCAGTGTGTCCAAGTCACCCTCCATTCTCATAGCATCCTCCTCATAGTTCACACTGCCACCTAGATTTGTGTCATCTGCAAATTTGCGAATGTTACTTTGAATCCCTTCATTTAAATCAGTGATGTATATTGTAAATAGATGCAGTCCCAGCACCAAGTCTTGCGGTACTCCACTAGTCACTGCCTGCCATTCTGAAAGGAACCCGTTAATCCCTACTCTTTGTTTCCTGTCTGCCAACCAATGTTCTATCCATGTCAGTACCCTACCCCCAATACCATGTGCTCTAATTTTGCCCACAATTCTCCTATGTGGAACCTTATCAAATGATTTCTGAAAGTCCAGGTACACTACATCCACTGGCTCTCCCTTGTCCATTTTCCTAGTTACATCCTCAAAAAATTCCAGAAGATTAGTCAAGCATGATTTCCCCTTCGTCAATCCATGCTGACTTGGACCAATCCTGTTACTGCTATCCAAATGTGCCGCTAGTTAATTGACTGCAGCATCTTCCCGACCACAGATGGCAGCTATTTACAATATACATGTCAGGCTAACTGGTCTATAATTTCCTGGTTTCTCTCTCCCGTCTTTCTTAAAAAGTGGGATAACATTAGCTACCCTCCAATCCACAGGAACTGATCCTGAATCTATAGAACATTGGAAAATGATCACCAATGCACCACAATTTCTAGAGCCACTTCCTTAAGTACCCTGGGATGCAGACAATTAGGCCCTGGGGATTTATCAGCCTTCAGTCCCATCAATCTACCTAACACCATTTCCTGCTTAATGTGAATTTCCTTCAGTTCCTCTTTCAGCCCAGATCCTCTGGCCACTAGTACATCAGGGAGATTGTTTGTGTCTTCCTTAGCGAAGACGGATCCAAAGTATCTTTGCTATGATATACTTCTCTTTTATTTTTATACTGTTCTTGACCTCCCTTTACTCCCCTTGGAATTTTTCTTCCTCTTTGGAATGAACTGATCGTGCACCTTCTGTATTATTCCCAGAAATGCCTTCCATTGTTGTTCCACTATCATCCCTACCAGGGTATCTTTCCAGTCAACTTTGGCCAGCTCCTCCCTCATGACTCCATAGTCCCCTTTGTTCAACTGTGATACTGACACTTGCGATTATCTCTTCCCCCTCTCAAATTGTGGCTTAAAACTTATCATCTTATGGTCACCATCACCTAATGGTTCCTTTACCTCGAGTTCCCTTATCAGATCTGGTTAATTACACAACACTAAATCCAGAATTGCCTTCTCCCTGGTAGGGTCCAGTACAAGCTGCTCTAAGAATCCATCTCGGAGGCACTCTACAAAGTACCTTTCTTGGGGTCCAGCACCAACCTGATTTTCCCAGTCTACCTGCACGTCGAAATCTCCCATAATAAACGTACCATTTCCTTTGCGACATGCAAATTTAACTCTTGATTCAACTTGTACCCTTTATCCAGGCTACTGTTTGGGGGCCTGTAGATAACTCCCATTAGGGTCTTTTTACCCTTACACTTCCTCAGTTCTATCCATACTGACTCTATGTCCATCTCCTGATTCTATGTCACCCCTCACAAGGGACTGAATTTCATTCCTCACCAATAAAGCTTTCCCACACCCTCTGCCCACCTGTCTGTCTTTTCGATAGGACGTATATACCCTGAATATTCAGTTCCCAGCCCTGGTTCTCTTGCAGCCATGTTCCTGTAATTCCCACAACATCATACTTGCTAATTTCTAACTGCGCCTTGAGCTCATCTACTTTATTTCTTATATTTTGTGCATTCATATATAGTAATTTTAATCCATTACTCCCCTCACCCTTCACATCGATTCATATTTCACTTAGCCATAGTCTCCTATCCCTTCCTGAGCTTTCTGCCCCTTTAATTTCTTAATTTCTGTCTTTCTTAACTTTTCTAATACTCTCTTTCCCTTTAACTCCATCCTTATATCTCCAGTTTGCCTCCTCCTCCCCATGATTTAGTTTAAACCCACCCGTGTAGCAGTGGCAAACCTGCCTGCCAGAATGCTGGACTCCCTCCTGTTATGGTGCAACCCGTCCTTTTTGTACTATTCACCCTTTTGTACAATTCACCCCAAAACAGATCCCAGTGGTCTAAGAATCTAAATCTCTGCTTCCCACACCAGCTCCTCATTACTTTAACAAGTATTGCTACCAGAAGCAGTCCGCCACATGTATGTCAGTTCAAAAAGGCACAATGTGCAATATGTCAGGAGAAAGGGGTTCATATGCACAGCATGCAAATCTGATAACTAGGTGACTAGACAAAGCAATTAAAAGCCACAGACTGCATGTTTACACTGTCTTGGAACTAACAATGGGGAATTAGGCCTGTGTCCCATTTACCACAACTACAGCAATATTGTACAAGCAAAGGACTTCAAGACCAAATTATGGTTAAATGCTCAGCATTAACATGAACATCAACAAGGCGGTACATGCTCAGTTATGGATAAGCATAAGTTAGTTGATTATGTTTAGTCAACTGCTACTCATGTTGAATACAGTGAACATAAAGACATAGCCAAGTACTGAAGATTTTAGACCAAATGGAAGCAAATTACAACCTAGTGGTGGATTTCAGCAGGTCAGGCAGCATCTATGGAGGTCAAGAGATCATCGATGATTCAAGTGGCGGCAGGCGAGACTCGAGGATGGTCTGTTACCTCCCTGGTGCCAGGGTTCAATATGTCACAAACCAAATTCAGAACATCTTCGAGAGGGAAGGTGACCAGCCAGCAATAGTTGTGCATGTAGGCACAAATGACATCGGGGAAGAAGAGGAAGGAGGTTCTGCAACGCGAGTTTAGAGAGTTAGGAAGAAGACTGAAAAGCAGGATTTCTAGGCTGGTTATCTCTGGATTGCTTCCTGTACCTCGTGCTAGTGAGGACAGGAACAGGGAGATAGAGGAATTGAATGTGTGGTTGAGGGGCTGGTGCAGGGAGCAAGGATTTAGATTTAAAGTACACTGGGATCTCTTCTGGGGTAGGGGTGACCTGTACAAAAGGGACGGGTTACACCTTAACTGGAGGGGGACTGAAGTTCTGACAGGCAGGTTTGCTAGGGCTACACGTGTGGGATTAAACTAAATAGTGTGGGGGAGGGATTGACAAATTGGGAGTATAAAGATGGAGTTAAAGGGGTAGTGAGTACAGGAAAAGTTACAAAAGACTCCCGAATTAATGGGAAGGAAAGTTCGAGAAGGGATAAGAGGGTAAAGTCAGGGCCAATTGTGAGAGGGGAGGTGAATACCAAAGTCAAAGTGTTATGTATGAATGCGCGAAGTATAAGAAATAAAGTGGACAAGCTTGAGGCTCAGTTAGAAATTTTGTGGAGAGTTTGTGGAGTGCCTCTGTGATGGATTCTTAGAGCAGCTTGTATTGGTGCCTACCAGGCAGAAGACAATTCTGGATTTAGTGTTGTGTAATGAACCAAATTTGACAAGGGATCTTGAGGTTAAGGAGCCATTAGGAGCTAGTGACCATAATACGGTAAGTTTTAATTGACAATTTGAGAGGGAGAAGGGTAAACCGGAGGTGTCAGTGTTACAGTTGAACTAATGGGACTATGGAGCCATGAGGGAGGAGCTGGCCAAAGTTGACTGGAAAGATACCCTAGCAGGCATGACGGTGGAACAACAATGGCAAGTATTTATGGGAACGAAGTGTGAAGGTAAGCCAGCCAAGAATATAAAGGAGGATAGTAAAAGCTTTTTCTGATATTTGAAGAGGAAAAAAATAGTTAAGACCAAAGTTGGACCCTTGAAGACTGAAAAAGGTGAAATTATTATGGGGAACAAAGAAATGGCAGATTATGGGGAATTATTATGGAGAATAAGGAAAAGACACAAACAATCTTCCTGATGTACTAGTGGCCAGAGGATCTGGGGTGACAGAGGAACTGAAGGAGATTATGCAGCAGGTGTTGGGTAGACTGATGGGACAGAAGACTGATAAATCCCCACGGTATGATGGTCTGCATCCCAGGGTACTTAAGGAAGTGACTCTAGAAATTGTGGATGCATTGGAGATAATTTTCCAATGTTCTATAGATTACGGATCAGTTCCTGTGAATCGGAGGGTGGCTAATGTTATCTCACTTTTTAATAAAGGCTGGAGAGAGAAAACAGGGAATTATAGACCAGTTAGCCTGACATCGGTGGTGGGGAAGATGCTGGAGTCAATCATAAAAGATGAAACAGCGGCACATTTGAATAGCAGTAAGAGGATCGGGTCTGAGCCAGCATGGATTTACGAAGGGGAAATCATGCTTGACTAATCTTCTGGAAATGTTTGAGATAACTAGTAAAATGGACAAGGGCGAGCCAGTGGATATAGTGTGCCTGGGCTTTCGGATTCATTTGATAAGGTCCCACATAGGAGATTAGTGCGCAAAATTAGGGCACATGGTATTGGGGGTAGAGTGCTGACATGGATAGTGAAGTGGTTGGCAGACAGGAAACAAAGAGTTGGGATTAACGGGTCCCTTTCAGAATGGCAGGCAGTGACTAGTGGGGTACCGCAAGGCTCGGTGCTGAGACCGCAGCTATTTACAATATGCATCAATGATTTAGATGAAGGGATTCAAAGTAACATTAGCAAATTTGCAGATGACACAAAGCTGGGTGGCAGTGTGAACTGTGAGGAGGATGCTATGAGAATGCAGGGTGACTTGGACAGGTTGGGTGTGGGTAGATGCATGGCAGATGCAGTTTAATGTGGATGAATGTGAGGTTATCCACTTTGGTAGCAAAAACGGGAAGGTTGATTATTATCTAAATGGTGTCAAGTTTGGGAAAAGGGGAAGTACAACGGGATCTGGGGGGTCCTTGTTCATCAGTCAATGAAAGTAAGCATGCAGGTGCAGCAGGCAGTGAAGAAAGCGAATGGCATGTTGGCCTTCATAACAAGAGGAGTTGTGTATAGGAGCAGAGATGTCCTTCTGCAGTTGTACAGGGCCCTAGTGAGACCACACCTGGATAATCATGTGCAGTTTTAGTCCCCTAATTTGAGGAAGGGCATTCTTCCTATTGAGGAAGTGCAGCGTAGGTTTACAAGTTTAATTCCCATGATGGTGGGACTGTCATACACTGAGAGAATGGAGTGGCTGGGTTTGTATACTCTGGAATTTAGAATGATGAGAGGCAATCTTATTGAAACATGTTGTTAAAGGTTTGGACATGCTAGAGGCAGGAAACATGTTCCCGATGTTGGGGGAGTCCAGAACCAGGGGCCACAGTTTAAGAATAATGGGTAAGCCATTTAGAACGGAGATGTGGAAACTCTTTTTCACACAGAGAGTTGTGAGTCTGTGGAATTCTCTGCATCAGAGGGCGGTGGAGACCGGTTATCTGGATACTTTCATCAGAGAGCTGGATAGGGCTCATAAATAATGGAGTCCAGGGATATGGTGAGAAGGCAGGATCAGGGTACTGATTGGGGATGATCAGCCATGATCACATTGAATGGCGGTGCTGGCACTTCACTACTCCTGCACCTATTGTCTATTGTCAAGTCCAAACCCTGCATTGGTACAGATCTCAGAACATGAGAATCAGATTCCAGATTCCAGCACCTGCAGCCTCTTATGTCCTCATGATAGAAATGTTGGCTGAAGAAGGATCACCGTCACTTGACTTACTATTGCTGAACATTGAGAAGCTGGGTCCCGTGTAAAGGCACAACACTCAAAGAAGAAACATGATGTCGCATCCATGAACTGTAAATGTAAAAAGTCACAGTCATGCAGCACAGAAACAGGCCCTTCTGCCAACTTGTCTACGCCGACCATGCTACCCAGCTAAGCCAGTCATCATTGCCCATGTTTGACCAATATCCCCTAATTTGTTATGGAGACAAAATGCTGGAGTAACTCAGCAGGACAGACAGTATCTCTGGAGGGAAGAAATGGGTGAGACCCTTCTTCAGACCCTCTAATCTTTTCCTATTCATGTACTTGGTCAAATTGTATACATTCCTTTGATGGTGCAATAAATATAAAGAAAGTTGTTTACTGATTTTATTTTCTCTATATTCATTTGTGCATAAAATATATTCTTGAAAAAAATAACATGACTACCAAGCAATGAAAACTAGCTCAAATCATTGAAGTTAGATTAGTAAGAGGCGTTTTGTGGGATGCTTCAAATTTGCTGCATTGAAAGTAAGTGGAAACTTTCCAGTCTATGATATGGTTGTTGAAGGGCATGCATCTATCCATCCATCTATCCATCTATCCATCCATCCATCCATCCATCCATCCATCCATCTATCTATCTATCTATCTATCTATCTATCTATCTATCTATCTATCTATCTATCTATCTATCTATCTATCTATCTATCTATCTATCTATCTATCTATCTATCTATCTATCTATCTATTCCTTTCATCTTGTTTGTTTGTTTGTTTGGTTGTTCCTGAATCTCCACAAAAAAATAGTGCAACAATTTTAGGCCCACCTTACTCACCATTGTCCTGCGATGTGCATTAGCCAAGTTTCATTCAGATTGATGTTATATTTTATAAGTTATTGACATTGAAAGCTTAAATTAACTTTATACAGTGTCCCCACTTGCCGGCCGGGTCTGCGCAGTTAGGGGAAGCCTATTAGCCACATCACAATTGTAAATGGTGCCAGTGACGTGGCAGTGACGCAAAATGATGCCGTCTCCCCGTGCTTGCATAGTGGGCCCGGTATCAGCGCGTGTGCTGTTGGGGCCTTTGCCAATTTTCAGATTTCCATTTTCTTTTCACGTGTACTTACCTGGCCTCACAACACGGACCCAACAGCTCCACGGGTAAGTTTTGTTCTATTTTACAAACAGCTCCATGGGTTTTCTATTCACTTTATTAACTTTAACTCAATTTCTGTCGTCAACGGCACAACTTTGAAAGTGGCAGTTGCGCCTGCGCAGTGCGGTGCCCGTCAACCGCGCATGCGCAGTTTGGTGGAATATTCCCTTGGGGGAACGGGACCCAACGGGTCCGCGCTTGGTCCAGTATCTGCTAACAGATGCAGAACCAATGGAAGCATCAATCAAGATCAAGAAATAGACAGAGAGTTAGATAAACTAGAAGGAAACAAAATTCTAATGAATGGACTGTACATCACTGATTGCAATTGTTTCCAAGCGAACAAAACTGACTAAATTTTGATTAAATCTAATATTGAAGCTGATAGTTGATGATGGTGAATAGTATCAAGTTCATAGGGTTTATATGCACAGGTGACGGAAGCCAAAGTATTCATCAGACTAGACTGTTGCATACGTATACTCAGCTGGATGAGGATGAATAGAATAAATAATATTTGACAACAAATACCTATAAAGGCCCATGTTTGTACTCAAAACTAACTCCTAGTGTGAAGGCAACACTGAGAGTATTTCAAGCTCCTTGTACATATAATATACAAGGTACAGATTATTATCTATGCAACCAAGATAATTAACTCGTAATCATAAAGTCCTAAGAAGAAAGAGCTAATGTGAACACAGTGTCAAATGCAAGTGTACATTTACACAACACGTCGTAGTTTACCTTGAATTAAAAGTAGATACAAATGGATTGCAACCAGTGAAAAAGATAGAGGAAGCCATGTGAAGACTAGGAAACTTGAAAATATTGAGGAATGTTGTCCCAAGTCAGCCTCGGGGTTAGAAATGACCAACAGGATCTTATTGCAAGAAGTGCATTGGTAATGTTCTTTAACTCATAATGAATTATTCCATATGTAACAATGGATCCTGTGGTACAATGAAGTGTAATATTGAAAATTAAGACTCATTTATTCATACCATCAATTTATCAGAAGAATTAGTCTTGGATATTTGTCCTCAATTTCATTAATTTCAATTTGTGCACTTTCTGCATCAAAATTATGTTAAGCAGATCTTTATTTCAACAATTCATCCTGGATTGAATGGTGTCAATTTCATGCACTTAGGGTTAATATACCTAAATCTTGAAGAAATAGTTGAAAAGAAGCAATTGAAAGGAAATTAAATTATGATTCATGGCTTGCAGGGAAACCTTTTAAACAGCATGGTAGAATTCCTTTGTAAAAAAACCCTCAGACATTCAAATTGATGTTGGAATGACTGTGCGGTAACGTGGTACAAAGAGAGATTTATGATAAAGGAGATGGAATTGGACATGTACACATAGGTCACTTAATTCCCATGGCAAATATAAAAAAGAATATCAAAGAATTGTGTGGTTATCATTGTATTTAATGGAGGCCAGGCAAAACATTGACATTAAATTCTACTGCAGCATCAAGAAACTATACCTTCCTTTAAGTCAATAAATGGATATAATGCAGCAACACTTCCTTGGAGACAATAGAAAGAAGATTAAAAAACATTATGGAGTGGTTCAACTTGCGAACATGTGATCACTCACATCACAAAGGGAAGGGGAGCATAGTGCATGTACGCATGTGTAAGACACCCAGTCACAGTGTAATGGAGAGTGTGGAATCAGCAAGATTCACGTGTTTTAGCAGTTCTTTCTGTTACTCATTATATTCTTCACATTATGTGGTGTTGGAAAAGGATCCCAACATATTGTAAGAACAAAGACGCTTCTGAGGAGAGATTGGAAAGTCTAGGTCTGTTTTCCCTGGAGCAGAGGAGGTCAAGCAAGGATATGATTGAGATATATAAAATTACAAGGAGTAAAGATGGTGTAGACTGCAAGAACTTGTCCCCATATCTAGAAAGATAACAATAGAGGACACATTCTGGAAGATGGAATTAAAATGGCTGTGTGTCAGTGCAGTTATGGTGGGCCAAATGGCCTGTTCTATGCTGTAGGACTTGGAGCTGTATGATGCTAGGACTTCAAGGTTAAGAGATTTAATATGGGAACGCCATAATGAGATGCTCAGAAGAAGCAGCTTCCTCTGGCAGAAGGGTTGGTAATCACAGGACACAAAATTAAGTGAAATAAGTTCATAAGATCTTTGGTGATAGGGGCAGAATTAGGCAATTTGTCTCATCCACCATTCAATCATGGATGATCTATCTTTTCCAATCTTAACCCATTCTCCTGCCTTCTCCCCACAACCCCTGACATTTGTACTAATCAGGTGACTGGATTTTTAATGCATTTGTTAATTGGATTCATGAATGATTAAGAAAATATGTTGAAGTTCTGCAGAAAGAGTAGACATAATTGTTAGAACTCACAGAACCTGCACATGTCAGACTCAGGATGTATACATCCCCAATAGAGTGAAGGACAAAGCAGGCAAACATAAGGAAGCTTGGCTGACTAGGGAAATTGAGACGTTAGTCAAAAACAAGAAGGACAGGTTTAGGCAGCTGGGATCAATTGCATCCCTGGAGGAGTTTCGGGAACTAAGCAGTAAACTAAAAAAGAAAATCAGAAAGGCAAAAAGGGACCAGGAAATAGCTCTGGCAGGTAGCATTAAAGACTATCACAAAATATGTTATAAATACATAAGGGGGAAAAAGGTAACTAGAGAGAGAGTGGGACCTCTCAGGAATCAACTCTATGTGGAGCCACAGGAGATGGGCAAGATCCTAAATGTGTATTTCTCTGTATTTACCGAGGAGAAAGACAGTGGGACGGAGGAAATTGGAGCGGTCACTGGAAGGCTCTTGGACAATGGACAATGTGCAATAGGTGCAGGAGTAGGCGGTTCGGCGCTTCGAGCCAACACCGCCATTCACTGTGATCATGGCTGGTCATCCACATTCAGTACCCCGTTGAGAGCAGTCAGGGTTACTGTCGAAGAGGTACTGAAGGTACTGTCGTGTTTGAAGGTAGACAAATCTCCAGGGCCTGATCTGATAGATCCAAGGACATTGTAGGAAACTAGAGAGGAAATTACCGGAGCCCAGGTTGAAATTTACAAGACATTCTTAAATACAGGAGAGGTGCTGGAGGATTGGAGGGTGGCAAATGTTGTACCTCTTTTCAAGAAGAGCTGCAGGGAAAATGTTGGGAACTGTAGGCCGGTGAGCTTAACATCTGTAGTTGGTAAGTTACTGGAGAGTATTCTGAGGGATAGAATATACAGGCATTTGGATGGACAAGGGGTGATTAGGGATAGTAAGCATGTTTTTGTACGTGGGAGGTCGTGTCTCACAAATTTGATTGATTTTTTTGAAGACGTGACCAAAAAGGTTGATGAGGGCAGAGCTGTAGATGTTGTGTACATGGACTTCATGTAAGGTGTTCGACAAGGCTCCGCATGGTAGGCTGTTCTGGAAGGTTAGATCAGATTAGATCAAGGAGAGATAGCTGATGGATCGCAAATTGACTACATGGAAGGAAGCAGAGGATAATGGTGAAAGGTTGCTTCTCAGACTGGAGGCCTGAGACTATTGGCGTGCCTCAGGTTTCGGTGCAGGGCCTGTTACTGTTTATCATCTACATCAATAATTTGGATGAGAAACTACAGGGCAAGATTAGCAAGTTTGCTGATGATACAAAAGTTAGTGTTACAGATGGTGAAGATGATTGGGAATTTTCACACAGAGAGTTGCGAGTCGGTGGAATTCTCTGCCTCAGAGGGTGGTGGAGGCCAGTTCTCTGGATACTTTCAAGAACGAGCTAGATAGGGCCCTTAAAGATAGCGGAGTCAGGGAATATGGGGTGAAGGTAGGAACGGGGTACTGATTGGGAATGATCAGCCATGATCACATTGAATGGCAGTGCTGGCTTGTAGGGCCGAATGGCCTACTCCTAAACCTATTGTCTATTGTCTATTGAACGATTGGCCAGGTGGGTGGAGGAATGGTGGATGGAATTTAATACAGAGAAGTGTGAGGTGTTGCATTTTGGGATGTCGAACAAGGGCAGGACCTACGCAGTAAATGGTAGGAGGACAAAAGGCTTAATTAGGAAAGTGAAAATGGATTATGAAAGAAAACTGGCAGGGAACATAAAAACTGACTGCAAAAGTTTTTATCGATATGTGAAGAGAAAAAGATTAGTTAAAACTAAATGTAGGTCCCTTGCAGTCAGAAGCAGATGAATTGATCATGGGGAGCAAGGACATGGCAGACCAATTGAATAACTACTTTGGTTCTGTCTTCACTAAGGAAGACATAACTAATCTGCCGGAAATAGCAGGGGATCGCGGGTCAAATGAGATGGAGGAACTGAGTGAAATCCAGGTTAGCGGGGAAGCGGTGTTAGGTAAATTGAATGGATTAAAGGCCGATAAATCCCCAGGGCCAGATAGGCTGTATCCCAGGGTACTTAAGGAAGTAGCCCCAGAAATAGTGGATGCTTTAGTCATAATTTTTCAACACTCTTTAGATTCTGGAGTAGTTCCTGAGGATTGGAGGGTAGCTAATGTAACCCCACTTTTTAAAAAGGGAGGGAGAGAGAAAACGGGGAATTACAGACCAGTTAGTCTAACATCGGTAGTGGGGAAACTGCTAGAGTCAGTTATTAAAGATGGGATAGCAGCACATTTGGAAAGTGGTGAAATCATTGGACAAAGTCAGCATGGATTTACAAAATCATGTCTGACGAATCTTATTGAATTTTTTGAGGATGTAACTAGTAGAGTGGATAAGGGAGAACCAGTGGATGTGTTATATCTGGACTTTCAGAAGGCTTTCGACAAGGTCCCACACAAGAGATTAGTATGCAAACTTAAAGCACATGGTATTGGTTGGTTCAGTATTGATGTGGATAGAGAACTGGCTGGCAGACAGGAAGCAAAGAGTAGGAGTGAACGGGTCCTTATCAGGATGGCAGGCAGTGACTAGTGGGGTGCCGCAAGGCTCAGTGCTGGGACCCCAGCTATTTACAATATATATTAATGATTTGGACGAGGGAATTGAATGCAACATCTCCAAGTTTGCGGATGACACGAAGCTGGGGGGCAGTGTTTGCTGTGAGGAGGATGCTAGGAGGCTGCAAGGTGACTTGGATAGGCTGGGTGAGTGGGCAAATGCATGGCAGATGCAGTACAATGTGGATAAATGCGAGGTTATCCACTTTAGTGGCAAAAACAGGAAAGTAGACTATTATTTGAATGGTGGCCGATTAGGAAAAGGGGAGATGCAACGAGACCTGGGTGTCATGGTACACCAGTCATGGAAAGTAGGCATGCAGGTGCAGCAGGCAGTGAAGAAAGCGAATGGTATGTTAGCATTCATAGCAAAAGGATTTGAGTATAGGAGCAGGGAGGTTCTACTGCAGTTGTACAGGGTCTTGGTGAGACCACACCTGGAGTATTGCGTACAAATGTCTTTCCTCAGGTCTCCAAACCTGAGGAAAGACATTCTTGCCATAGAGGGAGTACAGAGAAGGTTCACCAGACTGATTCCTGGGATGTCAGGAATTTCAGATGAAGAAAGACTGGATAGACTCGGCTTGTACTCGCTAGAATTTAGAAGATTGACGCGGTATCTTATAGAAATTTACAAAATTCTTAATGGGTTGGACAGGCTAGATGCAGGAAGATTGTTCCCGATGTTGGGGAAGTCCAGGACAAGGGGTTACAGTTTAAAGATAAGGGGGAAATCTTTTAGGACTGAGATGAGAATAAAAAAATTCACACAAAGAGTGGTGAATCTCTGGAATTCTCTGCTACAGAAGGTAGTTGAGGCCAGTTCATTGGCTATATTTAAGAGGGAGTTAGATGTGGCCCTTGTGGCTAAAGGGATCAGGGGGTATGGAGAGAAGACAGGTAAGGGATACTGAGTTGGATGATCAGCCATGATCATATTGAATGGCGGTGCAGGCTCGAAAGGCGGGATAGCCTACTCCTGCACCTATTTTCTATGTTTCTATGTTTCTATGTAGGCCTCTGGGGAGTGTTATAGAGTGTTATAGAGCAGAGGTATCTAGGATTACAGGAGCATGGTTCCTTCAAGGTCGAGTTGCAGGTAGATTAGGTGATCAAAAAGGCTTTTGGCACTTTGGCCTTCATCAGTCAGAGTATTGAGTATAGAAGTTGGGAGGTCATGTTGCAGTTATATAAGACATTGGTGAGACCGCATTTAGAATATTGTGTTCATTTCTGGGCACCATGTTATAGGAAAGATATTATCAAGCTTTAAAGGATTCAGAAAAGATTTACGAGGATGTTGCAAGGACTAGAGGGTGTGAACTGTAGGGAGAGTTTGAGTAGGCTGCGTCTCTATTCCATGGAGCACAGGAGGATGAGAGGAGATCTTATAGAGGTATATAAAATCAGGGGAATTGAGGACCAGAGGACATAGGTTCAAGGTGAAGGGGAAAAAGACTTACCGTAATAGGAATCCGAGGGGTAACTTTTTCACACAAAGGGTGATGGGTGTATGGAACAAGCTGCCAGATGACATAGTTGAGGCTGGGACTATCCCAACATTTAAGAAACAGTTAGACAGGTACATGGATAGGATAGGTTTGGAGGGATATGGACCAAGCGCAGGCAAGTGGGACTAGTGTAGCTGGGACATTGTTGGCCGGTGTGGGCAGGTTGGGCCGGATGGCATTTTTCCACACTGTATCACTCAATGACTCTTTGACTCTAATGAATGGTCTTCATGAGTTCATATATTCTAGGAGCAGAATTAGGTCAGTCGTCCCATCAAGTCTACTCCACCATTCAATCATGGCAGATCTATCTTTCCATCTCAACCTCATTCTCCTGCCTTCTCCCCATAACCCCTGACACCCTGAGTAATCAAGAATCTGTCAATCTCCACCTTAAAAATATCAATTGACGCCCTCCACTGCCATCTGTGGCAATGAATTACCCTCTGATTAAATAAAGTTGTCCTCATATCCTTTCCTAAGGTCTTCTCTCGATCTAACTAACTTGATTTTAATTCAGCACATTGTGAACCTGACAACTGCCTATATAATCAACTTCCCTATCGCATCACATAATCCATTGAACAATTTCTGATAAATACACGTTATTTTTATTGACCAAGTTAAGCTGCCCAGGTATTCCTTTCCAGTTTTCTGTTCAGTTATTTCAGTTGGTTAGTCAGTGAAGTGAACCAGAGAATGTGGTGGTCCAGCTGCTCATAACCAGTATGCTGACACAAAACCTTTATTTGCTTTGGACCAGGACCAAGCTTTATAACAGCTGGATCACACATTAAATGAATTCTCACGCATACGTATTCCAATCAGAACTGGATCTGCCTGTTATCAACAATTGCCAAAGGAGAGAAGAAGGAGGAGGAGGAGGGATATGCTAGGGATTAGAGTTAGGTGGCTCATTGTAAACCATTCACCAGCAAGTACAATATCATCAGGGGATAAAGAATTGGTCACCTTGTGAAGCCAGCACTACAGAATGTGCTTAGTGGAGGAAAATAGGTGTTGCAAGTATGGTCATGGGTAAACCTAATCGTTATCATATTTCCTTTTAACGCCCGTTTGTATTGATAGGCTATTTCCAGTGTGAACAATGGCACAGTTATGTGAGAGTCCTCCACATTACTCATCTATTTAGTGCCTTTCATGGTGTCCCAAACCATTTTATGGAGTACATTAGGAATCCAGTGACAATAGACACAGCTAGAGATAAGTCAGGATTGGGATTCATATTACCTTCCAATCTTAACATCAGAAAATGTTTGTAATTACCAAATGGAGGCACCATCCATCATCAGCCAGAATAAAATTGCAACCCCATAGCAGGTTTAGTGTTGATGGTTGTTTAAGTGGGCTGACAGTGCCAATTTGCCTTGAGTGTTAGAAAACAAATTAACATTTGAATGATGGATTGGGGTGTGTCCACAACTCTTCAATTTCTTGTAGTCTAGAGCAGAGTAACTGGCAAATCAAGCAGTGATGCATGTTCTGATCAGTCATGATCAGCCATGATCACAATGAATGGCGGTGCTGGCTCGAAGGACCGAATGGCCTCCTCCTGCACTTATTTTCTATGTTTCTATGATGCATGATGCATGTAAGGTAAATGGACAAAACATGTGACTCCCAAATCCTGCCCCCTCTGTAATATGGGCTTACATAGTCCATGCAAAGGACAGATGCCGGATCTCCAGAGTTTACTTTGCAAATCAGGATTGGATTCCTAGGAAATTATCAACATAGAATTTGTTTGAACCTTTTAAGATCCATGACAATTACTTGAACCATCATGCCTAAAGAACATGAGTAAAAATAAAAATGTGAAATTAGAAAGCACTTTGATTTTCAGCCTCGAGCAACAACAATTGGATCAATTCTTCTTTTAAAATCTGTGTTTGATACATTTGTGTTAACTTGTGGAATATGGGTTTCTGGAGTTATACAATATAACCCCTGAGTCCATTGAACAGCAGAACAGGCTTGAGAGGCTTAATGGCCACGTGTTGCTGGAACTCAAAATATTAGGTCACTGATTCTTCAACACAAAAACACAAGAAAATTGGAGCAGGAAGAGACAACCTGGCCCCTCAACCCTGCACTGCCATTTAATGGCCCATCTGCTCCGGGTCTCCACGTCTCTTCTATGCCAGTTTCCATTTCCTGCAACTCCCCGATCTCTGCCTCCTCTTTAAACACCTCAACCTCCAATTTATCTGCCTTTCAACCACATTCAGTTCAGTTTAGTGTATTGTCACATGCACCAAGGTACAGTGAAAATCTTTTTGTTGCGTGCTAACTAGTCAGCAGAAAGACAGTACCTGATTACAATTAATCCATTTACAGTGTATATAGATAAATGATAAGGGAAATAACATTTTGTGCAAGGTAAAGCCATCCTCCTCCTTTAAGACTCTGTCTTCTTGTAGACAAATGTTGTTCGATAACTCTCCTCTAAATAGCCTTGAGAAGTGAAAAGATTCAGTTTAATGTATACAATTGATGTTTACCATAATGAGTTGCAAATTTGCTATGAGGTTCCAAATGTTCAGTTTAGACTGCTGTCAAGAGCAAACTGTTGCACAAACAAATGAGGGAAAAGAACGTGCTGATCAATAATGACTAAAGCCCCTGTCCCACTTACGTGTCTTTGGCACGCTAATTATGCTACGTCGTGGTCGCGTTGAGGCGCGACGGTCCCGCGAAGGTCTCGCGCGTTTTAATGCGCCTGCACAGTCGTCTGGAGCATGTGACGTCATTTGAAGATGGACACAAAATGCTGGAGTAACTCAGCGGGACCGGCAGCATCTCTGGAGAGAAGGAATGGGTGACGTTACGTGTTGAAACTCTTCTTGAGACTGAAAGAAGGGTCTTGACCCGAAACATCACCATTGCATCTCTCCAGAGATGCTGCTGGTCCCACTGAGTTACTCCAGCATTTTGTGTCTATCTTCAATTTTCTTGGCCCCGCTCTGGGTGTAGAAGTGGGGGCGGATCCAGAACGCAACAGCCTTGAGCCCCAGGCCGATTTCAGCGATCGTTTGCTTGCTTCTACTGCTGTTGGAGGTGAGACGTAGTGTTCGCGCCAGGGTCTTGGGCCTGTCCCACTTTGACCGTCAGTTACATGACAGGCCGTTGGCGCTCGAAGATTCTGTTCACTACAAAAATTTCGGAGCCCCGCGCGATGTCGCACACAACTACATACCCCTCCGCGCTTCTCAGTGGAACCGGCCCCGCGCGGCCACACGATGCCCGTGCGCCTCAATGCGACGACAAGGTCGCGTAATTTGAATGCCAAGGACACGTAAGTGGGACAGGCCCTTAAGTTGCCACATCCTCTACGGAAATAAGCCACTGAATATTGAATAACTTCTCCCGTTTGTGATCAGTCTTAATGCGTTATCATTAAACTTCCAAGAGTCAAGAGTCAAGAGAGTTTTATTGTCATGTGTCCCAGATAGAACAATGAAATTCTTACTTACTGCAGCACAACAGAATATGTAAACATACTACAGATCGGGAGATAGAAGTTAATTGTGTCAATATATGTGTGTTTGTGTGTGTCAAAATGATAGCAGGCAGCCTTGCAAGCCTTACCCCACTACTCAAACCTCACGTCAAAAACCTTGGTGTGATATTTGACTCAGCACTGACATTTGACAAACAAGTCAATGCCGTGGTAAAAGCTAGCTTCTTTCATAATAGCTAAAATAAAACAATTCCTCCAGTTTGATGACCTCGAAAAGATCATCCATACATTTATCTCCTCCCACCTAGATTACTGCAACTCCCTTTGCACTGGCATCAGCCAATCTTCCCTGTCCCGCCTGCAACTGGTCCAAAACGCCGCAGCGAGACTCCTGAAACGGGCACCCGAAAAAGGGACCACATCACCCCGATCCTGGCCTCTCTCCACTGGCTCCCTGTGCGGTTTCGAATAAATTTCAAGACCCTCCTCTTTGTCTACAAAACCCTCAATGGGCTTGCACCCACCAACATTAAAAGTCTTCTCACCCACTAAACCACCTCCAGGTCCCTCAGATCGGCTGACTTGGGGTTAGTGAATATCCCGCGGTCTAGGCATAAGCTCAGGGGCGACCACGCCTTTGCGATCGCAGCTCCTAGACTGTGGAACAGAATCCCCCTCCCCATTAGAACTGCCCCCTCCATCGACTCCTTTAAGTCTAGACTAAAAACTTATCTGTTCTCCCAAGCCTTTCCTGACGTCCTCTGAGCGAGGGCTATTTGTATATATGTATGTAGCCTGCTTGTGTATACTACTCTTATAACAAATGTAAAGCACTTTGGTCAACGAGAGTTGTTTTTTAAATGTGCTATATAAATAAATGTGACTTGACTTGACTTGACTATAGACCATAGATCATATATACACAATAAATAAACAGATAAAGTGCAACAGTAATAATAGGCTGTTATTGTTCAGAGCTTATTTGATGTTGTGTCTGATGGCTGTGGAAAAGAAGCTGTTCCTGAACCTGGATGTTACAGATTTCAGGTCCTGTACCTTCTTCCCGATGGCAACAGAGAGATGAGTGTGTGACCAGGATGGTGTGGGTCTTTGATGATGTTGGCAGCCTTTCTGAGGCAGCAACTGCGATAGATCCCTTCGAGAGTAGGGAGGTCAGAGCCGGTGATGGACTGGGCAGTGGTCACAACTTTCTGCATTCTTTTCCGCTCCTGGACGTTGAAGTTGCCGAACCAAGCCACGATGCAGCAGGTCAGCATGCTCTCTACTGTGCACCTGTAGAAGTTCAAGAAAGTCCTACTTGACATACCGACTCACCGTAATCTTCTCAATCTTCCCTGAAGTAAAAAGAGCTAATAAAAATGCTATTATATTAATTCCATTGTTCAAGATGTTGACTCTTATACATCGGCGAGACCAAACGTAGACTGGGTGATTGTTTCGCTGAACATCTTTGCTCAGTCAACCTGGACCTACCTGATCTCCCGGTTGCTAAACACTTTAATTCTCCTTCCTATTCCCACACAGATCTTTCTGTTCTCGGTCTCCTCCATTGTCAGAGTGAGGCTAAACGCAAATTGGAGGAACCGCACCTCATATTTCGCTCAAATGAACATTCAGTGGTATGAATGTTGAATTTTCTAACTTCAGATAGCCCAGGTATTCCCTCTCTCTCTATCCCTACCCCACCGAAGTTGCACTAGCTTATCATTTTCACCCAACAAACAGCTATTAATGGCCTGTTTCCTTTATCATTTCCACATCCATTTCACCGCATCAACGACTGCTTTGGTGTCACCTCCTGCACCCACACACAACTGACTGACTTCATCCATTTCACCACCAACTTCCATCCGGCACTCAAATACACTTGGACCATTTCCGACATTTCCCTACCATTCCTTGACCTCACCATCTCTATTGCAGGTGATACACTCCTGACCGACATCCACTACAAACCAACTGACTCCCACAGCTACCTGGACTACTCTTCCTCCCACCCTGCTTCCTGTAAGGACTCCATCCCCTATTCCCAATTCCTCCGCCTACGCCACATCTGCTCCCAGGATGAGGTGTTCCACACCAGGTCATCACAAATGGCCTCATTCTTCAGAGAACGGGGATTCCCCTCCCCCACTATAGATGAGGCTCTCACCAGGGTCTCCTCCATACCCCGCAACACTGCCCTCTCTCCCCATTCCCCCATTCGCAAACAGGGCAGAGTCCCCCTGGTCCTCACCTTTCACCCCACCAGCCGGTAAATACAACACATAATCCTTCGCCACCTCCAACGTGACCCCTCCACTCGCCACATCTTCCCATCTCCCCCCCGTCTGCCTTCCGCAAAGACCGCTCCCTCCGCAACTCCCTTGTCAATTCTTCCCTTCCCTCCTGCTCTACCCCTTCCCCGGGCACTTTCCCTTGCAACCGCAAGAAATGCTACACTTGTCCCTTCACCTCCCCCTTCCACTCCTTTCAGGGACCCAAGCAGTCCTTCCAGGTCCGACAGAGGTTCACCTGCACCTCCTCCAACCTCATCTACTGCATCCGCTGCTCCACATGCCAGATGATCTATATCGGTGAGACCAAGCGGAGGCTTGGCGATCGTTTCGCCGAACACCTCCGCTCGGTCCGCATTAACCAACCCGACCTCCCGGTGGCTCAGCACTTCAACTCCCCCTCCCATTCCGTATCCGACCTCTCGGTCCTGGGCCTCCTCCACGGCCAGAGTAAGCAACACCGCAAGTTGGAGGAACAGCACCTCATATTCCACTTGGGGAGTCAGCATCCTTTGGGCTTGAACATTGAATTTTCTCAATTCTGTTAACCCTTGCTGTCTCCTCCCCTTCCCACCTCTCCCTCAGCCCTCGGGCCCTGGCATTCCCTCTCTCTCTATCTCCCTCCCCCACCCTAGTCGCACCAGCTTCTCATTTTCACACCACAAACAGCTTACAATGGCTTGTTCCCTTTATCATTGATACTTTTTTGCATATCTTTCATTCATTGTTCTTTATCTCTCCACATCACCGTCTATATCTCTCGTTTCCCTGATCCCTGACCAGTCTGAAGAAGGGTCTCGACCCGAAACGTCGCCTATCTCCTTCGCTCCTTAGATGCTGCTGCACCCGCTGAGTTTCTCCAGCCTTTTGTGTACCCTCCTTTATCATTGTTACATTTTTGCATATCGTTCATTCATTGTTCTTTACCTCTCTACATCATCGTCTATATCTTGTTTCCCTTATCCCTAACCAGTCTGAAGAAGGGTCTCGACCCAAACATTACCCATTCCTTCTCTCCAGAGATGCTGCCTTTCCCTCTGAGTTGCTCCAGCATTTTGTGTCTATCTTCCATTATATTACAGTTGGACCGTTCTTACTTTGCATGATTTTGGTGGAATCTTCACAAAATTATATTGCCAGTCTTTGTGTATCTGCCTGATGAATATGAATTGTTTTTATATCAGGTTAGTCTGATCATGTATTCATTGAAATAAGTATTATTTCATCATTCATTTGTAGCCCAATCATTCTTACTCAAACCAGCAAGATCATAAATAAATTATTTGCACTTTAAGTTTAGTTTATAGCCACAGTGTGGAAAGGGCCCTTTGGACGGCCATATTTGCGCAGACCAGCAACCCCCATACACTAGAACAGCCCGACACGCTAGACACAATTTAACATTTTATCAAAGCCAATTAACCTACAAACCTACACGTCTTTGGAGGGTGGGAAGAAACAGGAACACCCGGAGAAAACACACGTGGTTACGGGGAATACTACATACAGACAGCATTGTCAAGAGAGAACCTGGGTCTCAGGCGCTGTAAGGCATCAACGCTACCCTGTGCCACTGTGCATCCACTTATCAGAGTATCAACCATGCATGCCAAGCAAAAATGATTGAACTAGTTGATAAATACAGTCCCTCTCTAGACTTGGATAATCAGTGTCCAGCTACTCTGCTTATCTCAACATTTAACACTAAACTAGGAGACTAGGAAACTTACCAGTTTGCTGTTTACGCTATAAAAATAAAGACCTTTAACAGACTCAGCACATCCTTAGTTCTTTCATGACCAATGAAGAACTTGTAAAGTGTTGTAGACACAAAATGCTGGAGTAACTCAGCGGGACCGGCTGCAGCTCTGGAGAGAAGGAATGCGTGACATTTCCAGTCAAGATCCTTCTTCAGACTAGACTCCTCGCCTAGAAGGAGTTCTTCAGACTCCTAGTCTAAAGAAGGGTCCTTATGATTGAATGAATGAATAAGTTTATTGGCCAAGTATTTACATAAAAGGAATTTGCCTTTGTGCTCCATCGGCAAGTGACAACATGACATACAGTCACAGTTAAGAATTTTACATAAAACATTAAACATTAATAATAAAACATTATTGATTAAGCATGTGAATTAAATGAAATACCAGAGCAGACGTAAGCTACAGATTTTTGGTTATTGAGAAGAGCTACTGCTCGTGGAAAAAAAGCTGTTTTTATGTCTGGCTGTGGCAGCTTTGACAGTCCTGAGTGGCCTTCCAGAGGGAAGTGATTCAAAGAGTTTGTGGCCAGGGTGAGAGGGGTCAGAGATGATCTTACGAGCTTGCTTCCTGGCCCTTGTAGTGTACAGTTCGTCAATGGAGGGAAGGATGCAGCCAATAACCTTCCCAGCTGATCGGACAATTCGCTGCAGCCTCCGGGTGTCGTGCTTGGTGGCTGAGCCAAACCAGACCATGATGGAGAAGATGAGGATAGACTCTATGATGGCCGTGTAGAATTGGACCATCATTGCCTGTGGCAGATTGTGATTCCACAACTGCTTCAGGAAGTACATCCTCTGTTGTACCTTTTTGACTGTGGAGTCGATGGGAGCCCCCCATTTAAGGTCCTTGGGGATGATGGTTCCCAGGAACTTAAAAGACTCCACAGATGTGACTGTGGTGTTGTTGATGGTGAGTGGGGTGAGGGGAGGGGGAGCTCTCCTAAAGTCTACAATCAATTCCACTGTCTTAAGAGCATTGAGCTCCAGGTTGTTGTGATGGCACCAGGACGCCAGCAGATTCCTCCCCATCCTGCATCAGTCCAATCAAGGTTGTGTCATCCGCAAACATGAGAAGCTTGGCAGAGGGATCAGTGGAGGTGCAGTCATTGGTGTAGAGAGAGTAGAGGCGAGGTGACAGTACGCAGCCTTGCGGTGATTCTATGCTGAGGGTTTGCGGGTCCGAGATGTGCTTTCCCAGCCTCACATGCTGCTTCCTGTCTGTCAGGAAGCTGGTGATCCACCGACAGAGGAGGTCAGGCACAGTCAACTCGGAAAGTTTGGAGTGTAGTAGCTCTGGCCCAATGTTGTTGAATGCAGAGCTAAAATCAACAAACAAAATCCTCACATAGGTCCCCTGGCAGTCTAGGTGCTGGAGGATGAAGTGCAGGCAAAGTTGACTGCATCATCCACAGATCTATTGGCCAGATACGCAAACTGCAGAGGGTCCAGCAGGGGGTTTGTGATATTTTTCAGCTTGGCCAGCACAAGCCTTCCAAGGGTCTTCATGACAACAGAGGTCAGTTATCACTACAGAGTTATCACTAACAGTGTTAGTGGTCTGCACAACATGTGTTCAATACAGTCTGGCTGATACAGGATTTATCCTTTGTTGTGGCTGAGAAAGGAAAGTTAACATAAAAATTAAAAGAAATGGTAATCTGTAATATTGCATCTGCAGACAATGTGTGTTACAATTTCTTGAGTGGATGTGCTGTCAAACAGGGGAAATAAAGGATTTTTGAGAGCTTGTGATGCACTTGATAAAGTTATGTTCCTGGCTTTCTTCATTAGTTCATTTTCATAAACCAAATCACACAATACTAATGTCCAAAGGAATCGATAAGGAGTAGCAAGGTACTAATAAGTTGCAAGTGTCATAGCGACCATGGAATGTGACGTTGGGTGCTGGGAAAAAACTTAAAAAGCAAAATATCATATGCCACCTTACAAAACTAACAGCAACATGCAGTAATATAAATATTCAAGATTCAGGTTTCAAGAGTTTGAACCTTGAAATATATTCAAGATTCAAGATTCTTGAATCTTGAATCTTGAATATATATTTTTTAATGTTGCACCACAAACGATGTTGAATAACAATTTGACCAAATGTAGAAACAAAGAATTGCAGATGGTAGTTCATATTAAAGATAGACAAAAAGTGCTGGAGTAACTCAACGGGTCAGGGAGCATCTTTGGAGAAAAATGATGGAAGACATTTCGGGACGGGACCTGTGATGTTTGGTGGAATGTGTGGGGTGGGAGGTGCACCGGACAAAGTGAGATGTTTTGTATATAGCTTATCCTGTCTGCAGACAGTGTGTGTGTGTGTGTGTGTGTGCAGCCATTTTCAGTTGTCTTGCTGCCAGCATTGAGTAAAGCATTAAAGAATTCTGTTGTAAATTAAAGACTTTCAAATTCTATGCAGACCTAGAAAACGAACATGAAAGTGGTGTCAGGAGTGGGTTACTTCGGAATGCATCCATAGACCCAGATAAGAGCCTATTTTTTTATTTTAAAAAAACAGAACTCCAACTAACACGTCTCGGCAATTCGATCGTTTCAATCCCATGCGAGAAAGGTGGTCGTCATATTTAATGCACACTGAGTTTTAGTTTGAACCTATGGCAATTATGACTGACCAGAGGAAGAAGGCTCTCTTGTGTTCATCAATGTCTCTAGAAACCTTTGCACTGCTTCAAAATTTATTTACAGAAGAAGTAACTGGAGCCTCATATGCTGAAATCGCAATGGCTTTGCAGCTGCATTTCGAAGAAAGTCGAGATTTCCTCGCAGCTCGCCTTGATTTCTACAGGACGGTACAACAGCAAGAGCAATCGATTACCGAATTTCTTGCCGAACTTTACACCAAGTCAAAGGCATGTGATTTTAAAACTCAATGCTGCGATAAGTGCCAAGACAATGCATTGTGGGATAGACTAGTCATGGGCTGCAGGCACGCATTCATCCAGCAGGCGATTCTCAAGAAATCGGACGCCTCATTGAAGAATGTGCTGCGGTGTGCTAAGATGGCCGATCTGCTAAGTAAAGAACTGCACAAAATGGCTGGTGAAACAGCGTCAAAGCTCCCTCAGGAGGTGCATACAGCTCGTCAGACTCGTCCGCAACGCCAGATTCTGCAACGACAGAAACCACTTGATGGACCCAGAGCAAATCCGGAGAAGGTGGGACAGTTTCAGAAGAGCCGTCCCCCTGTGGGGGGAGGATCGAAACTCTGCTACCGGCGCAGCTCGACTGCTCATCATCACCGTGAATGCCAGTATATCGAGTCCGTTTGTTATGCCTGTTACCGAAAAGGTCATTTCCAGGCAGTGTGTCAATCCGTAGGAAAGCAGAGAAAGGGCAAGAAAGCGCAAAACGCAGTCGACCAAATCGCGGAGACCATTCCTATTGAAGTGCTCGGTGTGTCTATGATCACCGACAAGGCGAGGATTTTGCTGCATGTCTCGAATGTCGATCTGCAGTTCAAAGTCAAAGTCAAAAGTCAAAAGAGTTTATTGTCATGACAGTTCCAGGTGGACACTGGTGCGGCTGTGTCGCTAGTGGGTCAAGACATCTGGGAGAGGATCAGATAGCCGAAACTGAAACCGGCCAACATCCACCTTTTCAGATACAGACGACAGCCCATTCCCACGAAAGGCAAATGCACTGTCGCCGTTTTCCTGAAATGGTATGACACAGATGTGGCCGCCGATCGTCGTTGGGAAAGAAGGTTAGATAGGGCTCTAGGGGCTGGTGGAATCAAGGGATATGGGGAGAAGGCAGGCACAGGTTATTGATTGGGGATGATCAGCCATGATCACAATGAATGGCGATGCTGGCTCGTAGGGCCAAATGGCCTCCTCCTGCACCTATTTTCTATGTTTCTAGTTTTCTATGTTTCTAAGGAACATCCCCGTGCGCCATCGACTAGATGCATGCTTTCATGAATGCCTTGATCTACGATGGATCAACTATGGCATTGTCATCTACCACGGATTGCAACATGGACAGCAAACATGAACAACCTGCGAAAACAGGACGTCGAATAGCACTGGTCCAAAGAGTGTGACCATGCATTCACCAGGTTGAAGGAGATGCTCACCCAGAAGACGCGTTTGGTCCACTATGACCCATCGAAGCCGATCTTGCCGGCAACCGATGCATCGCCGTATGGTCTTTGAACAGTAACCTCACAAACGGCGCCAAATGGCAAGGAAGAACAATCGCATTCGCATCCAAACCGCTGGTGACTATCGAGAAAAACTACAGTAAAGTGGAGAAAGAACAGCATACAGATAAAGCAAATATTGATATCTCTTCAAAAGAGAACACTGAGGAAAACTGCATTGATTCTGAGCCTTTAGCAAGAGTTGTGAAATGCAAAAAAGGCTGGAATAAAAGAGTGAACGAGGTCCAGGTAAATGGTGACGTTCAAACTGGAATGGGGGAATGTGATGTTTGGTGGCCTGTGTGGAGTTGGAGGACCCGTTACTCCTCCCGTGCCGCAGGTGGCGCTGCACAAGACAAAGGGAGATGTTTTGTATGTAGTTTATCCTTTCTGTAGACAATGTGTGTGCAGCCATTTTTGAGTTGTCTTGCTGCCAGCATTGAGTAAAGCATTAAAGACTTCTGTTGTAAATTAAAGACTCTCAAGTTTTGTGCAGACCTAGAAAATGAACACGAAAGGACCCTTCTTAAGACCCAAAAGGTCACCCATCCTTGTTCTCCAGAGATGTTGCCTGACCCATTGAGTTACTCCAGCTCTTTACGTCTATCTTTTACAATTTGACCAAAGCTGCCAAACAAAAGTAATGCATATATATCAGTTATATGGAAAGATATATATCTATCTCTCTCTCTCTCTCTCTCTCTCTCTCTCTCTCTCTCTCTCTCTCTCTCTCTCTCTCTCTCTCTCTCTCTCTCTCTCTCTCTCTCTCTCTCTCTCTCTCTCTCTCTCTCTCTCTCTCTCTCTCTCTCTCTCTCTCTCTCTCTCTCTCTCTCTCTCTCTCTCTCTCTCTCTCTCTCTCTCTCTCTCTCCCCTCCCTCCCTCCCTCTCTCTCTTTTTGAGGGTAACAACAATCTACATTCTGTTTCTGTAAGATAGACACAAAAAGCTAGAGTAACTCAGCGAGTCAGACAGCATCTCTGGAGAAAAGGAATAGGTTTACCACAATGACTTGCCAACTTGCAAAGAAGTTCAGAATGTTCAGCTCAGATTACGGTCATTGGCAAACATTTGCACAAAGTTGGCACCAGATTATAGTGACGTGTGGGGTCTTCCTAAGATATTTTAGCGATCCCATGCAGCACATTGAGATTCTTTTGTCACACGGTTACTTCTATTGTGTGGTTCTGTCGGTGAGGTCAACCGATTGTATCATAGAAACATAGAACATAGAAAAATAGGTGCAGGAGTAGGCCATTTGGTCCTTCGAGCCAGCACCACCATTCAATATGATCATGGCTGATCATCTAAAATCAGTACACCTGCTTTTTCCCCATATTCCTTGATTCCTTTCGCCCCAAGAGTTAAATCTAACTCTCTCTTGAAAACATCCAGTGAATTGGCCTCCATTGCCTTCTGTGGCAGAGAATTCCACAGATTCTGAACTCTGGTTGAAAACTTTGTTCCCCATCTCAGTTCACAAATGGCCTACCCCTTATTCTTAAACTGTGACCCCTGTCCAATCTTTTAAGAATTTTATATGTTTCTGTAAGATCCCCTCTCATCCTTCTAAAATCAAGTGATTACAAGCCCAGTTGACCCCTCAGAATATATTAATGGCAGGAGTCTACATTCCTGATCTCACCCTTAGGACCTACTTTTCATAATTTCTGAAACTAAGGTTTTATGCTTTGCCCGACTTTCACTCAACTTCCAAATCAAGGACATTCACAAGCCACTTCATGGAGATCTACCCAATATTGCAACCTTACATACTTGCTACAACTTTGACAGTGGCATTTTCATACCGAGTGTTCAGTAGTTAACATGTCGAAAAAAAACTGCAGATGCAGGTTTGTACTGAAGATAGACACAAAGTGCTGGAGTAACTCAGTGGGTCAGGCAGCATCTCTGGAGAGAAAGGATGGGTGATGTTTCAGGTTAGGACCTCTGCAGAAGGTTCCTGACCAGAAACGTCACCCATCCTTTTTCTCCAGAGATCCTGCCTGACCTGCTGAGTTATTTTGCACTTAGTGTCTATGTTCAGGAGTTAATGTTCATTTAAAGGGTCTCAGTCTAGTGAGGTTTTACTTGTACAGCTAACCGGCTAAAATATCAATCATAAAAATCATGATTTCGATAACATTTTGTTTAACCTGATTTTGGATTGTGAAGAAAGGTCTCGGCCTGAAACATCACCCATTCCTTCTCTCCAGAGATGCTGCCTGTCCTGCTAAGTTACTCCAACATTTTGTGTCTATCTTTGATTTAAACCAGCATCAACAGTTCTTTCCTACACATGTTGTTGTTTGATGTTGACTATAATAATGTCCTAATGGCATACAGTTACCCAACAAAGCCACTCTCCTCTGACACCAAATTATTGCCTTGTTGATTCTGTTGATGAGGAAAGTGTTCAGTGTCATATTTGTATTTTACAGTCTACATACTGGACTCTACTGTTGATGCAGTACGCAGTTGCTTTAGTACGGGAACCACAAAGGAATATCAGAGTCCAAAGCAGACTGGGCAGTGCTGAAGAACAGGGCTCTTTTGCAATGTAAAATCTCCTTAGATTATAGTGGGGTCAAAGAATAAAGCAAGTGGGAAAAGGTTATATCAGTATAGAATATTTCAAATTAGAATATATGAACCTTTTCAAGCCCGAATCCCCACACCACCAGGTTGAGGAACAGCCACTTTCCTACAACGATCAGGTTCCTGAATTGACCTGCACAGTCCTAATCCTACCTCAGCAACAAAACATGATGGATCATATCACCTCTTGCACTATCATGGACTGGCTTCTATTGCGTTTTTGCACTAATGGTTTGTGTTAGCACAGTCTTTTTCTTTTTCTATTCACTGTCTTGTACAATCTATGGATAATCTGTGTTTTGTGTGATGTCTGAGTTTAAGTGACCGTGACTTTACTGTGAGCAAGATTTTCAGTGTACCTGCAACTCACCGTACACTGTACATATGATGATAAACTCTTGACTTGACTTAAATACTGAAGCAACAAACAGAGGCAAAACATTATTACTATTTCCTGTAGTCCTAACGTGGCAAATCATCTTGTGAACAAGATGTTGTTGGAATCGTGTGGATAATAAGAGTATACAATTATTCCTGTTCACTGCCTGGTTCTTTGGTATGTTTGGAAATTGCACAAGAGCAACATAGAGTTTCAGTGTTGCATTAATTAGTTATATTCCCTCCAGGATTTACATACATAGAGTCAGGCTTTCGAGTTTCAGGTCAGGTATAGTTCAATTAGCAGCATGATTGTGTATTGAAGTCCTAGTCCAGAGTTCTGAGTGCTAAAACGTAGGCTGACATTCCAGTGTGGGCCACGGGTGTGCTTCACTTACCACATGGGTAATCTTTAGGTTGAAATGTTAAATCAAACCAGGTGGTTGCAAATTATCCCCAATGCTGTTTTGCAGAACTGAGAGGTTCATCCGCAATGCTTTATTTAATATTCATTATTCAGGCAACGTCAATCCCATCAAGAGGTTTTCCAGACAAGAGAGCACTGCTGTTGATAGCTCAGTTGCTGAACTTCAAACAGTGACAACACCTCAAAACTCAGTTAAGTGACTATAAAGCGTTTGCTAACAACCTAAGTTTATGAAAGGTTAGGCCAGTTGAGCACAAGAACATGCCCTTAGCCAACGACGTCTGCACCAACCACAATGTGAATCTAATTAATCCCATCTCCGTGCTCTATTTCTTTCCTATTCGTGCATCTGTCTAAATGCCTCTTAAATGCTGCAATCTAATTTGCTTCTACCACTCCCTCCAGCAGAGTATACCTGCACCTACCACTGTGTAAAAAAAGATTGTCTTTACACATCTATATAATTAAAAGTCTCATCTTGACCATTTCCTGTCTGTGCTGTATAATGATTTTAGAAAAAATGCTACCCTGTATCGCTGTGATTTTTGACCATCTTATTCATGGTCCTCCACCACTGAGCCAGCTCCGAGGATTTTTCCCATCGATAAAAAATAGAAAAAGTTCTTAGTGTTTAAAAAACCTTGAGGTCAGCTGATTGGTCTTCTCGCCTATCAATCACCATGATTAAGGTAATGCCCCTTCAGGGACTTTAAAACCCAGATGCCTGGACATGAGTCAGTCACTCTGCAAGATCGTGAGGGAGAGGCCATGACTGTCATTCTAAGCTGTGAATCAACTGAGGAGCCTGCAATGTACTTGCAATAAATGATTTGTTAGCCCTTAATGACAATGCCATGAGTTGTTTGACCTGCTGCCCTGCCAATGCTTGAAACTGCAATGCTTTTAGGTCTGACTGTGTTTGGAAGGAATAAATGCTTTATTAGGTCCAACTGTGTTTGGAAGGAATAAATGCTTTATTAGGTCCGACTGTGTTTAGTCCAAAAGTCCCGCTCATTTCATGACTTACGCTTAGTGGACAGGTCACGCTGATTGCGTAATTTCCGGTGATTGCAGAGGTCACACTGATTGCATCATTTCTGGTAAGTGCAGAAGTCAAGCTGATTGTGGAGGTGCCGCGGACTGCAGAAGCCCCATGTGGAGAGGCCGCGCTCAGCCATGTGAGTAGATTCAAGAAAGGTTACTGTCATATATATGGTGTGTGAGTCAGTGAGTGTGAGTGTGTGTGTGTTTGTATGTGTATGTGTATGTGAGTGTGAGTGTGCATGTGTGTGTGAGAGCGTATATGTGTGTGTGTGTTTGTGTGTGAGTGTGTGTGAGTATATGTGTGTGTGTGTGTGAGTGTGTGTGAGTGTGTGTGAGTGTGTGAGTGTGTGAGTTAATGTGTGCGTGTGAATGTATGTATGTCTGTAAGTGTGTGTGTGTACATTGGAATTGATGGAGAGGTGGAATATTGCATTGGGGGACCGGCTCTCCCGTGTGAAGCTGGAACGCAACGGGTCCCACTTAGTCTAGTCCCCTTTAAACCTCTCCCCTCTCTGTTTAAACCTATGCTCTCTGGTGTGCAGGAAGGAACTGCAGATGCTGGTTTATACCGAAGGAACACGTATAGTGCTGGAGTAACTCAGCAGATCAGGCAGCATCTCTGGAGAAAAAGGATGGGGGACTGGCTTCTGAAGAAGGGTTCTGACCCGAAACATCACCGAACTATGTTCTCCAGAGATGCTGCCCGACCCACTGAGTTAAACCAGCACTCTGTGTCTATGCTCTCTGGTATTTGACATTCCTCCTAGGATAAATACTCTGAATAGCATTCCTTCCAAGTGAGTTATAGACTCACGTGCACCTTCTCAAACAACGTCTGCTGCACTTGGTCTTCCTGAGACCAAGCATATACTAAGGTAGACAAAAAAGCTGGAGAAACTCAGCGGGTGAGGCAGCACCTATGGAGAGAAGGAATATGCGAGGTTTCGGGTCGAGACCCTTCTTCAGACTGAAGCACATACTCGGCAACCATTTCACACCTCTTCTATCTCGAAACTGATAGAAGGCGGCAGGAGACCGAAGAATGGTCTCGTCCCAAAATGTTACCCATTCCTTCTATCCTGAGATGCTGCCTGTCCCGCTGAGTTACTCTAGCATTTTGTGTCTATCTAAGTTTGTCCAACCTCTCCTTATATCAATATTTTCAAATTCTGTCAAAGTCCTGGTGAGCCTCTTCTCTTCAAAACCTTCATATACTTCCTGCAATATGGCAAACACAACTGCACACCATATTCCAGAAACTGCACACCATATTCCATCTATTCAAAGAAAGCTTGTTGCATGCCTTCTTTACAACCGTATCCATTTGTGTCACCATTTTTTACCAAGATCTCGTTGTACATCAATGCTACTAGGTGAGGCGAGGGAATGTATGCATGTAACAAAAGAATGGTGATGTTACTAAATACTTTCCTGTATTTGACCTCCCAAACACGCCACCTCAAAATTGTCCAGATTAAGCTCTAACCACCATTTCTCTGTCCAAATTTTCAACTGTTGTATATCCTACCATATCTTTAGTCAGCCCTCCAAACTATGCACAACTTCACTCATTTTTGTGTGCTCTGCAAAAATTGTAAATTGTCCAGGGATTTGGACAGTCTTTTCAGATGAGGCAGAGGTTCACCTTCCCAGTTCTTCCCTCATAAATTTTGTACTTCTCTGTGTGACCACTTGGGTTTCTCCGGTTGCTCCGGATTCCTTCCTCATCCCAAAGACATGTGGGTTTGTAGGTTAATTGGCCACTAAATTGTCAAGATCATACTCAAGAATCATTCTGTTTATAACTTAAATGAATGGGCATGCCATTTAAAGTGAACAATATCTTGGAGGTCAAGAAGAATGTGATGTGAGGTAATGTAAACACAAAGCATTGTGATAGATCATCTTAAAAAAGCAATACCCCTAATGGAGATTGGCCCAGAAGCATATGGCATGCAGATAAATCCTCTTGCACCGTGTAAAATAAAAAAAGGCTTGTTAAAAGACGTTCAGCAACTGGATGGTTATTTTGATCTAAAGCTATAGGAATAAAAAATGGAAGTTATAAGCTTAATAGATGGAGCCAGAGACAGGATGATACTATTATTGAGTTTAGTATTTCAATTAAAAACTTCTATTAGGTCTGCAATCCTGGAGTAGTTTTAGTTGACGAGTTTGGATTGCGCGTCTGGACTGATAGATTTATGAATGCAATCAACGCGATTGAATTGATGGCAATGGCATTTAAGACGTCTTGAGGATTTCATCAACACCAGTGATGGTACAACAGCAGAAAACAATCAGAAAGTTGTAGCAAAGCACAAGGCTATAACGTGAGTCTGAAATGTAATACTGAGATCAGGTCACTCATTTTCTGTCATTGCAATGGCCATCATTCACTGCAGTCTTGTCAGTTTAAACAGCCAAATGTTTCAGTTGCAAAAGGAAAGTTCACATTTTGGCAACCTGTAGAACCAAAGCTAAAGTCAAGCAACAGAAGCAAATTTGGTGGGGATTTGAAATGTCAGTAACAAGAAGGACTTTATAGTATGAAATTTCATTCAGAGAAAAAGATCTTTGGCACAAATAATGATAGCAACCAGACAGATCTTTGAGAGTAAAAGCATTGGTTTGCAATCATTTGACATATGAATTCATATTAATTCAGTCATTTGATAATGTCGATACTCAGTCTGATAACTTTAGACAGATATTATTGACTTAAATCACAGTCAAATTGAAGGCCTCCTCCAATGAGAGTTTATAGACAACGGTGAAAAATGGTATCCACAGTGTAATGCAACTGGGTGACATGGTGGCGCTAGGTTTGCTGCCTAGCAGCGCCAGAGACCCGGGTTCGATCCTGACCATGGGTGATGTCTGTATGAAGTTTGCTTGTTCTCTCCGTGGGTTTTCTCTGGGAGATATGGTTTCCTCCCACATTCCAAAGACTTACAGGTTTGTAGGTTAATGCACTTTGATAAAGATTGTAAATTGTCCTAAGGTGTAGTATAGTGTCAGGCATGGGGATCACTGGACAGTGTAGACGCGGTGGGCCATAGGGCCTGTTTCCATTCTGTTTCTCTAAAATAAAATAAACTAACTAAACTAAACTAAACAGGACTAAACAATAGACAATGACTTCAGCTACAATCATTGTGGCACATTATTAAAACAGGTCAACTTTAAAGGAACGACTGGTTCACACTAGAGGGGGGAAACATTTCCAGTGCTGATGCCTCAAATTTGCATCTCAACACGTTTTTTGGAAAGACATGACGATATATTCAAAGACAGCTGCACAGGCATAACAGGGTGGAATTATACAGGGTACAATGTGTAAAGCTGGCTTAAGACCAAATGTTGCTAGCTCAGAACAGTCCTGAATGTTTTAATGACTCAAGCTGACAAGAAACTGGATAGGTCAGAACAAAATGTTGCACATGTGAAATATGACCAGTGTGGGTCGGCCACGCCATTAGTGGTTGTGTCTAAGGCAGACAAAATGATGCAGCTGTGTTGAGACTATAAAATTATATGTAGAAGGTTCTTGACGATGAACAATATCTGTGGCACAAAAAAAAAACATGCATAGAGTCAGCAAGGACAAAGAAATTCACAAACTTAGACATCTCCCATGCTTATGCATAAATGCATTTTGACAAAAGACAATCAGCAGTTCCCACACAAAAGGTTCTACAGAATTGAGTTATATTGAGTCAATGGTTTCCCAATGGAATCACATATTCACATATTTACCCAAGATTTCAAGGTCAGAATGGATTAAATCGTGAACGGAGAGAATCATTGCTTGTGTTACCCCGCAAGAAGGGAAAAGAGCCATTTCAGTTTGTGCAATTGTACAGATGATCACATACAGTAGCACCATGTAAAATTGATTCACAGCACCAGATGGAGCGGCCGATTGGTCAGTCAAAACAGGTTAAAGACCACTCAAGAAATAAATGTTGTCGAGATATTCTCACCTCAACATGACACATCGTTTGGTTAATCTCTTCCCTGGAGTAAAGGACATTTCCTAACACTCAAACTATTGATGAAGAGAAGGATAACAGCAGATTGAGTTTAATACAGACACAAGGAACTGAGGTACTGGTTTACAAAATAAGACATAGAGTGCTGGAGTAACTCAACAGTTCAGGCAGCATCTCTGGAGAATATGAACAATGTTTAGGTCAAGTTGAAGAAATGCCCCGAGCTGAAACGTTGCCTATTCACTTTGCAACTAACTATGACATTTAGAGTTGAATAAACAGCTGAGTTAAATACATCTCTTTGACTCTGATCAGAAGGCTCACATTTTCAAACAAAACAAGCATGTTTGGTTTCTTAGTATCCCCAGCAGGTCAAGTAAGTAAAGTCAAGTGAAGTCAACTCGAACACTCAGGAAAGAAGAAGATTGCAAAAAGTGCTGAACACTGCCAGTCCATCACGGGCACTGACCTCCCTACCATCAAAGGGATCTACAGGAGTCGCTGCCTCAAAATGCAACAAGCATTGTCAGAGACCCACCGCACCCTTCACATTTCATTCCTGCCATTGGGAAGAAGGTATAGGAGCCTGAAAACTGCAACGTCCAGGTTCAAAAATGGCTTAGTCTCTACAATGATTAGGATATTAAACACTACAACCTCCAAATACGCTCCAGACTACATAGACTTGGGGGCGTTGTTTTTTTCTTTGCATTATTATTGTTTGTTTTTATATATTTAGACTTTAGACTTTACTTTAGTCTTTTGACATACAGCACGGAAACAGGCCTGTCGGCCCACTGAGTCCACTCCAACCAGTGATCACGGCCACACACAAGCACTATCCTACACACTGGGAACAATTTATACATTTTTACCTAAGTAAATTTTTACTGACTTGCAACCAGTATCTTAGGAGTGTGGTAAGAAACTGGAGCACCCATGTATATATATATATAAACACCATAATAAACATTTATTATGCTGTTTACGGAGTATTGTGTTTACATATTGTGCTGCTGCAAGTAAGAATTTTATTTCAAGGGACATATGACAATAAAATACTTTGAGTCTTGAGTCTTGTAGAAGGAACCAAATCAGAAACTCGCAGAATCAGGAGATATTTGCTGAAAAGGGTGATAAAACCCAAAATGTTGATGTAGAGAAAATGATCTCTACTGGAAATGAAGTGGGAATGAATGACAAAGAACTTGATTATGAAGTTATATCCGTGTTGTATCTGGCACAAACTTTAGAAATTAAAGCAACAATTCCAAGCAAGAGGAATAGAAATACAGAAGATGGTCAGAGTTCAAATTCTTAAACTAAATGGTCCAAAAGATGCTTGCGAACCGAAACATGTGATGAGATCAGGAAGACTCTGAATGTCAGTTTCTGGATGGGGCTTTTCATTGTTCTTTTAACAGGGAAAGCTGGTCATAATTATGTAAAATATGCCTATTGATAAGCTAACATAGCTTACTGCTGACAGTGTAAAAGTGGTGTAGACATAAATATCTTTCTTTAAAAAATGTGGGAACAGTGAATAATTTCCACATGGGTGGACAATGATGGATATTTGAGCCCCTACTGCAGATTGCTTGTTTCAATCTGTATCACTGCTACACAGCTGGCATGCCTTGTCGCTCTACTGTTCAATATATATATACATAATGTATGCTCTGAAGGTACATATGCATATATTGAACAGTAGAGCTACAATGTGCATTAGCTTTGTAGCAGTGACACAGATTGAAACTAGCAATCTGCAGCAAGGGGCTTGAAGATCCACCCTGTGTATGGGTTGTATAAGAGACTGCAGATGCTGGAATCTGGACCAAAAATGAGCTACTGACAGAACTAAACAGGTCAGGCAACATCTGTGGAGTCAAAGGGATGGTACGTGGTTTCGGGTCGAAACCCTGTATCAGAGCAATCGCTCTGTCTTTCAAATGAATTATTTTATATGTGTATATTTTGTGTCTTAACACATGTGTTATTAAAGCTGGTGATAAAAATATCTATTCACTAGACTAGATGGGACCCGTTGGGTCCCAGCTTCACACAGGAGGGCTAGTCCCCCAACGCAATATTCCACCTCTCCACCAATTCCAATATTGGTGGTCAGTGGGGGGGTGGGGCTTATGGACATTGTGGCCGAATGGATTCTTGGGCTGGCGGCTCAGTCACTCAAGCCTGGTGAGCTGGCAGCTCACTCACTCACGGCTGGTGGGCTGGCTCACGGCTATTCCTTGAAATTCCATTTCAAGCAGGGTG
Source organism: Okamejei kenojei (assembly GCA_035221665.1). Lineage (NCBI taxonomy): Eukaryota > Metazoa > Chordata > Chondrichthyes > Rajiformes > Rajidae > Okamejei > Okamejei kenojei. Next base: position 97,307,360 of record CM069134.1, read on the forward strand.
CAAGGCCACCAAATTCAAGTGCAGTTTCATACCATTTCAAGCAGGGTGCAAGGCCACCAAAGTCAAGTGCAATTTCATTCCATTTCAAGCAGGGTGTAAGGTCACCAAAGTCAAGTGTAGATTCATATCATTTCAAGCAGGGTGCAAGGCCACCAAAGACAGAGAGTTGTGACCTCTCCCTCCCTCATCTTGCAGAGACTGAGCCCACACTTCCGGGTTTTATAGTCCCTCCCCTCCCCCCCACCCAAAGGAGTGTGGCCTTCATGGCGTGATTGACAGGAGAGAGAATCTCAACATTTGTTAAACACTAATAACTCTTTTATTTTTCATCAATGGGAAAAATCCTCTGCACCTGATGAGCAGAGGGGGACTCTGAGTAAGATGGCCAAAAATCACAGCCGTATGTGGTAGCGTCTTTTCTAAAATCAATATAGGGCACAAACAGTAAGTGGTCAGGATAGGACTTTTACTTATCTACAAGGCACACCACTTTTCAATAAGGCAACACCACTTTTCAATAAGGCAACACCACTTTTCAATAAGGGAACATCAGTTTTCAATAAGGCAACACCAACACCACTTTTCAATAAGGCAACACCAACCACTTTTGCATTTTCAAACCAACACCACTTTTGCATTTTCAAACCAACACCACTTTTGCATTTTCAAACCAACACCACTTTTGCATTTTCAAACCAACACCACTTTTGCATTTTCAAACCAAAACCACTTTTGCATTTTCAAACCAAAACCACTTTAGCATTTTCAAACCAAAGCCACTTTTGCAGTATTAAACCAATACCACTTTTGCATTTTCAAACCTAAACCACTTTTGCACTTTCAAACTACATTTTCAAACTACATTTTCAAACCACATTAAGGGCACTCACTGTCAATAAAACCACACTCAGTTTAGTAGACATGTGTTCAGTGTTATTCACAGCTCAGAGTGAGAGTCGTGACATCTTGCTCCCCCATCTTCCAGGGACTGAGGCACGCCCATACTTCTGGGTTTTATGGTCCCTCCCCCTCCCACCAGAAGGGGCGTGGCCTTCATGGCATGATTGACAGGAGAGAGAATCTCAACATTTTTTAAGCATTAATAAGTCTTTTATTTTTAATCAATGGGAAAAATCCCCTTGTCATGCGCAGCGGAGGGGGACTCTGAGTAAAATGGCCAAAAATCACAGCCGTAAGTGGTAGCATTTTTTCTATATCAATATGCAGTGCAAACAGGAAGTGGTCAAGATTTGAGATTTAATTATATAGATGAAGATTACATTGGTTGTGTTTTAGTATATATAGTATATTTATTGGAATTGTCTTTCAAATACCATTGGTTGCATGCAAGTAAAAACTAGCTCTTTGATTCCTGTGTGAAAAGTTTTGCTAAATTGTAATGAACATTACAAAATATGGTATTGGCACATTTGTCAGTATTTGTTGAGCTCATTGGAATGTGCTGTCATCAAGAAAGGTACACCAGCTTCATCACGCCCGTGCGGATTGTGTAATGTTTTATCCTCCCACAGATAGCTTCTTGCACAAAGCAAAGTCATCTAAAATCAACCAGGAAATTATGGACGTTTAGTTTTTAGTTGGGTTTAGAGGTACAGTGCGGAAACAGGCCCTTCGGCCCACCGATTTCTCGATGACCAGTGATCCCCACACATTAACATTATCCTTCACACACCAGGAACAATTTACAATTTTTACCAAAGGCAATTAGCCTACAAGCCTGTACGTCTTTGGAGTGTGGATGGAAACTGGAGCTCCCAGAGAAAACCCACGTAGGTCATGGAAAGCGCGTACAAACTCCATATAGACAGCATCCACAGTCGGGATCAAACACGGGTCTCTGGCACTGTAAGGCAGCCACCCTACCGCTGCGCCACCATGCTTCCCTAGGGACTGAAAGAGGCGAGGATAATTTGCTTGCAGCTAGATTTAGTACCTTATTTAGTACCTCTCTTGATTTGACACATGTCTATACCAGAGAGTGAAGCTCAAACATTTAGTGGGGTGGATGTACATTGTGAATCTTCTAGCTGCTTCTTAATGGCTTTTTTTTTTGGTTTATTTGCCTTTTTAAAAGAAAAGATATTTAATTCAAATATTTACAATATTTTAAATGTTCAAATTAACATGTGATTCTTTGCAAAACAAAAATGAAATAAACCATTAAACCATTTTGAATTGTCCTATTAGAAACATTCCCTTTGCCCAACACACTCCCGCACACATAAGGCGGTACTCTGGCGCAGCGGTGGAGTTGCTGCCTTACAGCGCCAGAGATCCGGGTTCGATCCTGACTACGGATGCTGTCTGTATGGAGTTTGTACCTTCTCCCTGTGACAGCATTGGTTTTCTCCTAGTGCTCCAGTTTCCTACCACATTCCAAGGACGTACCTAGATCTGTAGATTTATTGGCTTCTGTAAATTGCCCCTTGTGTGTAGGATGTAAGACTGGGATAACATATAATTAGTATATGGGTGATTGGCCAGCGTGGTCTTGGTGGGTTGAAGGGCCTGTTTCCACACTGTATCTCTAAACTAAACCAATCTAATCTAAACTAGCCTAAACTAAACTAAACTAAATTAAACTAAACTAAACTAAACAAATCATTCGCCACTGATGAAAATTAACCTGCTCCTGTCTCCATCCCAGTTCTGACAAAGGATTGCAGACATGAAATGTAGATGTTTCTCGTTCTGCTGCCTGACTTGTTGTCATTTTCCAGCATTTCCTATTTTTGGTTCACAATGCAGTCCTCGCTAACCAGGATGTACTCCTTCTTCGGTACCCACAAAGTGTTTCATGAACCAGTGTGTATTATTTGCTCCCTGTTAAAAGACTGAGTTATGGACATATCCTTATGAGAGGCAGGTCGTCAGCTCAGATGGCCCATGATGACCTTTTGGTTGATGTTGTGAATGGCCAGGCTGAGGAGAAGACTGACTGAATGATTTGCTCCCCTCCCCCTGCTCATCAATTGTCCAACCTCATATTGAATAGTGTTGTTGTTCTATTGCTAAACAGACACCTCAATAGGTCAAACATGCTTTATTTTCAGATGTACCCAGGTACAGTGAAATTATATTTTTGCAGACAGTTCAGTAAAAAAAATCTTACTATACATGTAAAATTAAGTACAAGAATAATTTAGTTTAGGAATAATAGATTACACTGAGGCAGTATACATGAGGACCCATGTTCCCAGTGCCTACTTGCATCCTTCAAGTCCAAAGATTAAAATGTAAAGTCTCAACTTGGCCATAAAGGCTTGTTATCCTGACGACAGCACTGAGTTAGAGTTACAGGGGTCGGCTGGGCCAGACGATATTGTCGACGTCCTCCACAGCTGCCCCGTCGCTCCGTGCCCCTGCAGGCAGCGTCTGGGTCTCTCGGAGCGGCATCTGGTCCAATTGAGCCCCTGGCCGTTGCAGCGGCCCACTCCAGTGACACCGTTATCCAGACACATCAACCCACGAGCACTCCATCCGTCACCTCACGCATCACCAATCTGGCTCCGTACTCTGGGGCACTTCCTGCAGCCGACCTGAGAACCCCCAGAGCACCTCCAAAGGCGTGTGGGAGGTAAGCCTCCAGCCTGCTCACTGTTGCTGCCATCTTGAAGATGCTTCACGTATCTTTTGTGTCAGATGGCCTGTTAAAACAATGACATTGAAATTGAAAATACTGGGGAAACTCAGCAGCTTTGCAGCATCTGTGGAAAGAGAAACAATGAATCCTACAGGGGCTTGGAGGGAAGATTGGGTGGGGGTCCAAGTGAGCCCAGGGGAGGGAAAGGGCGTTAAAGAGAGTGAGGGGTGGGGCGGGTAAGAGGGGGCAGGGAAGTTCGAGTTTACCTAAAATTGGTGAATTTTTCGTTCATTCCATTGGGTTACTAGTTACCCAAAAAGAATATGAGGTGCTGTTCCTCCAGTTTGTGTATGGCCTCTCTCTGGCAATGGAGGAAGCCCAGGACAGAAAGGTCAGTATGGGTATGGGAATTGGAGTTAAAATGGTTAACAACCAGGAGATCACCTAGGCCTTGGCAGATGGAGCTCATGTTTTCGGTGAAACGGTTGCCAAGTCTATGCTTGGTCTCGCCGATGTACTCAAGACCACATCGGGAACATCAGCTGCAGTAGATGAGGTGCATGTCTCACTAGGAAGGACTGATGGGGTTCCTGGATAGAGTTGAGGGGCAATGCTTCGTCCTTCCCCTCCAATATTCTAGCTTTCTTCACCTCTACAATCAGTCTGAAGAATGGTCTCAACCCAAAATGTCACCTATCCATGTTCTTCAGAGATGCTGCATGACCCATTGAGTTATTTCAGCATTTTATGTGTTTTTTTGTCAAATGGCACCTGCAGTTCCATGTTTCTAAGATCAGCTATGATCTCATTAAATAGTGCAGCAATTTAGGTGACTGAGTGGCCAACTCCTAATTCATGTGCTCATGCATCAGAGTGCAGCAAGATATTTTATGTACAGTGAAACAGAATAACTGTGATGGATCATGGAAATCCACAATAGAATATTCCCAAGGAAGTTTAACAGCATGGCAGTTTCTTGTGTTACTATTCAATTGGTAATTGAGAAATGAGAATCCCCACTCTTTCCTGACACACTGTCATTAATCCAGCTTGGTGACAGGGCACCAATTGTTTCAGAACAACACTAACGGCTCAGTGCAAAAGACAAGAATTGTAGATAAGACATTATTGAAAGAATAATCGTCCTGGAATTCACAAGTGAGGACTTCATTTTGATTAATCATGGGGTGGCCATTCCTATCACACTATTGAATATGAATAATAACTTTGGCTTTTGTTGTAACTAACTTACTTGTTGTGCTTTATGCCTTCTTTTTATTTATTTTTGTTATTGTACAGGTATTCTCAAATGATGGGAAGGTGGCTGATTGCAATGACTGCAATAGATTTCCTTATAATGTTCTAACGGGTCTTTCTGCCTTAATAGAAGTAAGTTGCGAAGGCAAATATTGCCAGTAGCACTACATTGTGTGTCCTGCTTTATACCACAGTCTTAGCCTGGACTGCACAGTCTGATCAGAGGAGGGTAAAATGCATTTAGAGTTGCCAGTCATGAGTGAAAACTTGCAGACCAACCCTGGCAGGCAACTTCAAAACTGAAAATGCTGGAAAAGCTCAGCATGTTAGTATATCAGTTAACATTTCAGGCCTTGGATTCTACTTCAGAACTTGAAACATTAATTAGAAACTTTCCTCAGATGCTACCCAACCAGCTGAACATCTGCAATTTCTTTGATTTTCAAGCAAGCAACTTGATTTGGACAAGGAATTTGTTTTATTTCAATCTTAATTATTCAATGTTTTTTTCATTCTCCTCACATTCTTTAAGAATAAATAATTTATACACACATAGAATCAGAGAGTCATACAGCATGGTAACAGGCCTTTCAGCCCAATTCGACAATGCCTACCAAGTGCCCTTCTGAGCTTGTCCCATGTATCCCCATTTGACTCATATCCCTCTGAACCTTTCTTATCCATATACCTGTCCAAAAGTCTTTTACATCTTGTTATTGTACCCGCCTCAACCACTTCCCCTGGCAACTGATTCCATATACGCACCACCCTGTGTATATCACTCTATGATATGTGGCCAATGTGGCAAATGGTGGTGTTTTTTTCAGATTTATTTTTAATAATCTGATTTTAAATAAATCCACAGCAAGCAGGTACGACTGTTCACCGCTTTGCTCCCACCTCTACCACCTCATCCCACTTCAATAACTCTTCATTTGGTTAGAACAGAATTAGGGTTGTGTGTAATGCCCCACACAATTGAATAGTTAGCCAACAGGCCGAAGGTTTTCATAAGTGTGGCGGGAAGCAGGTCAGTATACGTCCCTGGCCGTGACAGAGCCATAGAGAGATACAGCACAGATGCAGAGCCTTCTGCCGTCTCAGTCCATGTTGACCAGGTCAACAGTATGGGTTGGTTGAAAGAAACTGCAGCTGCTGGTATACATGGTACTCAAAATGCTGGAGTAATTTAGGGGGTAAGGCAGCATCTCTGGCGATAAGGAATAGGTGACAATTTGGGTTAAGACCTGAAGAGGGGTCTGGAAACGTCACCTATTCCTTTTCTCCAGAGATACTATCTGACCTGCTGAGATACTCCAGCATTTTATGTCTAGTCATAAATAGAGCCATAAAGTGATATAGTGTGGAAACAGGCCCTTCGGTCCAACTTGCCCATACCGCCCAACATGTTCCAGCTAGCTACACTAGTCCCACCTGCCCGCATTTAGCACATATCCCTCCAAACCTGTCCTATCCATGTTCTTGTCTGTTTCTTAAACATCGGGATAGTCCCAGCCTCAACTACCTCCTCTGGCGGCTTGTTTCATACACCCACCACCCTTTGTGTGAACAGGTTCCTATTATATCTTTTCCCTCTTCACCTTAAACCGATGTCCTCTGGTCCTCGATTCACCTACTCTGCGCAAGACACTGTGCATCTACTCAATTTATTCCTGTAAATTGCCCTAAGAGTGGAGAGGAATGGCAGAATTTAGGGAGAGTTGAAGGGTTAAAAACAGGATTAATGTAGTAGTAGTGTAATAGGTGGCTGATGGTCAGCGTGGGCCGAAGGATCTGTATCTGTGCTGCAGTGGACCATGACTGCCAGGGAACACATACACTGACTGGCCACTACTCAGCTTCCTCGAACACCTGCAACCTGGGCCTCCAGGATGACCTGTCATTGATTAAGAGTTAAAGAAGGAACTGCAGATGCTGGAAAATCGAGGGTACGCAAAATGGTGGAGAAACTCAGCGAGTACAGCAGCATCTATGGAGCGAAGGAGATAGACAACGGGGGGTCTGAAGAAGGGTTTTGGCCCAAAACGTTGCCTATCTCCTTCGCTCCATAGATGCTGCTGCAACTGCTGTGTTTCTCCAGCATTTTGTGTACCATTGATTACGAGTTGGTGACTAACTACATGGATTATATTTATAGTCATGGAAAGTTCAGCAACTCTTTCTGAAGTCCTTAACTTCAAGAGAAGCAGGAACGGGGCTTAACAAAAAAGTTAAGGATATTCCCTAGGAGGTAAAAACAGCCATAAATTTATAGAATCGCGCAGCACAGTCCTTGTGCCCTTCTTTTCCATGCCAATTATTGTACTGTATTGATCCTTACTAATCCCATTAATCTACATTTAGTCTAGAGCCTTTCTATGCAATGGCGATCCCTGTGCTTGTCTGGTGTATCTGACTCTATGAGGCTCACTCAGTGCTATGCAGAGTGCAGCCTACTGCAGGCCTCATGTAGAAATAATACTTCATAGAAAAAGGGAACAGGCCCTTCAGCCAAACAAGTCCACACCTACTGATAAGCACTCGGTTCACAAATCACACTGCATTCTCTCCACATTCCCAACAACTCCTCAAAGAGCCCACCACTCAATTGCACACAGGAGGAAATTTGCAGTCACCAATTAACTGCACACTCTTGGGGATGTGGGAATAACCTGGAGAATCCAGAGGAAACCCATGCAGTCATAGGGAAAGAATTGTAAACTTCACGGACACAGCACCTGAGGTTGGGTTTTCCCCGAGTAGTAGCTCTACTCAATAACCAAAAATCTGTAGCTTCCTTTTGCTCTGATATATTATTTAATTCACATGGTTAAACAATAATGTTTTATTATTAACGATTAATGTTTTATGTTTCATTCCTAACTGTCACTGTATGTCATGTTGTCACTTGCGGGCGGAGCACCAAGGCAAATTCCTTGTATGTGAATACTTGACCAATAAACCTATTCATTCATTCATTCATTCATAAACTTATTCATTCATTCATTCAACTATGGTCTCTGGCATTGTGAGATAATGGCTCTACTCAGGGCACCACCACAGTGCCCCGACACGACATTAATGAAAATATTGTGCATAGAATCCAAGATGCTCTACAATCTATGTGGTGCCCTGAAGATGTTGTGAGCTTCAAATGCATCAGTGGGGAATACAAACTCATCCTCCAGGAATACCCAGACACTTGGGCACAAGCAGAGTTTCTGAAAAGGTGGCCTGCTTCATTAACCTGCCCTCAGTCACTTTGGCCAAGCCCATGGGCAGCCCAGTAAGGAGGTTTCCAAGTCAGTCTACGCACCACACACATTCCCACTCAGCACCACAACTACCCAAAGATCAGGAGGATGGAATTAAAGTGTAACCAAAACCTGCAGAACTGTTCCTTCAGCTGTGCTGTTGCTCCTTCATAAAGCTTGCTGGTTAATTGACTGGACTAGTAACTAGATTTCTGGACCAGAGACATGAGACATGAATTATAATCCCATCATGAAAAGATAGAAATGTATATTCAAGTACAAACAATACATGGGTTTGTAAGGGTTCTGTTCCCGAGAACTGGTTGAAACTTGATTTATTAATAAATCAGAGGAACAAATTCCCCCAAAAATGCAGACACTAGAGATTGCAAATGCGGAAATCTTGGATAAAAAACAACCTGCTGGAGGAACTCAACGTGTCAGGCAGCATCTATGAAGGAGACAGACAGCATTTCGGGAAAAGTCCCGATCTTAAACCATCTATCCATTTCTCTCATATGCACATATAACCATATAACCATATAACAATTACAGCACGGAAACAGGCCCTCTCGGCCCTTCCAGTCTGTGCCGACCATTTGTTTTCCCCTAGTCCCATCTACCTACCCTCAGACCATACCCCTCCATTCCCTTCCCGCCCATATACCTATCCACTTTACTTTTAAATGTTAAAATCGATCCTGCCTCCACCACTTCTGCTGGAAGCTCATTCCACGCAGCCACCACCCTCTGAGTAAAGAAGTTCCCCCTCACGTTACCCCTAAACTTCTGTCCCTTAATTCTCATGTCATGCCATCTTGTTTGAATCTTCCCTACCATCAATGGGAAAAGCTTATCCACGTCAACTCTGTCGATCCCTTTCATCATTTTAAAGACCTCAATCAAGTCCCCCCTTAACCTTCTGCGCTCCAAAGAACAAAGACCTAACTTGTTCAACCTTTCTCTGTAACATAGTTGCTGGAACCCAGGCAACATTCCTCTGTACTCTCTCTATTTTATTGACATCCTTCCTATAATTAGGCGGCCAAAATTGTACACCATACTCCAGAATTGGTCTTACCAATGCCTTGTACAATTTTAACATTACTTCCCTACTCCTATATTCAATGCTCTGATTTATAAAGGCCAGCACACCAAAGGCTTTCTTTACCACCCTATCTACATGCGATTCCACCTTCAGGGAACTATGCACAGTTATTCCTAGATCCCTCTGTTCCACAGCATTCCTCAATTCCCTACCATTTACCATGTACGTCCTATTTTGATTTGTCCTGCCAAGATGTAGCACTTCACACTTATCAGCATTAAACTCCATCTGCCATCTTTCAGCCCACTTTTCCAAATGGCCCAAATCTCTCTGTAGACTTTGAAAGTCTACTTCATTATCCACAACACCACCTAGCTTAGTATCATCTGCATACTTACTTATCCAATTTTCCACCCCATCATCCAGATCATTGATGTACATGACAAACAACAGTGGACCCAACACAGATCCCTGAGGCACCCCACTGGTCACCGGCTTCCAACCTGACAAACAGTCATCCACCATTACTCTCTGACATCTCCCATTCAGCCACTGTCGAATCCATCTTGCTACTCCGCCATTAACACCCAAAGATTGAACCTTCTTAACCAACCTTCCATGGGGAACCTTGTCAAAGGCCTTACTGAAATCCATATAGACAACGTCCACTACTTTACCCTCATCAATTTCCCTAGTGACTGCTTCAAAAAATTCAAGAAGGTTTATCAAACATGACCTTCCAGGCACAAATCCATGTTGACTGTGCCTGATCAGACCCTGTTTATCCAGATGCTTATATATATTATCTCTAAGTATCTTTTCCATTAATTTGCCCACCACTGACGTCAAACTAACAGGTCTATAATTGCTAGGTTTATTCTTTGAACCCCTTTTAAACAATGGAACAACATGCGCAGTATGCCAATACTCCGGCACTATTCCCGTTTCTAATGACATTTGAAATATTTCTGTCATAGCTCCTGCTATTTTTACGCTAACTTCCCTCAATGTCCTAGGGAATATCCTGTCAGGACCTGGAGACTTATCCACTTTTATATTTTTCAAAAGTGTCAGTACTTCCTCCTCTTTGAATCTCATAGTTTCCATAGCTACTCTACTTTTTTCCCTTACCTCACAGTTCAATATCCTTCTCCTTGGTGAATACCGAAGAAAATAAATTGTTCAATATCTCCCCCATCTCTTTTGGCTCAGCAGGTAGCTGTCCATTCTGGCTCTCTAATGGTCCAATTTTATCCCTCGTTATCCTTTTGCTATTAATATAGCTGTAGAAACCCTTTGGATTTACTTTCACCTTTCTTGCCAAAGCAACCTCATATCTTCTTTTAGCCTTCCTAATTTCTTTCTTAAGATTCTTTTTACATTCTTTATACTCCTCTAGCACCTCATTTACTCCATGCCTCCTATAATTATTGTAGATATCTCTCTTTTTTCGAAACAAGTGTCCAATTTCCCTTGAAAACCATGGCTCTTTCCAATTTTTACTATTTCCTTTCAACCTAACAGGGACATAAAGATTCTGTACTCTTACAATTTCCCCTTTAAATGTCCTCCATTTCTCTTCTACATTTTTCACATAAAACAAAGTGTCCCAATTCACTCCTTTAAAATCCTTACGCATTCCCTCAAAGTTAGCCTTTCTCCAATCAAAAATCTCCACCCTAGGTCCAGTTCTGACTCTCTCCATAATTATATTGAAACTAACGGTATTGTGATCACTGGTCCCGAAGTGCTCACCAACGCATACCTCCGTCACCTGACCTGCCTCATTTCCTAACAGGAGGTCCAGCACTGCCCCTTCTCTGGTCGATACCTCTATGTACTGCTGCAAAAAACCATCCTGCATACATTTTACAAACTACAAACCATCCAGCCCATTTACAGAATGTGTTTCCCAGTCTATTTTTGGAAAATTGAAATCTCCCATAATCACTACCTCGTGCTTACTACTAATATCTGCTATCTCCTTACATATTTGCTCTTCCAATTCTCGCTCCCCATTTGGTGGTCTATAATACACCCCTAAAAGTGTTGCTACACCGTTCCCACTTCTCAGTTCCACCCAAATAGCCTCCCTAGACGAACCCTCTAATCTATCCTGCCAAAGCACTGCTGTAATATCCTCTCTGACAAGCAATGCAACACCTCCACCTCTGGTCCCTCCAATTCTATCACACCTGAAGCAACGAAATCCTGGAATATTTAGTTTCCAATCACAGCCCTCCTGCAACCATGTTTCACTGATTGCCACAACATCATATTTCCAGGTGTCAATCCAGGCTCTAAGTTCATCCAGCTTTCTTACAATGCTCCTAGCATTAAAATATACACATTTTAGAAACCCACCATCCCTTATTCTCTGTCTATTATCTTTTTCCTCTTTCTCGCCTACATTTTGGGTCCATGTGCTTCCCTTCTCTGCCTCTTGCCCCACACCCTGTCCCCTAGCCCCCTCTACCCGAATCCCTCCCCCCACATCTATGTAACTATTGCAAGGGTTTCTGAAACCATACATTCTAATTACAACCACCTCAGCCGTCTAAACCTCTCACCATTTACCTAAAATGGAATAGAACTCTGGGAAAAAAAAATTTGAGCTTTTCCAAAATGATTATAAAAGCATTTCTCTCCTTCTGCTTTGGATTCTAGTGGGCATACAGTGTGGTAACATTGATTGCTAATCTTTTCTCTGCATATTAAAATTAGTAGGTCAGTTGGTTCGAAAGTCATAATGAAACCGGGTCGGGCATTGGCCATGGGAATGCAGGGCACAGTGACTGTAAGCACTTTTCAAACACAATGACTTACTTCACGAGTCTTCCCTCCCAATGGGCTCCAAGGAAAGCGCAACACAATCTTTTAGTCATTAGCTTTGCTCAACTACCCTGCTTTATCACAATGAAAATCAATTCATAATGTTATAATTCAATATGAAAGTGGTACAATTCATCTAGAAATGTTTCCAATGCCAATGTTATCGTTTTCGATCTGCGTAGATGCATCCTCTGGATTAGTGATGTTAAAAATATGAATTAATTAACTTTAGTCAAGTGTCATATGGTTCAGAAATAGGTCCTTTGGCCCATTGAGTCTGCAATGTGCAATAGGCGTCTGTTGACTAATATAAGTTTAGTTTAGTTTACTTTATTGTCATGTGTACCGAGGTACAGTGAAAAGCTTTTTTGTTGCAATGCTATACAGTCAGCGAAAAGATTCGACATGATTACAATCAAGCTGCCCACAGTGTACTGATACAGGATAAAAGTATCTAAACTGCTGAAAAACTCTGATGATGGCTTCTAGGCTTGAAATGTTATCTGCTTCTCTTTCCACGGATGCTTCCTGGGCCGTTTGAATGTTTCCAGCATTTTTCAGATAGGAGGTCATTAAGATCTTGAATGGAAAATCATGTAGATCAGGTATGAATGCAGACTGTGCATAACATAATGAAAGACTAACCACTTGGCATTCAAAATTAATTTAGCTCACAGTAATTCAAAGATGCGTAGTGTTATAAAAAACAGAAACTATTGGATGTGCTCAGCATTGAGGGTAATTTGTTGAGAACTTCTCTGAAGCCTTTCAGCAGTGAAAATAAAATCAGAGCTATTGTGAAGTGTTTCTCACTTTATGAGCCAGGCAGGTTGGATTTGTGCCTTTGCAAGAGTCAATCATATAATGAACAAAGGCAATCATAAAAAAATACAGCATTTATTGTGTAAAAAGGCATACCTAAACGCAACATTCAAAAACAAAGTTTACATAATGTCCTTGATACAGAAAAACATTTTACACAATTCCAATTTTTGTCAAACAATGGTGAGCTAAAGAACTTGAGAATAACAAAACCCAGAAAGAGACCTTTCTGCCCACATTTTGTGCTAGCTCCTCATGCCTACTCCTTGACCATGACCCCACAGATGTGCTCCAGGCCATTATATCCCAGAATATCACTGATTTTATCACCTCTGGCGAACTGCCCTCCACAGCCTCCAACCTCATAATTCCCCGGCTATCTTACTAACTCCCTCCAAACAATGAGTCTGAAGAAGTGTCCTGAAACTAAACGTCATGTATCCTTTTTCTCCAAATATGCTGGTTGACCCGCTGAGTTAGTCCAGCATTTTGAGTCTATCTGCAGTTTCATGTTTCCTCAAATAAGGGGACGTTATAAGGGGAAATAAGGGAAAGATAATTCAAAAGAGAGGTGTACAGAGGCTGGTGAATCTCTGAATTCACAACTTCAGAAGGTTGTGGAGGCTTAATCACTGGTTGTACTTAAAGAGGTGATCAATACTGTACTGAAAGATGGGGGAAATTGTGAGCTAAAGGGAACTATCAGAAAAGAGGTACTATCGCAATGTTTAAGAAACATTTAAAGAGGTGCATGGGCAAGTCCGGTTTAGAGGGATATGGGCCAAATGCAGGCAGATGGGACATGTTGGTCATTGTGGGCAAGTTTGGCCGAATGGCCTATTTTTACACTCGCTCTATGAGTGTAAAAATAGAAGGAGAGGAGATGGGGACAGCATTGATCAGTCATAAGCATATTAAATGGTGGTATAGGCCTGAGGGGACAAGCGGCCTCCTCCTGTTTTCTTATATTATTGTGTTGGGCTGAATGAAGACTGCAAGATTTCATAACTCCAAGTGATTACCTCCCTGACTAAACCTGCAGTTTAATCGGGATTAGATGCAACAGATTTAAACTTGCAGGCCAGAGTGTTGCGGGAACAAAATTAAATGTTGTAATACTTTGTCCTGGTGAACTAAATGGATGCACTATCTTCTAAATTTGTGCCATTAACACCCAATGACTCATTTGTTATGCACCTAGAAATTATGAATAATGTATTAATGGGTTAGCATGCATAACAAAAGGTACAAGGTACTTAAAGCGAGGCCATGATCTAGTTGGTAGAGGGACCAAGATGTACAACGGCAGGATTCAGGAACAGGAGGAGGCCACTCGGCCCCTCAACATACTCTGCCATTTTTTAATAATGTCCTGGTGTAACATCAACTCTGCATATCTGCCTATCCTTGGTAACTGTATAAGAAGGAACTGCAAATGCTGGTTTACACCAAAGACAGGCACAAAATGTTAGAGTAACTCAGCGGGTCAGGCAGCATCTCTGGAGAAAATGAATACGTGACTTTTGAGTTGAGACTGAGACTGAAGAAGGATCTTGACCCGAAACATCACCTAATCCTTTTCTCCAGAGATGCTGTTTGACCTGCTGAGTTACTCCATCATTTTGTGTCTATTCTCGGTAACTTTTTACTCTCTTGCTTATCAAATCCAAATTTGTTTAGTTTAGTTTTGTTTAGAGATACAGCGTGGAAACAGGCCTTCGCAATGACCAGTGATAGAGCTAGGGATAGCGGTAGAGCTAGATCGCCAGAGACCCGGGTTCAATCCTGACCTTGTGCTGTCTGTATGGAGATTGTACATTCTCCCCATTCAACTTTTGATCACAAGAATGATTCTGGGAGATTGCAACCTTCACGTGGTCTTTGCCTGGCGTGCACAATCAAATAAGATTAAATAGAACAAGTTGTCCTACAACTTTAGGCTGTGCACGCCATACGCAAGAAGAAGACATGAATGATTCCAGGGATAAGTGGGTAAGCACATGATGAGCATTTGACAGCACTGGACTCACTGGAGTTTAGAAGGTTGAGGGGGGACCTCATCGAAACTTACAGAATAATGAAAAGCATAGATAGAATGAACGTGGAAAGAATGTTTCCACTGATGGGAGAGTCTAGGACAAGAAGTCATACTCAGAATTAAAGGGCAGTCTTTTAGAAAGGAGGTGAAGAGGAACTTCTTTAGTCAGAGGGTAGGTAATCTGTGGAACTCATTGCCACAGAGGGCTGTGGAGGCCACCAGGGGATACGTTTAAGGCAGAGATAGACAAATTCTTGATCTCACATTCTCACCCCATACTAGGTCTCAAGGGTTCTGTGGAGAAGGCAGGAAAATGATATTAGGAGGCAGAGATCAGCCATGATTGAACGGCAGAGTAGACTCGATGGGCCGAATGGCCTAGTTCTACTCCAAGAACTTGTGAACGTGATCGGCGTGGGTTTTCGCCGAAATCTTCAGTTTCCTCACACTACAAAGACGTACAGGTTGGCAGGTTAATTGGCTTGGTATAAATGTAAATTGTGCCTAGTGTTGCACAATATTAACATGTGGGGATCGCTGGTCAGTGCGGACTCGGTCGGCCAAAGGGCCTGTTTCCACACTGTATCTCTAAACTAAAGCAATGGGGGGAATGGGTGCTGTTTTGGGTTGAGACCCTTCTTCATACCTGAAGAAGGGTCTCGACCTGAAACATCACCCATTCCTTCTCTCCAAAGATGCTACCTGTCCTACTGAGTTACTGCAGCATCTTGTGTCTTCCTTCGATTTAAACCAGCATCTGTAGTCCTTTCCTACACAAACTAAAGTAATGCCCAACTCGGGCATGCCCCAGAATGCTGCAGGGCCTCCAGCAGTCGTCACCATCCGAATCATCCAGGGAACCGTGGTCCTTCTTCTCGCCCAGCCACGCTCAGTCTTTGTGCTCTAGGGGCACATCCTGTAGACGACCTTGAGGAGGCCAAAGATAAAACCCTGGTTCGCTCTCTCACCGGCCCTTGCTCTTGCATCCATTGTCGCCAACTCCCTGCATCCTCCTTTCCGGTTCTCCAGTCCTCGGGGGATGGGCAATGGTCGGCTTAGCGATTTCCCTCCAGAGGCCACGACCCTCTGTACCTTCCCTCCTCCCCCCAGCTCTCCCAGGCAATCATGTAATCATGTTCCTGTACCTTTTGATTATTTCCTACTCTGCCAACCCAATCACCAGCCATCACACTCGTTTCCTTCCATCCACTCTCATACCTCCTCGCTCAAAGCCCTTGCATCTACTTGCCTGTCTGGGCACATAGGAGCCTTGACCATAATCAGGTCCAAAGCTCCTCATTCAAGCCACACTGTGTATGCTAGTGGATAGGGTGGGGCAGTGCTCTCGTTGAGTGCAACTTGTGAGGTTGGGAAGGACAAAACTGCCGTAATCAAGTAAAGAGTTGTAAAAGGTTGTTTGCATGGGAGTGGGACTAACTCATCGGTTCTGGAGGAAAATGAGGCAGAGGGGATGAGTTCATGGAAGGTAACTCCATATTCTCCGGAGATGTTGCCTGAACCACTGAGCATCTCTAGCACTCAATGAATTTTTTTGTAAACCGATATTTGCACTTTCTTGTTAGATTCTGGCGTAACTTGGCAGATCAGGAAGCAACTCTGGACTACTTGGCTGGGTGACGTTTTGAGTTGAGACCACCCTTTATCAGACAGTCTGAGAAAGGGTCTCCACCCGAATCGCCACCTATCCATGTTCTCCATAGATGCTGCCTGACCTGCTGCGTTATTTCACCACTTTGTGTCCTACAGCGTTTTGACCAACGTCTGCAGTTCTGTGTTTCTGCAGTTCCTTGTTGCTACATTTCTCTGAGATGAGGTTAATGTTAAGCATTGCAATTGTGGGCTGTTGGACTAGTTTTTTTGCTGTCCTGATTTGTGTTCTATTTTTGTTTTATTCGTTGTTCTGAGTTATACTTTTGGAGGTTCAAATCCTTGACTTTTGGCCGACTTTCCATTAGAGTATTGAAGGGTTTAATCCAAGGCCTGGCTGGTTTCCTAGCCAGTGTGGGAGATTTTTTTTCACTTGTTTCAGCGAAGTAGAGGCGAGTTACCTTTGCCATCCTGGTGCATTGTGTCTCCTACAGTTATTGTTATGTTGTGGTTCGTGGAATCTTGCTCTGCACTATCAGGTGAAATGCTGACTACACTTCAAAAAACACTTTCCTGGCTGTAAAACACATCAGGATGCCTTTAGTTTTTGTTTAGACATACAGCGTGGAAACAGGCCCTTCAACCCACCAAGTCCGCAATGGCCGGCGATCCTTGCACATTAACACTAGCGACACACACTAGGAACAATTTACACCAAACCAATTAACCTACAAACATTGTATGTCTTTGGAGTGGGAGAAAAACCAAAGATCTTGGAGAAAACTCACACAGGTCACGGGGAGAATGTACAAACTCCGTACAGAGAGCACCCATAGTCAGGATCGAACCGGGGTCTCTGGCAGTAAGGCAGTAGCTCGACTGTTTCACCACCCATATGTAGCCTATACCGCCGTTGTGAAATATAAGTAATATAACTCTTTTTTTAATCGTCTCCCAAAAGGCCAACAATCATCTCTAGTATCTTTTTGAAGCCTTTAGGAAGTAGACGGAGGTTGATCGAGGGATAGTTTTCCCTAGTTGAAATGTATATAATCAGGGGTCATTGTCTCAACATAAGGGGTCAGCCATCAGGATAGAGTTGGGAATAAATTGTTTCACCCCGAGACTGGAGAATCTATGGGATTTTTACCCATGAGAGCTGGGAAGGGTCAGCCGTTGATTAGATTTCAGATGGCGATCAATACACTTTTGCATATCCTGGCAATCAATACAGGTCAGTGCGGGAAATTAACGCTGAGGTGAAAAATCTGCCATCGATACACAAAATGCTGGAGTAATTCAGTGGGTCAGTCAGTATCTCTGGAAAAAAGGAATAGGTGGCATTTTGGGTCGAGACCCTTCTTCATATTGAAAGATAGAGGTTGGAGGTGGGGGGATGGTGAAAATAGCCATGAATTTTTGAATGGTAAACAGACACAAGGGACCAAATTGCCTGTTCTCACTTCCTCGTTCCGATGGATTAAGTCTTCAATAGAATTCACCTCATCCCTCACTCAGACAAGGAACTGCAGAGGCTGGAATCTTAAGCAAAGTGCAAGGTGCTGGAGGAACTCATTGGGTCAGGTTGCGTCTGTGGAGGGAATGGATAGCCCACATTTTGGGTCAGGACCCTACTTGAGCCTGACTGCAGTAGGAGGAAGTGATCTGGATAGAGTGGTGGGGACGTAGGATCTTTAAGAAGGCAGGGAGAGGAGACACCACTTTAATCAGGGTGACAAAGTGTCACAAAATAATTATTATTTGACTGTCAGGTGATGTGCTGGAAATCCAGCATTCAGAGGTTGATGCTCTGATTCTCTTCCCTCAGACTTGTTGCTGGGCCTATAACATTTTCTTTCCCTACCTCCAAAAACATTATGAGTGAAAGTCATCACACATTATCTTTTTGTTGTGACCAGATGGGCTCTCAGAGTGACACACACCCCAGCCCTGTTGGAGAATTGAGTCAGGACTGCCTTATAAAACATAACAACATGTTGGGTGCATAAACATCAACCAAACAAGCACTGGAGCTTGAATGATGATTGATTTCCGCAGCATTTGCAATGCACACTGAGCCAGAAAACTAAACACCAATCAACAATCGAGGGAAATAAATAAAAAATCAGCTGCAATATATTTTTGCCCAAATTACTCAGCAATTGTGTGCAGCTGAGTTCTAATGAGCTGTGACTTCAGGCTGATTAAATCAGGCATTTATTGTGGTGCAATTTAATCAGCTCCCTGTCCTCCAGTCCAGTCTGCTTGGTGGCAGACTGTGGACTCATCTTCACTGAGCCAATTATCAGATAATGACTTCACCACATGAGGACAGGCACCATCTCTGACAAAAGGAGGGCAGTATTGATGCTCCATGTCTGAAGGAAAAACACATCATGCTAGGAGTGGTCAACATACAGGTGACAACATCCCACAGATCCTGCCTGACCACTAACAGTAACCTGCGGCACCTTTGTCCTAACGTAGCATTGGACATTGTATCTTATTAAATGTTGTTCATTTCAGGATTAATACTTTCGGCATCATTTATTGCGATTAAACCAGCTGTATTTCTGTTGATCCCTTGCTTACAGGGAACATCCAGGTGCAGGATTCCTAAAGCAGATTATGCAGCCATAATACGTTGTTGTTCTGTGGGAGCTTACTGTATACAAAAGGCCTGCTGTGTTTTAGTTCAGTTTAGAGATACAATGCAAACACAGGCCCTTCAGCCCACCAGCTCCGTGCCGACAGGCGATCCCTGTACACTAGCAATCTTACACATTAGGGACAATTTACAATCTATTACCACAGTCAATTAATCTCACAATCACAATCACAATAATACTTTATTAGCCAAGTATGTTTTGCAACATACGAGGAATTTCATTTGCCAAGTCAGTCACACAAATAATAAGCAATGGGACACACAAAATACATTTTAACATAAACATCCACCACAGTGACTCACTGTGGGGGCAAGTGAAAAAAAAAGTTCAAATCTCTTCGCTTCTAAGCTCTCCCATGATCGGGAGCTTCGAGCCCTCCATTGATGGGACGATCTTGACTCCCGTAGCTGGCGGTGTTTGGGCACCCAGCATCGGGGCGATCGGCTCCTGCATCGGGGGGATGGACGTCAGCTCCCCCACGCTGGCGATCGAACCTCCCATCGGGGCTGGTCGAACCTCTGCGTCATTGGAGCTCCCGACTAGCCTCTCCTGAGACTGCGAGCTCCCAATGTAAAGTCCACAGGCCGCGGTTGGAGCGATCCGAGGTAAGGATTCGACTCCGATGATAAGTGCAAGCCCCGCGGTGGGGCTCAAGTCAGTCCGAGGAGGCCACAGCTCCATCGCTGGTAGGCCGCTGAGCGACCGGAGATGAGATCCGGAAATAATCACATCTCCAGCAAGGTAAAAAACTGAAAGAAAGTTTCCCCTGACCCCCACATAAAACAAACCGGAGAACATTTACACAGGCTTTTAACACACACTATAATGTTTTTTTAAAGATGAAAAAACAGACAAGACTGTTGGCGGGGCTGCCAATCCTTCGTCACCCCGGGTGGTAATCTACAAACCTTTACGTCTTGGGATTGTGGGAGGAGACACGAGCAGCCAGGGGAAATCCACACGGTCACTGGGGGGGACTGTACAGACTTCGTACAGACGGCACCCGTAGTTAGGGTCAAACCCAGGTCTATGCTGTGTCACAGTGCCACCCCTAACAGTTTCTTACAACTGTGGGCATTTCATTGCTAAAAGGCCCTGAACTGATGTGAAAAGCTCTATATAAATGCGCGTCATTATCTGTGCAGCCAAACAACAAAAGGATATTCCTATCACCCCCCCCCACCCATCTCTCCTTGGTGTTCAGACTTCAGTCCATACTGTAAACTCTCAAAGAAATGAGGGTTGATGGGTTAATTGATCACTGTAAATCACTTCCAGTATCTAGGTGTGTGGATGAGCGACAGGCGTATGGGACGGGCAGTTGATGTGGACAAAAGATTAAAAATGGATATAGATAATATGAATGGGTGCTGGGTGACGGCAGAGACGCAGTGGGCTAAAAGGTGTCTGTGACGGATGACACGATGAGTCCTCTTGATTCATCACCTGCAGAGAAATTGAACTTTTACACGTAATATCTCAAGGAACGTGATTTGTATCAAAATATTGTCATCTTTCATGTGCAAAGTACAGGACAATAAACACAACACAGGAGAGTGATGGGGAGAGAAGGAGCAAGATGTTTCCACTCTCATACACAAATACTCTTTCAATATAGAAGGGGTAATTTATTGGCTGAGTCTCCCAGTTCAAGGCTGGTTATCATTGGGGAGCGAGATTGTAGATAGCTGCAAAAATAATAAAAATAGACTTAGCGGCAGATTTAAACTTCACTTACATTGACGGTGACTCACATAGTGTAAAGGGTTCAGACGGGGAGGAATTTGGCGATTTTTTTCAAGAAAGCTTCCTGAATCAAATTTATAGAGGGTCGCAACTAGAGAACGCATTACACTGGACCATAGTTTTAGCGATGCAGTGTGGAAACAGGCCCTTTGGCCCATCGAGTCCACACCGATCAGCAATCCCTATACACTAGTTCTATCCTACAGATTAAGGACAATTTACAGAAGCCAATTAACCTACAAACCTGCATGTCTTTGGAGTGTGGAGGAAACCTGTGCACCCGGAGAAAGCCCACGCGGTCACAGGGAGAACATACAAACTCCGTACAGACAGCACCCGTAGTCAGGATCAAACCCGGGTCTCTGGCGCTGTAAGGCAGCAACTCCACCGCTGCACCACTGTGCTCTGAGGGAACAAGGTAGGTCAAGTTACTGAAGTCTCAGTATGAGAGCACTTTGGGGCCAGGTATCATAATTTGATTAGTTTCAACGTACTTACAGAAAAGGATAGGACTGGCCCACATGTTAAGGTCGTAAACTAGAGTAAGGCCAATTTTGGAGGCAAAAAGTCAGGAAGTTGCCGAGCCATTTAGGAGAGTCTATTCGCAGGTAAAAGGATGGCTCGCGAGTGGGAGGCTTTCAAAAATGCGATAACAAGAGTATGGGAGTGGTGTGTTCCTGTGAGGGTGAAGGCCAGGTTTAGAGAATCCTGGTTGGCGAGAGATTTTGATGCTTTGGTCAAGAAAACAAAGGAGCCATTCATCAGATGTACACAGCCAGAATCAAGTGAATCCTTCTGTGAGTATCAGAAGTGTCAGAAAACATCTAATAAAAGGCCATCATATGGGCAAAAAGAGGGAAAAGAGGTAAAAGAAAAGTCCAAGATATTCTACAGGTTTAGCAAGAGTAAATTAAGAGTAAAAGGGGGCTAGGGAAAAAAATCGGTCCCCTTACAGATCAGCATGGCTGTCTTGATTGTAGAGCCACAATTGATCGGGGAGATATTAAATCAATACCTCATCTGTTTTTACAGAGCAGAAGATCATGGAAGCTAAGTAAGTAGAAACTTACAAAATTCTTATAGAAACTTACAAAATTCTTAAGGGGTTGGACAGGCTAGATGCAGGACGATTGTTCCCAATGTGGGGGAGGTCCAGAACAAGGGGTCACATTTTAAGGATAAGGGGGAATTCCTTTAGGACCGAGATGACGAAAACATTTTTCACGCAGAGAGTGGTGAGTCCCTGGAATTCTCTGCCAGAGAAGGTAGTTGAGGCCAGTTCATTGGCTATATTTAAGAGGGAGTTAGATGTGGCCCTTGTGGCTAAAGGGATCAGGGGGTGTGGAGAGAAGGCAGGTACAGGATACTGAGTTGAATGATCAGCCATGATCATATTGAATGGCGGTGCTGGCTTGAAGGGCCGAATGGCCTACTCCTGCACCTATTTTCTATGTTTATATGTTTCTATGTAAGTGACAGATAGGAGTTATGATCATAGAGTTATAGAGAATCATAGGGGCATACAGCCCAGCGGCAAACTGGCAACTCTGTATGCTGTCTCAGTGTACTACTGCGATTGGGCGGCTTACAGCCCAGTGGTATGAATATTAATTTCTCTCACTTCAGGTAGCCCCTGCATTCGCTCTCTCTGTATACCTCCCCCACCCAAATCGTACTAGCTTCTCATTTTCACCCTACAAACAGCATTGCAAGAGTCACTGCCTCAACTACCTCCTCTGGCAGCTCATTCCATACACACACCACCCTTTGCATGAAAAAGTTAACCCTCAGATGCCTATTAAAATTTTCCCCCATCATCTTAAATCTATGTCCTCTGCTTCTCGACCAGATGGACTTCAGCAAGAGAATTCAGTGAAAAATGCACTGGCAGGTTCACTGAAGTCTAGCTGAGAGTTTTCTGCAGAATCTCTGGTCATGTACAGCAAGGTCTGATCCAACTGGCACTGCTGTCCTCTGAACACACTTCCCCAGTCTACAAAGTCAGCTCTCAAATACCTCATACAACTAATCCTCTTTATTTGTCTAGACAATGAATGTCAACAACTAGTAATAACCAGATCTTAAAACCCACATCTCTGGTGTTATCTGCACATCTTTAAAGATGTTCCTATAACTCTTTCAAAAGAAATAAATTAGGTGTTGCATTATTAAGGCATCAACCCTTTTTATAAATGTTTCAAAGTGCTCATTAGTCAATTAATTATTTTATTGTGCAATAACTATTATCAGGCAGGTTAACACAGAAACTGTCTCCCACATTCTGCAATGGCTAATCTGTTTTTACATGAAGGTGCAGAAAGATCTGCATTTTGGATCCGACTGAGCGATTATCTTGTGACAACTCACCAAAAAGTGGCATTTCTGATTGACAATGCGGGACGCTGCTGTCACTCCAGCTTCAGTGCTTAGATCCTGTGGTTTCAAGTCGCAACGCTTAGACTCGTGGCAGTCCACTTCATAAAATGAACACATGGCACCTGTATGTTTCAGATGTTGCTCGCCTAAGTTGTTTTTAAACTTACTTTCAAATCCTTCCATAACTGTCTAACCCTGTAACTTTCATCCTAGGATCATGGAGAATCACATGATCACACAGCACTAATTTGGTTTTATTCTCCCCACATTCCCATCAACTCCACTGGATTTTGCCACTCACCGACTCACATTAGAGGTAATTTACCGATTACCCTACATATCCCTGGGAAATTGGAAGAAACCCACTCGATTACAAGGAGAATGTGCAAACTCTGCACAGGTAGCACCCGAGGTCAGGATTAAACATGCATCACTGAACTATGAGGCAGTGGCACTACTAACTGTGCCGCCCATAATCCTAGCCTGTCATTCATCTGTGGTTGTGCCTTCATCTACAGAGCTTCTGGAAATAACATCACAAAGGATCTATGTCTATCTGCTGTTACCCTTTTTAAGGCACAATTTAAAAATCTTCTGCTTTGACCATGTTTTTATAATTCGCTCCAAAATCTCCACTTTGGCTTGGTGTGAGATTTGGTTTGATAATCCTCTGGTGAAATACCTCATGATGTTTTGTTCGGTAGAAGGTGTGTTATGCATGCCCATGGCTATGTTAATCAAAACGGCTGCCAGAAAGTGGAGTCATAGAGTTATACAGCACAGAAACAGACCGTTCGGCCCAACTTGCCCATGCTGCCCCATCTACTGTAGTCCTGCCTGCCTATGTTTGGCTCGTATCCCTCTAATCCCTTCCTGTCCATGCACTTGTCCAAATGTCTTTTAATTAATTAGCCTGAGAAGCAGAAAATGCTGAAAATATTCAGCAGGTCAGGCAGCAGAAAGAAGCAGAACTAATGGTAACTCTGTTTCCCTCTCCACAGGTGCTGCCTGACCTGAACATCTCCAATGTGAAGAATGACAGCTGCTTTTGTATTGGTTTATTCTTGTCATCTGTTCCGAGTCACAGTGAAAGGTTTTTGCTGGCCCACTATCCAATTAAGTGAGATAATACTCCACATGAATATAATCAAGCCATACAAAGTACAACAGGTAGAGTGAACAGAAAAATACCATAGTGCAGAATATTGTTTTCAGCATTGTCGAGTCACATTTAGAATCATGGAGTCATACAGCATGGAAACAGGCCATTCGGCCCAACTTGCCTATGCCGACCAACATGTCCCATCTACACTAGTCCCATCTGCCTGCATTTGGCCCATATCCTTCTAAATATATCCTATTCATCTACCTGTCCAAATGTTTCTTAAATATTGTGATAGCACCTGCCTCCTCTGGCAGCTCGTTCCATATACCTACCACCCTCTGTGTAAAAAGGTTATCCCTCAGGTTCCTATTAAATCTTTCCCCCTTTAATTTAAACCCATGTCCTCTGGTTCTTGATTCTCCTACCCTTGGAAAAACTCTGTGCATTTACCCGATTTATTCCTCTAATGATGAAAGGTCCACATTTCTAGCGAAAAGGTCCAATGAGAGTATTGTCCAAAGATATCAGGTTTGACTGCACAATCTGCCGCTACTCTCCTGGAAGCAAAGAAGAACACGAGACAATTTATGAGATCATGACTGCTTTAGAAAAGAGAAGTGTTTCATTGATAGTTCACCAATCAGCGGATTCACATATGAAGAGATAGGTCAAAGATACATGGGAACAAGAAGGTAAATGTTTTTAAGAACGGAGAGCGGTTACAAACTGGGCTAGTAATGGCCAAATGTGAACTGGAAGGACACTTAAGGGAAAAATAGAAAATAATATCCAATATTTTCTATATTTATTTTATTTCTTACTTGCTGCGGCACAACACAATATGTGAATATCTAAACATAGTACATAACAGGGGAAGTGAAAAAGTGAAAAAGTTCAATAAATAACAAATAGAGTGCAATCATAATATAGTCTTTAGCAGTTCAGAGCTCAGAGCTTATTCGTTGTTGTGTTTAATAGCCTGATGGCTGCAGGAAAGAAACTGTTCCTGGACCTGTACGTTGCAGTTTTCAGGCTCCTGTACTTTCTTCCTGATGCCAATGGTGAGATGAGTGTGTGGCCAGGATGATGTGGGTCCTTGATGATGTTGGCTGCCTTTTTGAGGCAGTGAAAATCCCTTCGACGCTGGCGAGATCAAAGCCAATGATGGACTGGGCAGTGGTCACAACTTTTTGTAGTCTTTTTCGCTCCTGAACGTTCAAGGTGCCGAACCAGGCCACTATGCAACCAGTCAGAACGCTCTCTACCGTGCACGTAGAAGTTTAGGAGAATCCTCCTCGACATGCCAAATCTCCGTAATCTTCTCAGGAAGTAGAGTCGCTGATGTGCCTTCTTTATAAATGCATCAGTGTGCTGGGTCCAGGAAAGATCTTCAGAAATAGGCACACCCAGGAATTTGAAGTTATTGACCCTCTCCACCATCGTCCCATTGATATGAACAGGATTGTGGGTCCTCATCCTTCCCCTACCAAAGTCCACAATCAGTTCCTTGGTCTTGCTGATGTTCAGAGCCAGCTTGTTGTGCTGGCACCATTTGGTCAGTTGGTCGATCTCACTTCTATACTCTGACTCGTCCCCATCTGTGATTCGTCTAACCACAGTGGTGTCGTCGGTGAACTTCCTGATGGAGTTCGCATTATGACCGGCTATGCAGTCATGGGTATAGAGTGAGTAAAGCAGGGGGCTGAGCACGCAGCCTTGAGGTGCTCCCGCACTAATTGTTACTGAGGATGAAGTGCTTCCTCCAATTCGACAAGACCTGGGTGTCCTTGTACATCAGTCTCTGAAAGTAAACATGCAGGTACAGCAGGCAGTGAAGAAAGCTAATGGCAATGTTGGTCTTCATTGCAAGACGATTTGAGTTTTGGAGCAGGAAGGTCCTACTGCAGTTGTACAGGGCCCTGGTGAGACCACAAGTGGAGAATTGTGTGCAGTTTTGGTCTCCTAATTTGAGGAAGGACATTATTGCTATTGAGGGAATGCAGTCTGGGTTTACCAGGTTAATTCCCAGGATGGTGGGACTGACATATGAGAAAAGAGTGGGTCGACTGGGCTTGTATTCACTGGAATTTAGAAGGATTAGAGGGGATCTTATAGAAACATCTAAAATTCTTAAGGGATTGGACAGCTAGATGCAGGAAAAATGTTCCTCATGTTGGGGGAGTCCAGAACCAGGGGTCACAGTTTAAGAATAAGGGGTAGGCCATTTAGGACTGAGATGAGGACTAACGTTTTCACCCAGAGAGTTATGAATCTGTGGAATTCTTTGCCATCGAATGCAGTGGAGGCCAATTCACTGGATGTTTTCAAGATTTAGTTAGTTAGTTCCTCGAGCTAACGGAATCAAGGGATATTGGGGAAAAAGCAGGAATGGGGTACTGATTTTGGATGATCATCCATAATCATTTTGAATGGCAGTGCTGGCTCGACGGCATAATCCTGTGCCTATTTTCTATGTTTTGTGTAGAATGAAAACATAAGTTGTTGGAACTACTCAGCAGATCAGGTTACATCTATGGAAAGAAAAGCAAAGTTCCAGGTCAAAGAACCTTTTATCAGAACTGTAGAAGCAAGGAACTTTAGATGCTGGTTTACATAAAAAGACACAAACTGCTAGAGTAACTCAGCGGGTCAGGCAGCTTCTCTGGAGAATATGGATAGGTGACATTTCCAGTTGGGATACTGATTTAGTAAGTTTGAAGAAGGATCTTGACTTGAAATGTAACCTACCCATGTTCTTCTGGGTTACTGTCTAACCCACTGTTACTCCAGCAATTTGTGTCTCTCTTTGTCAGTACTGATTGGATCACTCTGCAAAGAGGTGGCAGAGTTAAAGGCCAAAAGGTCTCTTTCCAACACCTCTGTGGTTATACTCTATTCAACACTACTGCTGTTAGGTGCTGCAGAAAGGAACTGCAGCTGCTGTTATATATCAAAGAGAGACACTAAGTGCTGGAGTAACTCAGCGGGTTAGGTAGCATCTCCGAAGAAAAATGAATGGATGACGTTTCGGGTTGGAACCCGTCTTCGGATTCTGAGACAGTCTGAAAAAGGGTCCTGACCCAAAATGTCACCCATCCTTTTTTTCCAGAGATGCTGGCTGGCCCAATGAGCTACTTCAGCACTTGTGGCTATTGTTGAGTGCTGCCTGGCCTGCTGAGTTCCTCCAGAAGTTTGTTTTTTTGCTCAACGTTCCATAATCTGTAGTCTCTTGTGTATCCAACTATATCCAACAGTGAAATCCGCCCCTTATTCAGTCTTTGCCATGCTCAAATTCATGCAGCTTGATATTTCTGAGTTGAAAACTGGAATTTTCCATTTACTGCCTATTTTGGGGTTAACATTTTTTTAGTCTGTATCACTTAATTTCTCATTCTAAGTGGGCGGAAAGACGTGCCTGCAACATTTACAGTTACATAATACCAACTATTTGCAGTTCATCATTATACATTTCACACCTTTCTGGGAAGGGCTGTTGTTTTCTTCCACACATTGTTGGATGAAGAGACCTAGTTTGACACAGGCTCTAATGTTTTGTAATAAAAAAACAATGGCAATAACTTGCATTTGTGGAGAAAGTAGTGTTATGGGTCAGGTCAATGATATACTTGGTAAAGTTGATGATACCATAACTTTTAACCAAGTGCAGATGCAAGGAAAGAGGGTGATGCACAAAAGAACAAAAGGAAATGTTTGTGGTGGAGTTCATGACAGGAGGAATAAAAGGTATGACAAATGGGCATGATAATGGTTCAAGTTAAGCAACAAAGGATGTCCAGAGGAATTGCAAATGGCAATTCATTATCTGAAATTAAGACCACATAAAAATGCTGGAGATACTCAGCATATCAGGCAATATCTACTGTGTGAAAAAAAAAAAAATTCAAGTAGTAGAGACAAGAAACTACAGATGCTAGTCTACAAAAAAAGTCACAAGGTGTTGGAGCAACTCAGCAGTCTTTTGAAGTGAGATGTCTGTCGGGGAATGTGGTCGACTGACCCGCTACAGACTTCAGGAGTACGTCCTGAGGGACGCACTGAAGCTCGGTGCAGCCAACGCCAAGGCTCGGTGTGGGAGGGCCACAGTCTAGGTTCCTTCCGCTGCTGGACTTGGGGGGCAGGGTGTGGTTGAGACGCCCCTCAAAATAAGGGAAGGGATTCCACGCCAGTGGACCACGAGTGCAAGGGTGGGGGATAAATTTGTGAAATTTAAGCAACGTATGTAGACTGTATTGAATATTTTGTATAGCCTCCGAAAATGTCAGATGAATTTTTTGCATGGTTCATGTATTGTATATATTTATTACCTGAATAAAGTCTATTTTGAAATTTAAAAAAAAACCTCAGCAGTCTGTTGAATGTTGATTACAAGATCCTGTCTAAGGCCATCACCAACCAGGGCAAGTCTGCTCTGGGACGGGTGATCCACCCGGATGAAACCTGTGCTGTATTTGGCAGGAAAATCTCAGACAACCTGACGCTGCCGAGAGATACCATTGCCTACGTGCAGGATAGACGGGTGGATGCCTGCCTAGTCAGCTTCGACCAGGAGAAGGCCTTTGACAGGATATCGCAAAGGTTAATGAGGGACGTGCTCTCCAAAATGGGCTTTGGGGAGACAATCAGAAATTGGATCCAACTACTCTACACGGATATCTGTAGTGCAGTCCAAATCAATGGGTGGGAATCAGACAACTGCCCGTCAGGTCTGGAGTCAGGTAGGGTTGCCCTCTCTCCCGTCTTGTTCGTCTGCTGTATTGAACCTTTTGCCGAGTTCATCAGGAAGGACGTGAGCATAAGAGGAGTGACATTGCCAGGCAGTGGGGGCACAGGTCAAAACCTCCCTGTACATGGATGATGTCACCGTCTTCTGCTCTGATCCAGGGTCGGTCCGCAGATTGATTAGGATCTGCGACCAGTTTGAGTCGGCCACGAGAGCCAGGGTGAACCGCAGGAAGAGCGAGGCTCTTTGGGAATTGGTCCGACCGATCTTCCGTCCCCATCACCATCAAGCCTGACTTCTTGAAGGTGCTGGGGATCTGGTTCGGGGGGGGGGGGGGGGGGGGGCTGAGGCATGTGACAAGAATTGGCTGGAGCGGATAGCGAAAGTGGGGAAGAAACTGGAGCTGTGGAAGCAACACTCCCTCTCTCATCGGGTACGAGTTGCCTGGGCTGCTGTATTTGGTGCAAGTGTGGCCTGCGGGCTGTCTTCCAGTTCATCTGGGGATCGAGGATGGACTGGGTGCGTCGGGCCACAATGCACATGTCAGCAGAGAACGGGGATAAAAGCGTGCCCAACGTCGCCCTCACCCTGATGGCCACTTTTGTGTGTGGTTGCATCAGGTGGAGCGTATGGTCAAGGCACGAGGGCACTAAGGGTCATTACCTGTACGAAGCGCAGATGCCTCGCAATGTGCCATTCAGCTGGACATTGCTGCACCATCTGTCGCTCATGAAAGGTTCTTCCGGACCAACACCTTTGACCACAAGTCCATCGGGCAGTGGTCATGACTCCATGGATCCTGTGGCGTAGTTCCCAGAGCAGACTGCATAGCTCGTCTGGCAGAACTCAGTGAGGGGACAGTCAGATCCTTCCTGCACCGTCGGAACCTCACTACCAGCACACGCTGCCCTCGGGACGGCTGCTATGGAGAGAAGACGGTTACCCACATCTTTGCAGAGTGGAGAGTTTGGAGAGGTTTGCAAGGGTCCCTGTCAAGTCAAGTCAAAGTCGGAACCTCACTACCCTAAAAGAGTTTATTGTCATGTGTCCCTGACAGGACAATGAAATTCTTTCTTTGCTTCAGCACAACAGAGCATAGTAGGCATTGACTACAAAACAGATCAGTGTGTCCATATACCATTATATACGTAAATACACACATGAATAAATAAATCGATAAAGTGCAAATAACAGATAAAGGGGTATTAATGTTCAAAGTTTTGTCCGAGCCAAGTTTAATAGCCTGATGGCTGTGGGGAAGTAGCTATTCCTGAACCTGGTCGTTGCAGCAGTCTTAGCAGGGATGAGTGTAGGCCTGGGTGGTGTGGGTCCTTGATGATGCTGCCAGTACCTTCTACCTGAGAAGGCGCTCAAGTTGCCGAACCAAGCCACGATGCAACCGGTCAGCATGCTCTCTACTGTGCACCTGTAGAACTTAGAAAGAGTCCTCCTTGACAAACCGACTCTACGTAATCTTCTCAGGAAGTAGAGATGCTGATTAGCTTTCTTAATAATTGCATCTGTGTTCTCAGACCAGGAAAGATCTTCAGAGATGTGCACGCCCAGGAATTTGAAGCTCTTGACCCTTTCAACCATCGGCCCGTTGATATAAACAGGACTGTGGTCCCGATCCTACTCCTTCCATAATCCACAATCAGTTCCTTGGTTTTGCTGGTGTTGAGGGACAGGTTATTGTGCTGGCACCATATGGACAGTCGCTCGATCTCTCTTCTATACTCTGATTCATCCCCATCAGTCATACATCCCACAACAGTGATGTCGTCGGCGAACTTGATGATGGTGTTTGCACTATGACCGGCTACGCAGTCATGAGTATAGAGTGAGTACAGCAGGCGGCTGAGCACGCAGCCTTGAGGTGCTCCCGTACTGATTGTTATCGAGTCTGACACATTTCCACCAATACGAACAGACTGTGGTCTGTGAATGAGGAAATCGAGGATCCAATTGTGGAGGGATGCACAGAGACCCAGTTCTGCGAGTTTGGTAACCAGCTTGGAGGGGATGATTGTGTTAAATGCCGAGCTGTAATCGATGAATAACAGCCTGACATATGAGTTTTTGTTGTCCAAGTGGTCCAGAGCAGAGTGGAGGGCTAGCGAGATCGCATCCACCGTTGATCTGTTGTGGCAGTAAGCGAACTGCAGTGGGTCCAGGTTTTTGTCGAGGTAGGAGTTGATTTGCGCCATGATCAACCTCTCAAAGAACTTCATCACCACAGGCGTTAGTGCCACTGGTCGATAGTCATTGAGACACTCTTTGGTCTACCCGCGTTGTTGACCGCCCAGTGAAGCAAGATGTCTGTTGTGGAATTTTGCCAACTGGCCCACTGCAGACTGCAGGAGAATGTGCTGAGGGGCGCACTGAAGCTCGGTGCAGCCAACACCAAGGCTCGATGGGGGAGGACCGCAGTCTAGGGTCCTTCCGCTGCTGGACATGGGGGGCAGGGTGTGGTGGAGATGCCTCTCAAAATAAGGGAAGGGATTCCACGCCAGTGGGCACATGAGAGGCAAAGGTGGGGGGGGAGATAAACAGTATTGAATGTTTTGTATAAGCCATATAACCGAAAAATGTACAGCACGGATGGAAGGCCCTTTCGGCCCTTTTGCCGACGGTTCATGTATTGTATATATTTATCTACCGTTGGAGACACCCCATAAAGTCTATTAGGTGATTTTTTTTTTAAACTCACAAGGGAGGCAAGGGTGCCTGCTTTAAGGATAGTTGCAAACTATTATTTACTTTTAATGACACTACATGTGTTGAGTTATGAATCTGTGGAATTCTCTGCCACAGAAGGCAGTGGAGGCCAATTCATTGGATGTTTTCAAGAGACAGTTGGATTTAACTCTTATGCCCCTGTCCCACTTAGGAAACCTGAACGGAAACCTCTGGAGACTTTGTGCCCCACCCAAGGTTTCCGTGCGGTTCCCGGAGGTTTTTGTCCTCCGGCAACCACCATCAACTAGCATTGCAACCGGCTTCGACTAAAAAACTTACCTATTTTTAAAACGGAAATCACTTTCGACCATTAGGGAGACTGACAAAACCCTCCGGGAGCCGCACGGAAACCTTGGGTGGGGCGCAAAGTCTCCAGGGGTTTCCGTTCAGGTTTCCTAAGTGGGACAGGGGCATTAGGGCTAACGGAATGGGGGAAAAGCAGGAACACGGTACTGATTTTGGATCATCAGCCATGATCATATTGAATGGTGGCGCTGCTTCGAAAGGCCTACTCCAGCACCTATTTTCTATGTTTCTAATGAATGTATAGACGCTGAGAATGTCAGAGGAGGTTTTTGCACTGTTCTTGCTTTGTATATATTTTTAATTCAAATAGAATTTTTCTTTGGAGGTTTTTTTTAAAAACTCAGTGAGTCAGGCAGAATCCTTGGAGAACATTGATAGCTAATGTTTTGTATAGGTAATGTTTGCGGGGGAGGGGGCGTAGGGAAACAAGCTGGAAGAGAGGAGGGGCAGGACAAAGTGTAGCAGGTAAGAGGTGGACTCTCCAATTGTACGTAACTTCTAACAATCCCCCCACCCCCCTCACTTTTCTCCCCCACATCCCGTTTCTTCTACTTCCTCCCTTGTACACCACCTGGACTCGGATCTATTTCCCCCTCTTCCTCCCCCTACATTTCCTCTTCTGATTTCACAATTCACAGCTCTTCAATCCTTTTGTCTCACATCTTCTGTCTTTTCGTCAGGTGCTTTGTCCATCTCACTGCCTAGCAAAATCTCCCCTCACCTATGTTCATCTATTACCTGCCATGCTTTGTCCTTCCCCTTCTCTCTTCCGGCTTTCCTTCCCCACCCCTACAATCAGACTGAAGAAGGATCCCAACCCAAAACGTTACCTATCCATGTTTTCCAGAAATGCTGCCTGACCTCAAACCCTCTGTGTCATTTGTTAATCCTTTAAAACTTTGGTTCTAAATATCTGAAATTGTTGACCATCCAAAATTAAAGACAACGTAGATACTGGAAATCTGATATTTTAAGTCTAGGGAGTTTTAAATGGGCTAGGTAGCATCTGTGGAGAGATAAACAGAATTAGCATTTCAAGGTAGATGAACTCTGAGATGTTAATTCTATGTTTCTCTTCAGTAATATTGTCTCATTTGCCAGAGAGAGAAGGTGAAAAGCTGAATCCTAAGCACTGCGCTCTGTAGTTTCCCAGATCCCATAAGCTAGATTCAGTTCTGACCTCCTGTGTGGCCTTGAAATTTAACTATCTCCCTGTAATTTTCCTTTGGAAGATCTATTTTCTGTCGCATCCCAAAGATGTATGCATTGGGAGTTAAATTGGCCAATGTATATACCTGTAGCGGAGGTGTCCAAAATTGGCGGGGAAAACTTCAGTGTAGCAATAGGAGGTTCAGAGGAATCTGAGGAGGAATTTTGCACCCAGAAAATTGTTGGAATTTAGTTTTGTTTAGTTTATTGTTAGGTGTACCAAGATACATTGTAAACCATTTTGTTTTTGTTTCTGAAACACACTGGCTGAGGGGCGCAGGAGTCATGTATACTCACAGCATTTAATAAGTACTTATAAGAGCACTTGAATAGTTAATGCTTAGGAGGCCATAGACCAAGTGGTGATAAATGGGATATGAATAGTTGGGGACGAGATGATCAGCAGGCAGGATCAAATAAGATAACATGGCTCCCATAAGTTCTTCAATATCGATGACACCCACCTGTATTGCAGAACAGAGGTTAGAGGGAATTGCATTTACAGAAAACTATCCATGCCATGATGTTCTGTAATGTTAAGCTGCTTCATCTGTGCATTTGCCAAGATATGTGAATTGAAAATAAAATTTAAATCGACTTACAGATTTGTAAGTTCCTTAAAGAAAACTTTCCATCAGCCAAAACACAAGGATCACCTGTATTATATTTTAGATGGGATTAATATTAGGATAATTTGAATGTTACCATGATTAGGGTAACATGAAGGGTCTGATACCAGTCAAAGAAGTCAAGTTAAGTTATATGGAAGGCAAGCAAAAAGGAACATTTCTATGTGGAAAAAAAAGCTGCTTGAGGCACTCAGCAGGTCAGACAGCATATGTGGAGGGAATGGTCCGAATATGTTTCGGGTCAGGATCCTATTTCAAAAGTTGCTCAGTTCCTCCAATAGTTTGTTTTTTTGCTCAACATTCCATCTTCTGAAGTCTTGTGTCTCCAATTTGCTACTCCACTGTGAAATCTCCTCAAATACACCCACTTTGAAGAAGTGAAGTAGAAGAGTCTGAAGAAGGGTCTCGACCCGAAACGTTGCCTATTCCTTCGCTCCATAGATGCTGCCTCACCGGCTGAGTTTCTCCAGCTTTTTTGTCTACCTCCCACTTTGAAGAAGTTCTCCTCTCTCAGACAGTTCAGAAGAGACCTTCTCTCGCTGCTCAGTCACTTTCATTTCCACGGCGCTCGTGCACTTCAACTATGTTCTCACCCAGTCTGAGGAAGGGTCCCGACCCAAAATGTAATCTATCCATGTTCTACAGTGAGGCTGCCTGATTCATTGAGTCACTCAAGCACTTTGTATGGGTTTTTTTTCTCACGGACAGCACCCATGGTCAGGATCGACCTGGGTTTCTGGCACTGTAAAGCAGCAACTACCACCGTGCCGCCCCTTTTCGGCCAAAAAAAGTCCTTCCTCAGAATATGTCTTTGCCACAACTGAGTTCCTCCAGCAGTTGGCTTTTTTGCTCAAGACTCCGCCATCTGCAGTCTTTTGCGTCACGACTTCCCTCTTGTGCTTCATCAGCCATCAATACACATTTGCTTGTCTGCATGCACACTTGCAGCATGCTACAAACAGAAAGTTTGGTCTTGGAGACATGACTTAATGAAAATGTCAGCACTAACAAAAACGTTGATTGGTTTCTTCTGTGCCGGAGATTTCAATGATTCTTCCCGTTCTGATTGAAGATCCCCAATGCAATACTTTCATTCTGTTTTTCTTTCTCAAACTATGAAGCTCCGCCAAGGCTGTCTGTGCCACTTTAGGCTATTTTGGATCTATCACCATTCTTCCAATCTACCTTGTTTTGGCAGTCACACTTTTTTATCTCCACTTTCTCTGCAGTGGTAACATTGTCTTCTGCACTCTGTTTATTTCCTCTTTGCAAAACCTGTTGTACTCATGTAAAATATGAGCTGCATGTATAGAATGCAAAACACTTTTTCACAGTGTTTTGGTGCAGGTGATAATAATGAACTAATATCAACATCAATGCATAACCCATGGACATCTGTGAGGCAGTAAAAGTAAGTAAAAAACCAGCAGATGCTGGAAATCTGAAATAAAAATTGAAAATGCTGACGAAGGGTCACAGATACAAAACATTATGTTTTACTTTCCACAGATGCTGGCTGACTTGCTGAGTATTTCCAAAATGTTCTGTTTTTAGAAAGTGTGAACCAGGCTCCTATTTCACTTGTCCATGCTTCTATATAACATAAAATTGGGCTTACAAATGCCATTCCCCCACTAACATTTACTGCGACCTATTCTCCCCACAACCCGTCATCTTGATTTGCTTTGATTTGATTCAACTTTATTGTCATTATTAAGTAAGAGACAACAAAATGCTATTTCCCGTAGTCATACAAATAAAAAACAAAAACACAGAACACGATAGTCCACAACACAAACATCCCCACAGCGGCACCAAAGTTCCCCACTG
Source organism: Okamejei kenojei (assembly GCA_035221665.1). NCBI lineage: Eukaryota > Metazoa > Chordata > Chondrichthyes > Rajiformes > Rajidae > Okamejei > Okamejei kenojei. The sequence continues at coordinate 97,343,173 of CM069134.1, forward strand.
TGAGGGAAGGAACCAAAGTCCCGTCAACCTCCTCGCTGATGTTCCCCAATGTTCACCCGTGGTCATGGCCTCCCGAACACCCCGCAGTCGCCGCTACGGGCGGCCCGATATTCAGGCCCTCTCGCCGGGAACGATGGAACCCCGACGTCGAACAGAAGAACATCCTCAGCAGCCTGGACCTCTGAATCGGCCACCTCCCACCGGAGTCCGCGGCTCCTGAAGTTCATAGGCCAAGCTGGGCGGAGATTCAATGCTGGCGGCCCCCGGGAAAGGGTCCTAGGACTCCGCGATGTTGGTTAGCGCTGCCCGTGCTGGGAGCTCCGCAAACCACAGCTCCGCGATGTCGATGTAACAGGCCCAACACTCCGGAGCTCCAAATGGCGATCCCAGGTGACGCATTGCCCGCTCCACGATGTATCCAGCACTGCGCCGCCGCTGCTGAAGGTCTGCTCTGGTCCCCGGCAGGAAATGCCACGCCAATACAGTTGGTAGGCCGCAAGGGGGGGGGGGGGGGGGCGAGGGCGCGACTCGGATAATAGTCGCATCCTCGCCAGGAAGTGACTGAAATATGGTTCCCACCTACCCCACTCCCCCACATAAAATACCAAAAAAAACCTCCAAAAACATACTTTAAACAACTGAAAATGAAAAGACAGACTGTAGGCGTAGGCAGCCATCAACTGCGCCACGGATCTCACCTACAAACTGGCGGCCCTTTACCTTGACTGATTAAAACACCGACCCATGGTTCTTAGATCATTTGGAGAAGGGTTTCAACCCGAAACGTTACCAGCTCCTTTTCTCCAGAGATGCTGCCTGACCCACTGAGTTACTCCAGCATTTTGTATCTATCGTTGTTTTTAGAAATTGGGAGGAAACTGGAGCCTCCAGGAAAAATGTACAGGAAGAAGAGACAAAAATAGCACCGAAATGCAGGATTAAAACAGGATTCCTGGACTTGTGAGGTGACATTACTGCTAGATATGTCATCATGACTTCCATTTTTCATTCAAATAGGCAACATTGAAAATTGTCCATGTCTTCATACATTGCAATAACATTGGCATTAAAATATTCCATTTCACTGATTGCCTCCTTTATTTCACAGTAATCATCTCACCTGTCTAGGAGGGTACATTGACACCTCAATGTTATATCTCCTTTTACAACTGCATTATTTATTGGGATAAAGACATTGGAACAGAATTAGGCCATTCGGCCCATCAAATCTGCTTCGCCATTTGATCACGGCTGACCTACTTTTCCCTCTCAACCCCCATTTTCCTGCCTTCTCCCGGTCACATATGATACCTTTACTAATCAAGAACCTATCAGTCTCCACTTTATAAATACCCAATGATTTGTTCTCATCAGCCGTCTGTGACAATGAACTCCACAGAATCACCACCATTCAGCGCCGCACAGTGGCGCAGCGATAGAGTTGCTGCCTTACATAGACAGACTTGGGTTTGATCCTGAATACGGGTGCTATCTGTACGGCGCTTGTACGTTCTCCCTGTGACTGAGTGGCATTTCCCCAGGTGCACTGGTTTCCTCTCACATTCCAAAGACATGCAGGTTAATTGGCTTCTGTAAATTGTCCCCAGTATGCAAATGGAATTAGTATATGGGGTGATTGTTGGTCAGTGCAGACCCAATGGGCTAACACTATATCTCTAAACGAACCTAAACTAAACCACCCTCTAAGGCTTTGTTAGATGATCATCCATGATTATATTGAATGGCAGTGCTGCCTCGAAGGGCTGAATGGCCTACTCCTGCACCTATTTTTTTATGTTTCTATCCTCATATACTGCTTGGGGAGTCTGCATCCTGGTGGCATGAACATCGATTTCTCACAATTCTGTTAACCCTTGCTGTCTCCTCCCCTTCCTACCTCTCCCTCAGCCCTCGGGCTCCTCCTCCTTCTTTTTCCTTCTCCCCGCCTCCCCCCACCCTCTATCAGTCTGAAGAAGGGTTTTGGCCCGAAACGTTGCCCATTTCCTTCGCTCCATAGATGCTGCCCCACCCGCTGAGTTTCTCCAGCATTTTTGTGTACCTTAAACACTTTGTCCTTCATTGTCTTCTCTGCTATCTAAACCAACTTGTTTCTGTTTCTCTCTTATTCAATTTTGATGAAGGTTGCTGATCTGAATTCGAACTGATTCTCTTTCCATAGATGCAGCCAGACCTGCTGTCTGCTTTTTTTAAATGGTGGGGAGGTACAGTCCTTATAACACTAATTTTTGGTGTTTGTTTGGGTTCTCCGTCCTCAGAGGTTTTTAGATCATTCATTTGAATGACTGTCCCAGCAGGAGTGTTTGAGTATTCAGAGGTGTTTTGACAGCCACAGTGTGCTCCCATTGTAACTATGTGATTCTGCAATGTTACTTGCCTTTAATCAAAATGTTAAAGTTCAGTTGATTACATTTGTCATTGAAACTGCAGTTAAATGTTTATTGTTGTCTTTGTGTGCCATTGAAACTGTGGTTAATTGTTGTTGTTGCCTTTGTGTTTAAAGCATATATAAACTCAATGTACTTTGAGTTTGGGAGATTCTACCGATGACAGTCTCAAGGAATATGTCTGTTTCTCTTGACAAATGAAGACTTTTATACCAACCAGGTTTTTGCCTCCGCTAGATTCAGAAGCAGCTACTTTCCCTCAACCATCTGGTTCTTGGACTGACCTGCATATGGTCAACCCTGATCCTACCTCGGCAACAGAACACTATGGACCATCTCTTGCACCACCATGGACATGTTTTCAAATTGTGTTATGCACGGCCTTTTCCTTTTCTTGGCAGTATTTGTGTATAATCCGTCTTTTTTTTTGTATCATTTTTGTTTACGTGTTGTCTGAGCCTCTGTATTTGTGATGTTCCTGCAAGCAAGATTATCATTCAACCTGCATATCACATACTTGTCTTGACTTTGATAAAGTTGTACGTTTGTCGCCATTCCAGTATTTCTATTTTTGTATCTTTTTCAGTCATGGTCGGTGAGAGTTAAATATTAGCTTGCGCACCAAGGGTGCTCTTTAGTTTGGTTTTGTTTAGTTTAGAGATACAGCGCAGAAACAGGCCCACCGAGTCTGCGACGACCAGCGATGCCCTTACACTAGCATTATCAGAAGCACTATGGACAATTTATCATCTTTACACAAACTAATTAACCTACAAACTTGCACGAGTATGGGAGGAAACCGGAGCACCTGGAGAAAACCCTTGTGGTCACATGGGGAACGCACAAACTCAGTACAGACAGCACCCATAGTCATGATCGAACCCGGGTCTCTGGTGTTGTAAGGCTGCAACTCCGTCACTGCGCCACCCGTTTCATATACCCACCACCCTTTATGTGAAAAAAATGCCCTCATATTCCTTGCAGACAAGATGACACAACAGTTAAGCCACTGCCTCAATGGGCCAGAGTTCAATCCTGAACTCGGATGCTGTCTGTGTGGAGTTTGCATGTTCTGCCTGTGACAATATGTCTCTCCCTCTGGTACTCCGGTTTACTCCCACATCCCAAAGGCTTGTAGGTTGATAGGTCAATTGATCACTAGTGGGGAGATGAGTGGTAGAATATGGGGCAATTGATGAGAATGTGAGGAGAATAAAAAATAAGATTGATGTTAGATTAGTGTAAATGTGTGGCTAATGGTCGGCCTGGACTCATTGATAGATGTTTCATCTGAAAGTCAATACATCTCACTATATTCCCGCTGGACTGTGCAGAAATGTCTGCCTATTTTTTCAGTTCAAAGCTCTGAGGTGAGAGCATAACTTCATCTAAAGTAACACCTAATGGTTAAAGTCAAAGGATATATTCACCGTGGACTGGCTCAGAATTCAGACATTTAACTTTTACTTGGCGCAAATCACTCTGCGACCAACCATAACATTGGTGGTAGAAGTGACCCCGTAAACATTTGTTTAAGGCTTGAGTCATGCAATTAGGATCCCAAGTATTTTGAGCTGTGTCAATGTTGGGCAATTGTTGGCAGCGAACATATTATAAATGAGATACGCACCTACATTATATGAACTGATTATCAAACGCTATTAGTACATTGTAGTTGCCGCGAAAAAGAAACAGCCCGCTATCATGATCTGAGCAATGAATTGATAAGCCGTGGGACGTTGTTCTCACTATTCAAGGTTTATGTCACTGGAATGAATAGTTTCGATTGTGCGGGAAGTCAATGTATCTATGTTACAGCAGCAGCAGAGGGCGCGATTGAACCATTTTAGTGGAGAAACAGTCTTCGAGTTGTTCGCCAGGTTCACATTCAGCATTTTCTATTTGTCTCAATAAGTTCACAAAATGCTTGAAATAATAACAACATCACTACAGACAGCAACCTGGTTTTAGAGATCACTCGAGGATTTCAAGAGCGCTTCACCCCCAATGCTTGGAATTCCAATAGCCAAAGATATTTTTGGAATCATTACAATCGTACCGCTTCGTTTTAACCTTGCTTCAGCATCACTTTGATTGAACGCCCCTAGATTATTCAGAACACATAAAAAAAGATGATAAAAGGTTACGTGTTAAAGGAAAAATAAATACTTTAACGTTAATAACATCTCACCTAAAAAAAAAATTATCGACCACAAAGGCCAGAATAATACATCCATGCCTAATGATTCATGAACCACAGATCCAATATTAATTATATTTACACACATATACGTTTTTTTTTATGAGGGAGACGTGTGTTTATTACGTCTGATGTTGATTTAATATCAGAAATAAATTATTTCCATTTGGTTGAGATGTTGGATTTATTTGGTTTGTTGCTTGATGTGGCGGCAGTGGCAGGGAGTTCAATTAATAGTTTGGCAACACCGCAGGGCACTACGGCACAGCTAACATATATTTAGCTTTTGGTAATGAAAATCTAGTTTTTGTTTTCTTCATTCACGTCCTATTCGGTTCACATTTCAGAGGTTCCAGATGTATATTTCAACCTTTATCATTTCCTTTCTTCCTTATCCCCCTGCCTCCCCATCCCCACTCCTCCCGCATTTATCCATCCTCTCCATCCCCCCATTTTTCCTGCTTCCCCATTCACCCCTCCAGCCCATTCTTTCTTCCTCCCCGCCCGCTCCCTTTTCCCCCATTTCCCCTCCCTTTTCCCCCATTTCCCCTCCCTTTTCCCCCATTTTCCCTCCCTTTTCCCCATTCCCCCTCCATTTCTCCTTCCTGCCCAATTCCCCCCATTCCTATCTTTCTCCTCGCCTCCCCTCCCTCCTTATTTCCCCCTCCCCTCCCTCCTTATTTCCCCCTCCCCTCCCTTCCCATTCCCCCTTCCTTTCTTTATCCTCCGCTCCCCTTCCTCCCCATTTCCAGTCCCCGCATCTTCAAAGGGAAAAAAAGTCACTAGGATATAATAGTCCATTTGGAGTCGATTTACAGAATTAGTGTATGGTAATTATGTAATTCTGAGTTAGATCATATTCACTAATTGTCTGAAATGTCACTTATCTACGTCCTCCAGAAATGCTGGCTGACCCGCCGAGTTACTCCAGCACCTTGTGTCTTTTTTCTGTAAACCAACAACTGCGGTTCCTTGTTTCTTAATCAAAAATGAATAATTGGCGACCTTGTTTTGTTTTTTTTTAATTCATGTGCAGAATTAAAATGACTAATATAAACAGTGGGCATGATACCGTAATCGGCTACAAAATAAGGGCGGGGGGACAAAGGAAAACAGTACTGTTTAATGCACTGCTTAAATTAATTCCGAGGTTAGTACATTATATAGTTTATCGCATTAAATATCTATATTGAATCATTAGCATTATCAAAAAGAAAGCGGCTATGGCAAAACAGGGTCAAGAAAATAGGCGAAATAAACAATAGACATGCTCAATATTGATTAAATTAATCTCCTTCTAAATTTCCCGCAGCCAGCTGGCACTGAATAAGTTAATTATTATTTTACTACGGCACCGCCCTCTGGCCACTCTGCTCCTGAATCTTACAAAGAAAATAGTGCGTCCTTTAACATTTATATTCAGATTGAAAAGTCTCTGCTCCCACCCCGAATGGAGAAGTGATTGTGGAAGTTGTCGGGGGCTTGCGTTTTGGGAGTGGGTGGGTAAGAAGCGAGGGAGGAGTCGGTGTTTGTTACATGTTATGAAATATACATGTTGCAGAAAAAAATTGTTACGAGGAGATGCGTCTTTTTGGCGCCAAAAGTAGGTGTTTGGCGTGGGGGAAGGGAGGACAGGGTAGGGGGCGGGTCTGATTCAAAGCATTAAACCGAGTTACACGCACTCTAGGTTAAAGCACTTTAGTCTAGCAGGGCAGGGAGTGAGAGAGAAAACACACACATACACAGGAGTGCATTGAAAGGAGCCTATAGTGTAGAGCCTATAAACTCACTCAGCCCATCACTGTCTTGCCTCCTATAGACTGTAAAACACCCAAGCTGTGATAGGAGTCTGAGACGGGGAAAAAGTGAAAACAGGCAAGGAAAAGGAAAAAGAAAGCAGGATCTGCTCCGCTTGCTTGTGGAATTTATTATATTGCTGCTCTATTTGAGTTGTCGTGGGGCTCCACTCGTAACGGGAGCCCCTTCTTAAGCCGCTGCTAATTTCTCCGGTAAGTTGCGTTCATTCCCACAGCAATGACTATCTTATGTAAATGGAATTACAGTGCCCAACCCCAGCCGGCGTTTCTACTCGCTGGAACCGGCCGGCGTTTCGTTATGCGGCGTCCCTTTTTATGCAACTTTTTGTAAAATAAAACGTGGATAATTTAAGAAGTGTGGGGAGGTTTATTAGTTTCCGATTTTGACGCGCCTGTTTTTATTGCAAGGTTTAATGTAGAAGTTGTGCAGACTTTGACATAAGCAAGCTTTTTTTTCCCCGTACATAAATGAGCTGCGTCAATGCCTGGCATTTAAAGAGCAGCACTGAGACGTTAGCATATAAAGAGAAATTGTATCAAATGATAGTAAAATAAGGGAGGGGAGGGGGGGGGGGGAAGACATGTAATTTTAATGCATTTTTCACTTGCTTTTGTTGGGATTTTAATTATTTTTTCTCTCTCTGCACACGCCGTCGCCTCTTGGATTTTTTTTTAGAGCAAAATGCCTCTGACTGCTTCTCCTTTCCTCGGGAAAAGCTACAACTATGATTACGACTACGATTCTTTCCAACCGGTTTTCTACGACGAGGAGGAAAATTTCTACCAGCAGCAGCTACCGGCGCCGAGCGAGGATATCTGGAAGAAGTTTGAGTTGCTACCCACCCCTCCCCTGTCTCCCAGCCGCCGACCCAGCTTCAGTCTGTTCCCTTCCAACGCCGACCAGCTGGAAATAGTCACTGAGTTTCTTGGCGACGACTTGGTCAACCAGAGCTTCATATGCGACTCGGACGCGGAGCTGAAATCGATTATCATTCAGGATTGCATGTGGAGTGGTTTCTCGGCTGCGGCCAAGCTGGAGAAGGTAGTGAGCGAGAGGCTGGCGTCTCTGCAGGCATCGAGGAAAGAGTCGGGACCCCCGTGTGTCGATGCATCCTCCCCAGCTTCTTGCAATCATTCGTCTCCGTCTCGGTCCGGTTGCCCGTCACCGCCGTCTGCACCGCCCGCCGCCGACGCTGCTGCACCCCGCCGCCTGGGCTCGCTCGGGCTGGGCGCCGCCTCCGCCTATCTGCACGATCTCAGCGCCGCCGTGACCGAGTGCATCGACCCTTCCGTCGTCTTTCCTTACCCCATTGTGGAGCACAAAGGCGGCCTGCCTCTACCGCCCGGGGACACCACTCCCCCTGCCACGGACACGCCGAGTGACTCTGGTGAGGAGACATTTATCTTTGCACTCTTTATACCGTTTTTAAAGACCGGCTTCTCGCGGGTGGGAGGATGTTGGCTTGTTGTTAAGGTTGCCTTTAAATACGTGCATTGTTAATTGAAACATTGCATTCCTTAGTTAAATTTGTTGAGTTAACATATTTGCCTTTTTAAAAAAAAATTGTAACTCTTTACATTGCGGTCCTGGATTTAAAGAGTTAATTTTCGGTGTTGGAAGCATTGCAGCCTAGAGCCGGGTCTAGTTGTGCGACTGGTTTATGTTTTTTGCATATGGGATTTTTGGTTGCATTTAATACTTGAGACGGGGGCTGGACAAATGCATTTTTTTTTTTTTTTTGCGCAGATTTATTTTCCGCTTTTGCTGGCAGAGTTACGCGGGTCGTTCCAGGACAAACTGGTAGAACGTATAATGAGGCTGCGCAATCCAGCCTTTGAAGGAGGCGTCAGCCTTCAGCCTTGTATTTTGGGGAAATAAAGTTTTCCCAATATGACTTGTTTCGATCGGCTTCTAGATTCTGTGGCAGGAACTGTCTTGGAAGTGGGAGGGACAGAGTGGGAAGAGCTGGGTGCGGATGAATAAAGCGTCGTTGCGCAAGATCCTGTAATCTAATGCAAATATCAGCTGACAGAGGCCCGCTGGAGGGAATCGCTCCCTTTGCCATCGTTGCGAATCTGGGCATAGACACGTGAATTGTCTTTAAACGGTTTTTTTATTCTCTCTCCCCATGTATAGAAGAAGACCAAGAGGAGGACGAGGAGGAGGAGGAGGAGGAAGAGGAAGAAGAAGATGAGGAAGAAGACGACGAGGATGATGATGAGGAGGAGGAGGAGGATGATGATGAAGATGAGGAAGAGATTGATGTGGTTACTGTTGAGAAGAGGCAGCCTGCAGCCCAGAGATTGGAGCTGAACACAAACACAGCCGGCATCGCCAGGCCCCAGCACACCCCCCTGGTTCTGAAGCGCTGCCACGTCCCCATCCACCAGCACAATTATGCTGCCCCCTCCCCACAGCCCCCCACCAAGCGGTTCAAGGTGGAGAGCAGTCGGGTCCTCAAGCAGATCAGCACCAACAGCAAAGGGAAGTGCCCGAGTCCCATGACGTCGGACTCCGAGGAGAACGACAAGAGGAGGACGCACAACGTGCTGGAGCGCCAGCGGAGGAACGAGCTGAAGCGGAGCTTCTTCGCCTTGAGGGACCAGATCCCGGAAGTGGCGAAGAATGACAGGGCGGCGAAGGTGGTCATACTCAAAAAGGCAACAGAGCACATAGTGTCAATCCAGTCAGATGAGCAGAGATTGATGTCTGAGAAGGAACACTTGAGAAAGAAGCGGGAACAGCTGAAACATAGGCTCGAGCAGCTGAGGAACTCTTGCAAACAGAGATATTAGAAACTCCTCCCTCTTTTGGTTTTATGGACTGCCAAAAGACTTTTTCTGCTGTCCTAATCTCTGCAAGACATTGCCGGTCTGTTCTTAAATAAATAAAATGACTATCTCTGTACTTTGCATGCTTATTGCATAGTAGACTGAAACTACACAACCTTGGCAAAGATGTGCTGTAAAAAGCACTGATTTTTGACCTGGAGATGCGATACTGCCTCATTGTAACTAAAGACTGGGATTATGGGAGTCTCACTTTTTTCTGGAGGGGCGGGGGGAAAATTTACTGTTTATTAGTTTCGCTGTTTTACTTTAATTTACAGATATATTTGTATTTAATGCATTTATTTTTCTTAAAAAAAAACAAAATCCTGAGGTTGACTACAGGTCCAAATAGTTTGAAATTAAACTTTGTTTTATTGCTATTGCAGTTTTGTAAAGAGAAAATTTGTACAGTTCCTAAATTTGTGTAGAAAATGTATTTACTGTTACTATGTAATATCACTTGCTAACAGGTTGCACCTGAGCTACGATGAGGCTTTGTTTGCACCGATTCTCAGTTAGCATGTTGTGCCATAAAAGAATGTTAATCTATTTCCTTGACTGAGTTTTCATTTGAGTTGTTTTCAAAAAAATTATGATTGCTGTAGCCTTTGATATTTCCACTAAAGCTGATTTAAAGAAAATGGGGATTTTGCATGGAATTATTTTCTGACAGAAAGGTGTGTGTGCAGTAAAATTAATGTATCTGGTAATGAGCCTTCATTCCTTGATTTTTGCCACTAAACACAAGGTGATATTGAAAAAAATTCCCACTCCTTCTCTCTCTACATGACATGACTGGTTTAGCAATTGAGCAATGCACCTGTAAGGTTTACTTCAGTGCTAACATTTTATTTATTCTTTTATGAAATTAGCTTGTACATTCTACCACCCCTCTGGAAGTTATTCAACTAATGATGACAGGAAAAGGTGGCTGTGGTAGATACATATTCTGGAGGGAAAGTGATAGATGCAATTCGGAAATTAATCATTTCAATAACTGCCGCCACAGTCGATATTTAATCCAATGTCATAACTTTTGTGAAGTTATTGAAGTACCTGATGTTAAATGAAGATATAGAAATACTTGCACTGCGGCAATCCTGTATAATTTCAGTAGCCTACAGGAGAATCCACTCATTACATTCCATTTGGGTCATTGTCACTTTTACACAATAGTTGGGTGTGAAAGTATCCTCATTCCATCATCGCAGTATAGCATTTGATCTTTATCGCCAGGCTGAGGTCCACATTATAGATCACCGAAGGTATTTGATGGAAATGCTGCTTTTGGATTAAATGAAGGGTTGAAGTGATTAGTATAACTTTACACTTGTGGGCCTTCACTACGAGGACTAATTTGTTAGTGAGGTTGTATTTATAATCAGGTTTTGCAGACAAAGATACAAAGGTTGAGTGCTCTTACTAATGGGTGCAGCATGTCTTTGACCTTGATGTTCACCTTTGTTCTTGGCTTACGATAGACCAGCCCCTGCTGTGTTTTGGATATAGGTGGTCTTGACAATTCTGAAAAATCTTCAGATGACTGAGTTGTAAACAAGTTGCTGGACCTCCACTACTCCTTCCACTCATTACAAAGCACCTTGACCTTCAGGTACTATTTCTTTATCCTTTGGTTTACAATCCAAGAATGCCTTGTGGCTACTTATCTTCTGGATCTGAAGGAATTCATTTACTAGTCATGTTAGATACACCTCTTCCAGTGCTGATGCATCCACTGATTGGAGTTCTGCTGATTGAGGCATTGGCTGAGGAGACCGTTCACTGACTTTCTTTCTGACCGTTGCTGTTCTGGGTTAAGGCTACTAGAGAGAATAGTCAATTAGTCATTGATCAGTCTTCCCGACCTTGTGTACCCAGCACCTGTTGTGACCTGTATAACAGAGATTCAGGTTCCTGCTCATCAATGGCCATCTAATCAGGTGTCAGTGCCTCAGAGTTGTATCTTTGATGAAATTGGATGTTTATCTTAAGATGCAAGACTAAAGGGGGCTCTAGGAATTGGATTTTCCTACTCCTATCTCATTGCAGCTTTCTTGGAGATTACATTTGTTCCTGATAATGAAGAATGCTAGAAGGATTAGGATTACATTAGTTCAAGAAAGCACCTTACTGGGCAACCAGAATGAGCATTAACACCACATCTCATGACAATGATAATAAAATCCAAATATTTAAATGTGACTAATAAAGAAACTGAAGGAAATAAGTGGGGAATATTAAATCTATACAAATAAATAATGAACCATTGCCATTTGCATTGCACCATCCCAGGGGATTTAATACAATACAATACCATAGTGTTGTCTTGGACAGTCAAAAATGTTGAAAATCTGAAAGGGACGACATAGTTCAATGTCATTGGAATATTTTATATACCGTCCTGTGTGGAACAAGACCAAGATTGAATATGCACATGATCTTTCCCCAGGGAAGGAACACCAAGAACTAGAGGGCATAAATTTATGGTGAGGGGTAAGATAGAACCCAAGGGACATCTGTAAAAGCAGAGGATCGCACATATATAGAACAAGCTACCAGAGAAAGTGGTTGAGGCAGGTGCCATAACAATATTAAAAAAACCCCCCAAAACATTTGGATAGAAAAGCTTTGGAGTGAAATGGGTCAAATGGCATTAGCATAGATGGTAGACAAAAAATGCTGGAGAAACTCAGCGGATGAGGCAGCATCTATGGAGAGAAGGAATAGACGACGTTTCAGGTCGAGGCAGTTTAGTTGATGTGGAAAGGGTAGGCAGAAGGGCCTGTTTCCATACCGTATGACTGCGATTGTGACTGCGTATTGGGAGTGACTTTTCCACACCCAAATTGCTCGAAATCATTTAGAAGAAAGATACTCATCTATATCCAGGAGCAAGATAATATTACAGGTTGAATCTTAGGTACGTTTCACACAGTACAATGCATTAAATATTCCAATGGTATTTAAATACATTTCTGCTATGATGACTTCAGATTTGTCGCATAATTTAAAAAAAAACGTAGTATCAGGGATACCCTGAAACCTCCCATCTCATCAATTGCACCTCGATTGAGAAATTGTAATCAACATCTGTTTTGTTTTCTCTCTCTGTAGTAGAAAGTGAATTAATTCCCTTTGTGGGTGGTGGTGGGGGGGGGGAGAGCTGCAGTTCCTTCCTCTTTCAACACGGTGCCAGATATTAATACATAGAAGTAAGAGTGGGCATTTGAACGACTGACGGCTGTAGTGGTTGCAATGCCTGCTCGCTCGCTCTGAACTGGGAGTTCCCTCCCCGCCCGGGGGAGTTCCGTGACGTCAGGCGCTCGCGCCGCCGCCGCCGCCGCGCGACGTTCCATTGACGTCGCGAGCGAGGCGTGCGAGCACATGGAATAATGATGGAGGAGCGACAACCTGCAGCGCATGGAGAAAGGAGCTCTGGCCGCCTCTCGCATTGGAAATACCCCCTGTTTGACAACCAGAAACCCTTTGCAACTGCAAGCCATCTCCTCCCAGTCTCCACTGGCAATGAAGGGGAATTATTACGCAGTGGGAGCATTTTATTGTTGTTTCCAACTGCCCATTTGTGTTATTGGTATTTTTTTTTGTTTAACTTGCATTGATGCACCGGAAAAGTGGACCACTGGAGTGAGTTATTTATATTATTATTTATCTTCTGCTTGGTGTGGGCATTGTACGGCTTTTCTGTTGTTGCATTGTTAAATCCGATCGGGCCATAATCTTGCTGTGATTTGTTTTTACAGTCACAACAGAAACCAATATCTACTTTGAATTGCAGTCGATTTAATCGTAGGCCTTGTTAAAACATTGCAATAGTTCTTTGTCTTTTGGTGGTGGGTAGATTTGAAACCGATGAATGGTGCACGGAAGGTTTACTAACGTGAGCTCTTAAAATGTAGTACAGTACTTTCCATCTGCAGTTTCCACCGTTCCTGATTCCTTTAGACTTTTCCAACGGTTTTCTCTTTTACATTATTTGTTAACTTTTTCTATGTATATTTTAAGACTTTCCAAATACAGGTTTGTGGTATACTTGTGGTTCCCAGCACGTTTGTGCATGGAACAAAAGAGAAGTGTAGTCATTCCATCTTATTGTGTTCTTTAACCCCCCCCCCCCCCCCCCAAATGTTTTTGTGTAACTGGATTGTGGTAGTTTTAAGGTTTCTGGAATACTTATGCACGCTTTGGAATGCTGCAATCAGAACTTGCTCGGCAAAATTTGATGTTAATACTTTGCATCCAAACGAAAATGAAAGCCTATTAACCGTTCTAAGCAAAGAGCCCGATTTTTTAAAAAAATGCAATACTAATTTCTGCTATAATGCGTCTCGTTGATGGTGTTGGAGCTTGTTTTTTTCCTATCCGGCCTCCCCACCATAGTAGTGCAGGAGATGGTCATTGCAGGAGGCGGGGATTATGAATTGGCACTTCCTGCATTACCTAACCTTTATCAGTCGTTGCCTGAGATTCAGGGAAGCACTTTATTCCAGATTGGAAGAAACATCACCTTAAACCCATAGGAAAATAACCGGGCAGTTAACATAGCGGGGGGAGATTCAATTCCAATCATAATTTTGTCACTTTTAATCAAAGAGCACAACAATGAGTATTATTGCTGATTTTGTGATATCAAACATCAAATTTAATTTTGCTTTTCCTGTCGCTTGTACAAATTATCAGTCTTCATAAGTAGGATTTGGACTTTTTGCAATGTGTTGCATACTCTTCTTGACGGATGATTGTGATCTCAGTTGTTCAGTTCTTTGCAACATAATTGATGTTACAAGGTTTAATTTTTGCAACACAGACCATGTAACAATGCTGGTTGATTGTTTTTTTCAGACAATATTGTTTCATCCTCTACCAAGGTTGATACTGTAAACGGTACCTGCATGTGTAACCACAGCAAACCTCTAGGAACTCGGTGTTCCTCCACATCTGGGCTCTTGTGCATTCTTAATATTCTTAGATCATCATTGGCTTATGTCATCAGCTATCTGTGTTAAGTCCCTGTCCCACTTTCCCGAGTTACTCACCAACTCTCCCAAGTTTTCCCTTTGATTCGAACTCAGGAAATGTCCGGTAACAGACCTCCCAACTATCCCGCTTTTGGCGGGATATTCCCGCTTTTTTTAGGTTCCCTTTCCCGCCATCCCGATTTATACCCTAATTATCCCGCTAAAATTCCTTCCTCCCGTGGTGAACGCCGGCGCCAATGTGTCCCCCGTTTGCCGGCCCGCGCGATCAGCGGCACTTTGCCGGGCCCAAGTGGCCGCGCGTGCGCAGCAGAGATGCCAACTGGTACGGATTTCCCGTAATTTCTACGGAAAATTGGCCAATTTACCGGCGGTACGATTTCATATCGTAAATCCCGGATTTTGCCGATTTTAAGTTTAGCACAATACTTGTGTGTGTTTGGGAGTGTGTGTGTGAGTGCCAGTGATGGAAATGGGGGGGGGGGGGGGGGGGGGGGGGGTACGCAGAGGGACGGACGTTCTCCTACGTTCCAGTTTCCAGTTTCCATCCTGTGCATGATAATTCCCAGCTTTATCCTGCGCTACTTAATCCAAGGACGAGTGAACAATCGGACAGATCACGGCTCTCAGAGGCTCCCACGCGCGACAAACGCGCTGAAGAGGTTATCCTCTCCTTCCTCCTCGCTGGGTACACAAAAGCAGGAGAAACTCAAACTCAGGCGGGTGCAGCAGCATCTAAGAGCGAAGGAGAAGGCGAGAAGGCGACGTTTTTTCGGGTTTTCAGTCCTGAAGAAGGTCTGAATGGTCTCGACCCTAAACGTCGCCTATCTCCTTTCTCCTTAATGCTGCTGTACCCGCTAGTTTCTCCAGCTTTTTGTGTACCCTCGATTCCTCCAGCATCTGCAGTCCTTCTTTAAATATTTTCTCCTCGCGGCCCTTGCAGCTTCGCCCCTCCCATCGCCTGCCGGCCCACTCAGCTGCGGGGTTTCCAGATAGTCAGAGGCCGCTTCTGTCTCTCTCTCCGCATTTTGCAGCCCACTCACATCTCGCCCGGGGCTCCCATCCAACCAACCCCCCCCCCCTCTTCTCCACCCCTCCCCTCTCCTCCCTCCCTTCCTCTCTCACCCCCTCTACCCGTCACAGGGGACGACCTTCTCTCCGAGGAGGTAACGGATCGTCTGTCCACCCCCCACCCCGGCCCGGCCCGCTCACTGTCACGCTGGTGGGTGCGCTTTTTTACCTTTGCGGAAGCCATGATGATCGGCTGGTCACCCCAGCTGCTTTTCACTGTCCTCAGATCGCTCCATCCTCGCTCAGGCCCCTGCGGGCTGCCGCCCCGCCCCTCTCCTCTCTCTCTCTTCCTCACTCTCTCTCACCCTCTCTCTCTGTCGCTCTCACTCTCACTCTCTCATCTCACTCACCCCCCCTCTCTCTCCCCCCCCTCTCTCCCCCCCTCGGTTCTCCCCCCCATGCCTCGTCCCCCCCTCCCCCCCATGCTCTCTCCCCCTCTCTCCTCCCCCATGCTCTCTCGCTACCCCCCCTCTCTCACTCTCTCTCCACTCTCTCTCACCCACTCTCTCTCTCTCCTCTCTCCCTCTCCTCTCTCTCCCCTCCCCCCTCTCTCATCCCACCTCTCTCCCCCATCCACCCCCCCTCCACTCTCCTCTCCCCCCCTCTCTCATCCCTCCCCACCCCCCCCCCTCCTCTCTCTCTCCCCCTCCTCTCCCCTCCTCCCCCACCCTCACCTCCCCCCTGCCCACCCCCCAGCAAATTAATAACATTAATAAAATATCAAGGGGACTAGTGGTTGGTGTGAAGGAACTGCAGATCAAAGATACTAGTATCTTTGCTGAAGATCAGCATGATATCTTCCGATTTAAATCGTAATTTCGATGGAAGATTATTGTTTTCCTATTTTAATTTTTTTGCGCCCGATTATTTGTTGGCCAATCAACGACTGTCTCTAAGGGTTTGCGTCCAATCACCGACCAGCTACCCTTAAAATTCCCGTCCAATCAATAAATCGGTTCTCCTCCTGCCCAATCAGCCGCCGTCTCCAAGGGCATTGTGTCCAATCACATAATGCGCTGGTCACTTGGCACCAATCAATAAGAGTAGAGGAAGGAAGAAAGTCTCCTAGGGGCCTTTTGATCAATCACCGACCTGCTTCCCTCACTAAAGCAGACGATGGCTGCAGCCAACACACACACACAGACAGAGACAGAGTCCCCCCCCCCCCCCTCCTTCCCAACCTCACTTCACGGAGGGTACACAAAAAGCTGAGATAAACTCAGCGGGTGCAGCAGCATCTAAGGAGCGAAGGAGATAGGCCGACGTTTGGGGCAGTTCCTTCTTTAAAACTCACTTCAACGGACCCAGAGAACCCTTAGTCCTAAACCCATTTCCATCACTGAGTGTGTGTGAGTTGTCTGTGTGTGTGAGTGTCGCGTATATGTGTGATTGTGTGTGTATAAACATATCAAGACATATTGATAATGAACTCGTTCATCCATCTTTCAATAGAGCATTTTCAATGGTGAGTTAATACATGTTTTATGTAATACCAACTAATGAACATACAGGTATGTTAATGTTAACATTATGCGCTAATCGCTTGCCTGTGGGAGCTGCGCTTGCCATCAATGCAGTAAAAAAAATTGCTTTGCGCAAAAAAATTACTGAATTTTGTCTCCAAATTACTGATTTTTAGCCTTATGATTACTGATTTGTGCTCTGGAAGGTTGGCATCTCTGGCGCAGTGGGTGAGGGTTGCCGGGCCCCAGTGGACGCGCGTGCGCAGTGGGGGAGGGTTGCCGGGCCCCAGTGGCCGCGCGTGCGCAGTGGGGGAGGGTTGCCGCCTGGCTCCATTTCGAGCCACGCCACGCCCGGCCCAGAGCCCCGGCGGCGCCGGCCCGCGCGATCACGGCACTTTCTTGCCGCCAGCCGGCCGCTCGCGCAGCCCCATCCCGGGCCTCCCCCCCCCCCACCCCCACCCAGTGCGGCGCGCAGACCCGCCGGCAACCTGGCCAAGTGCGCATGTGCCGCACCCGCCCGCCGGCAGCCCGCTGAATCTGCACCAGTGCGCAGCTGCGCATAGCCCGCCGGCAACAACCCCAAGTGATAAAGAAAATGAAGGTGAGTCTAGTGCCAAGTTTTATCAAAGTTTAACAAAGAATTAATAAATGTTTCAGCATACATGTACCTTTTTCACATTTTGGCATTTAAAATACTTCTTCACAATTTAAATTTGTGACATTGGACCCCGAATAGGGCGCCGCGTACATATTATGAAATTTTCATTTAAAAATAATGAATTTTGAGGGGAAATATTATGAATTTTGACAATCAATGTTGGAGTCTGGGGGTAATGTCGGTAGCGAGCTCGTAGGAGCCCATAGAATGTTTCGTAGTGGCTCGTAATGCCACCAGTAGGAACTCGGGGCATCAGGTAAGTCAGGATGTTTTTTCAACATGTGGAAAAATGTCCACGAGTAAAATAAAAATAGCCCCGAGTTCCTACGAATGGCTATTACCGTAATTCTCTGAGTTCGAAACAAGAGGAAATCTTGGGAGAGTTCGTGAATAACTCGGGAAAGTGGGACAGGGCCTTTTAAGCTCTTGAATTCCACAGAAAGATCTGGAAAAGGCTTCCTTTGAAAGGTTTGGGAATGTTTGAATGCATTGGAGGTGATATAGGTTGATTTTTTTTTTGTAATAGCAAAATTGCATCAAAAAGATGAAAACTAAGTGTAAAATAGAAGTAGGTAAACACAAAATGCTCGAGTAACTCAACGGGACAGGAACGTCTCTGGAGAGAAGGAATGGCTGGTGTTTTGGGCTGAAATCCTTCTTTTGACAAAATAAAACTAACTGGTGTTGGCAGCAACTTCATGAAAGTGATATACTAGGTAGGGGTGGGTGTCCAGATAAGGGGGTAATGGAGTTGCTTGAACTACATATGAATCAGGTCCCAGCATAATGGTGTATTCATATGCTGTGTAAAACTGTTAAATTGACCTCTGTTGCTCTTCCTACCCTGGATTCTATATGCATGAGAACTTTATTCAATCATGTGGCATTTTAGTTGTACGTGTTGTGTGTTTCTGATTTTCTGATTATCTTTAAGCGTGTGCAGTGGCTTTAATGCTGCGACTTGGCTGACTAAGAAGGTTCTGGTGTCCACGGGACTTTTTTTACACACACCAGTGAGAATTTGCTCAGCGTTTCTGAGGTTGTATAACTGCTGTTATTGCCATGAACACTTGCAATGTGTCATTCCCAGCTTCCACAACTTTTGTAATGACCTCAGCAATGCAATTATAACTGCAGTACCGTCTGAATTGTTTCCGTGCAAAATAAGGACAATTGGAAGATTGACGGTTTGTAAGCAGTTCCAATGTCAAGCATTTTTTGAGAAGTTTGCGGTTCACTTTATATAATAATTCAGATTTATATAACACCTTTCATAGTGTAAGGTATCCGAAGTTGGCTGACAGGAGCATTAATTTGGCACAAATTCTTTGCAATGGTCAAAGCTCCTAAAGCACATGGAAGGATTACAAAAACTTGCATTAGGGTTACAAATCTTACAGCTTGCATTACAGAATCTTACAGCTTGACGCATCCGTTGTCAGGGCAAACGTCCAATCGGTAGGTCAAGAAATCGATTTTAAGTGGTGCAGGGAATTCCAACCCTTCCAGCCTTTGATGGTGAAGTAGATTCTGCTCATCAAAGGTGAAAACAGGCATTATCTTTGTTGCCTCTGCAACTCCCAAGTGCAGGGGCAGCATCAACCAATTGTCATGGGTTTTTCTCATCTCGTTGAAGCCTTTGATTCCCATCAACCGACAAGGACTGTGGAGGATATTTCTCTAATTTAGCTGTGCTCGGAAATTTGCCTCCATCGCTAGTCTGCCGCAGGAAGGTTTCAGACCATGATCCTAACCAGCTAGTCTGCAACAGACCCAGTCTCAGTGTAGATGGCCACGAGCCAGGTTGCATTCTTGGCCCACATAAAATCCTTCTCCCTGCAAAGTCTCCATGAAGCCTCTCCCTAGGGTGGAGCTTTTTGAAGAACAAATGGGGAAACCGTTCAAACAACATTGCCTCCACTCTGCAATCCAGTTACTCCACAACTCGGTCACTGGGCTGCGGTGCACGGATAGCACTTGCGTGCATGTCTGTTTGAATACAAAGCGACCCGTTTTATTTGTCTGATGGTGAATGAAAACGTGAGAGTGGCTGGGACTCAAGAAGTTTATGAAAGAAAGACAGAGAAAGAGATAATTGGTGTCATCAGGATGCATATGATTCATAGAACTAGCCTCTCTCCTCCTGGTCATAGAACATTATTCCTGTGTGAGGCCTGGCACTAACCTGGAATTTACACTGAGCATTGATGTGCCCAAGTCTACCAGCTGTCTGCTGCCTGCCCACTCTCCCTTGGTGCAGGGTAAGTTGACAGGCAACTCTCAGTGAGACCGAATCCAAAGCAACTCCTTCCTGAACATAGCTGGCAGCACCTGTAGACCCGAGTAAACCCTCCCAGTAGGATCATATTGATGGCCAGTTAAGCCCCACACCACACATTCAACCTGCTGTCGAACTATGAAGTTTCCTGAATTTATAAACATTAGAAATAGTAAAGACTTCCGGCGGCGTCAATGGTGGGGTGAGAGACGCTCCTGTTTTGCTCTGCTCTCGAAAGAATGTTTTAAAGTGCTAAAATACGAGCTAGAAGACGGGGGAGTTCTAAAATATACTACCGGAGCTGCTATTTAATTGTGTGTTATCAGAAACTCTGCTGATAACAGAGAATAACAGCAGTTTTAAATGAAATGAGGGAATCCTCGCCAGAAGCCTGTAAAACCTGCTTCAAGACCTGCCACAAGAGACTACTTGAAAAAACTTGGAAAGACTCCTCAAACCCCTCAAGCATCAGCTGGAAGCTCAGAAGAAAGAAGCTGACTTTCGAAATCTTTCTACATAAATGATCTCAATGGAGGAACAAAAGTGCATATGGAACATTGAAAAAGTCAGTATTAACTTCAGGTCATGAAGTTATTTCTAAGTGATACAATTGGAATGTCGCGCAGGACAAAAACCTCTGAAAAAAATTAAACAAGGTAATGATACGCTGATGGGGAAAATTAATGGCTTAACCAAACGTGTGATTGAGTTGAGGAAGGATGAAACAAAAAAAATTAAACGGGTTTGATAAGTACTGTAATAAAAAGCTGGACGCAATGATAAAGTCTACTGATGCGGCTATGGAAGGAATGAAAAATACGAAAAAAAATATAACTGAGATGGCTAAGGAGATAAAGAGACTAAAAAAGGAACAAGAAAGCACTGGAGGGAGCTTGCTAAAATGAAGCATAAATGTACGTTGACTTGGAAGCAAGATCAAGAAGACAAAATCTGAGGATTGTTGGAGTAAAAGAAGGAAAGGAGAGTGGGCAAAACTTTCAGGAGTTTGCTGCCAACTTAAACAATGCTTAAGCTGCCTGAAGCCCTGAAAATAGATAATAGGGCTCACTGGGTCCGACGTAAGGTTCAAGCAAGCCCAACTGCCCCCCTCAACCCCCCCCCCCCCCAAGAAATTCTTTGACACTTCAACCCTGGAAGGAATTATGAAAAAAAATCCATATGGTGTGAATTTGATGTTTGAAGAAGACAAACTAAGATTCTTCCGTGATTTTCCAGCTGAAGTCATGGAAAAGAGGGACATGTTTACAAACACGAGAAGGCTACTGAAAGAGGTCTCAGGAGTAAGATATCGGATAGTATATCCCGCGAAATTGAGAATTACTGATAACCATGTTGAACGTGCATTCACGGATCCAGAGAGGCATTTAATTATGCACAAAGTATCACAAAGGAGGACTACTGATCATGAGAAACGACGAAGAAAGAACTGTGTTTCTTTTTTTTTAACATACAAAAAATACTGCTCTGGTTAAGATGGAGAACTTTACTCGAGGCGTTGTCTAGACATTTAACTTTGGAATGTTAACTCAAGGTCGGATTTTATGTTTCACTTCAACAAAGGATTGACAAAGAAGAAAAATTGTGCCGGGGAAAATAACTTGAGAATATGGAAAAATATTATCAGTGGACTTGTATATAGAAATTTATGATTTAAGAAACACACAATTACATACTAACTTAAAATATAATTAATAACATTGTGTAATATTAAGGCATAGCTTAATAATGGCTGATGTTTATTTCATGATGTTAATTACTTGCCAAATATAAGAATAACAAGTTAAATATGAATGATAAGTACTAATAACATACTAACAAATTTTATGGATATAGTAGATTTAGTCTAAATTGTGCGCAAAGAGGGGGGAGGAGACTCAGACGCTTGGAAGTTACCCAAGGGTCTGAATCTGGTTAATCCCTTGGAACCTGCTGGTGTCTGATACAAAGGTTTGAGACTTAATTGTAATAGAGCTAGGCATATCAATAGATATGGATATATAATTAACATAATTACTGTTATATCTAAATATATACTCGGAAACTATTTTTTATTTTGTTTTTTCTCTTTGAAGATATATTTCTAATCAATATATTGGAGTGCGTTTTATTTTATATATATATTTCTGAACTTTGCATCGCTCTCTCTTCCAATTAATAATAACTGGTCAAGGGAGCAGAGCGAAACATATAAAAACATCTACGGAAGTCAATAAGAATTTTTCTACCACCTGTTGGTGGTCTGTTTTTAATTATAATAGCTTTATATTTGGATATTATAATATCACTTTTTGTTTGTTAAGTATCTTTTCACGACTCTACACTTTCTGGTCTTTTTCAAGGTCTATTCTGAAGGGGAGAAGCCAACAAAACTTAACAGCTGGGGATGACCATCCTCCACCTAGAGTTATGAGGTTCTTGGTTGCACCATATGAAGTAAAGGTATTAACATGATTCATAATGCAAGACGATAAACAAAAGAAAATTGGAGGAATCACGTTCTGTAGTTGGAATATAAGGGGCGCTAATGAACCAATTAAAAGGGGTAAGATCTTTGCCCAATTAAAAGCCTTAAACAGTGACATTTTCTTACAAGAGACGCATTTGAAATATCAAACACAGATAAGATTGAAGGTAAATTGGATTGGGCAAACATACTACTCTTCATTTACTTCTAAATCTAGAGGCTATTATCATTCGTAAAGATATACCATTTAAATTAAAGAATACTATAGCAGATAAAGAGGGGAGGTATGTCATAGTCATGGGAGAAATTTATTCTACTCCACTTACTTTGATAAATATTTATGCTCCTAATTTTGACCACCCCCAATTCTTTAGTAAAATTTTGGATACAATTACAGAACTTAACTATCAAAATGTGATAATAGGGGGAGATTTGAATTGTGTTTTAGATCCATATCTGGATAAATCAGCAAAACAAAAAAGGAGTAACATAAAATCTAAAACTAGCGAACTCCTAAATACATACATGAAAAATACCAACATAACAGATGTATGGAGGATCGCTAACCCAGTAGGTATGGAATATTCATTTTATTCAACAGTACATAAAACATATTCACATATTGATTACTTCTTAGTGGACACAAAACTAATTCCATATGCATATAATTCTAAATATCATAATAGTATTATTTCTGATCATTCCCCGCTAACTTTTTCTTTAAAATTAGATGGAATGCCTGATAAAAAATCGTTTTGGAGGTTTAACCCCCAAATCTTAAACAATTCACAAGGATGTACATATTTAAAAGAGCAGATGGGATTCTTTTTCATGATACATGATACACCAGATATTTCATCCTCCTTATTATGGGAAACTTTTAAGGCATTTATTAGAGGAACTACAATCTCATATCAAGCTTTCCAAAATAAAAATAAAAAATAACACTGAACAATTGCAGTTAGAACAAGAAATTAGACAATTAGATTTAGAAAATGCTAAAGAACCAACTATAGATAAACATAATAAGATAACAATACTAAAATATAAATTAAATAACATTTTATCAGCCAGAATAATAAGATTATTTCAAACTATAAAACAAAAAAGATTCGAATTTGGTGATAAACCACATAAACTCTTAGCACGCCAACTGAAAAAAATGGGAAACAGAAAATACAATTACTAAAATTAAATCAGACAAATGGGAATTACTAACACTACCTAAAGATATTAATAAAAGATTTGCTCAATTTCTATCAAAATTTATACACATTGAAAACCTCTGCAAATAATACTCAAATTACAAATTTCTTAGACAATTGTAATCTTCCAAAATTAAATATGGTGGAACAAGAAGGATTAGGAGCTCAGATTACACTACAGGAAATAGAAGACACAATAAATTTGTTGAAGAATGGCAAAACGCCAGGACCAGATGGCTTTAGTAATGAATTCTATAAAAGATTCTATGAGATAATTTCTCCACGCCTGCAAGATTTATATATATATACGCTTTTAAAGAAAGTAAACTACCAGAAACATTAACTGAGTCAACGATTATACTTATACCAAAAAAGGATAAAGATCTAGAAGACCCAGGCTCATATAGAGCAATTGCACTCCTAAATACAGATCAAAAAATATTAGCAAGGACGGTAGCGAGAAGATTGAGTAAATATGTTAGCAAACTAATAAACCTGGACCAAACAGGGTTTATACCAAAGAGATACTCTTTTAACAATTTGAGACGGCTGTCAAATATAATGTACTCACATAATACTGAAGAAGAACTAGCAATTATTTAATTGGATGCAGAAAAAGCTTTCGATCAAGTAGCATGGCAATATTTATTCAAAGTATTGCAAAAATTTAACATGGGAGATAACTTTATCTCATGGATAAAATTATTATATGATAAGCCGACGGCTAGAATACTGACTAATAATCTATTATCCCCGAAATTCCAATTAGCAAGGGGCAAAAGGCAGGGGTGCGTAATATTGCCCCTGCTATTTGCACTAGTGATAGGGCCTTTAGCAGAAAGTATGTCTTCCGAATATTTATGGATATAATACCAAACACTCAAATAATAACATTTCATTATATGCAGACGACATATTACCATATATTACAAATTCGCAAATTAGCATACCAAATATACTAAACTTAATAGAGGAATTTGGTTCTTTTTCATGATATAGAATAAATTGGAACAAAAGCAAAATTATGACGATAAAACCTCAAGAGCCGACACATTTGTTGAAATTCCCCTTTAGGATTGCAACAGAAAAATTTAAGTATTTGGGCATCCAAATCACTAGGAAATATAAATTATTACTCAACGCAAACTATATGCCTTTATTAACTAAATTAAATGGGTTGATTAAATTTTGGAAAACACTGCCTTAATAGGCAGAATAAACGCGATAAAAATGATCTTCTTACCACAAATATTGTACCCATTTCAATTAATACCAATATACTTACATAAAAAATTCTTTAAAAAACTAGACTCTGATATTATAAACTTCATATGGGATTATAAATCACACAGAATTAAAAAAAAAAACACTTGTGTAAATCTAAAGAATCAGGGGGACTGACACTTCCTAACATATTGTATTACTATTGGGCCGTGTATTAAAAATATAATCTATTGGTTGGACAGTTCTGCCCAACAGGTAGATTGGATAAGAATGGAGAAAGAGGATTGTTCCCCTTATAATATAGGAGCGATCCTTCTTTCCCCGATGAAACTGAACAATATAATATATAAGAAGAATCCAATTATTCACAGTATAATACGAATTTGGAAACAAATAAAATTAACTTTAAAATTAAGAAAATTATCGCTTCTTTCTCCAATAGCTAATAATCCCTCATTCAAACCATCCATTATTGATAAAACGTTTATCCATTGGGAAAGAATAGGAATTAAAACGATGGGAGATATGTATGAAATGGGAAACCTTTTATCATTCCAACCGTTACAACTAAAATATAATTTGAAAAGTAATCAATATTTCAAATATCTTCAAATTCAAGATTATTTGAAAAAATATATACAAGGATATCAAACTTTAACTCCAGATATATTGGAAGAAGGAATGAATAGAAGGGCAGAATCAAGCAATTTAATATCTTACTTATATAATACAATTCTAAATATAGAAACACCAACTACAGAGGCAATTAGGACCGGGAACAAGAGTTATTGATAAAAATTCTGAATGATAGATGGGAAGAAAAATTATTATATGTAAATAAATGTTCAATTAATGTAAGACATAACCTAATTCAATTTAAAATTTTACATAGACTATATTATTCAAAAACTAGACTGAATAAAATATTTTCAAATGTTTCCCCCATCTGCGACAAATGTTTAACTCAAAATGCCACTATAGCACATTCCTTTGTCTCTTGTATAAAACTGTATACATTTTGGAATGACATTTTTGGAATTTTTACAAAACTATTAAACACAAAATTGAACCCCAATACAGAACTGATTACCTTTGGATCAATGGAAGAGGGAAGTTAACTATATTCCAAGAAGCTTTTCTTAATTACGGTCTAATAACAGCAAAAAAACTTATACTCAAATTTTGGAAAAACGCTACCACGCCAACATTCAAAATGTGGATCTCAAACATGTCTGAAATGCTACACCTTGAAGAAATGAGATTCCTCCTACTAGGCAAAGTAGACCTGTTCTTAAAGACTTGGTCTCCTTTTATCAACTTTTTACAAGCAGATGGTGCAACATAAGAAATTAAATGGTTTAGAACCGGGTGATGGATGGGCAAAAATACGAAATAGATAGATCTCTCCTAATCTCTCTTTCCTTTACTTTCTCCTTTTCTTTCAATCTTTTTAGCTTCTTATCTCGGTCCTGTATTTCGTTGGCTATCTGTTTCTACTCGCTTGTCTATCTATTCCGACACTCTTTATTTCTTTTTTCTCTCACTGTTCTTTTATTATTAAATCAAAAGTATGAAGTTGTACAAGAATGGAAATATGTATGTATGTATTAGGTACTTAAGTACCACACTACTGTACTTATAACAAAAATAAACAAAAAAAATAGTAAAAATATCTGAATGTAGTGAATATCTGAAATAATAAAACATTTCAATTATCTAAAAATATAGATTATCTTAAACCACTCCTTGTAACCATTTCTTATTTGAATTAATGTGCTCGCAATGTTGTGCAGCAGGTTAGACTTGGAGCGCTTTCTTTAGAGATACAGCATGGTAACCGGCCATCCAACCCCACTGAGTCCACGCAGACAATCGATCACTCATTCGCACTAGTTCAAGGTTATCCCATTTTCTCAACCATTCCCTACAATTTACAGAAGCCAATTAACGTACAAACCCACACTCTTTGGCATGTGGGAGGAAACCGCAGCACTCTGAAGGAACCCACGGTTGCAGAGTGGATGTGCAATCTCCACACAGACAACACCCGTAGTCAGGATGGAACCCGGGTCTCTGGTGCTGTGTGACATCAACTTTACCAGCTGTGCTACTGTGCTGCCTTTTTACTCACCACGTTACCCAGCCAAAGTGTTGGGGTGCTGTGCAGAAGTCAGAACTCCACAACGTGTCCCAGTATCCTTGAGTTGAGGTACTGTCAGTGGTGATTTCCTGAGCAAAAGTCTGTGTGGGATTGTAAACCTCTACCTCTTTACATGGTTAAAAGCCAGCACCTTTTTATGGAGCTGTTAAGCTCTCAACGGAAGGTGGAGGCAGGTGATAGGTGCTATCTGAGCACCAAACTCTGAAAAGCCCCATGATGTACCACAGTCCTGTTGGGGAGCAGTGAGTATTCTGTATTAGGACCTCCTATTTGTGTATTTATTCTTGTAGATATTAAGATATCAATTAATTAGCCAGAGGCACTTTTTATCACTGAGACGGAGAAAGATGATGGTCCATCTGTCACCGTTCATCTGTTGGAACTTGAGCCTGTGAGACATGGACATGGTGGACCATAGGGCCCATTTCAAACGGGTCTATTGGTCCACCATGTCCATGTCCCATCGGGTCAAGTTCCATCAGTGTGGGATATTATATAATAAACACTGTAGCATTCAAAATCTGGGAGATGTATTAATGACCAATGTTCCTGGGAGAATGCTGAAATGCTGCTTTTTTTTTTTTACTTTTAAGAGGTATTTGTTAATAAGTTGAAAAAACAATGAATTTCCCTGTTAAATTAGATTTGTTCCATCTCTGAGAGATGGGAGCTGTATGACCCGAATTGCAGAGTTGATCCATATCTTTCTCCCATCTTCGGTTCAATTGCTTAAAATTTCCATGCATTGACGGCTGCTTGGATGGAGATAACGTTTGGCTGAAAAAGGGTCAGCGTATCTTTTACATTGACCGTCAGATGCGGGCAGTGCCAGAGGAAGCTATTTGAGAGGAAGATCTGTTCCACCACTTGTTTAATGCTTCAGTGCACAGATTTTTCAGAGCATTACCCGTTAAAGGAGCAAGCCACTTGGCCCTGACGCTCCTAAGTTTTCTGAGCATTTCAATCAATATCCCTTTAAGTATGTTTTATCCAGGTGCTTAATAGTTTCAAGACAAAGGACACAGGTCAGATCTCAGTGCAAACACTGCATTATAGACATTCAGGTGCAATAGTTAACTCTATTTGTTTAAGACAACACAATATCTGTTGTGCACGGAGCCAGTCACTGGGATGCTGGAGTCCAGGTTATACTGCTCTTCATGCAGTTTGATCTATCTGAGATGGTGCTGGTACTGTCTACGCTCCCTTGATTTGAGCCTACAAAATACGTCTTCCCGCACTTGGGTCCTGTTGACGTGAACATGCTTCACTGCTGACCACCAGGGTGGAGTTATCACTGCTCTGGTTTGCAGGTTGGGGGTATTTATGACCTCTTCTTGGCTTTCCTTGGCTTGATCTATTGAAAGGTGAGATGAGAGGTTCACTGCTGGTCACTTCAAAAGCTAATGTGTTGGGGAGAAACTTTGAATGCAGCCCTCCAAATGAGGTAGTCTCCATTCAGTCTGCCTTTCTATTATCTCTCCTTCCCTGCATATGTACATAGGTAAATATTCAATCATTAATTGATGTATTGTAGTCACAAGCACCTCCTTTTGCCATAGTATCACTAGTGTCAGACTGAATGTCTCGCCCAGCAAATTTAGTGGGTTTGGGTTTTCCACTCATTTAAGTTGGCTTAGAGTCACACAGCATAGAAACGGGTTCTTCAGCCCAACTTGCCCACACCAACCAACTTGGTCCATCTCCACGAGTGCCCCTGCCTGCGTTTGACCCATATCCCGCAAAACCTTTACTATCCATTTTCCTGTCCAATTGTATCTTAAAGTTGTGATAGTACCCGACTCAACTACTTCCTCTGGCATCATGTTCCATGAACTGACCAGCCTTTGT
This sequence comes from Okamejei kenojei, assembly GCA_035221665.1. Taxonomy (NCBI): domain Eukaryota; kingdom Metazoa; phylum Chordata; class Chondrichthyes; order Rajiformes; family Rajidae; genus Okamejei; species Okamejei kenojei. The sequence goes on from CM069134.1 coordinate 97,371,817, forward strand.
GTAAAAAAAAAGTTGCCCCTCAGGTTCTTATGTAATCTTTCCCCCCTCACCTATATCCTTTGGTTCTCGATTCCTCTACTTTGGGTAAAATACTCTGCGCATTTACTCTATTTAATCCTCTTATGATCTTACACACCTCGATAAGATCACCCTCATCCTCCTGCACGCCAAGGAAGAAAGTCCAAGCCTGCTCAACCTCTTCCTTTAGCTCGGTCCCTCAATTCCTAGCAACATCCTCGTAAATCTTCTCTGCCCCCTTTGCAGCTTAACAACATCTTTATATATCAGACCAAAATAAGTCAAGTCAAGTGAGTTTATTGTCATGTGTCTCTGATAGGACAATAAAATTCTTACTTTGCTTCAGCACACCGAACATAGTAGGCATTTACTACAAAACAGATCAGTGTGTCCATATACCATAATATTAATATATACACACATGAAAAAATAAACTGATAAAGTGCAAATAACAGATAATGGGTTATTAATAATCAGAGTTTTATCCGAGCCAGGTTTAATAGCCTGATGGCTGTGGGGAAGTAGCTATTCCTGAACCTGGTTGTTGCAGTCTTCAGGCTCCTGTACCTTCTACCTGAAGGTAGCAGGGAGATGAGTGTGCAGCCAGGATGGTGTGGGTCTTTGATGATGCTGCCAGCCTTTTTGAGGCAGCGACTGCGATAAATCCCCTCGATGGAAGGAAGGTCAGAGCCGATGATGGACTGGACAGTGCTTACTACTTTTTGTAGTCTTTTCCTCTCCAGGGCGCTCAAGTTGCCGAACCAAGCCACGATGCAACCGGTCAGCAAGCTCCCTACTGTGCACCTGTAGAAGTTAGAGAGAGTCCTCCTTGACAAACCGACTCTCCGTAATCTTCTCAGGAAGTAGAGGCGCTGATGTGCTTTCTTGATAATTGCATTTGTGTTCTCGGACCAGGAAAGATCTTCAGAGATGTGCACGCCCAGGAATTTGATGCTCTTGACCCTTTCAACCATCGACCGATTGATATAAACGGACTGTGGGTCCCCATCCTACTCCTTCCAAAGTCCACAATCAGTTCCTTGGTTTTGCTTGGAGGGCCAGATTATTGTGCTGGCACCATATGGACAGTTGCTCGATCTCTCTTCTATACTCTAACTCATCCCCATCAGTGATACGTCCCACAACAGTGAAGTTGTCAGCGAACTTGATGATGGAGTTCGCACTGTGACCGGCTACGCAGTCATGAGTATAGAGTGAGTACAGCAGGGGGCTGAGCACACAGCCTTGAGGTGCTACCGTGCTGATTGTTATCGAGGCTGACACATTTCCACCAATATGAACAGACTGTGGTCTGTGAATGAGGAAGTCGAGGATCCAATTGCAGAGGGATGCGCAGAGACCCAGTTCTGCGAGTTTGGTAACCAGCTTGGAGGGGATGATTGTGTTAAATGCCGAGCTGTAATCGATGAATAACAGCCTGACATATGAGTTTTTGTTGAACTGAACACAATATTCCAAATGTGGCCTCACCATTGGCCTGTATAAAATGGCTTGTTTGTTTTCCCATTGCTTACAGCTCTGTTCTGAGAAATTGTTAATCCATCAGTCATTATTCTTCCACTCAGTAAAATCATGTCTGATCTTTGACTTTCATTCTATTTTCCTATTCAAACCTCATATCTCTTGGTTCACTACAAGTACAGTACAGTGACAATACTTGGGAACTCCATTCATCCTCCATGTCTGATCCAGGCCTCTCAGGCTCCCAATATTGAGGACATTGCAGCTGAATTTGGTCCAGTTGTTGCTGAACATCTGCAGCTTTGCCAACTGGGGTCACGGGAACGATGATTTATTTATATTTAAACTTGCACCCTTTTCAGGGATTCTCATGCCAAGTGCAGGTGCATTGGACAAAGTCTGTACTGGACTTTTGAGACCTGTTTCTACATCTCCTATCAGTGTTTTGGTCACTGGGCTTTTAAAGGATCTTTTGCTTGTGTTGAATCATGGTAGTCCATTCTGCTTTTCAAGTCTGCAATGGTATTTAGTGGTTACTGATCGGTTGACTGTTGTTTACCCGGTTTGGCACCATGACTTTTAATGCTTCATGAAAATCATTTACATCATTGGGCTGAATTCTGTTTGGTTCTCATGGCTTTCTGTTCCCCTCACCTGGGAACAACTGCTGGACCTTCCCGTTACCCAAGTTTTGGGGGGGGGGGGGGGGGGGGGGGGGGTGCAAAACATAGCAGGTCCTCTGTAGAAAATGGTCCTCCGCTGATGCACAGAAACTTAATAATCATCAAAATAGCTTCAATTAATTAAATATTTATTCTTTAAAAATGAAATTGATCCAAAGGTATGCTAAAATAACTAATTATACACCTTAAAATAAACACAGGAACGCGCTGGATTGCGGATGACATGACTTGCATAGAAATCCGATTTCATGCAAATTCTCTCCTGCATTTTTAAAGCATTTTTCCAGATAGTAGTATTTGTGTTGTTGATTAATAATGTGATACAGTATATATTCTGATGGTTTAGTTGAGTGATTATTCCATGAAATGAAAGGATTACTGAAAGTGCATGAAAGGGCAATACAATGTGGGTTACCATAGAAACAGACTTTTCTGATGGAGAAATTCTTCATGACTTAACATGCAAATAATTCAGCAGCCTCTTCCCAATATTTAAGAACTCTTCATAATAGAACCTATATGTAAACTGACTACTGCCTGTAAGAATAAATTGGATTTTGTTTTTTTTTCCTCTTTTGGGATTGTGATCCAGTTCTGGTCCTGTTTGTCGATGGACGGCAAGCCTGAACTCCCCTGCTGAACCTGGCATGGGAGGGAGTGATGGGTCTGCCAGTGTATGTCACACCATCTCCCTGTGAAAGTGTTGAGCATGTCCAGTGCAATTGGCCCACTTGCCTCAGATGGTGAACTGTGGGTGCCTGCACATGGTCCAGCATTGATCCACCAGTGGCCGAAAAGTACCAAAGTGGCAGATACTGTGCCTCTTGACTAAAAACAAAATTCTGTTCCCTTCTCCATGGTGCTGCATTTTCTTCATTTCATGATGTCACTGTCACTTGTTCCCTGATTTCTATATCTGTCAATCTGCCCCCCACGAAAAGATGGTAGAAATTATGTTTAAAGCAGACACAAACATGCAACCATCCTTCCCAATGTTGACGAAGTAACGGAAGAGGATGTAGAAATTAAACTGCTGATGTTGGTTTACACAAAAGGACACACAGTGCTGGAGTGAATCGCGGGTCAGCCAGCGGTTCCGGAGAACGTGGATAGGCAGGCGACACTTTGGGTTGGGACGTTTTTTTAAAAATACGGTGATCCTGATTGGAAACGTCAGGACCTTCCGACCCAACCTGAAACGTCAACTATTCATGAACATGGAAGAGGAATTCAGTGCAGTTCATGACTTAACATGCAAATAATTCAGCAGCCTCATCACAATATTAATAACTCTTATTGTAAACATCCAGTTAAGACACAGCTGCTTCGTTATTCAAATCTACAACTTTAAAAAAAACGTTTTGGGTTTGGGCCAAATAAATATCTGCTAACCATTTCACTGGCCACGGTTGGTGCATGTGTGATTGCCTCACAAGTGTTCCTTATTTTAACCTTGGCAGGCTCAATACCACAGACCTGCAACGAACTGAACCCTCTCCACATATTGAGTGGACTGGACGTGGAGCTCGCAAACCTTAGGTTTGCTTAAGGTCGATTATTGTGGCACCAACAAAGGAGTCAAGTTAAGAGTTTTATTGTCATGTGTCCCAGATAGGACAATTAAATTCTTACTTGCTGCAGCACAACAGAATATGTAAACATAATACAAACGGAAGATAAAAGTTCAGTGTGTCTCTAGGAGAGATTACCGCTGGGTCTAGTAATCCAAAGCTGGAGGAACGGAGTTGGTGTGGTATATTTATTCACACTCGAGTGTGGTTGGGTGGTATACAGTTCCCGCATCGTTGGTTGAAAGGTGAGATGGTGGAACAGGGTGTGAATCCTGGTTTGCTGACTTGCGTGATTGTACGCCATTCCAATACTGACTCAGCTACTCAGTGACCAGGGCTGGATTCTTTTGGCTTTTATTTTTGGGTGTTTTATTTTGAATATTTGGAAGAGTTGGTTAGTTCCACTCTTGTGTCAATAAGATGCATTGTATTTGATTCCCTATAGGCACAACTAAATTAAAAAACAACAAACGTGTGACCGCCTGATATGCCAGTGCACCAATTCTGCAGGCCAGTGGGGGAAGCACATGCATAGAACAGTACAGCAGCCTAATAGGTCATTTGGCCCACTATCTGTTCCAAACGCGATGCCAAGTTAAATTAATCTTCTTTGCCTGTACGTGATCCATATCCCCACATATTCATGTGGGTATCTAAAAGTGTCTTAAGTGACGACATCATATCTGCCTCCATCTCCACCCCTGGCAGCGGCTCCAGCCATCCATTGCCATCTGTGTTAAAATACATAGCTCCGTTAAACTTTGTATCTTTCACCTTTAAAGCTAAGCCCAATAGTCTTTGATATTTCCACCCGGGGGAAAAGGTTCTGAAAGATTTGTGCATCTATTTTTGTTGCGAAGGATTTGGAGGACAGTTGGATCAGTGAGGAGAATATGTATATGGTAGGGCAGTTTGAGATTAAGGAGGAGGTTATGTTGAAGGTGCATAAATCCCCAGGGATCTATCCCAGGTAATTGAAAGGCAAGAGGGGAGATTGCTAGAGCCTCTTGAGGGTTTTTAATCTCTTCTCTAACTGCAGGTGAGGTCCTGGGGGACTGGAGAATAGCTAATTTTGTTCTTTTATTTAAGAAGGGTAGGGAGAATCCAGAGAATTATAGGCTGGGGGCTTCATGTCAGTAGTTATGGAAACTATTGGTGAGGATTGTTTGGGATGGAATTTATTCCTGTTTAGAAGAGGATGGGTTAACTAGGGACAGTCAGCATGGCAGTGCACATGGCGGCTATTGTTTTACTAACTTGATTGAGTTTTTGGAGGAAGTTTTTTCACACAGAGAGTGGTGAGTCTCTGGAACTCTCTGCCACAGAGGGTAGTTGAGGCCAGTTCATTGGCTATATTTAAGAGTGAGTTGGATGTGGCCCTTGTGGCTAAGGGGATCAGAGGGTATGGAGAGAAGGCAGGTACGGGATACTGAGTTGGATGATCAGCCATGATCATATTGAATGGCGGTGCAGGCTCGAAGGGCTGAATGGCCTACTCCTGCACCTAATTTCTATGTTTCTATGTAAGTGATGTAGGTGATTGAGTGGCGGCTGGTGTCCACGTGGTTTTTAGTGATGCATTCCCCCTAAGCTAGGCTGATCCAGTAGATTAAGATGCACAGGATTGACAGTGACTTTGTCATGTGGATTCAGAACTTGCTTACCGATAGTAGTCAGAGGGTTAGCGTTGAAGGACAATATTCAGGCTGGAGGTTAGAGATGTGGGGATTTGTGATGGGACCTCTACTGTATATGTGATATACACAAATGACGAATGAAAACATGCATAGGTTGGTTAGTAAATTTGCACCAACGTTGCTGGGATTGTGGACTGTGGGGAAGGCTCTCGAAGTATACAGTGGGATGTAGATCAGACACGGAAATGGGCAGAGAAATGGCAGATGGGATTGAGTTTGAGTTTATTGTCAAATGTACCGTGTTACGGTGAAAAGCTTTTGTTGCGTGCTGGCCAGTCAGAGGAAAGACGATATATGATTACCATAGAGCCATCCATAGTGTACAGATAATTGATAAAGGGAATAACGTTTAGTGCGAGATAAGGTCCAATCATAGATAGTCAAAGAGTCTCCAATGAGGTCGATAGTAGCTCAGGACTGCTCTAGTTGTTGGTAGGATGGTTGATAACAGCTGGGAAGAAACCAGTCCCGAATCTGAAGGTACGCCCTTTCACACTTCCATACCTTTTGCCCGATGGGAGTGGTTGGGGGTGTGACACGTCCTTGATTATGCTTAATTAGATGGAGTTTAATTTGATACACTTTGGGAGGTAATGTGTAAGGGGAAATATACAATTGGCAGTACCAGTGATAGCTGTGTTGTCGGGGATGACACAAAATGCTGGAGTAACTCAGCGGGGCGGACGGCATCTGGAGAGAAGGAATGGATGACATTTCAGGTCGAGACTCTCGCAGTAGGGTGAACTCACATGATATATTTTATTTACATGGGAAGAAAGTCCAGGACCACATGTCCAGGTGCTGTCACTCGCCGTCAAGGCGCATGTGTGGCGGATCTGGAGATCTCGATTTTGTCCCGGCAGCTCAGTCCTGGTCTGCAAAGGAGATGGCATGACAATCGTAGGCTTCTCCCTGCAATTCAACCATTCCTCAACCGAAGGCGCAGGCGGTCCTAGGGTTATCCTGGTGGCTCAGCATTGGGCTTGAGGGGGCTGAGCTGAGGGTCTCTGGGCTATCCTGGCGCCTCAGTTATTGATTGTGTGTGAGCTCAATTCTGCTTTGTCTGTGGACAGGACGAGGCACTGGCGTCTCAGGCTTGCCCCGGCCACGCAGCCTGAGCCTCACTAGTGGCACTGGCTGTCTAGGGCTTCTTCCCAGCAGCCAAGTCTAGAGTTTGTATTAAACCTGTGACAGGGGAACACAGCAGGGAGGTAAACACCAAATTTATTTCCCTTCCTTTCATTTCATCTGTCTTTTTTGTTTCTTTATCTTTTGTTCCCATGTCTTCTCTCCTCTGGCTAGAATGCCTAAGTTTTATAAGGTATAGGCTGACGAGGGTTATGTGGTGGCAGAACAGGAACCACACAAGGCAGAGGATAGTAACAACACATAAATCTACCATTTAATAGGAATGCATCCAACCTATCACTGTCCTTTGCTCCATACCCCTGCTCAATCCTTATAATTCTCAGTGACTCAGCTCCATGGGGGAGGGAATTCCAAAGATCCACAACTCCTTGTCATCCCAGTTGAACGCTCCTCATGGCTGCCCTGAAATGCTTTTTTTCCACACTAAGGGAAAACATTGTCACATCACGTACCCTGGGACATGATCAAACTGAGGTCAGAGAGTTATACAGCACAGCCACATGCCCTTTGGTCCACTACCACCATCAACCCCTCAATTCTACAAATCCCATCTTCTATTTTCCTTGCGTTTTCTGCAACTCTTCCGGGAAGATTCTACATGCTAGGGCAATTAACCAATCAATCTGCACGTCTTTGAGCTGTGGGACAAAGTTGAATGGCCAGAGAAAACCTACTTGGTCACAGTGGGAGCATGCAAACTCCACATGAACAGCACCAGAAGTTAAGATTGAACCTGGATGTCTGCAATTTTGAGGTAATGGCCCCACTAGCTGCACAATTATGCTACCTCGTTTGTTTTTGCAACTTTGCAGGGGATAGGGAGTTTGGGGGGGGGGGGGGGGGGCGGGGGGGGGGGGGGGGGGGGAGGGGAGTTTTTCTGGGAATGTTACTTGCATCTTCCTGCAATAGTTCTTTTAAACTACACGTTGGCCTTGAATTAGGAATTCATCTAAGAATTCAGTTAAAAATTGCTGCTGAGCAAAGATGGGCAAAAAAGAAGACTGGGTTATGAAAGAAATTATAGTGCTTGAGGTCTATTAATACACTTAACATGTAGAACCAATGTGCCAGCATAACTCTAAATGAATGCAGTGTGTGGTGGGTGGGCTTCCTGTGTGTAAATAAAAAATAAAATTAAAAAAATAACACGATTTAAGTTAACTGACGTAGACACACAACGCTGGAGTAACTCATCGGACAAGCAGGATCTCTGGCGAACGGAAATGGGTAACGTTTCAGGCAACACCCTTTTTTTTTTCAGACTGAAGATGATGGCGGGACAGAGATAGAATGTAGTCGGAGACCGTAAGACGGGTGGCGTGGAGGGGGGGGGGGTGGGGGGTATGGAGAGAGAGAGAAGGGGAAAGCAAGGGATATTTGAAGTTCAGAGAAGTCAATGTTCATACCTCTAGGGTGTAAGCAGCCCAAGCAAAATATGAGGTGCTGTTCCTCCAATTTGTGCTGGGCCACAATCGACAATGGAGGAGGCCCAGACAGATAGGTCAGACTGGGAGGTGGAGTTAAAGTACTGAGCAACCGGGAGATCAGGTTAAGGCGGACTGAGCGGAGGTGTTCAGTGAAACGATCGCCGAGCCTGTTCTTGGTCTCGCCGATGTACAGGAGTTGACACCTGGAACAGCGGATACAGTAGATGAGGCTGCAGGAGGTGCAAGTGAACCTCTGCCTCGCCTGAAAAGACTATCGAGGTCCTTGGATGGAGTCGAGGGGGGAGGTAAAGGGACAGATCTTGCATCTCCTGCGGTTGCAGGGGAAAGTACCTGGGGAGGCGGTGGTTTGGGTGAGAAGGGACGATTTGACCAGGGAGTTGTGGAGGGCACGGTCTACTGCAGAAAGCAGAAAGGGGTGGAGATGGGAAGATGTGGCCAGTAGTGGGATCCCGTTGGAGGTGGTGAAAATGTTGGGGGATTACCTGCTGTATGGGGTGGAAGGTGAGGACAAGGGGGACTCTGTCTTAGTTTCGAATGGCGGGAGGGTGAGCAAGAGCGGAGCTGTGGGATCTCGAGGAGACCCTAGTGAGAGCCTCATCTATAATGGAAGAGGGGAATCACCGTTTCCTAAAGAATGAGGGCATCGCCGATGCCCTGGTATGGAAAACCTCATCCTGGGCACAGATGCGGCGTAGACGGAGGAATCTGACCTTTGCGCTAAATTCCCCCATTGATTTTTAAAGCATTTTTCCAGTTAATAATAAGGCTTCATGATATTCATTTGATGGCTAAATATGTTTAATTATAGAACAAGAAGAAACCAGGAACTGCAGATGCTGGTTTATACCAAAGATAGACACAACGTGCTGGATTAACTCAATGTTTTGGACAGCATCTCTGCAGAAAAAGATTAGGTGACGTTTTGAGGTTGTAACCCTTCTTCAGACTGCTGAAGGATTCTGAAAAAAGATCCCAAATTGAAATGTCATCCATCCTTTTTCTCTAGAGATGTTGCCTGACCTGTTGAGTTACTCCAGCTCTTTATGTCTCTTTAATTATGGCGAGTGTTGTTGTGATCATTCAATTACAAAAGTGTATATAGAGTGAGAAGGTATGGGTAGCTATAGAAAATAAATGTTTCTATCATAACGGAGAAATTGGCTTGCAGACTGTTCTTGGAAATGGACCCTTTGCGTGACATGGGGATTCCCGGTTGGAAAATTCAAAATAACATATGCAACGACTACCCGCTAAAATTGCTCCCCATTCTTGTGTACACATTCTATTATCACATTATGCTGTAAACATGTGCATGGGCATGTCCTGTGGTATTTTTAAATAAGTACACTATTACCCATACCCCTCTGACTTTACACCTCTTACTCCTATTTGTCTACTTTTCATTTCTATCCTTCATCACTTACTCCACCAATCTGCAAATCAAAAATGCACCCTCACCTGTATCCTCCTGTCACTTGCCAGACCTAGTCCTGCCCACACCTCTCTTCCAGTTTTCTACCCTCCCCCCTCACTGCAATCAATCCGAGGAGGGGTCACAACCCAAATTGTAGCCCATTTATTCCCTCTGCATATGCGACCTGTCCCGTTGAGTTACACCAGCACTTTATATTTTGTTCGATTCCAGCATCGGCAGGTCCTTGTATCTCCAGGCACGTCATCTAGTTGTAGACAGCCCTAGAACCTTGCTGATGCTACAGTGCTTCCGGCAGAAATGCCAACTGGGACTTGGGAAGGCTGTGAGTAAATTGTTTCAATTATTATTTTTTTTCCCCATGTTTGAGCAAAATGTCCTGTGTACAGATTGACCTCTGTCATTTTGCCTGTTTTCCCCTTTGTCTTCCTCTTTTCCCCTTTGACTCTCTTCATCCTCAAGTTGAGGGGAAAAATTGAACTTTTCCAAGGCGAGCCTTTCAATTGACCAGAAACTGTGCCGGATTAGGTGCCTTCATTCTTCACACACACACACCACATTCTTCTTGTGTGACTGTGTACACCATCTCACATTTACATTGCCATGAAGGGAAATGTTGATAATTTGGCAGTAGCCTGCAGTCATATATGGATTGTGAAGTATCCAACGCTTGAGGAATTTAAAATGTGGGGCCCATTACTTTCAGATAAAGTACGGTGAGAAGATGCATTCTTGTGGTTTCCATCACTGTTGATAGTTTATTGAGTTCAAAATACCGTGTGCATCTTTTTGAATAAAGGGGCAAGGTGTATTTATATTTCGTTTTGTGTAACAAATTGTACTTGTGTTGTGGTTAATATACGTAATTAGGTTAAGAATTCAGTATATTAATGAAAAAATTTCTCTGTATTCTTGGAGCTTTGCCAAATGCCCTTGGATCTGTTTCTGCAGTAGAGATGCTTTAATGTGCTTTTCAGACTATTTCTGTCCTTTTGGACTCATTGATGTCATACTTGTTTGTTGTTCGCACCCAAACAGATTCAACCTGGGAACAGGTTTAGACAGTATTGGACATTGAGTGTGTTCCAGCACATAAATAGGTCATTCGGCACACTGAGTTCAAGAGAGAGTTAGATTTAGCTGTTGGGGCTTAAAGGTATTAAGGGATACTAGACGAAGTGGGACCCATTGGGACCAGGCACGTGCTGTGAGTAATGTAGGCAGTCAGTCGGCTTTAAAAAAAAATCTTAAACCGCGCGTGCGCAGAATTGTTCTCTCCGTAAAAATAAAAATAAGTATTCAATTTGCCCAAGGCTTTTAAATCTCTTTCATTTTATAATTACTGAATGGGTGGGGGATGGAAGATGGAAGAAGGCAGGTGGAGAGATGGTGGGAAAAACGGGAGCACACCGGGACGTTGAATCAGTTGTCATCTTATTGAATGACAATACTTATTCAAGGGACCAATTGGAGGGAGAGTTCCTTTCACAGCGTGTGGAGAGTCTGTGCCGGGGTTAACGATGCGGGGAGGGCAGGTGTTTTGAGAAGGAGGGGGTCGGAGATCATGTCAGTGTGGGGGTGTGGAGAAGGGTGGGGTGCGTGGAGGGGGGGTAGAGGGGAGGGTCGTAGGGGGAGAGGAGGGGGGTGTGGGGGAGAGAGGGGGTGTGGGGAGGGGAATATTCAAAACCTTCATAACTTTTGCACTATTTCACCGATTGGAACAAAACTTATTTGACTTGCAACAGATCAGAATGGTGGTTAAGGTGGCGAAAAATCGTCATGCTATGGGGGATCGTTTTTGCCCAAATTTAATTACAACAAAGACAGGAAGTGGTCATGATGAGACGTCAAGTGGTAATATATACTAGACTAAGTGGGACCAGTTGGGTCCCAGCATCACACTGGAGGCTGGTCCCCCAACGCAATATTCCACTTCTCCACGAATTCCAATATTGGTGGCCAGTGGGCGGGGCTTTCTGGAGCGCTAATATGAGTGTTGTGGGCTGAAGGGAGTGGTTTCCAGAGGGCTAGTATGGACATTGTGGGCCAAATGGATTCTTGGGCTGGCGGCTCACTCACGGCTGGTGGCCTGGCAGTTGATTTACGGCTATTCCTTGAAATTCCATTTCAAGCAGGCTGCAAGGGCACTGAAGACAGCGAGCGAATGTCTCCCTCCATCTTGCAGAGACTGAGCCACGCCCACACTTCTGGGGTTTATAGTCTCTCCCCGTCCCACCAGAAGGGGCGTGGCCTTCATGGCGTAATTGACAGGAGAGGGCATCTCAACATTTTTTAAACACTAATAACTCTTTCATTTTTCATCGATGGTAAAAATCCGCGCAAACCTCATCCTCTGATGAGCGAGGGTGGACTCTGAGTAAGATGCCAAAATCACAGCCGTACGTGGTAGTGTTTTTTCTAAAATCAATATAAAGCGCAAACAGGAAGTGGTCAAGATTAGACTTTTAATTATATAAAAGGCAAGGCAACATAATTGCAGCACAAAAAGCTTTAGCATTTCCAAACCAAAGGCAACATAGCTTTAGCATTTCCAAAAACCAATGGCAACACAGCGATAGCAACACAGCTTCTGTGTCGCAGCATTTCCAAACTGTCAAATTTCTTTCAAACCACATTAAGGGCATTGACAGGTCAGAAAAACCCCACAGTTTTAGTATTGGACTATAAATTGTTCAGTGTTTATTCACAGCTACTGAATCGAGCCTGTCGCTCGAAAGGTGACCCTCAAAATCTTCCTTTCCAGAGAACTGGATTTGGAAATGGCACTCAACATTTCCGGCGTGTTTATCCTAAGTCCCCCTCCGGAATTCACAACAAATCTCATATTTTTTTTTAACATAGTAACACTAATAGGCAGTGGAAAACTCTTTCATTTTTCATATGGGAAGTTTTTTAAATCCTCTTGTTCTGAGCAGCGTAGGGGGCTCTTAATCCCAAATAAAATAGGTAACTTATAGAGTCCACTTTCTTCAAAAAAAATTTAGGAAGTTAATTAAATCGGGATCATGAACAGGTATCATTTTTATCGTAGCATTTAGAGAGAGTAGAGTCAAGATAAAGAATCATATCTTTTTGAACATTAATTCAAGATATTTGATTTTTTTTCATTTGCTATCTTAAAAGGAAATTCTTATAGAAGTGTTGAGAGCCTGAAAACAAACCAAAGAGAGAAGATGGAGGATCAGAGAAAGAGTAGATTCTAGAGAGAGTAGAGAGAGAGAGAGAGAGAGAGAGAGAGAGAGATCACGATCTGCGTAGAGAGAGAGAAGAGAGAGAGAGGTTTCTTTGGGAAGAGAGGAGAGAGACCCGAATATTTCAGAGATTAGAATGATTGTGAGAGAGAGAGTGAGAAGAGAGAGAGAGAGAGTAGTGGGGAGATTGAGAGAGACAACCTTGAAAGAGAGAGAGAGAGAGAAGAGAGAGAGAGAGAGAGAGAGAGAGAGAGAGTGCGGAGAGAATTTGAGTTGATATCATAATTAAACGATTTGTTTTTACAATTTTGTGAATGATGCGTATATAGTAGTTCTAACCCATGCTGACATTATAAACGTCTCTCACATATAGCAACGAGTTTTAAATGTTTCCATTTTTAACCTTGAACAAATTTGACTTTGGAAAAAATCAAACAAGCTTTTTTTTCACGAGATCTTTATTAACAATTTTCCCGAGTATAATCCTGCCGTATAGGAGTCGATAAGTTGCTCGTAAAGCGAGTTCCGACGTTCCCGCTACGTGATCACCACGAGTGAAATTACTCATCACTCGGTGGCCAACCTCGCCAGTGAGACAGGGTTTTAGGCTCTATACGACCCTGGATCATCTTTATCTAATTTAGGTATAAGCATTATAATAGATTCATTTAATATTCCTGGTAATTTCTGTTGTGCATAAATATATTCATAAAGTGTCTTCAAACGTGGTGCTATCAGATCATAGAATGTTTTATAAAATTCTGAACCAATACCATCCGGTCCTGGAGTTTCACCATTTTTTAATGACCTAATAGATTCTTCGATTTCTTTAGTAGTTATTTCAGCGTTTAGTGATTCTCTATTTTCTAAATTCAGTCCTTTTAGATTACAATTTTTTAAATGTTTCTATTCCTGTTTGATTTTCTGTCGTTTTGGCTGAATATAAATTTTTATAATATTGCAAAAATCTCTCATTTATATCTTTAGTTTGTACTAGTAATTCACCTTTGTCTGATTTAATCCTATGGATTGATTTTTCTCCCTCCAATTTTCGTAATTGACGAGCCAATAATTTTATGTGGTTTATTTCCGAATTCAAATTGTATTTGTTTAGTATATTGGTAGAATTTTACAACTTGATCTGACTGAATTTTATTTAATTTAATATATTTCAATGCAGAGATTTTATTATCGTTTTATCATGGTTGGGCTTAGCAGCGTTTTCTGTGTCTAATTGTTTTGATCTCCTTTTCCAATGCCTGTTGTTCCTCCGATTCTCTTTATTATAAAAGCTTTGCTTAAGAGGATATCATAATTCCCCGAACATACGCCTTAAAAGTTTCCCATAATAGGGACGAAGGTATTTCTGGCTTATCATTTATTTCAAAGACAATCTAATCTTAATCTGTTTTGTGATGTATTCTTGAGTTATTTTGTCTTTTAAAATTTGTGGGTTAAATCTCCATTGTCCCTGTTTTTCCGTTTTTCCAGTTATTTTAATCATAAAAGTTAAAGGTGCGTGATCTGAGATTATAATATTATGATATTTTGAATTATAAGTGAATGGGATAAGTTTTAAATCTACCAAAAAATAATTTATTCTTGAATAGGTTTTATGCACAGGTGAGTAGAATGAATATTCTCGTCCAGCTGGGTTTTGCATTCTCCAAACATCTTTAATATTACTAGTATCTGTATATGCATTTATTAGATCACTGCAATGCGATTTAATTTTCCATTGGCTTGATGATCTGTCTAAATAAGGATCTAGTGTACAATTTAAATCTCCTCCAATTATTAGGTTGTATGGTAATTCTGGGATAGTATTAAATATTTTCTTAAAAACAGTGGGCTGACAAAATTTGGGCCATATACATTGACAAAAATCTTTTTTTGTGTGTATAATTCTCCTATTACAATAATATATCTACCATCACTATCAGTTATAGTTGAAGTGTGTTTAAATGAAATGCCTTTACGAATTAATATTGCTACACCTCTAGATTTGTGTGTAAAAGAAGAATGATACGCTTTGTCAATCCATTTAGCCTTTAATCTATGCTCTGCATCTTTTTTTAGATGTGTCTCTTGGATAAATGCCACGTTTACTTTAAGTGCTTTTGAATGTGCTAAAACTTTACCTCTTAATTGGTTCATTAATACCTTTAACATTCTAGCTACAACAAAACATTATTCCTCCATTCCCCGTATTCGTTTTTAAGTCTTGCATCTTTTATCTAAGGAGGTATGTAATAGAGCAAATGGTTCAGCTCGATATACCCGACTTTACATCCGAACTCCGAATAGATGAATTTCAAGACCCATGGGTATCTCTCACGTATATATCTCCTTTGTATTAATTTATAACTCCATTCAAATATAAAATAATAATAACAAAGAATAATATTAAAAAAAAGGATAGATTAAGAAATTAATAGGGTGCACAAAGAGAGAGAAAACTACATCTAATATTAGTGTAGTTAGTGTTAGCCGTACTACCATGGCTAGCAATCTATAGACTTCCGTAGTCGATGTTACAAACTTATCCATCTCCATGGTGGATGTTACAAACTTATCCATCTCCATTGTTATTCCATAAAAATATTTAACCGGGAATATTAAATTCTGATTGTGAATGGGATAAGTTTTAAATCTACCAAAATCTACCAAAATTTTGTACAGGATCCATCGGTCAAGTATATGATAATAACTATACTTAATACATATTAAAAGATATAATTAAAAAAATTTAAAAAGAGGGAGGAAAAAAAAGTGCCGGGGGGGGGGTAAATTAAGTCAAAATTTATATTCTGTGTGATTATATTTACTGTGTACCTAATTCTAAGTAAATCAACTATAATTAGTTGTTAATCATTAATTGGTAGTTATCAGCTTTAATTAATAATAATAATACCGCTGTATAATTTTTAGTATTTGTTAGTTATTAATATTAGTAGTATTATTATTATAATTGTTAGTATCCATAGGAGAGTCTCCAATCCGTATCTCCAATCCGAGTCTCCAATCCGCATCCTTCTCCATCTTCTTTAGGTGCAACAAGTCCATAGTCCACTCCAATCCTGAAAATACAATTTTATTTTGTTGGTCTAGTTCATCTTTGAAGATTTCATTCAGTCTTCCTCTCGTTCCTTAATCCCCTGGGCAAAGTTCATTGCATCCGCTGGGTTTTTGAAATAATGTTCTTCCTGGTTGTAGGTGACTCTCAGGGTGGCTGGGTACCTCAGACTGTACTTCAAATTCTTCACTTCCTTCAAAATTCTTTTGGTCTCCCTGAACGCATTTCGTTTCTTGGAGACCTCTGCTGGGTAGTCTCGATAAATGCTGATCGAATCTTCTTCGTATGTAAAATTT
This sequence comes from Okamejei kenojei, assembly GCA_035221665.1. Taxonomy (NCBI): domain Eukaryota; kingdom Metazoa; phylum Chordata; class Chondrichthyes; order Rajiformes; family Rajidae; genus Okamejei; species Okamejei kenojei. The sequence continues at coordinate 97,387,881 of CM069134.1, forward strand.
CTACTTTTTACAATTTTGTTCATCATCTCCTCCAGGACATGATCATACTGGACTTTTACTATCATTTGTCTTGGAGGGGCGTCATGCTTTGTATAACGTCTCATTACTCTGTGTGCTCCGGCTATAAAGGCTTTTTGTTCCAGAGATAAAACCTTTTGCAATAAGTTTGCAGTAAACTCTCGGGTATCTTGATTCTTTTCTCTCCCTTCTCGAATACCCACGATCCTTAGGTTCTGTCTTCTCTGGCGTCATTCCAACTCGGTACATTTATCAGTTATTTTGCCCAGTAAATCAGATAGACGTTGATTTTCATAGTCTGAGCACTTGTTTCGGCTAAATCTTCAAGGTTCTTTATGGCTGTCGACTGCTCCTTGACTTCTTCCTCCACAGGTTCCAGATCTGTTTCCATCTTATTTTGGATTTTATCATTCATCTCTACTACTATATTTGCAGCTTGATCCGTTAATATTTCTGCAATTTCCTTTCACAATGTGTCAGATAATTCCGTGGCCAAGATATTGATTTCAGACTTTCTCTTTCATCTGCTCCTTGATTCTTTCTATTTCTTCCTTAAAATTCATTTTTGTCAGTTCAGTCTTTAATTCCAACTTTATTTCTTTCTTTAACTCTGCCATTTCTTGTACAAAAAAAAACTTTTAAGTTCTCCAATTTCCAATTTTTTTCTTCGATTTTTTTCGACACATCTTCTTGGGATAGTGTCCTACCTGACCCCGAGGCTTCAGTCGGGCCTTGTTCTTATTCTGCCGTTTTTTGTCTTGTATATCGAAGTTTTGATTTATCCGCGGGTGGGCTGCGCTGTGTTGCCATTACGAGTCGCACGCCTGATGACGTCACTCACGGCAGCCGGTGCAGAAACAGCAGGTAGGTCTTTTCTCCCCGGTTTTTTCCTCGTTTTTTTTCACGGAGCTGGCTGGCGTTACTCTCTAGCCCTCCATGGCGCCACCGGAAGTCACTATGCCCTCTTTTAAGCATCCATTTACACCAATCCCATTTTATTCTCGCCATATTCCCATTAATTCCTCCGAGATTCTACCAAATTGTTTTGATGCTAGAGGGAGGTTAGTGGTGATTTTAATCTCCAAACATCGGGGATGTGATGGAAAGTGGAATAACTGGCGCAAAACCATATGGTGACAGGGAAATTTTAACCATCTCACTGAAGGCACTAAAGGTCTGGAATGAACTGAAGGAGCTGGTGCTGTCAGGCTATGGCTCTACTATCTAGCTACTGTGCTGCCTTGATGGCAGGTTGTACTTTTCTCCAATTTTTTAAAAATAATTTTCCTTGATAGCTGCAGAATTCATGGTTCATTTTGGTTACATGGTTGCCATTCAGCACGAAGAAGTATTTCTATCTCAATGGCATTTTCACATCTTATCTCTGCCAGATTCCTTGATACTTGAGAGAAGAAACTTATCGTGGACTCGCACCTATTTCTTCCCTCCCCCTCCCCTTTCACCTACATGCCTTCCTCTAGCTTCACAATTTGGCACTTTTCTATTCTTTTGTTTCACACCTGTCTTTTTTTTAATGAAAATACCCTCTTCAGCTGCATCAACATATCTGCCAGGCTTTGTGTGTGTCCCCCCCCCCCCCCCCCCATACCCTTTTTTTCCGCCTCTCCCCCTACAATCAGTCTGAAGAAGGGTCCCAACCTGGAACGTTACCTATCCATGTTCTCCAGAGCTGCCATCTGACTTGGTGAGTTACTCTAGCACTCTGTGTCTTTTATCTTTGTCTATAAATGACTATTCCTGTGAAGACTGTGGGTCTTTAACTGTCCACTCTCCAGTGATGTACAGTGTGGGAGATCACACAATCATGGGATCTTTCAACTAGAGGTGCAGGAGGTGGGTTTCATCAGTGGGGTGCGGTCACTCCTGGGTGGTTGTGTGAGGATGTTTCCCCTGGGGTGGAAAAGCATTATTCTGGGTGCAGTTATGAGAGGAGTGTTCAACTGATATGATGAGGATTGTGAATATCCTAGGGGTTGTGAATATTTGGCATTCCCTCCCCCAAGTCAAGGCCAATGATGAGGTTGGATGCATTCTTATTAAATGGTAGAGTAGGTTTTAACGACCTGGATTTTGCATGTTGTTACTATCCTCTGGCTTGTGTGGTTCCTGTTCAGCTTGGTCGGGTAACAGGCATGCAAACAGTCAATACCTACTCGTACTGCATGGAAACAATCCCTTCGGCTGACCTGGTCCACGCTAACCATTGAGCCCTCATTTAAAATATCCCCTTTGTTCTCCTTCCCCATTCTCATCAACTTACCCTAGGTTCTACCACTCAGCTCATCATTAGGTTCAATTAACTTGCCGACCTGCGTGTCTTCGGGTTGTGGGAAGGAACCCAATCAGTTACAGGGAAAGAGAACAGCAGGTACTGTTTATACTGCAGATAGACACAAAGTACTGGAGTAAGCCAGCGGGCCAGGCAGCATCTGTGGAAAAAAGGGTTAGGTGATGTTTGGGGTTGGGACCCTTCTTCAGACAAGAATTGTAACCTATCGTTTTTCTCCAGAGATGCTGCCTGATCTGCTGAGTTATTCCAGCACATTGTGTCTACTTTCAGTCACAGGGAAAACCTACTCCACAGGTCAGGATTGAACCTTTGTCACTGGAGCTGTGAGGCGGAAGATCTACTTGTACGCCATTGTTGTATCGGAAGAGTAGGCTTGTGCTGCTTTAAGCATGGTTGCCTTGGGATGACCTTGACTCGAGTATGGCTGCAGCCTCGCGTTGCTTCATCTTGACTTCAATTACGGTTTTAGAGTAGACTGCGGCCAATTCCTCATTCCACTGCCCACACTGGCATGATGCGAGCAGCTATCGGCACTGGTTTAGACAATGGAGTTCAGAGATACAATGTAGAATGGGCCCTTCGGCCCACCAAGTCTGCCGTGACCAGCAATTAGACTCCAAAGACATAAAAGTCATTTTACACGAGTACTATCATTCACACTGGAGACGCTTCGAAACTTTAGTCAAGAGTCCAAGCAAGAGTGTTTTATTGTCATATGTCTCTTACGGGTCAATTAAATTCTTACGCTGCAGCGCAACAGAATATGTGAATATATAGACATTGTATATAACGGGCAAAAAAAGAAAAAGTTCAATAAATAACAAATATAGTGCAAATAACAAATAATAATATAGTCTTTTGCAGTTCAGAGCTCATAGCTTATTTGTTGTGTTTAATAGCCTGATGGCTGTGGGGAAGTAGCTTTTCCTGATCCTGGACGTTACAGTTTTCAGGCTCCTGTACCTTCTTCCTGATGGCAGTGGTGAGATAAGTGTGTGGCCAGGATGGTGTGGGTCCTTGATTATTTTGGCTGCCTTTTTGAGGCAGCGACTATAATATTTGACGGTGGCGAGGTCAAAGCCGGTGATGGACTGGGCAGTGGTTACAACGTTTTGTAGTCTTTTTCGCTGCTGGACGTTCATGTTGCCGAACCAGGCCACGATGCAACCAGTTGGAACGCTCTCTACTGTGCACCTGTAGAAGTTTAGGAGAATCCTCCTTGACATGCCGAATCTCCGTAATCTTCTCAGGAAGTAGAGTCGCTGATGTGCCTTCTTTAAAATTGCATCGGTGTGCTGGGTCCAGGAAAGATCTTCTGATGTATGCACGCCCTGGAATTTGAAGTTATTGACCCTCTCCACCATCGTCCCATTGACAGAAGTGGGATTGTGGGTCCTCACCCTTCCCCTACAATCAGTTCACAGAAGCATCTCATTCCTTTCAGTCCTACTAAAGTCTACAATCAGTCCACAGAAGCATCTCATTCCTTTCAGCCAATCTGCAGATTTTGAAGTGCTAAAAATATATTTTATAAAAAAATCCACAAACAATAGAATTTAAAAAAAAAATTTAAAAAAGTTTGCCTGATCAACATTTTTGTGAAATGACCTTGATGTCTTTGGAGTGTGGGAGGAAACCGGAAGTCCCGGAGAAAACCCACGTGGTCACAGGGAGAACATACAAACTCCGTTCAGACAACATCTGTGGTCCTTTGAGCTCTGGTCCCTGGCACTGTAAGGCAGCAACACTATCATTGTGCCACTATGCCACAGAGTCAATGACAGAGACTGAAAGCTGATCATATGAGTATGAGCAACACTGCAGTTTTAAAGAGAGGTTGTTTTTGTGCCCATGTCAACTTGGGTCACTTTATGGCATTTGCATTCGGTATCTAACATAGTTTAACTCTGTTTCCCGAATCCGTTATCTTTTTGGATTGGATTGGTTACATTTCTAAACCTCATTCTTCTAATAAAAACTGAAAATGCTGGAAATATATGCAGAGGGATAAATAAGCCAATTCTGTTTCTTCTCCCACAGGAGCTGCCTGCCTGCTGATTCTTTCCAGCATTATCTAACTTCTAGCATCTATAACTACTTGTTTTCATCTTGTTCCTTTCAGCCAATCTGCAGAATTTGAGCTGCTAAAAATAGTTTATAAGAGAATCCAGACAATGGAATGTTTTGAAATAAATGCTTGTCTAATCAACATTTTTGTAAAATGATATGTCATTGTTAAAGTTGATTTCCAGCATTCAAGGTTATGTTCACCAGCTTTGCAAAGAGAGCAGAAGAGATGCTCTAGGATGTTACCTGGGCTTGAGGGCTTGTGTTGTAGCAAAAGGGTGGATTGGCTAAGTTGCAGATTGAAGGGTGAACTTATTGAGGTGTACAAGGTAATAAGGGCAAGGATAAAGAGAACACAGTTGTTTCCCAGCATATAGAATTCTAAAAACCAGAGGGAGAGTGTCTGCAGGGCAACTTTTTCACTCCAAGGATAGTCCATCTCTGGAATGAACTGCCTGAGGAAGCGAGAGATGCAGAAAGAGTTTTGACTTTTAAAATATATTTTTTCGGGTATGTGATTAGGAATGGTTTAGAGAGCTGTGGCCACATGCAGGCAAATGCAGGTACTAGTCCAATATGCCAACTTGGTCGGCATGGACAGAAAGGCCTATTTCTATGCTGTAGAGCTTGAGCTCCGTGACATGCCAGGTCTTAGATCAAAACAAATGGGCAGTAAAGCTAAGCAGAGGTCTTCGTAGTTGGTGATGGTGAGATTGTCATACCAGCATCTCCTCACAGAGTTTATAATGAAACGTTGCAGTTGTATGGTATTAAGATATACGAGTATATCTTGATGTAGCTTGGTCTGGTTTTACCTGTAGTTTGATGTACATGAAATGGACGTCTATTGTTCGACAAGGAAAACGGGATTTGGACACCATTAGTGGAAGATGAGCCAAAATCTAAATTACATTGGAAATTTGTGCCACTGCCGCACGCCTGTTAAAATCTTTGTGTCATGGCAGGTTCTGATTTTACTGCCTCTGAAGCTCCTTATGTTTGACAGTGTGTGTGTTCTGTGGCATCTTAAATAAGCCCTGGTTTGTACTATGAATAATTTCTGTATATGTTGATGCACAAAATTATTACTTTAGGCTGCAGGTTGTATTGGCAGCCTAAACTAATTCCATAAGTGAAATAGGCACCTCCCGTGTATTACGGCTGACAATGTGTTTTAAACATCTTTGTGTTCATTACTGCAAGAAATCCTGTTTATTAGGGAGAGGGGGTTTGTCAAACAACTCCTATTCTCTTTTCAGCATTAAGCATTCTTTGGCCATATTAAGTATGGCACGGTTAGAGGCCTCTCTGTTTGAGAGTATCCATGCTTTGCCTTATTGAAGCAGTCCTTTTTTTGCATTCATTTGCTCACTTTCCATTTCCCAAAGCATCCATCTTTTGAAAGAAACTAAGATCGTACCAGATTGTGATCGTCCTGAATAATTTCAAGAACAACCCTTGTTGCCAATAGACACAACATTCAGTCCTCTTAATATGCAATCAAGTGAACTTGGTTTCCATGGGTCAAAGGCTTGTGGTACCCCAGTTCCTCTGAGACAGGTCTGTAAGAAGCATGTTCAGATTGAAGGAAGACTTTTCTTGATTTAGCACGTCTCAGTATTAACCAGACTAGAAAAAGATGTGTGGGATTTTTCAAGATCCAACAGAGCATCGTTGAACAGACTAACTCGATGTTCTTTTGTTAACAGCTCAAGATTTAGTCCAGTGATCACAGCCATCTTGCTGTGGTCACATGTAATTGAAAATGTACACTGTGTACTTAATTCACTGTGAACTACTTAAAGTAGTTTTGTGTTGGAATGGGGGCTATTGGAGAACTAAAACCTCAGTTTCCATTGGCACCTTGTCACATGCCAGTGTTGCTGAGAAATGTTCAGAGGTGCCCATTGGAACCATTCCACCAGTTCTCTTGCTATTCACTCGTCTAGATTTCTACACAACATGGCTTTGGTCTCATAGTTCAGCCGAAAAGCAGGAATCGGGTAATAGTTGGGAACCATTTGCTTAATTTCTATCCCAGCCTCCTCTATTGTCAGTTCTTTCTGTCCTGGGCCGCCTCCATTGTCGGAGTGAGGCCCAGCGTAAATTAGAGAAACCACCTCATAATTCGCTTGGGCAGCTTACACCCCAGTGGGATGAACATTGACTTCTCTAACTTCAAGTAGCCCTTGCTTTCCCTCTCTCTCTCCATCCCCTCTTCCCAGTTCTCCGACCAGTCTTACTGTCTCCGACTACATTTTATTTCTGTTTGATTTGTTGTTACCTTCTCCCAACTAACAATGATCTATTCCACATTTTCCTTGATCTCCATTCCCTTGGTCATGCTTTCACACCTTACACTTCCTCATCTATGTACCGCCCACTCCCCTGACATCAGTCTGAAGAAGGGCCTCAACCCAAAACATCACCCATGCCTTTTCTCCAGAGATGCTGCCTGTCCCACTGAGATACTCCAGCATTTTGTGTCTATCTGCATTTTCCTACACATCATTTCACCCTGCTTTTAATAATCTGGGATGCGGAATTGTTATTAGTAGGCCGCCTGACCTTTGTGAAGGAGAGAACCACCGGATAAGGTTGCCACAATAGTAGAGTCCTAGTTACTAAGTCACAGCACTTGGGGAGAGTGCAGGAAGGATTTGCTGTAGCAATAAAAAGGAGAGCTGTTGGAGGAACTCAGTGGAACAGCCAGCATCTGTGGAGGGAAATGGACAGTCCATGTTTCTGAGACTAAAGAAGGCTCCCACCTGAAATGTTATCTGTCCATTCCCTACACAGATGCTGTTGGAATCGCTGAGTTCCGCCAACATATACTCAATATTCCAGTTTCTTGTGACTCCTCCTTTCGAGCAGCTTAGCTGAAGGGTTTTAACTCTCCACAAATACATTGGGATCCTCCAAGAATATTTTTTAATATCACCTTTTGAAATGATGTGTGTGGAAATGGGTTAATTGAGGTGTATTCTGGTATGAACCCACCATATCAGTGGGCGTTCATCATTCACTGAACTCACTCCCCACCCCTTGACAGAAATGCAGGGTCTATCCGATGTTTTCAGCTCAGTTTCACAAAAACACATCAACTAGTTATTCTGACATTGTGTTCGAGATATATTTTTGTGCATAATTTGGTGGCCACGATTCCAAGATTGCAAGGACCCATCACCTCATTATTGAAGCTCATGAGATGGTGGAGATGCAAGTGCTTTCTTTTTGAGCTTTTTTTGTTTTGGGAATACTCGAGTACCAAATGTATCCCTAATTGATCTGTTGAAATTGTCCTTCTAGATTAGTAATTCAAGGCAGTGAAGATCATTCACGATCATAGTCAAGAGTGTTTAATTGTCATAGGTACCGACATTAGAGCAGTGATATTTTTACTTGCAACGGCTTAGCATGCCTGGAAACACAGCACGCACAGACACAGATAAAATGAATTATGATTAAATAAATAATAACTGCAATGCATGCTAGCCATAATGGTGCAACCAAAGACACTGTCCATGGAAGTTCACAGTTGCAGAGGTTAGTATTGTATCGTGTTCAAGAGCCAGACAGTTTAATTTTGAAATACAGTGAGGAAGCAGGCCCTTTGGCACTGACCAGTCTTCTTCTTATCGAGATCACACACAAGATTAGAAGCCAGAGCTGAACACACTTCTCGGCATCTGCATACAATGGTGTCTGTCTTGCTCTTCTTGGGCGTGGTGGTGGAAAGATTGGTGAAAACAGGGCCGCAACGTGAACGCTCTTTCCGTGACCCCACCAACCAGTGATCCCTGCATATTAATACCATCCTACATACACTAGGGACAATTTACTTATACAAAGCCAATTAATCTAAAAAATATCTGTCTTTAGAGTATGGGAGGAAATCGAAGATCTCGGATAAAACCCACGTGGTCACGGGGAGAATGTACCAACTCCAAACAGTCGGGGTCGAACCCAGTTTAGAACCTTAGTTGAATGCGTGTGTAGAGTTGGGAACATGAGAAGAGAATATATAGGAGAATCGATGCACCAGGGGAGGAGATAATGATTCTAATGACATTGGGACTATTTTGTGGCCAATCTTTCCCATCTCGGTGTTTTAGAAGCTTTTCTTAACACTGCATCACATAATCCTGAAAGGAGCTCGTATTATGCCACTGAGCATTCACCCATTCATAATAACGCATTTGCGGACTGCACTGTGCAAAGTACTCAAGCCGCTAAGCAGCAACTTCACTGCATTGTTCCCTTGGTGTTCCCTTGATGTTACGTGATTAATGCATGGAAAGAGATTAATGCCGTGCATGGTGATGTTGCAGCAGTAAGTTTGCTGACCAGTGCACTACATATCTAGAGTAATAGAACTGATGTGCAAGGAAGTTGAACACTTATTTTGAAGCTTGGTTAAATCTCACTTGGATTTCTGGTTTCCACATTAACAAGTGGAGATGGTGCCACTGTTGAAGATCCATGAAAATATTGCAAAAGCTGTTATCATTAAAACAAAAACTATAGTTGTAAGAGAAGACAATTGTCTAATTGTCTATTGTTTAAGACAATAGGCTGCAGAAAGAACTCAATGGGTCAACCAGCGTCTGTGGAGGCAAAGGGATGGTCGATGTATGCACGACAATTTGACGTGACCAACCCCTGTGAGAATGGTTTGACAATATCAACGATGAAAGCAATATGCAAAGGCATGTGCAGTTAAACAGAGGTGTTATCAATCAGGTGATTTGATTTTGTCCATTTTTTTTAAGTCGTTAAAATTATGTGTTTGTTTATAAATGCCTAACAAATGAGCCACACTATCTTTATTGCATTTTGCAGGACTATTCTGGATTATGAATGAGGTTTAGTACGGGTTACTACATTTTTGTAGTGTGCCTCACTTCACGATAATAATAATTGTAGCTTTACATTCTCCCTCTCAGAATGGATCTCACAAAATACAAAATTATACCCATCCCTACTAACTTGCCGATTTGCTTAACCTATGCACATCCCATTTGATTAACACTATATTGCCAAACACTGGTAATTATTGACAAGATGGATCGTAATTGGTGAAAATTATTTCTGCAGTGATTGCATGAGTGAGGTTGAGCCTGTCTAGATCTGCACGTTTGTTTCTGCAACTGTGTAGCTGCACGAGTTTGTCAGCAGACTTCCATTCTGAGCTTGTTCATATTTTCCAATGTTTTATAGCTCAAACTTTTTGAAGTGTAATTTGTGTTGTATTACCGTCTGTTTGTGACCTTGATTTTGTTCTCCAGTTGCAGTTGGAGTCTGTAGACTGGGCAATGTTCAGGGGCTTGGCAACGGACCTGAATGAATACGCCACAGTCGCTATAGACTTCATAAAGAAATGTGTGGAGGACTGCATCCCAACAAAAACCTTCCGAGTGTTTCCCAACCAGAAGCCTTTGATGAACCATGAGATCGTTGACGCGCGATCAAATATTAAAATGATCACCTGCAGCTGAGGAAAAAAAGAGATGATTTGGTAAAATAATAGCAATATGAAGACGCCATAACCAAAGCAAAGATACTAGAGCGGAGACGGAAGCCGGTTACGGAAATGGCGCTAAAGGTTACTCATGACCTACTACAGCTTTTTCGTCGAGTGGACTATCTTGCTCTAGTATCTTTGGTTCTGGTTTCCTCTCACACTCCAAAGGTGTGCAGGCTTATAGATTAATTAGCTTCTGTAAAATTGTAAATTGTCACTGGAGTGTAGGATAGTGCTAGTTTATTGGGTGATTGCTGGTTGGCATGGGCTTGTGAGCCAAACGGCCTGCTACCCTAAAGTCTAAGGGTTGAATCGACTAATTGTGATTTTCAGAAAATAAGCAGCTATATGGCCCGTCAATCCTGTCTAACCATCCAATGTGATCATGACCGACTGCCCCAGATCTCAACTTTTCTAATGTGCCTCTTCCCCATAGTTTTCAACTTGCCTGATGTTTTAAAAACAATATCCATCCAGCAATCCCTTTGTGGTGGAGCATTCAGTTATTCACACCTCCCTGTGAGTGGTAGTTTGTGATGGGTTATTGCCATGGACTCTGGTTTGTTGATGTGATCACAGTTGAACCTACCCTGGGGGAGCAGTAGTTAATTTCCAACCTGGTGAGTCAGCAACATGGATTGCCAGCTGAAACCAGTTATGGTGCCCCCATAAAGTTTGGGACAAAGACCCATCAATTATTTATTTCCTTCTGTACTCAACAATTTGAGTTTTGTAATAGAAAAAAAATCACATGTGGTTAAAGTGCAAATTGTCAGATTTTAATAAAGGCCATTTTTATACATTTTGGTTTCACCATGTAGAAATTACAGCAGTGTTTATACATAGCCGCCCCCATTTCAGGGCACCATAATGTTTGGGACACAGCAATGTCATGTGAATGAAAGTAATCATGTTTAGTGTTTTGTTGCATATCCTTTGTATGCAATGACTGCTTGAAGTCTGCGCCTCATGGACTTCACCAGTTGATGGGTGTCTTCTGATGCTCTGCCAGGCCTGTATTGCAGCCATCTTTAGCTTATGCTTGTTTTGGGGACTAGTCCCCTTCAGTTTTCTCTCCAGCATATAAAAGGGATGCTCAATTGGGTTCAGATCGGGCAATTGACTTGCTTACTCAAGAATTTGCCATTTTTTTGCTTTGAAAAACTCCTTTGTTGCTTTAGCAGTATGTTTGGGATCATTGTCTTACTGGAGAATGAACTGCCGGCCAATGAGTTTTGAGGCGTTTGTTTGAACTTGAGCAGATATGATGTGTCTATACACTTCAGAATTCATTATGCTACTACCATCAGCAGTTGTATAATCAATGAAGATAAGTGAGCCAGTACCTTCAGCAGCCATACATGCCCAGGCCATACCACCACCACCACCACCATCGTGTTTCACAGATGAGCTGGTATGCTTTGGATCTTGGGCCGTTCCTTCTCTCCTCCATACTTTGCTCTTGTCATCACTCTGATATAAGTTAATTTTCGTCTCATCTGTCCACAAGACCTTTTTCCAGAACTGTGTTGCTCTTTTAAGTACTGCTTGGCAAACTATGACCTGACCGGCCAATCAGTGGTTTGCATCTTACAGTGTAGCCTCTGTATTTCTGTTTATGACGTCTTCTGCGGATAGTGGTCATTGACAAATTCATACCTGACTCCTGAAGAGTGTTTCTGATCTGTCGGACAGGTGTTTGGGGATTTTTCTTTATTGTAGAGAGAATTCTTCTGTCATCAGCTGTTGTGGTCTTCCTTGGCCTGCCAGTCCCTTTGCGATTAGTAAGCTCACCAGTGCTCTCTTTCTTCTTAATGTAGCAATGTTACAAAATTTTGAGATTTAAAAAACTCAAGTCTGCAATTTATCCCATCAGATAAAGCTTAATTTTTTTTTAATTTGACACCTAATTCGCTTTCATATCTTCAGTATTAAAAAAGTTATGGCCATTTTCATACTTTGAAATTAGCATCTTGTTCCCTATTGCTTTTCCATTGACTTAACACAAACGTTGTGATCGAGGACCTTCTTAAAAATTAAGAGAATTGAAAGAAATTGTCAGTTATTATAGATTGAAGCATTCTGAAACAAGTATGAAACAATCTTACTTGGATGACCTGAAATTAAAGCATATAATTAGTTAGTTACCCAATTGTAGCTAATTACAAAATTCAATTACTAGATCTAAACATCTATCCATTTCTTAAGAATATATTAACATTTTTTAAAAAACCCTAAGTGTCCAAATAACATTCACACAAGATTTCACAATATAACATGATTTTCAAATCACATTGTCATGAATTTATAGGCCAAATTGAAGGAATTTAGTGTTTAATGCCCGAAAATTAATGGCCATTTAAATCAACTTGCGAGTGGGATTTTATGGAACGCGATGGATTGGAACGTTGCGGTTGCGGTGAATTTAAACCCCATATCGGCAGGAAAAATACTGCCGGTTCGTATGGGGAATAAATCAGCGTTTCGCAACATGAAATGTTGATTAAGGTCATCTAAACAACCAAGTTTATATGTAAAAATAAACAGCTTTCCTTTAACTGTCCCTAATGTGAAATCCGTCCCCGTTGTCGGCGTTCACGGCATTAGAAGCTAATTTTTATTTTACTGCAGCGCTGAAATAGTCGGGCGATTTATTTAAAAAAAAATCTTCAGCAAAAGCTCGCACCCGGAGAAAATATAACTCCAGAAGGCAAGGGAAAACCGCATTTTAACCCCGCCCCCCCCAAAGTCGCGCACACAGCCATTGACAGAACTGCAGCGCCGCTGGAGGTAAGTTTTGTAACATACCTACTTAATGATGTTTCAAACAGTTGATTTTGGTAAGCGTTGATTAATGTTTGGCTGATGTCTCTAACAGTTTTATTCTTGTTTCTCAGTCTCATAATGGCTTCTTTGACTTTCATTGGCACAACTTTGATCCTCATGCTGATAAATAGCAATAACATTTTTCGAAAGGTGATGGAGAGACTGGAGGAAAGACTAGGTGCTGAGAGCTCTCTTATACCTGCATGAATGAGGCAATTAAACACATTTGTGCAATTACAAACACCTGTGAAACCATGTGTCCCAAACATTATGGTGCCCTGAAATGGGGGGACTGTATAAACACAGCAGTAATTTCTACATGGTGAAACCAAAATGTATAAAAAATACCTTTTAATAAAATCTGACAATGTGCACTTTTAGATTTTTTCCTATTACAAATCTCAAATTGTGGAGTACAGAGGCAAATAAATAAATGACGGGTCTTTGTCCCAAACATTATGGAGGGCACTGTATACTCTTGCCTAAGGGTGATAGACATTTTGGAGGAGCTAGAGCACAGAGTAATACAAAACCTGAGGAATGGACCTGGTGAAGACTGGATTCTTTTAATAAACACTGATGCTGGTGAGAGCATGTTTTCCCACATTTCTTTATGACTGAGCCCATTTCAGACCATTGAGTGAATGCCACCTCCTGAATCCTCGTCGCCCATTTCCACTGAAGCCCCGTAGCCCCATGTTTTACCGCTCACCCACACACTAGTGGAAAACTTGCAGGAGCCAGTTGACCTCCTAACCCACGTCTTTTGAATGTGAGAGGAAACTCGTGAGGATCCGGGGAGAGCATGCAAACTCCACCCAAAGGCAGAGCTGTGAAGTGTAGTATTTGAAAAGAACATTCTCAAGGTCCCCATGTTGTGATGATTTTATTTTCCCTGGCAGCACAAAATTCTCACTCAAATGTTGCATATTTGGCTTGTCTCTCTTTACGTTTTGGTGTGGATGTGCCGTTTCCTTGGAGACAAAAGTGGGAGATTAAGTATGCTTCCAGCTGAATGCATTTCTGTTGATTTTAGCTGTTGTTCTTTAACATCAAATCAATTGTAAATGCCTTTTTGGTACATGCTTTGTGCATGGTCTGTGTCACGCCAGTGGTGTGTTGGATATCCGATGATTGTGATGTAACTGGTGACCAGCCATCTGTAACTTTATATTGAGCTGAATCTGGATGGTCAGGGCTTGTTAAGTGGTCTTGTCAAGTCAAATTTATTTGTCACATATACATACAAGATGTACAGTGAAATGAAAGTGACAATGCCTGCGGCATTGTGCAAAACTGTCCACTATGGGAACTGCACTCACCCCCCCTGCAGGACCTCTACACCAGGAGGTGCAGATCCAGAGCCAGCAACATAATGAGGAACGGCTACCACCCCAGCAACGGACTGTTCCAGCTGCGACGGTCAGGCAAATGCCTCCGCTGTCATGCTGTGAAAACAGAGAGGATGAGATGGAGTTTCTTCCCACAGGCCATCAGGATTGTAAACTCTTATCTCACCAGGGACTAATTTACTGCTGTGTTGTGTCTTTTTAAATTTTTTTCTAAAATGTAAATACTGGTTCTGTTCTGTTGTTTTTGCACAATCCGCAGGCATTGCCACTTTCATTTCACTGCCCATCTTGTGTGTGTATGTGACAAATAAAGTTGACTTGACTTGGTCAACAGTTTAATGTTTCTTGGCGTCTGGATCACAGCAAGCTAATCTGGTCCCTTCTGAGGCTGTGATCAAAACATTAGTGCATTTACTTCCTTGGGCATCTGAGTTGATCAGGCGTATCTTTGAAGATTCTCTTAAACTTCCACACACGTGCTATAGAAAGTATTCTGATGGGATGCATCTTAGCCTGGTGTGGCATCAGCTATGTTCTTAACCGCCTGTACTTTAAAATACATTCAGAAAGGTGCATGGATAGGAAAGGGTTAGAGAGATATGGGGCAAACCCGGGCAGATGGGATTAGTGTAAATGGGGCATCTTGATCCGCATGACTGTTAGTCTGAAAGGATGCCACAGCCAATTGTCTCGTGCATGGGTGAGTGGTAGAATCGGGAATTGGTGGGGGGAAGTTGATGGGAATGAAGGGAGCATAAAATGGAAGTATGAGCATGTATATACCAGGTGGTTTGTGTAGCTTTGGAGGGCTGAAAGGTGTGTATGATTGTAACACTCCTCCCCTTAGCACTCCTTTTCCTTTCCTTCCCCCCCCCCCCCCCCCCCCCCCATCCTGGTGGCATTGCAGCCTATGGATTCATGACCTTGATAGTGGTTAAAATGGAATAAACCATATCCCCACTGACACCAACCAGATCTAAAGCTGTGGGTTCTGCACAGGTGTAATGTTCCATTTTTTTATTTTTTATTTCAAAATAGACTTTATTCTGGTAATAAATATATACAATACATGCGAAGAATTCATCTGACATTTTCGGATTCTATACAAATTGTTCAATGCAGTTTATATACATTTCTCAAATTTCACAAATCTGTCCCCCACCCGTGCCACTCATGTGGCCCCCTGGCGTGGGATACCTTCCCTTATTTTTGAGGGGTGTCTCCACCATACTGTGCCCCCCATGTCCAGCAGCGGAAGGACCCTAGACTGTGGTCCTCCCCAGGAACTAGAACAGTAACTGGAACAGTAATGTTCCATTATTAAAAAGCTGCAGAATGTTATGTCGGTTCTTGCTGAATAGTGTCTGTGAGACTGGTACCTTAACGGCCTGTCCTTCCAGCATCCGACTCCATGCGGTGAGCGCGATCAAACCGGCAGCGGGGGCCGCGAGGAGGTCGGGTGATCCCTGTACAGGGCCGTTCCCAACAGCATGCGCCTGCATGCGAAAAGCGAGGCCAAACCGGCAGCAGGGGCTGCGCGGACGTGGGGTGAGTGGCGCAAAGTGAGGCGAACTTGGAGCGAAGTCTTAAAGGTAAGTTCGCCAGGACAGAGAGGGGCACAGAGGCACACACAGAGACAGGCACACACAGAGAGGGTCACGGAGGCACGACGTCGAGGCGGTGTGTAATGTGTCGAGGCGACTGCGATCCGACAAGCCGTTGCCGCGCGGAATTTTTGAACATGGTCAGTTTTTCGCAGGCCCGCGCGATGTCGGGACGAACTCCGCACAATTCCGCACGGCTCCGGCAATCGAAGTGGGACCGGCCCCGCGACGCCGGACGGCTCAAGCGACCACATTAGGTCGCGCTCATCGCATGGAATTGCATGCTGCTGGGACAGGCCCTTAACACTCAATGTTGTAGTGATGGTGCGCTAATTACTTTGTTGAAGAGCTTTGATTTCATATTGTAATTGCTCTGATATGCCGGTGTTTGGTGTTGTTATTGTTGTGACTTCTGTTGAGCTCTGACCGGCCCACGTTTGTATTTCTCCAAGCAACAGCAAATAACACTGCAGTTCGTTAATCAGTGATGGGATTACTGAACGTTATTCTGAGCACATTTTCTTTTGGCTATAGGAAGTGTGCACCCTTATATAGCAGCATTTTATTGGGTCAGATTTTAAAAATCACTGAAAGTTGAGGGGTTGATTAAAAAAACATTAAAATTGTACATCAACTCATAAACTGTATTTGTCTCAGTGATAATGGCTAGGCACAAGCAAGCCTTTGACCCTCAATGTTTTATGTTTGTGGAGTCTTCTGTCCTGCAGGTCTGCTCAGTGAGTCAGCCAGCCTCCACAGTACGGTATGCCAGAGTGCTCAAATCCACTAATGAGCTGGTTGGATGCAGAGTGACCTGTAGTGTCTCAAGTGCTGCCTGCTTTGTTGTTTGTTCAAATGCCCACTTGCCCTCCTCCCTCCCCATCCTCCTCCCAAACCATATATGTTTTCCCAGAGCGAAATGATTGTTCCTGGACCCTTTGGGCTAATGGAATTCATATTTGCAAGGAAATGCCACTTGCCGTGGGGGGGGGTATGTGGTCCTTTCTCAGTGGGGAATAAAGCTGAGAAGGCAGATGTGACCTTTTCTGTATCCATAACATGCAGTTACATGGCACCTCTCCTCAGGAAAATGTTCCTGTCATTGCACATGTGTACAACTTGGTACCATGCATGGTTTTGGAAAAGGCCCACAAACTTGGCCAGTAAGACGTGCTTCGTGAATGATGGAGATTGAGATTTCTTGTATCCAAATTCCTTCATGATCTTGCACCAATTATAAATAACTCCTTCACCTGTATAATCGTATGTTCATGTCATAGGAGCAGAATAAGGACATTTGGGCCCTCAAGTCTACTCTGCCGTTCAATCATGGCTGATCTATCTTTCCTTCTCGACCCCATTCTCCTGCCTTGACACTCTTACTAAATTAAGAATCTGTCAATCCTTCCCAACATCTGCATAATTTCTGCTCTGAGTTCTCTTGAATCCCCAAATTATATGACTGCATTATGATGGTGTTGCTTTTAGCTGTTGATGGCCCACAGCTCTGGCATTCCTTCCCATCACCCCTCTTCTCTGCTTTCCTTGTACATTCTACACCTTCACAACACATTCCGCTTTGACTAAGCACATAGCTATCGGTCCTCTGTTGCTAGCCACCAGTTACAGCTGTTTGTTAATGTTTTTGCTGGGTGTTTTGCACATCTTAGTTCGCTTATTGGAGCTCTATAAGTTGTTTGGTCCTTGACCTGAGTAGTTGAAGACACAATCAGCATAGATAAAGACGTGACACCAGGATTGACCAATTTGCTGGGCTTAAAAATTGAGGAGCTGTTAAATATCAGTCACTCAATTATACAAATTTAAAAGCTGGATTTACCCAGAAATGGTGCGAAGCCCAATTTCATACTTCTTTAAAAACTAAATTAGAAACATTAAACTATGATTTGATTTGTTGATATTGACCCTTAATCAGTACTTGGAAATTACAGCAACTTTGCACTGAGAATACCGCCAGCGGGGGTTGGAGCAGCAAAGAGCAAATAGCAATCTCGGGAATTATAGAGGAAAATTCTGTAAAAATACTCAGCCGGTCAGGTTGTATCTGACTATCTGACCTCAATCCCACATAAATGACAAAGTGGCAGTTTGAAAGCCACCTGACCTACAGAGTATCTGCTGGTGTTTTCTGCTTTAATTTTAAGATTCTCAAACATTTTATTGATTTTCACCAGCCAGCTCGGGGAGTGTCTGTTTGTGGGAATCCCAATACTGTGGTGGTTCTTGAGCAGGAGAATGCTCACAATCAATGCAGACCCTGTTGGTATTTTCCCACCAAGTCTGGTCCAGTATATCATGGAGGTGTTGGGATATGAGATTTATTTGCGTACCATGTTTAGCCATTGTCTGTGAGGGAGAGAAAGATAGAGGGAAGTTTACAGATAGATATGAGTCAGGCAATTTATGGGGATCCAGTGATTGGGAGATGCGGGTAGGTTTAGGTGGAAAGCATGTTCTGCAAGAAATAGTTGCTACTAATTTGAGGCCTGATATAGTGTTATGGTCAGTTAGCCAGTGGATAGTGTATTTTATAGAACTGGCGGTGCCTTGGGAGAACTTAGTGGATGAGACTTATGAAAGGAAAAGGCTTAGATATGTAGAGGTGGCAGCAGACGTTGAACAGTGAGGATGGAGAGTACGTCCTGTAGAGGTGGGTTGTAGAGGTTTCACAGCGAGGTCAACCACGCTGGAGAAAATTTGGAGAGCTAGGAATTCGCAGACAGTTTGCAAATTCAGAGGCAGCAGAGCAAGGCAGTAGGTTTAAAAAAACAGACCCAGATTTGGCTATAATATTTTATCTGAAAGCCTTCTAGCAAAGTAATGCCGACCTATTCTTTTTATGCTTGCTTGCCTCTCATGGTAGACAAAAATGCTGGAGAAACTCAGCCGGTGAGACAGCACCTATGGAGAGACGGAATAGGCAACGTTTTGGGTCGAGACCCTTCTTCAGACTGATGTCGGGGGTGGGCGGGAAAAAGTAAAGGAAGAGGTGGAGACAGTAGGTTGTGGGTGAGCTGTGAAGGGGATGGGAAGGAGGGAGAAAGCAAGGACTTTTGGAAATTGGAGGTCTGTTCATACCGCTGGGGTGTAAACTACCCAAGCGAAATAGGAGGTGCTGTTCCTCCAATTTGCGCTGGGCCTCACTCTGTCAATGGAGGAGGCCCAGGACAGAAAGGTCGGATTCTGAATGGGAGGGAGAGTTGAAGTGCTGAGCCACTGGGAGATCAGCCTGGTTATTGTGAATTTGAAGGGGGAAGTTGAGAGCCATTGGATATATTCAAGACAGAGATGGACAGTAATTGGGACTATGGAAGGGATGAGGGTTCTGAGATGAGGCATGGAGAAATGTTCATGCCATGGTCACATCAATCCTGATTATCTTGACTGGCAGAACAGGCACAAGAGGCCATGTTGCTTAATTCCGCTCTTATTTTGTACATTTGTAAGTTAGTGCATTTGCTTGGCAGTTTGGAAAGGGTGTTCTAATCTTTCTATCCTATTAGTGCACTTCATGGGCAAAGTGGGGGCAACTGAAGGCATGTTTTTTTAACAAAAGGATTTGTTTCCTACACTGGCAAGAAATCTGAGCCTGTAGCTGCAGTCGAGGCTGTGCTGTATACTGTGGCTGTTCAGATGCAATTGACATTAATGACTTTGGTTGCCTGGCATTTAAATGCGAGTCCTTTCCCGAACGGTGTTCTAGGGAGAGGAACAAACACTCTCTGCACTGGCAACAAGTGACCTGGAAAGTCTCCATGCCTTTTGTTTATGTCATGGATATTTGAGTTTCATTATTGCATAGGTGGATGAGAGTTGCTGATAATCCATTCATACCGACTAATTAGTGGGGCAGAGAGCAGGTTGTCAGTGACTCTTCTAAAGTGGAGACGGCAATATTTGTTGGTTTACCACAGTTTGTGGTTAGCGAGGCTTGGGCAACGTTCTAATTTTCAGGTTACCAGAGTGATATTTGGACCACGAGTCATAGTTGTACAGCACAGAAACAGGTCCTTCTGACCACCATATCCATGCTGACCACGAGGAGAAATTACACAAAAGGAACATTGTAATAATGTGTGCAGCTCCTAAATTTGCCATGGGTGATACATTGTTGTTTTCGATATTAAATGGAAGTGGCAGCGAAAAACTGTTTCAAGTGATTAGCGGACATCACGAGTTGGTGCCAGAAACGTGCAATTCTATGTGTATTGACTCGGTGACGTCGACAGTTTGTACTCTACAGTCGTTGCACCTTTGTACATATCTATGTTTGTGCTTTTCTATAGTATGATTTTATCGGATTGTATGCAGAACCAAGAATTTTGCTGCACCTAGGTACATGTGACAAAGTCTAATTGAATCAATCACTGGATCGTGTACACAAGAGAATAGGAGCAGGAGAACAGGCCGCACAGCCCCTCAAGCTTGCCCCACCATTCCATGTGGTCATGACTAATCTCCTGTGCTGCAGAACTCAATCCATGATCTTTAACCCTCCACAGCAGAGAATTCCAGCAATTTATTTTTGTGGAGGTGGGTGGGAAGGGAGGAATTATCCATAAAATTGAAACCAGGCCTTTTGGGATGTGACAGGTGAAAATTGGGAACTCGGATCTGAAAATTGTGTTTGACATTAAGTGTTTTTTTTTTAAATTGGAGACTGGTTAATAAAAGGTTAGGGGATGTACAGTATATGGTTTTAGGATAACAAACAATACTGGGGATTCTGGAACGTGAACCAAAAAGAGTTGAACCAATTAACCAACATCTTTGGAAAGAGAAAGCCGTCAATATTTTGCATCAGTGAACCTAAAGGGTCTTGACCTGAAACCCATCCACGGCCTCCAGAAATGCTACCTTCCCAGCTAAGTTACTCCAGCACTTTGTGTTACATGCAAGATACAGTTCCTTGTGTCTCAACACTTCCTCAGAATTGGAGGGTGGCAAGAGAGTAGAGGATTTGCAGTTTAAAAGCAGGGCGGGGTGGGTGAGGAGGTGATGTAATGTAAGTCTTCATGGTGATGGGTAAAGATAGATCAGGTGATAAGGAGCATGAGTACTGACTGTTAGCAAGTTTTTTTTAAAGAAATGGGGTGAGAAAGGGACATTAGCATGATAATGGAAAAAGATGAGAGCACAATTGATCTCATGTTGAAGCATTTAATGTTCACTCGAGAGGGTTGCAAAACGCCCAGATGCAAAACAAGATATTGTTGATCTTAGACACAAAAAGGTGGAGTAACTCAGCGGGGCCAGGCAGCAACTCTGGAGGACATAGGTAGGCAACCTTCGGGTTGGTTCGGGACCCTACTTCAGTCTGATAGGTCACCTTTACATGTCCTCCAGAGATGCTACCTGAGCTGCTGAGTTACTCTGGCACTTTGTGTTCAAAATTATACAGCAAACTCTTGTTTTAACGGACCTCTTTATAACTGATGTTGGTAAGAGCGGAAGGACTGGCACCGCCCCGGCTCACACCACCTCCACTGCCGCTTTCAAGCAGCTCCTGCTACCATCACTGGCGACCCTTCCTTGCACACCGGCCACATGCAGGCCTCGCCCATCGCCCAGTTCTTGCCTCTCCTGGCAGCCAACCGGCCAGGGCTGTCAACACCCCTGGATTCCAGGTCCAGTTCAAAATGTCACCTATTCATGTTCCCCAGAGAAGCTGCCTGACCTGCTGAGTTACTCCAGCACTCTGTGTCCTCCTGTGTTAAGCAGCAACTGCAATTGTTTATTTCTACATTGACTTATACAATGATAATCCCATACTAGGTTATAGCGGACAACTGGCAATAACAAACACCATTCCCTCCCACATGGCCATTATAATGAGGGTTATAATATAAACTAGGGTGGTGCTGAAAATGTCTCAGTATCGAAGCCAAAATATTTTCTGTTCAAATCTCTTTACCCAAAGGACAGTGGAAGCAGATTGTTGAATATTTTTAAAACGGAGGTAGTTCGACTCTGGATAAATGAGAGTGAAAGATTACCATGGGGAGATGGTGGTGTATTGAGCATATAGTTGGATCAGCCATGATGTTATTAAATGGTGGCGTGATGTTGACCAAGTAACCACCTCCTCCTCCTCCCTCTTTTAGATATCCCTGTCTGAAGGGACTTCAGTTCTTAACGGCATTGCTTCTCTACCTTCAGCCAAATTGGGCCATGAAAGATTGAAACGGGGCTGGGTGGGTATCGAAAATTTATTAACAAAATTTCGGAATATTCTGGAAAAGGTGACGTGCAGCCTTGCAGTTGTTGTGGAAATTTCAGCATGCAAAGGGCCTTCAATGCCTTTGCAATATTGTTTGTGCCAGTCTTTTTTGTGCAAGGGTATTGAACAGCCAATTCTTTGCTAACCAGAATCAAAATGAAAATGAGAAGATGTAATGTATCCTCCTGACCAAAGATTCTATGATCTTTGCTCCTAATCACCTGAGCTAACTCCTGGCGACCACTGTCATCATCACAGACTGGAAGCTGAGCTTGGGGGCTTCTACCCTGCTGAGTGCTCTTGCAATAGCATTTACTTTTAGATAAAGTTCTGTCCTTGGAGCTGGCTAAAGCTTTAATGATTAAAGGAGAACTTAATCCTGTGAGTTAAAAGCTGTTTGGTAGGACTCTTCTGATTCACCGTGTGGCATGGAAACTGGCCTTGGGGCTCATCGAGTCCACATTTAATCATCAAGGGCCTCATTTACTCTAATCCTTCATCAATCCTGTTTAATTTCCCATCAGCTCCCCTCTGCAGGTTCCACAGTTCATCTACACGCCAGCGAATTTAAAGTGGCCAAAACACAAAGAACTGGAATAGCTCGGCGGGTAAGGCACCATCAAACTGCAGAAGGGTCCTGACGCATAACACCGTCTGGCCATTCCCTTCACAGCACTTTGTTTTGTTCAAGATTCTAGCATCTGCAGTTCCTTGTGTCTTAATTTAAAATGGCCAATCAACCTACTGACGTGTATGCCATTGCGAGAGAATTGGAGCACTCTGGTGTGGTGGGGGGGGGGGGGGAGGGGAGGTTGGACCAGGCGGGGTGGACGGTTGGTGCTGCAAACCTGAGTGGTCATAGGGACAAAGTATGAACCTCCATAATGCTGTTCCCTGTTTTGCTCTTTTCCCTTTGTTCTTGTCACACTCGACTATTTCATGCTCCTCTGCAACCCTCCCTCCCCCCTCTCTCCCTGGCCCTTCAGCCCACAATAATTACATTTCAGCATGCACCAAGTCTCATTCACCCTCTTGGAATCTAAAATAAAAGTAGAAAATGTTGGACATGCTCAGCAGGTGGGGTAGCATTTGATGGAGGCTCTTCAAATAGAACCTTTTCCTCTATTTGAATCTGAAAATGGGTTACCTATCCATTTCCTCCAGAGATGCTGCCTGATCTGCTGATTTACTCCAATGCTTTTTTTTCCCTTTGTGTATTAACCAGCATCTGCAGTCACTTTAATTTTATCTGTTTCTTCACTCTTCTCTCGCTGTTGATGGTCTAGTCTGCAATTCAGTCATGGGATATCCTGATTTTCCCCGCATTTAGAATCTTTGATTATTATTTCCGTGACATAAGAAATAGCATGTTTTTCATTTGGCAATTACATATTTCATAGAGGATCCCCACCATCTGGGCCATGCTGGTCTCGCTGCTACCAGCAGTCAGGAGGTACAGAAGCCTGAAGTCCCACACCACCAGATCCACTTTGAGTGAGTGTTAGAAATCATTTGTTTGGGGGGTGGGAGTGGAAGTTATGGAGCCATACAGCATAGAAACAGGCCCTTCCACCCAACCTGCCAACGTTGACTAACGTGCTCAATCTACATTAGTCCCATCTTCCTGTGTGTGGCCCATATCCCTCTAACCATTTATATACCTGTATAAATGGTTCTTAAATGTTGCAATAGTACCTGCCTCAACTACCTCCTCCGGCAGCTCGTTCCATACACCCACCACGCTTGGTGTAATATATATTTTAAAAATATACCCATCAGGTTCCTATTAAATTCTTCACCCACTCAGTTTTAAACCTATGTCCTCTGGTAGTTGATGGAAATCTGGGATAATTTAATATTTTTATAGGATTACCATAAAATTTGATGGTCATCACAGACTGGAAGTGCCTTTTCCCGTGCTGTATCACTTTAAATTCTGGGTCATCCTGTCCACCCCCCGCGCCCCCCTCCCCAAAGTGCGGAGTGACTCGTGAAAAAGTGCCAGTAATACATCGAATTTTGTGGCACTTTCATGGAAGTGTTAACTGTTCTTTCCAACCGTGATCGAGCGTGGCATGCCGTGTGAGTTCAGAAGTAGGGCTAGTTTTGCCACAGTGCAAGGCAGTACTTGACACTCCTGCATTGTTGCTTACTGTGTTTACTGTCCTCGTTCTTAAAGGGGGGGGAGGATTGTGGGGGGAAAGGAAGAGACAATAGACACTAGGTGCAGGAGTGGGCCATTCAGCCACCATTCTAAAAGCTAAAACCACCATTCACTGTGATCATGGCTGATCATGCACATTCAGTACCCCATTCCTGCCTTCTGAATAGTCAATTTTATTTGTCACATACACCCGAAGGTGCAGTGAAATGAATTTGCCAGCAGCGGTACAATTAAAAAAGAACACACAATACACAATAAGATTTAACACAAACAGCCACCACAGCATTCTTCACTGTGGTGGAAGGCACAAAGTTCAGTCAGTCAGTCACCCGTGTTCGGAGCCATAAACCTCCGCAGTCGCCGCTACGGACGGCTGGTTGTACAGGCCCTCTCGTCGGGACAGTCAAAAACGCTCCGCGGCTTGGAGGTCCCGAATCGGCACTTTCCTGCCGGAGACCGCGGCTTCTGGATGTTGTAGGCCGCATGCCGGCGGTCGGAACTCTTCTCTGGCTATCCCCAGCGAGGGATCCCGCTCCGGATGGTAAGTCCACGCCGCGCCCGCGGCTAGAAGCACCGCAGACCGCGGCTTCAGGATGTAACTGTCTGCGGGCCAGCGATTTTCCCCCCCCCCCCCCCCCCCCCCCCCCCCCCTCACCTTGCCCCCCCTCACCACCCCCCACACAAGACACACCGAGAGACACTACAACAAACATTTAGACACACTAAAAAAGACAAAGTAGAAATAACGAACACGCTGCTGGCAGAACAGCCGTCTCGCAGCACCCCCCACCAATCAAATCGTTGTATTCCCTGACTCCGCTATCTTAAGAGCTCTATCTAACTCTCTCTTGAAAACATCCAGAGAATTGCCCTCCACTGCCTTCTGAGGCAGAGAATTCCACAGGTTCACAACTCTCGGGGTAAAAATGGCCTACCTCTTATTCTTAAACTGTGGCCCCTGGTTATGCACTCCCCCAACATCGGGAACATGTTTCCTGCCTCTAGCGTGTCCAATCCTTTAATATTCTTATATGTTTCAATAAGATCCCGTCTCATCCTTCTAAATTCCAGAGTATAAAGCCCAGCCACTCCATTCTATCCATATGACAGTCCTGTCATCCCAGGAATTAACCTTGAGAACCTACGCGCATTCCCTCAATAACAAGAATATCCTTCCTCAAATTTGGAGACCAAAACGGGGCACAATACTCCAGGTGTGTTCACTAGGGCCCTGTACAATTGAAGAAGGACCTCTTTGCTCATATACTCAACTCTTCTTGTTATGAAGGCCAACATGACATTACCTTTCTTCACTGCCTGCTGTACCTGCATGCTTATTTTCAGTGAGTGATGAACAAGGACCCCCAGATCTCTTTGTGCTTACCATTTTCTCAACTTGACACCGTTCGGGTAATAACCTGCCTTCCTGTTTTTGCCAGCAAAATGGATTACCTCACATTTATCCGCATTAAACTGCAACTGCCATGCATCCGCCCACTTACCCACCTGTTCGTCACCCTGCATCCTCAGCATCGTCCTCACAGTTCACACTGCCACCCAGCTTTGTGCCATCTGTAAATTTGTTGATGTTACTTTGAATCCCTTCATCTAAATCAGCCATTCTCAAAGGGGGCCATATGGCCCGCAAGGGGGCCCTGGCACATTTGAAGGGGGTCACAGACTGGAAACTGTGAGAAGGGGAGCCTCAAGGGTTTATGGGAGAGCCCTGATTACTGAAACTAATAAATACCAAGCAGCAACCTTAATTGGAGTCAATAGTTTCCCTTCTATTTATAATATCTTTCCATTTGAAGTACAACCCACCCAAACTGAGGCAGAAATTCAAGAGTTTGATAGATCTTCAGTAATATAACTGCACGTTGTTGGTTCGATCAGTTTCAAAAAGATTTTTGGATTAACCATATAACAATTACAGCACGGAAACAGGCCCTCTCGGCCCTTCCAGTCCGTGCCGACCATTTGTTTTCCCCTAGTCCCATCTACCTGCACTCAGACCATACCCCTCCATTCCCTTCACGTCCATATACCTATCCACTTTACTCTTAAATGTTAAAATCGATCCTGCCTCCACCACTTCTGCTGGAAGCTCATTCCACACAGCCACCACCCTCTGAGTAAAGAAGTTCCCCCCCACGTTACCCCGAAACTTCTGTCCTTTAATTCTCATGTCATGCCCTCTTGTTTGAATCTTCCCTACCCTCAATGGGAAAAACGTATCCACGTTAACTCTGTCTATCCCTTTCATCATTTTAAAGACCTCAATCAAGTTCGATTAAGAGTGATCTGCCGAATAAATTTCCAATACTGTGGGGGGGGGGGGGAAAGCCCAAAGATTTTTTTTAATTGCCTTTCCCTCAACATATTTGGTTGAGCGTGGGTTCAGCAAGGTAGTTTCCTCGACAAAATCTAGAAACAGAATTGATATCATGACAAGAGGTGACCTCCGACTGTCATTGTCTAATTTGTAGCCTGACATCATGAAACTTGCAGAAAAGCACCAAGCTCAAAGATCGCATTACGCCTGATATATGTTTAATTTCATAAAGTCTTTTAAAATTAATTTTCCAGCATGTCAGATGTTCACATTTTCTTGGTATCTAATAATAAATGATTTTCTGTCTATCTGTTCGTGTTGTATCCGTGTTTGACCGGGGGCCCTGGAAACTGAGAAGAGCCCCTAATGGGCCTATCCCACTTAGGCGACTTTTTGGGCAACTGCAGGAGAATATGTAGTCGCCACATGTTCGCAGGTGGTTGCCGGGGATTCACCTTCATGGTCGTGAGGGTTGCGGCCTCATTATGGTCGCCGCAAATTTTTCAACATGTCGAAAGACTGAAGCCGCCATGGAGAGTAGCGAGAATTCTCTAGCCATAGGTGGGTTGCCAGGAGGTCCAAGTGGGCTTCTCAGGAGGTCGAAGGTTCTCTTAGGTTCTCGTAGGTTGTAGCCAGTGCTGACCGGTGAATTTCATTGGGGGAAAAAAAACGTAAGCAGTGGTTTTCAGAACCAAGGATAACCAATTGGTAATATTAAATGTCTGCCGTGCCTCACACCCATGTATCTTCGGCTTCTTAAAAGTTGTCTCCACTCCTTCTCCCTTTCTCTCCCCCCCCCCTTTTAAAAGACCTACCGTACACTGTGCTTTAGCCATCCTAATTCACTCAGACAGCGCTCCCCCCACTTTCCCTGTCCCCCGCCTGCATAACGGGCTGGTGAAGGGAAGCAATGTGTGTGTGTGTGTGTGTGTTCCACTCTGACAGTCGCCATTCCAGTTGCCAGTTTTTCAGGAGACTGCCGGCAAATTGACAGTCACCGGCAGTTGCCTGAAAAATGACTGATCTAAATCAATAATGTGTATTGTGAATAGCTGTAGTCCCAGCACCGAGCCTTGCGGTACCCCACTAGCCTGCCTGCCATTCTGTAAGGGACCTGTTGGTCCCTGCTTTTCGTTTCCTGTCTGCCAACCAATTGTCTATCCATGTCAGTACAGAATCCCCAATGCCCACTAATCTCCTATGCGGGATCTTATCAAATGTTTTCTGAAAGTCCAGGCACACTACATCCACTGGCTCTTCCTTGTCTATTTTCCTAGTTACATCCTCAAAAGATTCCAGAAGATTAGACGAGCATGATTTCCCCTTTGTGAATCCATGCTGACTTGGAACGATCCTGTTACTGCTTTCCAAATGTGCCACTTTTTCATCTTTTGTAATCGACTTCAGCATCTTTCCCACCACCGATGTCAGGCTAACTGGTCTATAATTCCCTTTTTTCTCTCTCCCTCCTTTCTTAAAAAGTGGGATAACATTAGCTACCCTCCAATCCACAGGAACTGATCCTGAATCTATAGAACATTGGAAAATGATCACCAATGTGTCCACGATTTCTAGAGCCACTTCCTTAAGTACCCTGGGATGCAGACCATCAGGCCCTGGGGTTTTAACAAGAGGAAGGAGAGAACTGGGCAAAGTGGATTTTTCGGGTGTGGTTCTAATATCTTAATGTATCCTGGGCATAGGAGAGCTGCTTCAGCAATCAACACTCACTGTGAATTAATAATTTCACGCCCCCCCCCCCCCCCCCCCCCCCCCCCCCCCCCACTCCTCTCCTCACCCTCATCCCACCCAGGAGAGTGAATGAGACATTCTGCAACTATTATGCACAGGGGTGTTGAAATAGCAAGCTGGCATTCAGTCAAGGATTTGTATGATGTAAACTGACAAAGTGAAGTTGAAGAGGTCTTAAAGCTAGAATCCAAGGACGAAAGTTCCTCCTTGCTAGTTTCTGTAGCTGGGTGGTGTTGGTATTGCCTGGTACGTGAAAGGAGACTTTAAACTCTAAAGGGAGTCTTCTGTGTGTCAGAATAGTGAAATCTGGTTATCTAGTATTACTGTGAAGTTTTGTATTAATAATTGTCCAGTTATTTGAGTGTTATTGCATTAATGGATCTGTAAGCTCTGCGGGTATTATCCATTTAATTTATCCATTGCTGGTACACGTGACAAGTTTAAACTCTTGACGTTCCTTCTTTCCCCCCCCCCCCCCCCCCCCCCCCCCCGCCATCATCTGCTTCTGTCTCCCTGACGTCTAGCATTCTCCAGCATCCCTGGTGAAAGAGAAACCTCCCTCGATGACTCAAAGAGGTATGACCTCCCCTACCCTTCTATTACACACCCATTCCTCCCACATACTTGTCCTCCCTTCCCCGAGAACCAGGGTCGAGTCAATCTCAGCTGCGCCTTCCCTCCCCAATGATGTAAGTGCCCTGTTACTGGCTTGGAAGTGGAACTGAAAACCATTAGATGTTTAAACTTTTTTAGCTGGATACACCCATCCTCAGAGAATAAACACTGGGCTGTTGCATTAAAAACCCGCAAATGCGAGAGTCTAAAGAAGGGTCCAGACTCAAAGCATGTTCCCCGGAGATTTGTGGCAGCAGAGTGGCGCAGCGGTAGAGTCGCTGCCTTACAGTACCAGAAATCTGAGTTCAATCCTGACTACGGGTGCTGTCTGTAAAGCGTTTGTACATTCTCCCTGTAACCGCCTGGATTTTCTCCAGGTGCTCAGGATTGCTTCCACACTCCAAAGGCGTACAGGTTTGTAGGTTCATTGGCTTCGGTAAAATTTGTAAGCTGTCCCTAGTGTGTTGAATAGTGCTAGTATACGGGGTGATCGATGGTCAGCACAGACTCTGGCCAATTACTGTGCTGATCTTTAAAGTCTAAAGTAAAGATGTTGCCCGACCCACTGAATTGCTCCAGCACTTTGTGATTTTTTTGTAAACCAGCACCTGCAATTCCTTCTATCTGCAGATTTTTGTCTTTAGTGTTGAATCACTTGCGAGTCATTACCCCTCATGGAGTGGACAGGTTTGACGTCCATTTTGAATGCCAGGGTTGATTAATCGATTGATCGTTTGACTGTACCTTGAGTGTTAACCAGGAAGATCTCCCCTCGTAATGGGTGGAGAGGGCTTATAACCATAGTCAGTGACACCTCCAGAATAGTGAAAGGCCTAGTTAGAGTGGATGTGGAGAGGATGGTTTTACTAGTGTGTGTGAGTCTTGGATCAGAGGGCACAGCCTCAGAATAAAAGGACATACTTTTAGAAAGAAAATTAGGATTTTATTTTTAGTCAGAGGTTGGGGAACCTGTGTAATTCATTGCCACAGATGGTTGTGGAGGCCAAATCAATGGGTATTTTTAAGGTGGAGATGACAGGTTTGTGATTCGTATGGGTGTCAGGGGGTCATAGGGAGAAGAATAGAGTTGAGAGGGAAAGATTGATCAGCCATGACTGAATGGCAGATTAGTCTTGATGGGCTGAATGGCCTCATTCTGCCCCTACGACTTGAACGTGCATCAAACAACTGCTTTGTTCTCTCCGCAGTAATGCAGTAGTCGCTCAGCATGCCATTGCACAGATGCGGGAACTTGAACCCACAATTCCCAACTAAGAATCGAGACTCCAGTTTCCTTCTAGACTGAGCTGACATGCCAGTGAGGCTTTTGAGGCTGTTTTCCTTTCTTTTTACTGGATGCGTGATCTGTTTGCTGCACTATATTCATTTCACATGGAATTGGCTTTTTCGTTAATACTGCTTGTGTACATAATAACCACAAACTACATAGGTAAATCAGCACAGTGAAGAGCTTCACGCACAAGAGTTGGGGGCTATGTTGTTATGGCCCAATCCAGTATTAACTCAGACTTCATTGTGGCAGTGCGCAAGTCCCGTATAACTCTTCAGGGAAAGACTGACTTTTAAAAAATTACAACAAAGATAGACACAAAATGCTGGAGTAACTCAACGGGACAGGCAGCATCTCTGGATAGAAGGAATGGCTGACGTTTCAGGTCGAGGCCCTTCTTCAGACTGCTCTTTGAAACCTCATGAGTAATAAACTACTTCTGAGGGCACCGCTTTAATGTAGGTGTATGTGCAATATAAATATTCAAAGAAAAGAAGTCAGACAAAAAGAATAACAGCACAAGGCCAGAGTTGTGAAATATGTTTGTTATTGACTCCTTTGCTCTCAAATCCTTTGGTCGTTTTGACTTTATTTCTAGAAGGTATGGGGATGGTGGAGTGTTATGACTGCAGGGTCTGTAAAATGTTAAGTAAAACTGATAATCTGGCACCCCTGAATTTTTGGTACTTGATTAGCAGATTTCCTAGACTTGGATATTATTCTGTTGAGACTCGAATGCATTTAAATTCCATTATTTTTAACATGCTACAGAGTAGTATAATTCATGGGTAGGAAAGGTTTAAAGCCATGTGGGTCACAGGCAAACAAAACGTGGATGAGGATTTTGGTCAGCATGGATGAGTTGGGCTAAAGGACAGTTTTACAGTGAACACACTAAATTGAAATGGAGTGGGATATGTACAAGTGCTCTGGCCATAAACATATCCATGTCTCTGCTCCAGGCCATGCAGTGCCAAGTGAGGCTGGAGCGGATGCCAGCGTCTGAGTGACGCACCACACGGGCGGATAGCTTGCACCAAGTGGCTGTAAAAGGTTGACGGACGTTGACCAATGTGACCGCTGACCGTTGGCATGGACTGACTGAGTTTCGCTGACCCTCTGCAGGTCACTGGTGGTATTGCGAGCGGCACAGTGCTGCCCCCTACAGAGACAAAGAAAGGGGCCAGCTGAAGATGCAAAGCTGGGGTGAGTGGGACGGTGGGTGATAAGTATCTTCAGTGCTTTGTTAAAGGTTCAGTCACCAGTGTTAATTGTGCAGTGACACCAATGTTTTTTGTCATATGTAGCCAGTCACAGCCATGTCAAATTTAGCCACGTCCCTCAAATAAATGTAATATTGCAAACTTAGCAAACGTTTCAAATTATGGTAAGATTTAGAACAAAATATCCAATATAGACCATCCCATTGAGGCTGCTGGCTATCAGCAGACCAATCCTGTCCGTGTCCTTCACATTCTGTCCAGCTGCAGGTCTCGGGTCATGACTTGAATTGTCGACATACACCTTTTGCCTCCACGGATGCTGCTTAATCTGCTGAGTACTTCCAATTTTCAGTTTTTTTGTAGTCCCTTCTGGATTGGAATTGGGCTCTATGGACAGTTCTGCAAGTAGGGTGGAATTGTCAAAGACGGGGTGGGGGAAGAAGAAAATATAGGTGGCGCAGTGGTGGAGTTGCTACCTTACAATCCCAGATATCCTGGTTCAATCTCTATCGGATGCTGGCTGTACGGAGTTTGTATGTTCTCTTCAGATGTACAGGTTTGCAGATTAATTGCCTTTGATGAAATTGGCCCTAGTGTTTAGCATACAAGGCGATTGCTGGTTGGCACAGGTCCTTGATGGGGCCAAAGGGCCTGTTTCTACGCTGTATCTCTAAACAAAAACCAAACTAGAGGTCGTAGTTTTAAGGCTAGAGGGGGGAAAGTTTAAAGGAGATGTGCAGGCCCACACCTCTGTTTTTTTTTAAGACAGAGGTGTGGGCCTGATGCCCGCAGGGGTGGTGTGGAAGCAGATACCACAGTGGTGTTCAAGAGTTTCGAGGGGCCAATCCTTACTGAAGAATAAAAGTTTGATGTTGGACATGAAGGAGATAAATTAGGTTTTCCTCAATAGTGACAGTTCCTCAAATAGACAGTGAGAGAAAACTGGGTGGCAATTCTCATGCACTGAATCAGAGGAAACTATTTCTCGAGGTTTATGACATGGTATAGTTGATTCTGATAATATTTGTGCAATGCAAGTAGTAGTTAAAATAATACCACCCATTGCTACCAATATCTGCTTAAGATGCATTTGTAATGTTGAAATATGCAAGGGATGGTTATTCTGCAGAAGGCACCCTGGTTTAAAAGAGGAAACTAAAAATAAATGCTGGGAATTTGTGAGGCAATTCACTGGGAAAATTCTGTTGTGGGAACGTGAGCCATAAAATGGCATTTGCAAAAGGCACTGACGAGTTGGTGAGAGAGCGATTAATAACATTAAGGATTAATCGGATACTTGAGAGTGTAAACGGCATTGGAGTTGAGTGATGTGGCAAATAAATGTGAACGGTGAAATAATTAGCACATAACGGCAGGAGTATCAGTTCTGAATTAGATGTCGGTGGGAGACGTTGGGAATAGTTCAGTCCTTCTCTGCCACTGACATCCATAAAGCCCGTTTCAAAGTTAACGAGGAATTGAAAGGAAACACAAGGCGCTGACGGTTTTGTTTACTACAGTACTTACACTGTTGAAATCCTGCCACTTTCACAAAATATAAATTACATCTCCAAGTGTGTGTGATGGTAAGTCACAGCTGCAAATGTGCCCGACAGTGGGATCAACAGAGACACTAACTGGTGGGGTGGGGGTGGAAGAGGGGGTGGGGGGGAAGGTTTCTGCTCGATACGTATTTTTTTTAACGTCTGGTTGGATGGAGTGCCTCCCGAAACCCATTTAATTAGTTTAGTTTATTGTCACGTGTACCAAAGTACAGAAAGGTTTTTGTGCGTGCTAACCAGTCGGTGGAAAGACAATATGTTATTACAATTGAGCCATCCGAAGTGTACAGATACATGATAAAGGGAATAATGTTTAGTGCAAGATTACACCCTGTAAAGTCGGTTCCCCCCCCCCCCCCCGTTCCATCTGCTGGAATAAAGGTCCTTGACTCTGTCTACCCTCGACTCTCTGCTATGTCAGCTTCCCACCACATGCTGCCTTATTCTGGTTTTGCCTTGTGTTTGCCTTTAAAATGGACTATGTTTGTCGATCTAGTGGATCGTGGAACTTCAAACAGTGATTTATACATTTTGTGTCCTAATTTGTTATCAATACGTGTGGGTCAAAATATTTGCCTAATAACCATATGCTCACGCCAAATTTGACATTCCCTGAAAATGGGAACTGGGATCGGAACAGTGAAGTCAAATTGTTTTTTGACAGTGTTCTTGGCATCACTTGCATGGGTGAGTGGTGCAGCTTCAAGGGGAGGGGGATAAAGGAAAGGAGGAAAAACCATTAATATTATTGAGTAAAAATCCTGGATATTTCTTCCCAACAGCACCATGGGAACATTTTCAATGCTAGGATCAGTGCCGTGGTAATGGTGGAAGTAGATAAGCTAGTGCCGTTTAAGAGGCACCTTGTTTGGCACAGATATTGTGAAGGTCTGTTTTTGTGCTGTACTGTTTCGATGAAAGACTGGAGCGACTGGGTTTGTATTCACTGGAATTTGGAAGGATGAGAGGGGATCTTAGAGAAACATATAAAATTATGAAGTGATTGGTCACGCTAGATGAAGGAAACATGTTCCCGATGTTGGGGGAGTCCAGAACCAGGGGCCACGGTTTAAGAATAAGGGGTAGGCTATTTAGAACTAGGATGAGGAAAGACCTTTTCACACAGAGTTGTGAATTTGTGGAATTCTCTGTGAAGGCCGATTCATTGGATGCATTCAAAAGAGAGTTAGATAGAGCTCCTAGGGCTAGCGGAATCGAGGGGTATAGGAAGAAGGTAGGAACGGGGTACTGATTGTGGATGATCAGCCATGATCACATTGAAGGGTGGTGCTGGCACGAAGGGCCAAATGGCTTCATCTGCACCTATTGTCTATGTATCTATGTTTCATTTAGAGATACAGTGTGGAAACGGGCCCTTTGGCCCACCGAGGTCATGCATACCAGCAATCACCTTACATTCTAGGGACAATTTACAGAAGCCAATTAATTTAGAAGCTTTGTGTAGAAAGGAACTGCAGATGCTGGTTTAAACCGAAGATAGACACAAAATGCTGGTGTAACTCAGCAGGACAAGCAGCATGTCTGGAGAGAAGGAATGGGTGACGTTCTGGGTCTCGTTCCCCTTCTGACTGAAAGTCATGGGAAAGGGGAACGAGAGATAGACAATGATGTAGATAAATGTAGAACAAATGAATGAAAGATATGCAAAAAAGTAACAATGATAAAACTAAGGGGTTAGTGGAGGACTTTAGGAGGAGAGGAACACCCCTGTCCCCTGTCCCCTGTCCCCATCAATGGTGTGGATGTGCAGTTTACAAGGGAGTATAAATACCTTGGAGTGTACCTTGTCTGTAAACTTCACTGGTCCAGGAACGCTGAGGCCCTATACAAGAAGGGACAGAGCGGGCTGTACTTTTTGAGAAGGCTCCGCTCCTCAACATCTGCAGTAAGATGCTGCAGATGTCTACCAATCGGTGGTAGCCAGTGCCATCTTCTTCGCTGTGGTGTGCTGGGGCAGCAGGACGAGGGCTGTGGACGCCAATAGGATTAACAAACTCATCAAAGAGGCTGGCTCCGTCCTGGAGGCGGAGTTGGATTCTTGGGTGGTCTTGGGAGGTCTTGGAGGGGAAGATGCTCCTCAAACTGTGGAGCATCCTGGACAATACAGTTCACCCCCTCAATGACACACTGGTCAACCTGAGGAGTACTTTCAGTAACAGACTGATTCCACCAAGATTCAGTACAAAATGCCACAGGAGATCCTTCTTCCCTGTAGCTATCAAACTGTACAACTCCCGTTGTGGGGTAGACTGACACTGACTCCCCTCCCCAATCTTTGCACATCCCCAAGCCTTTCCACTTGTCACTTTAATTTCATGTATCATGGCTTTTGTGTTCTATGACTGTTGGCAGATCAATTTCCCTCCTGGGATAAATAAAGTTGTATCGTGTCGGAAACAGGCCATTGTTAGCTGTAGCTAGGTGAGAACAAAAGACCTAGGTGGAGGAGGGGGGGTTGTCTACAAGCTTTCATGTCTTTATAATGGTGGCCGATTAGGAAAAGGGGAGATGCAGCGAGACCTGGGTGTCATGGTACACCAGTCATTGAAAGTAGGCATGCAGGTGCAGCAGGCAGTGAAAAAAGCGAATGGTATGTTAGCTTTCATAGCAAAAGGATTTGAGTACAGGAGCAGGGAGGTTCTACTTCAGTTGTACAGGGTCTTGGTGAGACCACACCTGGAGTATTGCGTACAGTTTTGGTCTCCAAATCTGAGGAAGGACATTATTGCCATAGAGGGAGTGCAGAGAAGGTTCACCAGAATGATTCCTGGGATGTCAGGACTGTCTTATGAAGAAAGACTGGATAGACTCGGTTTATACTCTCTGGAATTTAGGAGATTGAGAGGGGATCTTATAGAAACTTACAAAATTCTTAAGGGGTTGGACAGGCTAGATGCAGGAAGATTGTTCCCGATGTTGGGGAAGTCCAGGACAAGGGGTCACAGCTTAAGGATAAGGGGGAAATCCTTTAAGACCGAGATGAGAAAGACTTTTTTCACACAAAGAGTGGTGAGTCTCTGGAACTCTCTGCCACAGAGGGTAGTTGAGGCCAGTTCATTGGCTATATTTAAGAGTGAGTTGGATGTGGCCCTTGTGGCTAAGGGGATCAGAGGGTATGGAGAGAAGGCAGGTACGGGATACTGAGTTGGATGATCAGCCATGATCATATTGAATGGCGGTGCAGGCTCGAAGGGCTGAATGGCCTACTCCTGCACCTAATTTCTATGTTTCTATGTTTCTATAATGTGGGAAGAAACTGGAGCATCTGGAGAAAACTCATGCGGTACAAACTCCAACCTTTTTTCAAGTCCTTACCTTCCCGGAGATGTGATCATTTTTCGGATCACATTCTCCGGGCTCTGCGGTCTACCGTCGCTGGAGCTGGGAGCCGCCTCGGACCGTCGTGAGCCCCACCGCGGGGGCGCGGACCTAACATCGGAGCGGATCCCTTGCCTGGGATCGCTCCCACCGCGACCACCGTGGACTTACCAACAAGGGCTCTGTCTCGGGAGAGGCTAGTCGGGAGCTCCAACACCGCAGAAGGTTCGTCCAGCCCCAACGCGAGGTCAGATCGCCCGGCGCGGGGGAGCTGACATTCCCCTGATGCAGGAGCTGAACGCCTCGATGCGGAGGGCCCGAACGCGCCGGCTACGGGAGTCAAGACCGTCCCGTCAACGGAGGGCTCGAGGCCCCCGACCGAGGAAGAACAAAGGAAGAGACTTGAACTTTATTTCGCCTTCCATCACAGTGAGGAATGTGTAGGAGTCACTGTGGTGGATGTTCATGTTAAAATGTGTTTTTGAGTCTGTTGCTTTTAATTGTATGACTGACCTGGCCAGTGAAATTCCTTGTATGTTGCAAAACATACTTGGCGAATAAAATCTGATTCTGATATAGACAGCACCCATGGTCAGGATCAAACCGGGTCTCTGGTGCTGTAAGGCAGCAACGTTACCACTGTGCCGTAGCTGTGTGTGTTTTCTGTTCTGTTCAACAAGGTGCCTCACCACCACCACCTGGAAAGCAATTAAGGACGGTCATTAATGTTGGCCTTGCCTGGGATCCTGTAAAATACATTTAATAGACAGTAATTTTAGGTGGCGGGTGAGAGGGGCACCCTTCCTTAAATAAAAACAGAAATTGCTGGAAATACTCAACGGATCAGACTGGGAAC
The DNA here is from genome assembly GCA_035221665.1 of Okamejei kenojei. NCBI lineage: Eukaryota > Metazoa > Chordata > Chondrichthyes > Rajiformes > Rajidae > Okamejei > Okamejei kenojei. Next base: position 97,424,961 of record CM069134.1, read on the forward strand.
GTCAGACCGGTGGAATTCCCAGGTGAGCGTAGAGCCTCAGGTTAGGTGACCTGTGAAGATGAGGCAGTGAACTAAAGTAATGATTTTAAAATTAATTAGCAGATGTTGAAAATCTAAAATAAGAACAATAAATGCTGGGAACACTCAGCAGTTCAGGCAACACCCGCGGGATTAGGAACATTAAAGTTTCGGGTCAAAAGCACCCTTGCCTTTCATAGACACGATAATGGCATGTAAGAGGCTTTTAGACGGTCTGAAGAAGGGTCCCAAATGTCACCTGACCCGCTAAGTTACTCCGGCATTTTTATGTCTGTCTTTTTAGGTAGATACATGGATATTCAGGAAATGGAGGGATATGAATCACGTGCAGGCAGATGAGATTAGTTTGGCGCAGACATCATGGGCCGAAGAGCCTGTTTCTGTGCTGTCCTGCCCGATGGATCATGGGAGCTGAACTGGGGAAGTGATGTGTGGGAGCTGGATCATTCGAGACGGTTGTCGGGAATGGCCAACCGCCCCCTGTCCCTTCCCTCCCTGCACTGCTACGAGTCAGGCTAGAACCAGATAGAGAGTGTTTTTATACATTTTGGTTTCACCATGTAGAAATTACAGCTGTGTTTATAGATAGTTCCCCCATTTCAGGGCAACATAATGTTTGGGACACATGGCTTCAACAGGTGTTTGTAATTGCTCAGGTGTGTTTAAATGCCTCTTTAATGCAGGTACAAGAGAGCTCTCAGCACCTAGTCTTTCCTCCAGTCTTTCCATCACCTTTGGAAACCTTAAAGATGGCTGCAATACAGGCCTGGCAGCGCATCACGAGAGAAGACACCCAGCAACTGGTGATGTCCATGAATCGCAGACTTCTAGCAGTCATTGCATACAAAGGATATGCAACAAAATACTAAACATGACTACTTTCATTTACATGGCATTGCTGTGTCCCAAACATTATGGCGCCCTGAAATGGGGGGGGGGGGCGGACTATGTATAAACACCGCTGTAATTTCTACAAGGTGAAACCAAAATGTATAAAAATGGCCTTTATTAAAATCTGACAATGTGCACTTTAACCACGTGTGATTTTTTTTTCTCCCTTTAACAAAACTCATTGTGTAGTACAGAGGCAAATAAATAAATGACAGGTCTTTGTCCAAAGCATTATGGAGGGCACTGTATGTGATATATCTGTTGGAATCTCTTACTGTCATTGAACGTGGACAGGACAAACGCGGCGTTGTGTCCATATCTGCGCGAGAAGTTCAGTGTAAAACGTTCACACTCCGTTTGTGTCTAGTCAAGCGCTAGATGGCAAATTGACAGGTCGTGGCGCTAGCTCACATTTGTTTCTTCGAAGATGAGTTGTTTTCACAACAAGCTGAAAGATCAGGGTGTGGTTGTGTGCTACAGTGGTTTTTAACACTTTCCTTTCACCTCAGAGCCGAGTTCAGACAAGGTACAGATGTGTGTGATGCAGTTCAGAGAGAGAGAGAGAGAGAGAGAGAGAAGGGGGAGATTGAATTGGATGCAGCATTTCCACATACTTGCTGTTTGATACATGCATTGCTTTAGACTCTTGTTTCGTAGTATTGTTCATTGAGGTGTAAATCCCTGAGCAGAAGCTACCTCAGTACCGTGTGATCTAGCTGTGTGTTTCACCCCTCCCCCTCCCAACATACGCAGTTGTATGAGCTCTTCCTGTATATAGCCTCTCGCTCTCTCCCTCCTCCCCCCTCTCCCACCCCCCCTCTCCCACCCCCCTCACTCCCTCCTCCCGCACCCCCCTCCCGCACCCCCTCCACCTCCCCCCCTCCCGCACCCCTGCCTCCCCCCCCCCCCCTCTGCCTCCCCCCCCACTCTGCCTCCCCCCCCCTCTGCCTCCCCCCCCCCCTCTGCCTCCCCCCCCCTCTATCTCCCCCCCCTCTCTCCTCCCCCCCCCCCCCCCCCCCCCCCCCCCTGTGAGTTCTCTATGGTCATCTTTGCCACGACTGGCTGGAATTCCAATTTTCCGATTTATTATGAGCGTGTGGATTGGCAGCTCAGGTCTCTGGACCACTATTTTACTAATGTAACCGACCATGAACAGTGAGATTTTTTTGAGAATGAGTGGACATGTGTTCTTCATTCCTGCGGTCAGGATATAGTTTTAACCCACTAATGTTTTCACTTTTGGGATGTTTCTGGTAGTATTAACAATTAAATTCTTATATGCTGCAGCACAACAGAATATGTAAACATAGTACACTGTAAATAATATGATAAACGAGAGAGAGAGAGTGAAAAAAAAGTTCTGTGTGTGTATATATATTAAAAAATATCTGTGGTCAGGGAAAGATGTTGTAATTCAATGATCTAATGGAATGGTACAAAGGTAGGGGACGATGACCCTCCAGAGCAGGGGTCGGCAACCTTGTTCTGCATAGAGGCCAGGACGCATGTCTGTGAGCGGATGGCGGGCCACATCTATCACGTGTGCACATTGATCCCGCCTCCATCCCGCCCCGGATGGCAGGCATCAAATCACTTGTTCACAGAAGGTAGGCACAGATGCTGGAGAAACCCAGCGGGTGAGGAAGCCTCATGCAATCCTTGCATGTCTCACCTGCTGAGCTTCTCCAGCATTTTTGTCTACCTTCGGTTTTTGCAGCATCTGAAGTTCTTTTTTAAACGTGTTGACAGAAGGTGCGCGGCCGTGCCGGCGGCTTTGCGCAGGATGCGGTGCAGCCAGAGGTCAGCTGCGCTCGGTGGGCTGGATGATTACGGGAAAAAAAATTCGCCAGCGGGCCAGATGATTTCGGGTTACAGGCCGCATTTGGCCCGGGGTCGTAGGTTGCCGACCCCTGCTCTAGAGTGCCCGAGGTAGCCTGCACTCTGTACCTCATGGTGCTGGAGCTTCACCCTGACTGGCCTATTCCAAGCTTGGTGCAGCCAAACTATAGATCACAGTCTTCCCGCTACCGGATACTGAGTGGTAACATTCCATGTGGGGTGCGGGGGAGCCCTCGGATAACAGTAGGGGCCTAACCCAGGGAACCACATGAGTGGCAATGGTGCCATGTATAAAGAGAAAAAAAATGTGTGAACTCCACTAGGATTAAAAGTAGTGACAGTGAATGCGCACACCAACACTAAGAATGTTTTGTGGTTTTGCAGTGTTTTTCTTTTGTTATTATATCCATTTTTATTCATAAGTTTACTTTTGAAATGCCATTCCAATGAAATCTCCTCATTCTATCCAGCATGGAGATGTTAATCTGACAAGCATTGGGACCACACAGTGGAGCTGGCGGGCTGATGCAGTGATGAACTAAGGTTTTATCCTCCGCACCCTTATGCTGAGTTTGGGCGGTCAGAGGGAGCTGGGTGGGAAGCAATAGGAGTGAGAATCAAGGACCAAACAATCATTTAGTTCAAATCCTGTCCAAAAAGTTATAATTCTGATAACGTTTGCAACACAACAAAGTTAATTGGCTCTTGCAAGCAGAACAATTAAAGTACTCTGGTTGTATTTTGTCGTTGTGAATTTGAAGCTGCAACCACCTCCCAAAGTGAAAGATTGTGGGGTTCTTGGGACCTGAGCACAAAGTTTTGATGGGACTTTAGTGGTGGCTGAAGGTAGTGCTGCCTTTTGGGTGCTCCTGTATATCCCCTCCGATGGGTGTGCTGATCCCTTGGGAGTCACCTTATGGGGAAAGCCGGACATTTGTCCATCATATCTTGACCTATATTTATCCTTGGCCATCCTCACTCATTCAAGCAGAATTCTGGGCCCAGTTCCCACAGTGGCAGCCTTCCCAAGGTATTTCAGAGGCTGTAGGATATTTTTGGGCAGGTGGTCATGGGAAGTACAGTTTTGATGCAAGGTGCCCCTTGACATATTTACTCCTTGGAGTGCCTCCTGTGTTCCAAATAGTAAATGTGTCAGATGGAGCGGCAAGCTGATTAAGTAAAGGAAGAGCCAAAACCAAAAATATTGTGGTGCAGCGGTAGAGTTGCTTCCTTGCAGTGCCAGAGACCCAGGTTCAATCCTGACTATGGGTGCTATCTGTACGGAGTTTGTATGTTCTCTCTGTGACCGCGTGGGTTTTCTCTGCGTGCTCCAGCTCCACACTCCACCACACTCCAAAGACTTGCAGGTTTGTAGGTTAATTGGCTTCTGTAAATTGTCCCTAGTGTGCAGTATAGAGCTAGTGTATGGGTGATCGCTAGTCAGTGTGAACTTGGTGGGCCGAAGGGTCTATTTCCACGCTGCATCTAAAACAAAACTAAACTTCCTGCAATAGTTGCTTACTTGTTGACAAGGTTATGTCTTACCACAGTGGTTGTGTTTTTGATCTCGGTTACATGTGCAATTACTTTTTAAGTATAAAAGCTTCTGAGAAGGAAGCAGGGATTCGGTGATGGTAGATGCTGTTTGATACTGATGCAGGTCTAGATTGACAAGGTGCAGTGACTGCACAGGGATTCTGGGTTGGCATCTGCAGAGCTGCCAAATAGTACAGATTTTCTGTATTCTGTACGGAAATGCGATTAGAATACGGATGTACGATTTTGTGTTGATAAATGCGGATTTTAAATACGGAGTTCAATTCAGTCTGAAGAAGGGTCTCGACCAGAAACGTCACCCATTCCTTCTCTCCAGAGTCGCTGCCTGTCCCCCTCCAGGTTTAAACAGAGCACTGTCAGTTTAACGCGTGGGAATTTAAACAAAGCGCTGTGGGTTCTAAATATAGTGCTACCGGCTGGAGCGCTATGGGCTTTAAACAGCTCTGGCCACAGAGCTCTTGGTCACAGATTGTTCAGGAAAATCTTTGGAATTCTCTTTCTCAGTGGAAGTTGACCCATTGATTATTTTTCAGGCAGTGGTAGAATTCTGGGTAAGCCTCGTGGTGAAAGGTTACCAATGGGATTGCAGTTACATTGGGATTGGCCTTGATTTTACAGAACGGTGGGTGGGCTCAAGGGGGAGAGAGGGAGGGGTGGAGAGAGGGAGAAAAAAGGGAGGTGGGAGGGAAAGGGGAAGGAGGGAGAGAAAGGAAGGATGGAGAGAGAGAGGGAGGGATGGAGTGAGAGGGAGGGAGGTTTCCAAAATGGCTTCTACATCATCATCTGGTGCTAAAAGCAGGAAGCAGCCATTCAAACAGCAGTATACAAAGAGATGGCAATGAATGCACTGTCAAGTAAGGTGCCTAGAAGACGTGTCAATTGGTAGCAAAGTTATGCATTCTTGTAATCTTACATGGGTATGACCGCACATATTAAAAAAACTTTTTTTTTCAGTAAAATGGCACTGCGAAAAAATACTGATTTGCTCAGCCAAATACTGGTTTTCAGGTACTAGAATGCTGTGCATCTGGTTGCCACATTGCAGGTTTGATTCCCAAACCTGAAACACATGGGCCAGAGGAGCAGATGGCACCCTACACCGCAGAATCGTCAGCAGGGCCAGACCTTTGTTCGTCTGTCCAGAGGTTTCATGTATCCAAGGTTGAGCAGTTGAGGTCATTTTGCATCTGACGTTGCTGACCTCTGACCTGATTGCAACTCGCCTAATACATCCACCAGGAAAGATGTCAACACTAAACTTGCAGTTTTTATTTTGAAGTGAGTGGTTTAATATTATCAATTACTGAAAGGCCTGGATAGAGTGAATGTGCAGAGGATGTTTCCACTACTGGGAGAATCTAGGACCTGAGGCCATAGCTTCAGAATGAAAGGACGTACCTTTAGAATGGAGATGAGGAATTTCTTTAGCCCGGCAGTGGCGAATTTGTAGAATTAATTGCCGCAGACGGCTGTGGTGGGCAAGTCAATGGATATTTTTATGGTGGGGATTGACAGATTCTTGATCAATAAGTGTGTCAGGGGTTTATGAGGAGAGGGCAGCAGAGTGGCGTGAGACGGAAAGCTAGATCAGCCGTGACTGAATGGTGGAGTAGACTTCATTGGCTGGGCCTAATGCTGCTCCTATGACTTTTGAAATGAACAAGGAACTGACATCTTGAGCAAAACAGGGCTTGAGTAACTCAGAATTACTCCAGCACTTTGTGTTTTGGTTCATTAATATAATGAATATCATAGATACAGTAAAAATCTTTGTTTTGAGTGCTCTCAAGGCAAATTATAATAGCCAGACAAAATGTAGTCTTAAATCGGCAGTAAGAAAGGCAAAATCTGGAGTATGGAAGGCAACTTCACTGGAATACAAAAACAGCGATATACTGCTGAGGTTCTATAAGGTGCTGGTCAGGCCGCATTTGGAGTATTGTGAGTAGTTTTGTGAATGGTCATTGATTATATCGGTTGCAGTTTTGAGGCAGCATCTCTAGACAGAGTTGATGGGCAGGCTGATTTGTGTGATGGACTGGTCTGTGTCCATGATTCTCTGCAATTTCTGGTGATCCTGGGCAGAGCAGTTGCCAAACCAAGCTGCAATGCAACCCAATCGAATGCTTTCTATGCTGCATCTGTTGAAATTGGTAAGTGTGTTGTGGGCTTTCGTGTTCCCTTTTGCCTGGAATGGAGAAGCGGAATGGAATCTGCTTCAAATATCTTGTCGGAGTAATCTCTGTGATCACCGCCTTCAGCTTTCAGCAAGAGTGCTCTCAGGACCTGCTGGAGAACACGCTGCTCAATGTATCAAGAAATTCAAAAGCGGTGCTTGACTTGATGTTCATGGCTTTGTCCTGTGTTGTCGGTATTTTTAGTGTAGGAAGGAACTGCAACTGTTGAAGAAGGAACTGCGGATGTTGGAAAATCGAAGGTAGACAAAAATGCTGGAGAAACTCAGCGGGTGAGGCAGCATCTATGGAGCGAAGGAAATAGGCGACGTTTCGGGTCGAGACCCTTCTTCAGACTGACGACGTTTAGGGTCCAACCCTTCTTCAGACCCTTCTTCAGTCTGAAGAAGGGTCTCGACCCGAAATGTCGCCTATTTCCTTCGCTCCATAGATGCTGCTTCACCCGCTGAGTTTCTCCAGCATTTTTGTCGACCAAGGAACTGCAACTGCTGGTTAATACTGTAGCTAGACACTCAGTGCTGGAGTAGCTCAGCGGGCCAGGCAGCATCTCTGGAGAAAAAGCCGAGTGATGTTTCGGGTTGAAACCCTTCAGTCTCAAGGAATATTCCCACCTGGAAAGTCACCCGTCCTTTCTTTTCCAAAGGTGCTGCTAGACCCGCTGAGTTACTCTAGCATTTTGTGCGTCCATCCAGATATTAGTGGTGTCTTCAGTTTAATAGATTTAGGGAATAAAGCATCAATGCCACTGGTGGCCTCTTGAGGCAACAGCCACTTTGTGTTTGTGAGGCTGTTACACGGGACCCAGCCCCTTGGTGTTCAGTGGCAGCAGGACCTGGGATTGCAGGCTATCCAGTAGTATCCAGCGTGATCAGGAGTGTGTAACTGCAGTGTGATGGACTCCTGTCTCTGATCACCGATTCTCCAACTTTCAATTTTCTATCCTTGCAGCAATTAAGAGAGTGAGATGCAGTGGGAAGGCTGTGTTGTGTTGCCTGCTTGACGTGCCAGATAGACTGAGGGCTAGGTCCTATTTAGGAATTTGCATGACACCAAAACATTATGTCCTCGTGCAAGATCGGGGGAGTCCTGAATTGTCAGAGGTGCCATTGTTTGGACGAGATGATAAAGCAGGGCCCAGGAGTGTCCATGCAGGGGGATGGAATGCATGGAGCCACAACCACACTATATACACACACACACCTACGCCAAAAATTATTGCATACACACAGCAACTGTGTCTTTTAAGGATGGGAGTGCATGTTTCACCTAGGAGCCCTGGGGCCTAACTCGTGGATGGGTATGAACCAGGTTCACCAGACTGATTCCTGGGATGGCAGGACTTTCATATGAAGAAAGACTGGATAGACTCAGCTTGTACTCGCTAGAATTTAGAAGATTGAGGGGGGATCTTATAGAAACTTACAAAATTCTTAAGGGGTTGGACAGGCTAGATGCAGGAAGATTGCTCCCGATGTTAACCAGGTTCACCAGACTGATTCCTGGGATGGCAGGACTTTCATATGAAGAAAGACTGGATAGACTCAGCTTGTACTCGCTAGAATTTAGAAGATTGAGGGGGGATCTTATAGAAACTTACAAAATTCTTAAGGGGTTGGACAGGCTAGATGCAGGAAGATTGCTCCCGATGTTGGGGAACTCGAGAACAAGGGGTCACAGGGGGAAGTCTTTTAGAACCGAGATGAGAAAAACATTTTGCACACAGAGAGTGGTGAGTCTCTGGAATTCTCTGCCACAGAAGGTAGTTGAGGCCAGTTCATTAGCTATATTTAAGAGGGAGTTAGATGTGGCCCTTGTGGCTAAAGGGATCAGGGGGTGTGGAGAAAAGGCAGGTACAGGATACTGAGTTGGATGATCAGCCATGATCATATTGAATGGCGGTGAAGGCTCGAAGGGCCGAATGGCCTACTCCTGCACCTATTTTCTATGTTTCTATGTTTCTATGAAGGATCTCATGGCATTACTTTGAACAAGTTATCCGACAGATGCCTGTCGCTCAATCACTACAGAGTATGACGGCAGGATTGTTACCGCACCCCCTGCTTCCGTGAGCCTGCTGTGCACTAATTGGCTGCTGTGTTCACCACATTACCACTGTGACCGCATGTCAGGAGAGCTTTGATATGTAAAAGTGGCTACTTGAAGGGAGATTGATGAGAAAGCCCAATGTATGTGATAGGATTTGGGGTTGGATTAACTAGGCCATACTCATGTGAAGGGGAAATCCAGGGCAGGTCCGTGTTTACGGCGGAGAGGTCAGACGACTGCCTGATGTAGTTACACACATTGAGTCATAGTAGCAGTGAAGATAGCAGGCGCTGTTTTGTTTGGCCTTTCACCTTGTGTAGCCGCATGCGATTGAACAATACAATTGGGAATCGGTGCAGTCGATTCCAGTGCCAACTGTACTGTGACGCTTGTTTCCTCAGTTAATTGGGAATTCCTGGAAGTGGCGACAGTTCAGTGCATTAAGGAATCATTTTTCACAGTAGAAATGGAACCTGGCTCGGCTGATGCATTATTATACAGTCAACCAGTTTGCCCATGCAGGCTTGCTACATTTTAGGCATTTTTCCCATTTGGCATTTGTAGAGTGTCAATCTCCTTTTTCTGCTTCTTTCTTGGCTTCATCTTTCTCCCCGCCCCCGTCCCCATGCCTCACCCACTCCCAAGCTCTTCTTTATAGATCCATACCCCTCTCTTTGGCCATTTTATGTTTGCTTCCAGCTTGGAGAAGGAAGTGCTCTGGATGAAGTGGGGAGCAGTATGGACGGGGATGCTTCTTTGTCCTCCACCAAATAGTGGTTTGGTCGCACGCCCTTTGCCCAAATCGGGATCTAAATCGTGCCAACGCCCTCCCCAACAGCAATGTGGGAGCACCCTCAACAGAAGGACCACAATGCTTCAAGAAGTCAGATCACCACCACTACCTGCTCCACTAACGTCTGGAGTAACTCAGCGGGACAGGCAGCATCTCTGGAGAATATGGATCGGTCATGCTTCGTGTCGGGACCCTTCTTCACTCTGAAGAAGGGACCGACCCGAAACGTCGCCTGTCCATACTCTCCAGAGATGCACCCTGACCTGCTAAGTTACTCAATTAACGAAGTTACTCAATGCTGAATTACCGATTTAAGAACTTTTTTTTGTAAACCAGCATCTGCAGTTCCACGTGTCACCACCTACTTGAGCGCATTTGGGATCGGATAATAATAAACCCCGGCCTTGCCAGCAAGACGCAGATCCCAACTATCAAATAAATGATCCCAGGAGGAAGCTGCAATGCATTCTATGGAGGGTGCACACTACAGCCACAGTGTACTGGTCGCGTAGGAGGTTAACCTTCAGCATAATGGACGAGTGCCAATTCTGGGTCGTTTTGTTTTGGAAGTAGATTAGATAAGTAGACACATGGGAGATGTACAGCGGCAATTCCTGACTGGATTCAAAACCAGCTAGTCTAGACATGGTACCCCATGCTGACCCAGGTTTTTAAAAAAAATACAGCGTGGAAACCAGCCCTTTGGCCCATCTTCATCCGTGCAGACCAGCGATTACTCCGTACAATAGTTCTATCCTATATACTAGGGACAATTTATAGAAGCCAATTAACCTATAAACCTGCACGTCTGTCGAGTGTGGGAAGAAGCCAGAGCACCTGGAAACCGGAGAAATGTACAAACTCCATACAGACAGCCTCCATAGTCAGGATCGAACCCGGGCCTCTGGCGCTGCAAGGCAGCAACTCTCCTGCTGTGCCACAATGCCACTCTTAAACTCTTTTTTATAAAAATGGAATGTGGTGTTCTTGATGGGTGCATCGATGTCAGCAAGATGCCCCGTCCAGACCTTGTGCAACAGTTTGCAGAGGCTTTTAAGCGAGAACTTGGCACCTCGTGTCCTGGAGACTCTGCAACAGAGAAGTGGGAAATTCTGTGGGACACCATGCACCGCACAGCCTTGGCTATCTTTGGGAAGAAGACCTCAAAGACACACGACTGGCTTGAGGACAAGTCGACCGAGATGACTCCCGTCATCGAAGCCAAGCGTGCCGCCCTAGCCGGGTTCAAGCGGTCAGCTAACGAGAAGAACCTGCAGATCCTCAGGGCTGCCAGGAGCAAGGTTCAGCAGACTGCCAGGCGTTGTGCCAATGACTACTGGACACAGCTTAGTGAGGACATCCAGACGGCCGCCATAACAGGGAACATCAGGTGAATGTATGATGGCATTAAGCAGGCACTAGGACCAGTTCAGAGCAAGACAGCGCGACTTAAATCCTCCACTGGGGAATGCCAGCAGATGGAGAGATGGGTGGAACACTACTCTGATCTCTACTCGAGAGAGGACACTATGTCCCCCTCAGCCCTTGATGCCATCGAGTGCCTGCCGACCATGGATGAGTTAGACGTGTCAACAGCACGCTGGTGTACGGCAGTGAGACATGGACTACATATGCCAGACAGGAGCGAAGACTCAACACGTTCCACCTTAGAAGCATCCGCCATATCCTGGCAAGACAGAGTGTCCAACGCCGAGATCCTGTCTCACGTTGGCCTTCCCAGTATGTACACTCTACTCGGGCAGCGCAGGGAGGAGAACCATCGGCCACCCCCAGCCACGTTACAAGGATGTCCGCAAGAGAGATATGAAGGCGCTCGACATCGATGTGGAGTCCTGGGAGAGCCTTGCAACTGACCGCACGAGGTGGCGAGGTGCCCTGAACCAACATCTCAAAACGGGGGAAGAGAAACTGTTGAACGCAGCGGCAGACAAGCGGGCACGGAGAAAGAAGCGCAGCAACCTCAACAAACCAGAGACCACACACAAATGTGACCTTTGCCACAGAGACTGTCACTCCCGCATTGGTCTCTTCAGCCACAAGTGACGCTGCTCCAGCCGAGGTTTGGAGCAAGCAGCCAACAACTAGGATGCATCACCCATGGTCAGTCATGACTGAGGGGGGGGCCTACGATTTGTATTTTGATGGCTGCATCATTATCTAATCGTCACCGTCTAGCCCCAAAGCAAGCAGTTTAATTTTTAATCCATTTTGAAACATTTCAAGAAGCAGTTTGATCTGCTGGAATATTGAGAATGCACCCTATCATAAACATTTCTGTGTTTTGTTTGTTCGTAGGTGGTTTGTTTCTTATTTTGGTTTTGACGTAATAAGAATCTGCATCTGCTTGATTATTATAGCAGAGGTTCCCTAATATGTACCGAATATCAAGCACTCAACCACTTGTCCTTGAAGATTAGCAGATGTATTTCTTTGTTAGAAACCACTTTCTTCAATGCCTGCCAGTATTATGATGAAGCATTGATCGCAAGATCATCTGAATCACGAATAATCTTCCTTCTTCCTAGGGCATTTATAATCCCCATTTCTAATAGACAGTCTGGGAACAATTACATTTTATAATATAGTTTAGTTTAAAGATGCAGTATGGAAACAGGCCCTTCAGCCCATCGAGTCCACATGGACGTGCAATCAACTGCTTACACTAGTTCTATGTTATCCCACTGACTCATTACACTCCCTACACATCAGGAGCATTTTTACAAACCCACACATCTTTGGATGTGGGAGGAAACCGGAACGCTCGGAGGAAATCCATGTGATCACAGGGAGAACAAGCAAACTCCAGGATCGAGCCTGGATCTCTGGCCCTATGAATCGTCAACTTATCCCATTGTGCTGCCAATAAATATTTAGCTGCAAGTAATATAGGAATGAGAAACTTGATTCTGTTGTTCAGAAAATCTTTATTTTGTTATGCCACTCTTATACAGTGGTTGGATATTGCCAATCCTACTATAAGAAACAACGGACGCAGCTCCAGTGAGGTGTTGTAGGTATTGGATCATTTCAAAAGTTTCTGCATTTCATGATCGGTCCATGTTACAATCATCAATATGAAGTAGCATGGTCGGCTACATACTTGAAATTTGGGACAAACTGTGCAAATGGGATGTGAGGAAGACCTTGATAATGTGGAATAGTTGTACTCCAGAATTCACAGCCTATAAAGCTGATGGATACATATGGGAGTTGGAAGGACATTTGAAGGAAAATAAATTGCATGGCTCTTGCGGAAAGAACAGGGGGATAGGATTATTCTGCCACGGGTCTCAGTGGTATGAGCGATATCCTGTACTGTAATAATCCATGATTCAAGGATTATTATAGCAACACCAAGTCCAGCTAATTCTGTGTGTTAAACCAGACCATAATGTACTGCTTTGGCACTCTAGTGCCTCCTTATCTGCCAGTTTAGTAATTTCATTCTCTAGGAGCCAACCCATGTCCCATTCTGCATAAAACTCCTGGTCATCATTGTATGTGCTCTCTTTTTACACCTCGTCTGTTTTAAGTCTTTCCTTATTTCTAGACAAGTGCAACCCCTCAGTGAGTTAACTATCTGATCTGCAACAACAGCTGCACAAGGTGGCACAGTGGCGCAGAGGGAGAGTTGCTGCCTCGCAGCGCCAGAGACCTGGGTTCGTTCCTGACCTGGGGTACTGTCTGTACGTAGTTTGTACGTTCTCCCTGGAACCATGTGAATTTTCTCTGGATGTATACTCCAAAGACCTACAGGTTTTTAGGTTAATTGGCTTTAGTATGTTGCAAATTGTCCCTAGTATGTAGGATAGAACTAGTGTATGGGTGATCGCTGGTGAGCCCAGACTCAGTGAGCCAAAGGGCTTACTCCCATGCTGTATTTCTAAAGTTTTAAGTAAGGCTACTTTTGTGCATTATTATTGGCTACTGGTTGGATGTCTCGATCATTCATATGCCTCTGTGTCTTCCATCAGGCTTCTTGCAATACAGGATGGTAAATGATGCCTCTGTATCAAACATCTACAATTCTGAGGTAACTTGAAAAGGGTGGATGTGGCAAGGATATTAAGGCTTGTCAGAGAATCCAGATCTAGGTTTAAAAGTAAAGAATTTTCCATTTAAGACGTGGAGACAAAATGGTCCTCAAAAGTCATTGGATGCAGCTTATTTAAATATAAGGTAGAAAAAGGTGATAAAGCAAGAGGGTGAAAGGATATTGCATGTTGATGAGGATGTGGTAATGAGATTAAAATCAGATTAGAAAATATTTTATCAAATGGCAGAACAGACATTGGTGGCTGAGTGGCCTATTTCATATGTTTGTAAGCAAAACAGGTATCGGCTACTTACCTTTTAAACTAGCACAGCACATTTCCATGATTTGTAGCAATTGGCTAACACAAACCACGATTTCAAATTACTGATGCTGAAAATGTTGACTGATTTTCCAACTCTCCCACCCCATTGCTTTTTTTTTTTTTAAGTGGTAGTTGAAATCTCCTCCAGCTGTCAAAGTCCAAAAACAGGGAGTCCTTTCAGAAGCAAGGTTACCTGAATTTATTAACCTCCTGGATGTAGATTAGTACTGCTAGTTTAGCTTTAGTTTAGAGATATAGCATGGAAACAGGCCCACCTTGTCTGAGATCACCTGTCCCCTATATAGTTCTATCATATAGTTCTATCCTAACACTAGGTACGATTTACAGGAGCCAAGTAACCTACAAATCCGTACAGCTTTGGAATGTGGGCGGAAACTCCATGTGGTCACAGGGAGAACGTACAAAATCCATACAGATAGCACCCCTAGTCAGGATCGAACCCTGGTCTCTTGCACTGTGAGGCAGTGGCTCTTCCGCTGCACCTCTGTGCCTAGTGCTTTTAATGTAAGCTGAAGCTACAGTGGCACCTATTTCCTGGGTGTCAAGAGAACTTTCTCAAGTGTTTCTCTGCGTTTGGACAGGAAGTGTTGGGGAGATGGAGGCTGTGCAAAGGGTCTAATAATGAAACAAGCCACTCTGCTTAAATCATGCCTCAGTAGCAAGGAGTTTCATGTCTCCAGATCAGTGGATGATAGGCACATTTTCATTTAGTTTTAATTTGCATTTCCTCCTGAATCAAATGACAGAAATGAAATTGTCCACTTGCTACAGAAATGGCCCTTTAAAACCGCACAGACCATCTCAGATCAAATCAGTTTACAACTGATTGGAGAACCCATGTTTTGATAATCAGTTGTCACAGTGCATTAACCAGGATAGGATTATGAACTGCAATGGTGGACTCTGTTGGAGATCTTCCCTTGGCATGGAATTTACAAAAGAAATGTACAAATCAGATTGAAAAGAGGTAATCTATCTCTTTGTCTTGCATGTTGATGGTATGCAATCTCTGGGTTGAAGGCTGTAAGAATTGGACTATACACCCAGTCGACTTGGTGACTCAATACAAGGTTCTGGCTCTGAACTCAGGTGTTCACGTTCTCTGTTCCTCATTGTGTGGCTGCGGGAGGTCATAAAGCTCAGCCACTGAGTAGCCGTCCTCGCCCCATTAGCTGGCTTGTTTATGGGCATGGAAGGAGGGCCGGAGACGGAAGGAAGGAAGCTCGGAGTAGCAAGAGACCGCAAATGCTGGAACCTTGATCAAAACACAAAGTGCTGGAGCATCTCGGCAGTTCAGGCAGCATCTGAGGCGTGGATGAATAAGCAACATTTTGGGTCAGGACCTGTCTTCAGACTGACACTCTGCTGTTCCCTGATGGATCGTAAGAATTCACATGATGTGCGGAGGCCACTGGTTGTTGGTTTCGCCTGAAATGCAGCACATCCAATCCTGCAGGGCTGTCAGCCTAGCTTTTGTATTTCCAGATCTGGGAGGGGAACTTAAACCCACAACCTTATAACTCGGAAGTGAGAGTGGATGCCACGGAGTCAAAAGTGACACCCAGCTGAAGTTGTGACTTGTGACCTAGTTACGGTTCAATTGCAGAATAAATATCTGGCAGTGCATAAAATGGACCCCCTTAACTGCAGCCCCCTGCCTCACCCCGGCATTTGAAGGGTATTCAGACTGGAACTTACTTTCATAGTAAGTTGCATTTGAAGGAAATGAGTAGACCTGAGAGACGGGAAAGATGATGTTATCAGCAAAGCAGCGGAAGCATTTATTTTCTTAGTGATATGTGTAAAATGTAATAACTTTCACGTAGCAGATTTAAAAGAACTGCGAGGAGTTGTGGAAGCATTGAGACACGGGAGGTGACCGTTCTGTCGACAATGTCTGCTGGTTTCTGGAGAGCTGCATCAGTCCCATTTGCCCCGTTCTTTCCCCATAGCCCTGATACTTAATTTTCCTCGGCCATCAAACAATTCCCTTCCCACAGCACCAGTTGAATCTGTCACCCCCTCTCCTCCTCCTCCCCCCCCCCCCCCCCCCCGTCTCCCCATTTCCCCCTGCCACCCCTTTATCACCAGGGAGTTAGTTCCACACATTTTTTTACACCCGTGTTTCCATGGAGGTGAAAAAGTAATGATTATTTGCCCCTTCTATATTCTTTTAAATTCCATTACATCTCTGCCCCTGGTCCTTGAATTGTATACTTAACGGAAAATGCTTCACTTAATTTCCCTGTTCTAGACCAGTTGCGACCTTCAATCTCCCCACCGTTCTATTGATGCAAATAGTACAACCCCAACTTCCCCAATGTAAGTGTGCAGCCGGAGACCCTAACCCCCTGGGACTATTTCTGTGACATCCCAAGAGACTTTATATCCTTCCTAATTTGAAATGACTAATATTGGGCACAATACTGTAATTGTGACTGAACAGAACCCCTCTGCTTTTGTACTGTTTGCTGCTACTGTCACATCCCGGGCTCCCTTCTGCTTTACTGACCTCTCTTTCAACACGTCTTTTCACTTTCCACCCAAATCCCGTGCTCTTGCACATCCTTTGAGACCTATTGTCAGTTAGTCCATACCCTTTGTGCCCAAACATATCACTTTACTCTTTTCTCTGTTATGCTGCATCAGCGCCTACCTGCTCACTCGGCCAGCTTGCATCGCGTCCTGTGGGCCACCACAATCATTCTGACTGTTTACCACATTTGCAAGCTTCATGTCGTCTACAGATTAGCTAACAGAATTTTTTTTCTCCTCCAGTTTTTATTTGTCTCTCCTCATCCTGAAGTGGAACTTGAACCCCTGGCTTTGGAACAACAACATCCAATTCACCTTCATAGTGCCATAAATAAGGCAAAGCTGTCCTGATATGAGCCGAGTAACATTATTAAAGGAAGGCCTGACATTGAGAGCCATGTATGGCGATGCATGGTAGCACAGCCAGCAGAACTGCTGCCTCACAGCTCCAATGACCCTGAACTCCGGTGCTATCTGTGTGGAGCTTGCATGTTCTCTCTGGCGGCATGGATTTGCTCTACACACTCCAGTTTCCTTCCACATCTCAAAGGTGTGCGGGTTGCTGGGGTTAATTGACCACTGCCTCCTGTGTGTAGGTTAGTGATAGAATCTGAGGAGACGGTAGGGAGAATAAGCAGAGTAGCTGCAGGAATTTAGTGGATCATGTATTGGGACGGAAATAGACCGACAGCCTAGATGAAGGGACTGGACCTGAAACGTGGATGGTCGATTCCCCTCCACAGGTGCTGCCCGACCCGAGTTTGTCTCGCTGAAGATACCAGCACCCGCCTTGTGCCTCCAGGAAGAATATAATAAAATTAATAATATGTCAGTGGACTTTAGGTTGACCACAATTCCAGAGAGTACAGAGCCGCAACAAAGGTACAGGAGAGGGTTGGGGCAAAAGATGGGTGGAGGCACGAGTGGCCTTGTGTTGTTGTTGGTGTGGGCCAGGTTTGCAAATAGGCTTCGAGTTGCCAGGGGAGGGATTGGTCTTTCTGAAATTTCCTGCGTTTAACAGTTAGTTCTGCCAGGGCAGACACTGCTCGATCAGTCCAACAATTTAGAGAATGCGGAGGAGTTGAGAAAAATGAAGCTGGGAGTTGTCGGCACATACCTGGGATGGGAACCGGTGCATTACAGGATGACGTTACTGAAGTTAGTGGATATTTTTAAGGCGGAGATACATAGAAACATAGAACATAGGTGCAGGAGTAGGCCATTCGACCCTTCGAGCCTGCACCGCCATTCAATATGATCATGGCTGATCATCCAACTCGGTATCCTGTACCTGCCTTCTCTCCATACCCCCTGATCCCTTTAGCCACAAGGGCCACATCTAACTCCCTCTTAAATATAGCCAATGAACTGACCTCAACTACCTTCTGTGGCAGAGAATTCCAGAGATTCACCACTCTGAAAAAAATGTTTTTCTCATCTAGGTCCTAAAAGACTTCCCCCTTATTCTTAAACTGTGACCCCTTGTTCTGGACTTCCCCAACATTGGGAACAATCTTCCTGTCTCCTAAGAATTTTGTATGTTTCTATAAGACCCCCCCCTCAATCTTCTAATTTTTGATTAGTTCTTGATAGATTCTTGATTAGTACGGGTGCCAGAGGTTATGGGGAGATGGCAGGAAAATGAGGTTAGGAGGGAGAGATCAGCCATGTTTGAATGGTGACTTGATGGGCCGAATGGCCTAATTCTACTCCTATCACTTATGATCTAAGTCGCTTCACCTTGGTGGCTCCTTAGCCACTCCACCCACACCTATCATTGTGGGCAAGGGTTTTATCACACAGGAATTGCTTTGCTCTTGAACTGTGATCGGTCTGAGTGACCGGGGGGGGGGGGATATTGGATCCTTTTGCCCAAAAGCAGTTGTGATTCAGAGTGCCTGCCATCTGCTCCAAACAATACCGGCACTGATTGTCAGCAAGTGAGCGGGTGGGCCGTGCGTGCATGTGTGTGTGTTCACTGTAATCAAGACACGTTCGGAGTTTTAAAGAGACACAGCACTCTTTGTTTCCTTTCATTTAAAACCAGAAAGAAATTTGTCATCTAATGGGCAGGCACATTTTATTTCACATTATCCTCTCGGGCCCATTCCTCAAACCAACTCCTCCCACGCACTCACCACCCTATGTGTGTGAAACAAAGTTGGCTTACACATCTCCTTTCAACTTCGTCGCTGTCACCTTAAAGCTAAGACTTGCTGAGAATTTCCATAATTTTTAGTTTTAGAGATACAGTGGGGAAACAGGCCCTTCGACACACACTAGGGACAATTTACAATTTTTGCTGAAGCCAATTAGCCTACAAACCTGAACGTCTTTGGAGTGTGGTAGGAAAACTGGAGGACCCGGAGAAAACCCACGCATGTCACGGGGAGAACGTACAAACTCCGTACAGACAAGTACCCGAAGTCCGGATCGAACCCGGGTCTCTGGCTCCGTAGGGCAACTACTCTACCACTGTGCCTCTAGTAGATTGAAGTGTTTTATATAAGGCATTTAACTCCAGTGCTTGCCTGAGCTAATGCGCAGATTTACAAATGACTAGTTTAAGTAATGTGGGCTGAGCCGCTGCCTTGTTGCCAGTGAGCGGGATGCGATCAGTTATTATGGGATGTGTGCCTGTGAGCTGAGTGTTCAATGTGGTGTGATGGTGCTATCACTTCATGCTGAGATCAGCAGAAGACATAAGATCTTAACCAAAGACATAAGGTCTCAACCAAAAAAGTCACCCATTCCTTCTCTCCAGAGATGCTGCCTGTCCCTCCAGCATTTTGTGTCTACCTTTGGTTTAAACCAGCATCTGCAGTTCCCTCCAACACATTTCTCACTGCTGCATCTCGAGCTCCACGAACGAGGAGGTACAAGCGCTCACTCTGTTTTGTTAGAATCCAAAAGCAGATACGCCGGCAGCCTGGGGTGCTGTTTCGTCATTTCCTCCTGTTGCACAAAGCACAACAACAGATGGTCCTCCTGTATAATTACGGCTGAACACGTGTTTCCGACAGCTGATTTGTCTCTGGTGTATCTCTAACCAGGCCCCACTCCACCAAATGTCAGATGCGTTTACCACAAGCTCTCAACTGTCCAGGAATTTTGGCTGCACTCTGAGTGTGTGTGCGTGTATTGTTGATAGGCAGCCATTGGCAGTGCCAGTCGGACATGCTGCTCGAGTGGTGTAGGTTTCCGGAGTTAAAGCCAGCTGTGCTGGGTTTGAAGTTCTGAAGTTTAGTTTATTGTCTAGCTTGGCAAGATGCTGTGGGGAAGACTATTACTTTGATTACCTTTTCAGTGATTAGTTTGAAAAGACGAATCTTGCAGAGATATTAGTCAGAGTGATAGACTTGCCCACAATGAGGACTGGCTAATTTGGAATAATGGCTTTAAACCACAAGATGGTCATTGGCTTGGTGCCCAACAACAAGAAAAGTACATATTGAATCCGACTATTTTATCTTCAGCACACGGACTTGCAAACCGTGTGGAGCTTCTTTTTACACGTTGTAGCTAATCTTTTCTCAAACAATTAGTTGATCCAGGAGAGATTAAAGTCTGAAGAAGGGTTTCGACCAGAAACGTCACCCATTCCTTCTCTCCAGAGATGCTGACTAAGTCGCTGAGTTACTCCAGCATTTTGTGTCTACCTGAGATTAAGGTGGGGGACAGATAGAGTGAATGTAAATGACGGAAGAAGATTTTAAAATCTGGTGCACAGTTTCCCGTCTCCAAGATAACGTTCTCTCTTCTGCAATAAAGCAATTAGCTCAGGGTCATGCATAGACTCATCAATTTAAGTGAGAGCAGTGGATCTAGTTCCAAAGATCTAGTGGGAACGCAGGTAGCTGCTTAGTATCGCGGTATTGGCCCACTGAATACAGAGTGATTGACAAATGTTGCCCAGAATTTCCCCCTCCCCTCCTCCCCTTCTCCCTCCTCTTTCTCCCCCCCCCCACTCGTCCTTCCTCTCTCCCGCTCTTCCCCCCTCTCGCTCTCTTCCTCTCTGTGCCCCTCTTTCTCTCCTCGCTCTCCCCATCCCCTCCTCTCTCTCCACCTCCCCCCCCTCTTCCTCCCCCCCTCTTCCTCCCCCCTCTTCCTCCCCCCTCTTCCTCCCCCCCTCTTCCTCCCCCCCTCTTCCTCCCCCCCTCTCCTCCCCCCCTCTTCCTCCTCCTCCTCCTCCCCCCCTCTTCCTCCCCCCTCCTCCCCCCCTCTTCCTCCCCCCCCTCTTCCTCCCCCCCCTCTTCCTCCCCCCCTCTTCCTCCCCCCTCTTCCTCCCCCCTCTTCCTCCCCCCCCCTCTTCCTCCCCCCCTCTTCCTCCCCCCTCTTCCTCCCCCCCTCTTCCTCCCCCCCTCTTCCTCCCCCCCTCTTCCTCCCCCCCTCTTCCTCCCCCCCCCCCCCCCCTTCCTCCCCCCCCCTTCCCCCCCCCCTTCCTCCCCCCCCTCTTCCTCCCCCCCCTCTTCCTCCCCCCCCTCTTCCTCCCCCCCCTTCCTCCCCCCTCTTCCTCCCCCCCCTTCCTCCCCCCCTCTTCCTCCCCCCCCTTCCTCCCCCCCTCCCTCCCCCCCTCCCCCCCCTCCCCCCCTTCCTCCCCCACCCTTCCTCCCCCCCCCCCCCCCCCCTTCCTCCCCCCCCCTTCCTCCCCCCCCCCTCCTCTTTATCCTCCCACCTCCCCCCCTCCCCATATCAGCGGCTGTGCTGTCTGCATTCCAGATTTTATATTTCCATGTTATTGGTATTAATCAGCAGAGGTTCACCCTGCACATCTGACACAGCTCACTTCCTGCCGAGATCTGTGGAGAAGATGTCTTTGAGTGTTCCTTTGTGAATTATGTCTGCCTCCAGTGCTGGTGAGGGAGCAGTGCCAAGCTATCTAGGGCCAGGCAGGATGTCACTGTGCGTGAATCAATACTTTTTTAATTTACTTTCCAGCTTGGCGCAGCACCCAACATGTACTGGAACTGAGGTGCTGGGCTCGGATTGTGAATTACTGAAGCACATATAGAGCCAAATATGTTTCTCAATTAAAATGTTTGTGGTCTTGTCCAGTGCTGAGTTGGAAATTTGTTGTCTAGACACTGAATCTTTGCAGTGCTGCTGATGATGTTGGCCTACAGTAATTCAGGCAATGATTTCACTCGCTCTCCTCTAGTGCAGCATCCTGGCTCTGCAATACATTGCCAGAGCTTTAGCGTGGAAGTTGAAACAAACCCAGAATTAAAGAATTGTGAAGAAGGCAAGATTACTCAAATGCAACTTTATCTAACATGAATCATGCTCTGTTCATCCACTTCATCTATATCACATGATTAAAAAATAAATTAAAAAATCTATGTATCATGTTTGGTTCAATTATTTGAAGCATGCAAAGTATGAGTGTGGCCATGAGTATGTGGCTTGGCTGTCGACTTCAATGCTGAAATATTGGATTGCAATATCAGCTCCAGAGGGGTTTTCCTTTTTGGAATCCTTGTACTTCACCGCCACTCGGAGCAGATCGATCATTCGCGGGCTTGGGATAGGGTCCCAACGAGATCGTAGAACAGAGTCAAGCAAGCACTGGAGGGTGGATCGCACTCCTTTGGGTTCGAGCCCCATACAACCAGGGCGAGGAGAGGCCCAAAACATGGTCGTAGTTGCCAGACTGCAGCTGCTTAACGAGAGCCAAATGCGCATCCTGTCGCAGATTTGGTATCCAACTGGTGAGGTATTGAAACAAAAGTCTGGTTTACGTGCTAAGCGGTAAAGCATTTAACCATGACATATAACCATATAACAATTACAGCACGGAAACAGGCCCTCTCGGCCCTTCCAGTCTGTGCCGACCATTTGTTTTCCCCTAGTCCCATCTACCTGCACTCAGACCATACCCCTCCATTCCCTTTACGTCCATATACCTATCCACTTTACTTTTAAATGTTAAAATCGATCCTGCCTCCACCACTTCTGCTGGAAGCTCATTCCACACAGCCACCACCCACTGAGTAAAGAAGTTCCCCCTCACGTTACCCCTAAACTTCTGTCCCTTAATTCTCATGTCATGCCCTCTTGTTTGAATCTTCCCTACCCTCAATGGGAAAAGCTTATCCACGTCAACTCTGTCTATCCCTTTCATCATTTTAAAGACCTCAATCAAGTCCCCCCTTAACCTTCTGCGCTCCAAAGAATAAAGACCTAACTTGTTCAACCTTTCTCTGTAACATAGTTGCTGGAACCCTGGCAACATTCTAGTAAATCTCCTCTGTACTCTCTCTATTTTGTTGACATCCTTCCTATAATTAGGCGACCAAAATTGTACACCATACTCCAGAATTGATCTTGTACAATTTTAACATTACTTCCCTACTCCTATATTCAATGCTCTGATTTATAAAGGCCAGCACACCAAAGGCTTTCTTTACCACCCTATCTACATGCGATTCCACCTGCAGTTATTCCTAGATCCCTCTGTTCCACAGCATTCCTCAATTCCCTACCATTTACCATGTACGTCCTATTTTGATTTGTCCTGCCAAGATGTAGCACTTCACACTTCACACATTTGACCTGTCGTTGATGGGAGCCCTGATTGGAAAGGTGCATTTCCGAAAATCGGCATCGACTGCCAGTGCGAAGAGGCTAGGCGCTGACGCGGGTGCCAAGCAGGTGTAAAGGAAATCCTTTTGAAGAGGTAAAACCTAGGTTGGTTAGAGGCCACACCTGTGTGAAGATATCTGAATCCCTCCCTGAAGTGTTAGACGAGGAATCTCTTAAAGGCACTGGGCTCGGTGGCTAGAGTATAGATTGGCTGGAGATACTCTAGTCCATTCGAGATTTCATTGGGCAATTTAATTTGAATTCGAGAGCCCGCCTATTTGGAGTGGTACGCACCAAAATTAGTTGGTCAGAGAACGAGTTTAGATTTGCAGAATCAAATATCCAAATACAGAATTTCACATTGAAGTTCTGCCTGTACGGTAGAATTCAAAATCTGTGTAGATAGAACGACGGAGTTTGTGCATGTTTGTGATCGATTCCGAATAGTGGCTGATCAACAGCGGCTAACCCTCTAATCCATTTGTTGATTAGTACCTGATAGTGAAGAGTACCTGAGAGATGCAAACCTATTTACTTGGTGAAAAGTACCCGGATGTGTTAAGAAAAGTACCCGGATGTGTTAAGATCGCGGACCGCTACTTGTGTTGTCTGTGTGAGTGCTTGAGGATTTTTGGGTGTTAGATAATTTAAGTAAAAGTGCGTTTGAATTGAATATTTGTATTTGTTTAAATAGGGATTGTAGTATTGTTAGAATCCGATTCATGGTGGTTTGATCAGGGTTCATATTCTTTCGATCGGTGTGTCGGGGAAGGGATCTTTCCCTTGACCGAGCACACTGCGAGGAGGGATTGAGGATACTGCGATTTAACTTTGGGACTGTATAGTTAACAAATGCTCCATTAGACGAATGCTTCTGGTTTACACAGGAATGTGGTTCGGCATACTTATAATATAAGGAGATAAGGAAAGATGGAGACAACTGGGATGTGTACTATGTTGTATGACTGGGCTGTGACCCACTCCAGCAGGACAAACTTGCGTGACAGACTCATTAGCAGTATGGGTTATAGATGTATGCACTATGCAGCCCATTGTGGTGCAAGGGCAGTAGGGGACACTCTATTGGCTACTGGATGGCATCCAAAATTACAATCTTTTGTTCAGAAGGTAAGCAGTAATTGTCTGGTCTGCCAGAAATACTATCCAAGAAAAGGAATAGGATGTGAAGGTGGGAAAACACCATTGCCTATGGGTCGTAGGTAGACAAAATGCTGGAGAAACTCAGCGGGTGAGGCAGCATCTATGGAGCGAAGGAAAAAGGCAAAGTTTCGGGTCATGACCCTTCTTCAGACTGATGTGAAGGGGGGGGGGGGGGGGGGGGCGGGAGGAAGAAACAAAGAGGTGGAGCCAAAGGGCTGAGGGAGAGCTGAGATGGGGAGGAG
Organism: Okamejei kenojei; assembly: GCA_035221665.1. Classification (NCBI taxonomy): domain Eukaryota; kingdom Metazoa; phylum Chordata; class Chondrichthyes; order Rajiformes; family Rajidae; genus Okamejei; species Okamejei kenojei. Next base: position 97,449,241 of record CM069134.1, read on the forward strand.
AAAGTAAGGACTACCTGAAATTAGAGAAATTAATGTTCATACCGCTAGGGTGCAAACTGCCCAAGCAAAATATGAGGTGCTGCTCCTCCAATTTACGGTGGTCTTCACTCTGGCCATGGAGGAGGCCCAGGCCAGAAAGGTCGGATTCGGAATGGGAGGGGGAGTTGAAGTGCTGAGCCACCGGGAGAGCAGGTTGGTTATTGCAAACCGAGTGGAGGTGTTCGGCGAGGTGATCGCCAAGCCTACGTTTGGTCTCACTGATGTAGAGCAACTGACATCTAGAGCAGCGGATGCAATAGATGAGGTTGAAGGAGGTGCAGGTGTCATTGCCTATGGGTCCTTTTGAGACATTGCAAATGGACTATATTGAACTAGAAAGATGCCAAGGATATAATACGTTCTTGTCATAGTCGATGTATTCAGCCAGTAGATGGAAGCATACCCAACCCTTGACAATAAAGCGGCTACTGTTGTCACGGTGCTAATGAGAGAAATTGTCCCGAGATTCGGTATTCCCATTCGACTTAGCTCGGACAACGGTCCACACTTTATTGGACAGATCAATAAAGAGTTTTGTGAACAGCTGGGGATCCAGCAGCAATTACACTGTGCTTATCGACCACAGGCTGCTGGACTTGTAGAAACAGCAAACCAGACCCTTAAAAACTAATTTAGCCAAATTAAAGGCGGAGACTGGACTTGGATGGATCAAATTACTCCCAATAGCCCTATTTCAGATGAGAGTCACGCCTGCAGGGAAATCCAGATTAAGCCCTGCTGAAATTATTTACGGTAGGCCTTTAAAAAAACCCTTGGAACCAGAATGCGATGAAAATAGTTAATTTCCACCATATGTCTGCAGAGATGACTGACTATATCTTAGCCTTGGCCAGAGCCTTAAGGGATTTACTTTGCAGAGTGAGAGCAGCCTATTTGCCTTAATTAATAACTCCCATTAAAGTAAAACCTGGAGACTATGTCTTAGTGAAGAATTGGGTGAGGAAAGGATCAGAAGTTGGTTGAGGACCTTACCAAGTTCTTCTAATGACTCCGACAGCCGTAAAAGTAGAGGGAAGAAATGCCTGGGTGCATCTTCATCATTGTAAAAGTATTAGTAAAGGTATCGGTAATTAACTTGTTTCCTCCCAGGTTTTTTTAGAAATTCTCCACTCTATTACGAATCAAGGACCAATGAACTATCAAGATTGATGGAGGGAATCCGCGCCCACAAAAACTTGGGAGGTGAAGACTCATCAGACAGAAATTATGGATACACGTCCACAAAAACCCGGGAAGCTCGATGAAATTCTGAGAAGCTACATCAACATCTTGTTAGAACATTTGTTAAAGTAGAGCAGTCATCATTGTATCATCATCATTGTATGGTTATCATTTATGATGAGGGCCATCATGAATGATAAAACGGGGGAATGTTAATACTGGCCAAATTAAAGACACCATAAAATGGAGGATCCTTGCACTTATCAGAATTGCTTAACCCTTGTCAGCTGAAATTTACAGGCTTTGGATGCCGCCAGCCAGTCTAGGCTCAGACTGGTATGCAGGATGGTGAGGGCTCCAGGTGTTATCCTTGTTTCTCTTAAATTGATAAAATGTATAGCAGTTTTACAAACAAATCCCAAATGCATCATTTTGATTGGATTGCTGCAACGGCATTGTAAATGGTATAAATAATGTTGCGAGGCGGTCATCCCGTTGGTTGATGATTGGTCGAACTGTTGAGTCTTGGAGAAACCATTTGAATCTCGGGGCACATGTTTCAATGTTTATTCTTGTTTGCTTCCTTCTAGACATTTCTTTTAAATACTTTGTAATAGTCACTGTATTATTGGGTTAGGGAAATGTCTATCATATACTGTTATTATTAATATGCATAATTGGTTTATAAAGAGACCACCCCCATATGGTTCGGCACCACAAGTTTCGGGGACCTATAAAAGGTAGCTCCCACGAGGTCCTGTGTCGATCTTCTGGGAGAACGTTTGGGATTGCGTGACCTTTTGGAGTGTCTCTGCGTGAAGGGCTTGGCCAAGCATATACAAGGATCGAACCTGCGGTGGTTAGATATTTTATTGACTGAAACTAGACTGGCGGAAGCTTAGAACGAGCTATTTACACTAGGATCAGTCAGAATAAAAAGGACATACCTTAGAAAGGAGATTATTTTTTTTAAGTCAGTGGGTGAATCTGTGGAATTCATTGCCACAGACTGCTGTGGTGGCCAAGTGAATTTCTAAGGCAGGAATAGATGGATTCTTGATTGGTGAGGGTGCCGAGGGTTAAGGGGAGAACACAGGAGAATGGGGTTGAGAGGCAGAGATAGATCAGCCATGATTGAATGGCAGTGTAGACTTGATGGGCTGAATGGCCTAAAGGGCCTGTCCCACTTACGCAATTTATTTCGGCGACTGCCGGCACCTGTCATAGTCGCAGCAAGTCGCTGAAAATTTTCAACATGTGGAAAATTCAGCGGCGACCAGAAAAAGGTACGACACTTTGGGCAACTACGCACGACCATACAGGTGTCACCCCGCGACATGTCACCTGTATGGTCATGAGTAGTCGCCCAAAGAGTCGTACCTTTTTCTGGTCGCTGCTGGATTTTCAGCATGTTGAACATTTTCGGCGACCTGCTGCGACTATGACAGGTACCGGCAGTCACCAAAAAAAACACTTGAGTGGGACAGCCTTAATTCTCGTCCTATAATTTATCAACCTGCAAAGTCATTTTAGTGCTGCAGTACATTGGGCTGGAGTTGCTTTTGGTGCTCAGGTTACAGAGCCATCGCCTGCGTCTTCACTCAGGGCGTTGACTGGGACATGGCGATCCTGACATTTTAGGTACTGCCGCTTTCCACTTCTCCCCGCTACATCCACGTCCAGGCTGCAATGTGAGCGTTGAATTACAAGCTTGAAAACTGATACGCCAGTGAGATGCAGTAATCTGGTAACGTTCCTAGAAAACTGAGCCTGCTTTCAGTTCAGGGAATTTTGGATGTGATCAGTGCACTTTCTAGAATATGGCCACCCTATACTGTACCTTTCTTTCCAGTTTGGCTAACATTAGACTTGTAAATAGACACCACCTCAGAATCAGTTGCTCACTTTGGAAGCATGACGTGCCTTCCTGTCAGCCTCACTTCCAAAGTGTTGCAGACAACAACAGCCTTCAGTGTTTTCATGCAAGATTCAACATCATGCTCTGTTGTTGTATTTTGGGGCAGGTGAGCAAAATCCTGTTCAGAGGTAAATGTGAATGCTGTGGAAAACTGTAAACACCTAATTTCAAGCATAGTCAATATAAAAGAGTGCAATACAGAAACGGGCTCTTTGCGCCACAATGTCTGTGCCGAACATGTCAGGATAGACTAATCGTATCTGCCTGCAGATGATCCATATCCCTTTCATTCGCTGCATATCCTTGCACCTTTCCGAAAGCTTCTTAAGCACCACTCCGTATCTGCCTCCAGCACTTTCCAGGCTCTCGCCTCTGTCTGTGTAGTAAAAAAAAAAACTGGACTTGCACATTAAAGGTTCTGACAATAATCTAGTTTAGTTTAGAGATACAGTGTGGAAACGGGCCCTTCAGCCCACCAAGTCCCTGCCGACCAGCAACTACCCAGATGCTAGTTCTATCCTACACGCTAGGGACAATTTACAGAAGCCAATTAACCTACAAACCTGCACGTCTTTGGAATGTGGGAGGACAACAGAGCAACTGGGGGAAAGCCCACAGCGAGAATGTACAAACTTCATACAGACAGCACCCGTTGGCAATATCAAACCTGGGCGCTGTAAGGCAGCAACACTACAGCTGCACCACCGTGGAATATAATAATGTTTTATCGTTATTGCTGTCTTTCTCCTGCCCCTTTTATTTCAAAATATAGGATGAGTCACATGGCACAGAAACATGCCCTTAGGTACACCTTGTCCATGCTGACCAAGATCGAAGCCAGTCCCATTTTCCTGCATGTGTCCCATATCCCGCTAAACCCTATGTAGGAAGGAACTGCAGATGCTGGTTTATGCCAAAAATAGACACAAAATGCTGGAACAACTCAGCAGGTCAGGCAGCGTCTCTGCAAAAGAAGGATGGCAGATGTTACATATGTGAAGAAGAGTTCTGACCTGAAATGTCACCCGTCCTTAAACTCCAGAGATGCTGCCTGACCCGCTGAGTTACTCCAGCACTTTGTGTCATTCCCTCTAAATCTTTGCCGTCCATGTACTTTATACGCAAGAATTCAGAAATGTATAGAACATTCAAGTCAATCTGTTGTAGTGAGCAGTTAACTACTGTTACCTTAAATGGGCTGCTGAGGCTAAGTGGCTCATGGATTTCAGTGCAAGGGTGGATTTGTCAGCTGTTTAAGCATGATTCTTGCCATTTAGTTTCAAACCGAGCGCTCTATTCGAGTTGCCACCACCGAGCTCTCTGCAGCGCCATCAATCAGAGTCTAATGAAGCATGGCGAGGCAGCAAGTCGCCAGTGTGTCCCGGTGTTATGCAGTTCATTGGCCTGACCTGAGCTAATGTGAAGCAGTAGACACCAGCAACTCGGGATGATTATAAAACATGAAATTTCCCTCCAGGGATATGCACCGACAAACACTCCTGAATAATAATTCCGTAGCGTGTGCAGCAGCCACATCAGTGCAGGAAATTCAGTTTCCATGGCAATAACTTGTTGCAGTGACAGGAGGCTGTGCAAACCTGAGTTTGTGAATTTATTTTTCCATTGCAGCACTTCCACTCGAATAACCTAATCATTCTCAATCTGCTTTAACTTCTTGATGTTTAGCTGCGCAGAGCACTTAAAGTGCACCAGCAGCCCAGTTTCTGCCTTTAGGCCTTCCCACAGAAAGGTTGTCATATCATTTTTCATTTACGAGAAATGGGTAGAATATTTCAGAAGCTTCACAATGTTACCCAGAAGTAGGTTGGTGTGCATTGCTGAAGAGACGAAGAATCCCTCAAAATTGCACATGAATGCAGCTTATATTTGCCGTATGACGTGCCCCTTGGATCAGTGCCAACCCTGCTTTCATTCACATGTTGCATTAGTTTAGTTCTCTGATGCAATCGCCTGTAATCGGGAGCACTCCTGGTGTGATAGATAGAAGGAAAATACATTTTTTTCCCCATAGCTCACAGTAAAATGAGATAGGTATAATCTTTCATTGTGTCACTGAAATTGTTTTAATGCTTGGTTTCCTTGTGTTCAATCGAACTTGCTCAGGTGTAAGAGGATGGTGTGTTCAGCCTAGACTTTCATTCTTTGCAGAATTTAACAAAGACTGCACAATTTTCGGTGGTCTCTGATCCCTATGCAGTCGAGGTCTCTGTTTGTAAGAGATAAAGTGGCAAGGAATCCTCTGGAGGCTATTATCGGGATATGCGCCTATGCCATGGTGGTGACAGGTAGATGTGGTCACCATCCTGACCAGCTCTTTCTTTCTGCTCCCATTTCTCTCTTGTGATTTGAGTCACTGCTTCATAGATAGAAACATAGAAAATAGGTGCAGGAGTAGGCCATCCCGCCCTTTGAGCCATGATCATGGCTGATCATCCATTATCAATACCCCATTCTGGCTTTTTCCTCATACCCCCTTGATTCCCTTAGCTCTATAGAGCTAAATATAACTCTTTCTTGAAAACATCCAGTGAATTGGCTCCACTGCCTTCTGTGGCAGGTAATTCCACAGATTTACAACTCTCTGGGTGAAAAAGTTTTCATTCATCTCAGTCCTAAATGGCCTACCCCTTATTCTTAAACTGTGTCCCTGGTTCTGGACTCCACCAACATCGGGACCATTTTTCCTGCATCTACCCTGTCCAATCCTCTAAGAATTTTATATGTATCTATCTATCAGATCCCCTCTTATCCTTCTAAAGTCCAGTGATTACAAACTCAATCGACCCATTCTTTCATCATATGTCAGTCCCGCCATCCCAGAAATTAACATGGTACGCTGCACTCCCTCAATAGCAATAATGTCCTTCCTCAAATGAGGTGACCAAAATTGCACACAATACTCCAGGTGTGGTCTCACCAGGGACCTGTACAACTGCAGTAGAACTTCCTTGCTCCTAAACTCAAATTCTCTCGCTATGAAGACCAACATACCGATTGCTTTCTTCACTGCCTACTGTACCTGCATGCTTACCTGCAGTGACTGATGTACAAGGACACCCAGGTCTCGTTTTATCCCCTTTTCCTAATCTGACACCATTCAGATAATCTGCCTTTCTGTTTTTGCCACCAAAGTGGATAACCTCACATTTATCCACATTACACTGCATCTGCCATGCATCTGCCCACTCACCAAACCTAGCCAAGTCACCCTACAGCTTCCTAGCATCCTCATCGCAGCTCACAGTACCACCCAGCTTTGTGTCATCCGCAAATGCAGAAATGTTACATTTAGTTCCCTCGTCTAAATTGTTAATATATATTGTAAATAACTGGGATCCCAACACCGAGCCTTGCGGCACTCCACTCGTCACTGCCATGTCAATACCCTATCCCCAATACCATGTGCTCTAATTTTGCACACTAATCTCTTGTGTGGGACCTTGTCAAAGGCTTTTTGAAAGTCATGATACACCACATCCATTGGCTCTCCCTTATCCATTCTACTTGTTACAGCCTCCAAAAAATTCCAGATGATCAGTCAAGCATGATTTCCCCTTCATAAATCTATGCTGACTTTAACCGATCCCGTCACTGCTTTCCAAATGTGCTGCTATAACATCTTTAATAATTGACTCCAGCATGTTCCCCACAACCGATGTAAGGCTAACTGGTCTATAATTCCCCGTTTTCTCTCTCCCTCCTTTCTTAAAAAGTGAGTTACATTGGCTACCCTCCAGTCCACAGGAACTGATCCAGAGTCGAGAGAACATTGGAAAATGACCACCGATGCATCCATGATTTCTAGGGCCACCGCCTTGAGTTCTCTGGGATGCAGACCATCAGGCCGTGGGGATTTATCTGCCTTCAGTCCCAACATTTTCTGACTAATGTGGATTCCCTTCAGTTCCTCCCTCCCACTAGATTCTCGGTCCCCTAGTATTTCTGGGAGATTGTTTGTATCTTCCTAAATGAAGACCGAACCAAAGTAGTCTGTTCTGTTCTGCCATTTCCTTGTTTCCCATAATAAATTCACCTGTCTCTGACTAAGGGACCTACATTTGTCTTCAGAAATCTTTTCCTTTTCACATACCTAAAGAAACTTTTACAGTCAGTTTTTATATTCCCCGCAAGCTTTCTTTCATGCTCTTTTCCCCCTCTCTTAATTAACCCCTTTGTCCTCCTCTGTTGAGTTCTAAATTTCTCCCAATCCTCTGGTTTGCCACTTGTTCTGGCCAATTTATATGCCTCTTCCTTGGATTTAACACTATCCTTGACTTCCCTTGTCAGCCACTGTTGAGCCGCCTTCCCAGTTTTATTTTTTTCATCAGACAGGGATGAACAATTTCTGGAATTCATCCATGCGATCTTTAAATCTTTGCCATTTGACCTACATGGTCCACCCTTGAAGTATAATTTGCCAGTCTATCCTAGCCAATTCCTGTCTTATACCTTCAAAGTCTCCTTTATTCAAGTTCAGGACCCTAGTCTCTGAATTAACCGTCCTAATGCAGAGTTCCACCATATTATGATCACTGTTGCCCAAGAGGCCTTGCACAACAAGATCGCTAACTAATCCTTCCTCATTACACAATACCCAGTCTAGGATGGCCTGCCCTCTTGTTGGTTCCTCTACATATTGGTTTAAAAACCCACCCATATACATTCCAGGAAATCTTCCTCAGCACTGTTACTGATATGGTTAGCCCCATCTACATGTAGATTAAAGTCACCCATGATAACCGCTGTACCTTTGCTGCACGCATCCCTAATTTCCTGCTTGATGCTATCCCCAACCTCCCTACTGCTGTTTGGTGGTCTGTATACAACTGATGAAGAGCATTTCTGAAGATCATGGTGGCCTTGTCACTGGTATTTAGGGCAAGAAAGGGAGAAGGTGATTCAAGACAATCTGTTTGTGCAGTGAGAAGTGCATTCGCAGCTGAAAAGAACCTCAAAAATGGGTACGATTCTCTCCTCTGTGCTTAGTCCATCTGTCACCCGAGTTACCAACGAATGAATGTGCGGCACTGAATTAACCTTCCACACCCGAGAACCACCTGCCTTCCCTCTCTGGTACTTTGTTTGCAAGAGAGCCTCTTAAATTGTTGAAAGTTCAATAAATGGACCTTGGAGTTCGCACTTTCTGACTGTGACCGCGTGAGTTTCCTCTGGTTGCTCTGGTTTCTTCCCACATCCAAAAGTCTTGCGGGTATGCAGGCTGACTGGCCTCTATAAAAATTGCCCTTAATGTGTAAGGAGTGGTAGTGAAAGTGGGATAACATGGAACTGGTGTGAACAGATGATTGCTAGTCAATGTGGACTCGGTGGACCATAGGGCCTGTTCATATGCTGCATCTCTGAACCAAATGAAACAACTGGAAGCAGCATCAGTCAGCCGAATCGGACAGGCACTTGAGAGAGAATTTGCAGAACAATGAGGATGATTGCTCTGATTGTGGCTGGCAATGTCTCAATGGGTTGAGTGGCCTCCTATGTTGTTACAGTTGTAGCATTCCATGAATGCAGAATGGCCATTGAACCTTACTGTTTGAGAAGGGCAGCCCAGAGCTTAGGAGCACAGTTTTGGTTGTGCATGAGCGTTATGCATAGGAAATAGGAATACCATGTTCTTGTGAACTGTGTTTTCCAAGAGGTTCAGGAAAGGGCTGCAGTGTTGATTGCCAACATTTGTATGCTCCAAGGGTGTTTGATAGAGACCTCTGCCGTTTGAAGATCATGGAATGGTGAAAGATGTTTGTTGGGTTTACCCAAAACACTTTGGTCTTCCAGAGTGGACAGTCATCCACAACCTGATGCTGCTAACTGGCATATTTCAAGATATATGCTGAAGGATGCCCTGAAGCTCTGTGCAGCCACTGTCATAGTTTAGGGCAAAGAAAGACAGGAGTGTGGAGTTCTCCCACGACTGTACACAGGGAAACACCTTGTAATAACCTCACATTGAACCGGTTCCCTGGCATTGAACCGAGAATTCCCTTCATTAAGTCTTAGCTATTGGCCATGAGCAACAGTGTCCCCACGTTAAAGAAAACATCCCACAGGCTGCTAGAAATCCTCACTGGTGGCAGGTCATCTACAATTGTCAGGGACTCTTAAGGAAAATAAAGAAATATTGTAGGCAAGCATTGCTGAGCAAAGTGAATGAAGTTAATTGTTTAACTATATTTTATGAATAAAGTGCATTTGGAGAAAAATAATGTTCATTGAAGCACAAATTTCACGCTAGCCCCAATTAACTAGATTAGGAATAACCAAAGTGACCCAGTTACCATAAAACTTTGATGAAGAAATTTTTTCTTCCTAAGAAGGATTTTTTTTTTTTGCTCTTGAACTGTCAACTGTTTCTCTTTCCACAGATGTTATCTGCTCTTGCTGAGTGTTTAAAGCTTTTCTATTTCTGATGTTTTCAAAGCTGATGATGTTGGTTTTGTAGTTTGGCCATCAGCTATAATCTGGGCTTTCACTGAAGTGTGGCTTTATTCAGCAGGTAGCTAACTATTTAAGAATTTAAATTAGATTGTCAAAAATACTTGCCCGTGTTAATTCATGGCTACAATTTGTAGGATGGTACTTTGAACATGAAAGTGATCAGTTGAGATTAGCCGTAATAGTTTCTAGACACATTATTTGCTATTAACCCTAAAAGTATGTAATGTATTTGATATCATTCATTTCTGCTTTCTGCTTATGCAGTTCTGGTTGCCCTAGCAACCAAAGCTAATTGTATTGAAGCAATTTAGATCGGAACATTGCCTAGTGAACATTAGCTGAAGGTCTGGAGAGCAAGATTTCATTGATCTCTATGCTTGTCCATTAACCCAAAACAGTCATGGATAGAGGAAACAACCTCTTCTCCTTTACCCACCTCCCTCCCACCTTTATATTGTGGAAGCAGTTTCTGGATTGTTCCCTTAGAACCAGTTCTCCTCTATGTGCAGTGCTTGTGCATATTAGTGTCAAACCAAAGATAGACACAAAACACAGAGACACAAAATGCTGGAGTACCTCGGCAGGACAGGCAGCATGTCTGGAGTGAAGGAATGGGTGACGTTTCATGTCGAGACCCTTCTTCAGACAGGTCTCAACCTGAAACGTCACCCATTCCTTCTCTCCAGAGATGCTGCCTGTCCTGCCGAGTTATTCCAGCATTTTGTGTATTTTTGGTTTAAACCAGCATCTGTAGTTCCTTCCAGCATATTAGTAGAAAACCAGTTATTTTCAGCCTCCGGGTGACAGACCGTAATGATATTTAGCCGCCTTGTGATGATACACCAAAGGCATATTTGGAATTGGCTCGGATTTTTCAAAAGGCTCCTTAAACTGAGAGGAGTGAATAAGTAGTCATAAAATGTGTACTAAATGATAATTACAAATCTGAGAATTAAAAAATATATTACTGTTGTTTAGAATTTTGCCTATCGCAATGGGTTATTGAATCCCCATTACCTTGATGATTGTACATTCCCCGGCCGATTAGTACATTAATGAGAACGATATTCCACCGAAGCACAACGAAATAAAAGAAGAATCTCATTTTTAGCCATAAAATTGCCATTTAGTTTCCTAATTCATTTCCTCCCACCCCCATTCTTCATAGCCTTCGTCAAAATTTAAAAGAACTGACCTGCTGGTTTGCACTTGCCATCTTTCTGGTTCTTTCCCTGAGGATACTCAACACAAGGTGGTTTTACTCACTGATAACTACAGAGTTTAGTGCAGAATAGTACTGTTCAAACCCAGGGGTTACTTTGCTTGAATTAGCTAAAGTCCTCCTCTTGCTCCACGTGTAAAGCTATTAAACTTTGGAATCATTTTTTCCCCATCTGTAGCTCATTTTCTTTCCTTTTTATTTCTCGGCTGAAGGTGTTTGCCTTCCTTGTGACGACATTCCATATAGGCCTGAACTTTCCCACCATCTCATCACGTGGAATTCAGCGCATGAGCTTTCATGGTGAGTGTTGTTTTCATATGTATCTGGTTTGGGGTCAATAAACTGGAAACATACAGTGCCCTCCATAATGTTTGGGACAAAGACCCATCATTTATTTGTTTGCCTCTGTACTTCACAATTGGAGATTTGTAATTGAAAAAATATCACATGCGGTTAAAGTGCACCTTGTCAGATTGTATTAAAGAAGATTTTTATAGATTTTGGGTTCACCATGTAGAAATTACAGGTGTGTTTATACATCGTCCCCCACTTTTCAGGACACCATAATGTTTGGGACACATGGCTTCACAAGTGTTTGTAATTGCTCCGGTGCGTTTAAATGCCTCCTTAATGCAGGTATAAGAGAGTTCTCAGCACCTAGTCTTTCCTCCAGTCTTTCCATCACCTTTGGAAACTTTTATTGCTGTTTATCAACATGAGGACCAAAGTTGTGTCAATGAAAGTCAAAGAAGCCATTATGAGACTGAAAAACAAGAATAAAACTGTTTGAGACATCAGCTAATACTTAGGCTTATCAAAATCAACTGTTTGGAACCATGAAGAAGAAAGAGAGCACTGGTGAACTTACTAATTGCAAAGGGACTGGCAGAGCAAGAAAGACGTCCACAGCTGATGACAGAAGAATTCTCCCTATAATAAAGAAAAATCCCCAAACACCTGTCCGGCAGATCAGAAACACTCTTCAGGAGTCGGGGGTGGATTTGTCAATGACGACTGTCCACAGAAGACTTCATAAACAGAAATACAGAGGCTACACTGCAAGATACAAACCACTTGCTAGCCGCAAAAATAGGATGGCCAGGTTACAGTTTGCCAAGAAGTACTTAAAAGAGCAACCACAGTTCTGGGAAAAGGTCTTGTGGAAAGATGAGACGAAGATTAACATATCAGAGTGATGACGAGCAAAGTATGGAGGGGAGAAGGAACTGTCCAAGATCCAAAGCATACCATCTCATCTGTGAAACACAGTGGTTGGGGTGTTATTGCCTGGGCATATATGGCTGCTGAAGGTACTGGCTTACTACTTAATTGATGATACAACTGCAGATGGCAGTAGCATAATGAATTCTGAACTGTGTAGACCCATCCTATCTGCTCAAGTTCAAAGAAATGGCACAAAACTCATTGGCCGGCTGTTCATTCTACAGCTAGACAATGGTCCCAAACATACTGCTAAAGCAACAAAGGAGTTTTTCAAAGCTAATAAATGGTTAATTCGCGTTGAGCATGATTTTTATATGGTGAAGAGAAAACTGAAGGGGACTAGCCCCCAAAACAAGTATAAGCTAAATATGGCTGCAATACAGGCCTGGCAGAACATCACCAGAGAAGACACCCAGCAACTGGCGATGTCCATAAATGGCAGACTTCAAGCAGTCATTGCATGCAAAGAATATGCAACAAAATACTAAACATGACTACTTTCATTTACATGACATTGCTGTGTCCCAAACATTATGGTGCCCTGAAATGGGCATAAATACTGCTGTAATTTTTACATGGTGAAACCAAAATGTATAAAAATGGCCTTTATTTAAATCTGACAACGTGTGCTTAAACCACATGTGAATTTTTCTAATATAAGTTTCAAATTGTGGAGTACAGAGGCAAATAATTAAATGGTGGCTCTTCGTCCCAAACATTATGGAGGGCACTGTAGAAAATGTTCTATTATAGAAACTATTATAATGGTGTTTCAAAAACGCAAATGGTAAAATGTATTATGGCAGCACAGTTGCACAGCAGCATAGTTGATGCCTTACAGCGCCAGAGACCTGTGTTTGATCCTGTCTATGGGTGCTGTCTGTATGGAGTTTATATGTTCTCCATGTGACCACGTGGGTTTTCTCCGGGTGCTCCTGTTAGATCCCACACTCCATAAAGACATACAGGTTTGCAGTTTAATTGGCTTCGGTAAAATTGTAAATGGTCGCGAGACTGTAGGGTAGTGTCAGTGTACACGGTGATCGCAGCTCGACGCGGACTCGATGGGCGGGCAGAAGGGCATGTTTTTGCGCTGTATCTCTAATGTCTAAGTGGGTTATAATGACTATGTCTGCTAAATTAGGGAGCACTCTTTGTATTAGGTGGGCTGAAATGATTATAACCCAATTTGGATTGGGAACTAGATAACCATGTAAAATTACTGTGGAAATTAACAAACTGAGAAAGGGGTGTCTTGAGGAAAAAAACCATCAGTGTTGGAAGAAAATCCTCTTTACATGTAACCTGGCGCAGTAATTGGACATCACCCTCTCTTAAGAACATGGCTGCTAGTGACCGCTGGTGGTTATTGTAGTTAAATAAACAGTCACTGATAAATGTGCAATGATACTCTATTTTACAATGTAACATAAAACCTTTAGTATTTTTTAATAAAAAAACATTATTTTTGAAAATCCTGCAGGATAAAATACTTATAGTGATTCTTAAATTCTCTAGCCCCCTAACACCTCTAAGCCCTCCATTTCCCATTCACACAATTATTTTAGCAACACGTATTTTCTGAGCAACTCAACGGTCACATCCTTTCACAACTACCTATACACACTAAGGATGATTGGAAAAGTATTTGGGAGGACATAGACTGGTGAGATGGGCAGGTATGTGGTGGATACAGTTTAACACAGAGAAAAAGCAAGTAGTTCATGTTGTTCCCAAGTGCGAGGAGATGCGAGTGTAATTAAATATTTCAAGTGTCGAGATGTTGTAAGGCCAGAAAAAAACCAAGCATTGCATGTCCATAAACCTTCGGCTAAACATGTCAAGAAAAGAAAGCAGTACGCACCCCCCCCCCCGCCGCCCCCCCCCCTGATGTTGAGCGTCCACACTCTCAGCAATCAATGAATGTCGTGAAATGCTCCCCTCCTACTGGCACAAGGGACTTCTTAACATCTAGTCCTGTGTATTTGATTCTACAGTATGCTTTTTATTGGGTGTGAATTTGTGTGCAGGATTAAAATCATACATACTAGGGGCAATTTACAGAAGCCAATTAACCTTCAAACCTGCACATCTTTAGATGGTGGGAGGAAACTGGAGCACCCGGAGAAGTTCCACGCGGTCCCAGGAAGAAATTTCTAAAGCTCCGCACAGACAGCACCCGTAGTTTGAATTGAGTCCATTGTCACGCGTACCGAGGTACAGTCAGGATTGAACCCGGGTCTCTGGCACTGTGAGGCAGCAACTCTATAGCTGCTCCACCGTGCCTCCCTACTTGCCAAGACTTCACACAGAGAACTTGATGATGTGATGGATGATATGTTCAGCATCTGCACCATTGCAGTGAGTGGACAGTTTGTGCTTTTTCGTTGATACCAGTGACCAATGGCGTAGCAATACACTAGTTCCAGGTTATTCCACTTCTGCATCTTACACGCTAGAGGCAATTAACAGAAGCCAAATTAGCCTACAAACCTGCATAGACACAAAATGCTGGAACAACTCAGCAGGTCATGCAGCATCTCTGGAGAAAAGAAATGAGTGACTTTTCGTCTGCTATTCATTTTCTGCAGAAATGCTGCCTGACCCACTGAGTTGCTTCAGCATTTTGTGTCCATCTCTGGTGTAAAACAGCATCTGCAGTTCCTTCCCACACATCCTACAAACCTGCACGTCTTTGGGAGGTGGGAGGAAAGCAGAGCACCTTGAGGGTGCGGGGGGAAGAGGAACCATGAGATAACGGGGAGAATATACAAACTCCACATGGATAGTGGCCGATGTCAGGGTTGAACGTGAAGCTCTGGTGCTGTGAGGCTGCAGCTCTGCTGCCCCACACTTCCCTCTGGACCGTTGGCTTCTGGAGTTTAGTGCTCACGCCTCTGGAATGGGGCGAGCTCAAAATCTTCTAACTCAGAGATGCAAGTGTTACCAACTAAGGCACGGCTGCTTTAAATTAAATTAACTTTTTTACAAGACCTTCCATTGGAAATTCTCGTAATTTCCACTTTCTGGAACAGCAGGTCCAGACTAATAGTTTTGAATTAAAAAGGAACTTTACTCTGAACTTAGCTACAAAAACTGAATCTAACTTGCAGAATAGAAAGAAACTTGCCATTTATTTCCTTGGGGCATCCAACGCGTTTCACCTCCAGTGAGGTGTCTTTGAAGTGTGGTTGCTGTTGGAGGACAGGAAATAATGCCAGTTGCTGCTTTAAGTGCTGCGTTCTTCAGTGGAGACAGCCTATTAAATTGGAGATGTATAAAGAGTGCTGAGTATCCTTGTACAGCAAATGACAGAAAGTTAACGTTTTACTGCAACAGCGGGGAAGTTAAAGCAACATCTTGGCCAAGGGCAATGGAAGGAAAGAGTAAGGAAGCTTTGCTGCCAATTCCTCGGGACGCTGGCGAGACCGTACCTGGAGGACCGTGCACAGTTTTGGCCCTGTCTCAGAAGCACTGCAACCAAGTTTTACCAGGTTGATTTTTGGAAGGAGTGGGCACCCTTTCTGGAAAGAATGAGCTTTTCTATTCGAGTCGATTTCATTGAACAAAAATGTACCACCTCCTCAGACTGTCCCAGCCCCCATCTTCCCTCCCTTAATAAAAACATTTCCATGTTCTCTACATTATCTCACGATGTAGCAGGTTGCCTTTCTGCCCATCATGTCTCTGCTGTCCCTCAGAGCCATTAGATCACCCACACCAGGAGCCCCGCCACACCCCCAACTCCCATCAGCTCCCCCCAGGGTTCACCACCCACTTACATACTAGGGCCAATAAACAAGAATAGTTGACCTGCCAACCTACACGTCTTTGGGAGGTGAAAGGAAACTGGAGTGCCCAGAAGAAGCCCACATGTGCACACAGATACAGACAGGCAGCATGTGGACACAACAAATGACACAACCAAACCTAGTACATGATTAAACAAAAAGACCTTTAATTTTATTTTACGGTCAATGGAATATTTTTACAAGTACATTCACTATGGTGCAGGGAAGGCAGCGGCTGGATTGTGCATAGCAAGCTCCAATATACAGTAATTTAGTCATATTTGAGCACATATTCTGCCCTATCTTCCTACTACCCTCACCGGTATGTGGCACCGGGAGTAATCTAGAGATTACTACCCTTTAAAGTCCAGCTTCTTAACTTTTTACCTAACTCCCTGTATATAGCCGGGCCTCATCCCTTTTCTTACCTTTGTCATTCGTTCCAATGTGCACACCGACTTCTGGTTGCTCCCCCTCCCCCTTGACAATGTTCTACAGTCACTCCAGGACATCCTGGACCCTGGCACCACGGAGGTAACACACCATCTTTCTTTGGATGGGGCATTGAGTGCAAGAGTCACAAGTCATGATGCATCCTGATAGGACTTTGATTGGGCCTCCTTTAGAGTACCGTGTGTAATTCTGCTCATCCCATTCCAGGAAGGATGTGGACACTTTGAAAAGAGTGCAGAAGAGATTTACCAGAATGCTACCTGGATTCAGACAAACTTGGATTGTATTCTTTAGAACAGATTATTTTGTATTCTGAGGTTGAGGCGAGACCTGATAGAAGTATACAAATTTATGAGAGATATAGATTCGGTAGACAGTCAGAACCTTTTTCCCAAGATGGAAATATAAAATACTTGAGGGTGTAGCTCGTAGGTGAGAGGGGCAAAGTTTAAAGGAGATGCGCAAGCCAATTTTTTTACGCACTGAGTAGCGGGTGCCTGGAAAGAACTCCCAGGGCTGGTGGTAGAGGCTGATATGAAAGAGGCTTTAAGGTAGGCACGTGGATATGCTGTGAATGGAGGGAAATTGATCATATAACCATATAACCATATAACAATTACAGCACGGAAACAGGCCCTCTCGGCCCTTCCAGTCCGTGCCGATCATGTATAGGCAGTTGAGATTGGTGTATAATGTAATAAAAAGGAACTGCAGATGCTGGCTTAT
Organism: Okamejei kenojei; assembly: GCA_035221665.1. NCBI lineage: Eukaryota > Metazoa > Chordata > Chondrichthyes > Rajiformes > Rajidae > Okamejei > Okamejei kenojei. Next base: position 97,466,267 of record CM069134.1, read on the forward strand.
ACCAAAGATAAACACAAAATGAGTAACTCGGGTCAGGCAGCAACTCGGGAGAAAATGGATGTGAGGTTTTGGATCGGGGCCCTTCTTCAGACCCTTCTTCTTTCCTTTTTCCTGGCATTATGTTCAGCACAGACTTTGTGGGCTGAAGGGCCTGATGCTGTGCTGTGCTTTTCTATATTTAAAGCATTTGGTAGATTAACGTTTGTTTCCCTTGACCACGTTGGCCTGGCTCAATGGTTTGCACTTCCTTTGGATGTGCTACATAAGGTGAAGAAAGATACTTTGGACAGGTAGCCATGCCCTACTTCAGAGCCTTCTGCTGCTACCGCTTCCCATTCCACTCTAATTTTAAACGTTAAAACATTAAATAAAAATGACTTAGAATTATGCCCCCTTTTCCCACCACAACATTAACACACCCATGGGACCAGAGGAGATTTGCTTACCCTTTCCCCCCATTTAAAAAATATAGACTTCGAGAGATTGTAGGTGAGTGCTTCTTTGATCATTAACTGCAGAAGAAGTTGCTGTTTTCTTTTTTTCCTGTACTGAGCATTCCTAACCATCCTGGTAGGGAATGGGATCTGAAATGGCCACTGTTTGGATCTTTACAACCTTTGCGTTCAGGGAAATGTATTTATTTAATAGTGGTTAATATTTCTGCTTCTGTAGCAATGGGCGGTTTGTTTTTGGATTGCGGACGTTGGAGTGAATGAGTTACAGCTTCTAGTTCCTCAGCAGGCAAGCTGATGCCATGGCATTTGGCTCCTGCTGCCAATCCTGTTGCTGGTGCCCGGGAGATAGGGCCAGTGTGGCTTCCAGGTCAGCGCAAGGTTGAGCTGGTCCTCCTCATTATTCCAGGTCCTCCTCATTATTGTAAAACCAGCCGTTCTCCTTATAACCCTCTCCCGACGTCTTTGCACGCGCATGCCTTTTCACCGACCGCACACTTTAGGCTGCCTCTTCCCATCCTCCAGGGATTTCCACTGAGGCATCTCTGCATTCCAGTTCCAGCTGTTCATCAAGCCCAGGCACTGTGAATCCCACCTCCTCCCTGTCTTCCTCCATCCCACCTTTAGCAGCATAGTCCACAGACATCCGTTTCTTAGAATCTGGAATTCTTTCCAAGTTCGTTTTAAACGCTTCCTAAAGCCGATCTCCTTTTTGCCATCTCGGACCAGTCGTCATGCACGCTGCTTGAGCAGGTCCCCCTGTCAGTTATACCGACCAGTGTCCTGCTCACAATTCTCATCCCTCCCTGAGAGTAAGGCCAGTCCCGCATAAATGCAAGTTTCTCTATTTCAATTGCCTTATGAACCCTACTCCTCAAAACCACTTAATACTAGGAATATGTTGCCTTTCTGAGACCTCTTTCTGAGTAACCTCTTGTTTGAGCTGGCGGCATGATGAGCAGGATGGAATGTGTCCCTGGTCTGGCTGTGCCATTGTTAAACTCTGCGCTTGACCTTCAGAGCCCTCTAGCCTACTGTTCTGGGTGGATATGTATCTACATATCCTGATATTCTGTTGGTGCTTTTTTGTGTTGTTTCATTGTATCATCCGGAAAGTGAAAGTGATGAGTCAGCCCTCACTTTCAGGTCTGATCTCAGCATTCTCTGACCACAGGAATTATGTGGCAGACAAAATCTATTGGCCACCAGCTTGTCATGCACCAGTTGCTGGTGCCGAGCGCACTGGGCTTTTAAAGGGGAGCCATTTGGCTGCCGTGTTTAACGTAAAAGGGATTAATGTTTCCAGACGGGCCAAAGTGTGAAATCTGCTGCCAGCTGCCTCAATGTGTGGTCTAGTGTTACTTAAGAGCTGCAATAGCCTGGAGATGCTTGCCAATATCAATAGTGAGATTGCCTCACTTTTACCCTCGATCGGTTCGCTCGCTTCCAAGGACAGGCCGTTACAAATTGGAGGAGACTTGATGAATATCGGCTCCCAGATTAGCAATCGGGTAGCCCTATCGATCGTCTTGGCTCGGGCAGATCTGCCTGCGTTTATTTTGTTGTCAGACGTGGTGCCCCCACTGACTTGGAGATCCCAACGCTGGGAAACCGAGCTGAAGGCACCATGTGCTTCTAGACGTCATCCGATTATAATGCCGCAATTTTATTGAAAGTAAACAAAGGTGTAGTGGTAAAACCCAAGACTGTAGTATTGAGTACTGCAGGGTGATGTTTCCCGTTACGTTCACTTTGGGTTGCGTTCACTTCCCATGGTGGGTGAGCGAGGACAAGGATTGTATGTCATGACCACCCTTGTATGTCATCCATTCAACCGATCTGACTCGCTGCCATTCCATTCCCATTCTCACAGGTGAAAATAAAAAACACTGCCGAACACCAAGTTCTGAAGTACAACAGAAAATGGTGAAGATACTCAACAGGTCAGCAGCACATTACGAGATAAACAGAACCCCAGTGGCCTTCATTAAATCTTCTTCCTTGACCTGAAATGAAAACTGTTTTTCTCTCCAGCGATGCTTCCTGACCTGTTGAGTGTTTCCAACATTTTCTCTTCCCCTCCCTCACCCCCCCCCCCCCCCCCCCATTTCCTCCAACCTCTATTTTAACCTGCAAGAGTGATGGTCCTAGGGAGGAAGGAAGGTACTGGAATTGTTCCAGGGACAAGGGATATCAGTCATTAGGCCAGGTGGGAGAAGTTGGTGTTGTTCTTCCCTGGAACAGAGAATGTTAAGAGGAGATTTGGTGGGAATAGGTATGACGATGACTGGTCCAGATCATCTCTGCTCTCCGGTCCTTGAAGTATACACGATTTGGCACAGTTTTCCGATCCTTCCTTACCTAATCAGAGAAAGAGAGGCAATCTGCTCTCATTAGTAAATAGTTTAAGGGCTAGGGGATTTCTGCAAATAGTCAATCTCTGCAAAAACATTGGCACTCGTGAGAAAATTATTTGAAGACCTATGAGAAAAGAGCCAGTGATCAGTACCGACGTTTAATCTTCAAGGTGCCTTGATGTATCAGATGGGCTGAATGGTCTCTACCCTGGTATAATTACTATAATCTTGGTAAGTGGGGTACAAACCCTCCTGAGCCTCTTTCATTTTTGGATATTAGACTTTAGAGATAGACGTGGAAACGGGCCCTTCAGCACCGACCAGCGATCACCTCGTACACTAGCACTGTACGTCTTTGGAATGTGGGAGGAAACCGGAGCAACCGGAGAAAATCCGACATGGTCACAGAGAGAATGTACAAATTATATACAGTACAGCACCCATAGACAGGATCGAACCCGGGTCACCGGTGCTGCAAGGCCACTAAACTAGATCAGCTGTGATCAAAAGGCAGAGCAGGCTCGATAGGCCGAACAGCCTAATTTTCCTCCCACGTCTTATGATATCATTTATCAGGGAAAGTTGCAATGGGCATACCACTTATATATAAGTGGAAGGCATTAATGGAGCATTGTTAATCGTTCAAACCCATTTGGTTGAATGTTGGTAAGGGAAAGAGGGGAAAAGTAGTCACTATAGTAGTTTAACTTGCAAAGTGATCTTTAATAATGAATGTTCAAGAAAGAACTGCAGATGCTGGAAAAATCAAAGATAGACAAAATTGCTAGAGAAACTCAGCGGGTGAGGCAGCACCTATGGAGCAAAGGAACAGGCGACGTTTCGGGTCAAGACCCTTCTTCATTAGTCTGAAGAAGTGTCTCGACCCGAAACGTCACCTATTCCTTCGTTCGATAGATGTTGCTTCACCCGCTGAGTTTCTCCAGCAATTTTGTCTATCTTTAATAATGAATGTGCTTCTTTAACTCTTCTGAAAAAGTAGATGTTTGAAAAAATGTTCTGGAGCATTTGGATTGATTGTCATGACATTTCTCGATCGGAATTTCGCAACGTTCTTAATACACTGATTCTTGCCAATGCTGCTTCAGAGTTGACTGCTAGAAGCCACATTAAAGTCACTGCGGCGGCTCCCTTTTCCTTCTGTTGTAGTTTCTTTCTAGGCATTCTTGCGGTGGTGTGGGGGGGGGTTGTTCCCTAGGCATTCCTTCGGCGTGGAAAATTGCTACCCGGAAGGATGGCACAAACTCAGCCTGCCCGTGGGGGGCATGGATGGGAGGGAAGCTTCATAGACACAGCCCCTGTGGCTGCTTACTCATTCCCTGCTAATCTGGTGCAAGGAGACTTTGCATTCATTCTGGAGTTGTCGGTGGGAAGGGGTGAGGAGGGAGGCTGTGGAATGCATGCTTCCATACAACGTCAGCTGTGGCTTAGTTGGCATCACTCTCCCCTCTGAGTCAGAAGGTTGCGAATTGGAATCATGCCTAGTCTAGGCAGTATTGAAAGCACTGGATTACAAATGAGGTATTATTTAAAGGCCCCAATTGCGGAACAGCTCCGTCCGATTGTTGTGGGTGTAGCCCAGACCTTCATACAAACCAACCGCCCTTCCACTGACTCCAGCTACACTTCACGCTGCCTTGGGAAGGCCACTAGCATAATCAAGGACCAATCTCACCATAGTCACTCCCTCTTCTCCCCTTGCATCAGCAAGAGAGACAGAAGTGTGAAAACGCACACCTCCAGAACCAGTGACAATTTCCTCACATCTTTGTAAGAAGGGACTGCAGATGCTGGTTTAAACCAAAGATATTCACAAAAAGCTGGAGTAACTCAGCGGGACAGGCATCATCTCTGGAGGGAAGGAATGGGTGACACCTCACATCTGTTATCAGGCAACTGAACCACCCTATCACCAGCAGTTACTCCAACATTTTGTGTCTATTTTCAGTGTAAACCAGCATCTGCAATTCATTCCTCACTAAAGTAATGACTACTTTGGAAAAGTGCTGGAGTAACTCAGCAAGTCAGGCATCATCTCTGGCGAACATTGATAGGTGACGTTTCACGTCGACACTCTTCTTCAAACAAAAGTGGTTTATTAACTGAAACCGTAAGGACTTTCCGAAAATGATATGCTAAGAGCTATTTAAATGCAAGTTGTCTTCATTCAATCATGACAGATGGTGATCGTGGGAACAATAAATGTTGTGACTCGTTGAGTCTTGGTCTGTGATATGCCCAGCATGTGCTCTCTTTCTGCTGGACCTGTCAGGTTAATGGTGCTGGACAGATATGCAGCCGTTATGCTGCACCAAGCTGCAAGTGCTTCCTCTGCTGTCAGGGAAGTTGCGCGCAGCCAGTGGTGTCAGGGACCTGCTCTGCATTGTGGATTGAACTGGGTTGGCTGTGGGAATGAGCTCCCAGACAGGAGATCCAGAACCACAGACGTAAGGGTATCCACTGGCAGGAGCCCCTCGTGTCTCCTGCCATCAGGATTGGAAGGAACCGGGCCGGCACAGTGGCGCAGCGGCAGAGTTGCTGCCTTACAGTGCCAGAGACATGGGCTTGAACCTGACTACGGGTGCTTTCTGTATGGAGTTTGTACGTTCTCCCCATGACTGCTTGGGTTTTCTCCGCGGTCTCCGGTTTTAAGATATGCACATGGATATGCAAGGAATACAGGGATATGGATCACATTCGGCAGAGGTGGTTAGTTTAACTAGGCATGATGTTGCACAGGCATTGTGGGCTACAGGGCCTGTCCCTGTGCTGCACTGTTATGTCTGTATTCTTTCACAATTGGTAGGGCTGTGGGGACAATGTTTGTTATGGGACCAGTGTTATGTAGGGAGATGTCATGAAGTCACTTGGCATGGATACACGGCGTCCGGCCCACGAAGCCCATGATGACTATCAAACATTATCTATATTGATCCCATTTTCCATCTAGCTTCCAGCCTTTCCTTGGTGATACATAATAGAATATGATTTACGACTATATTGGCCTGAAAGTAGTTTCATTGCCGAGTCGAAGACGGGCATGGATCTCTTGGCCCCTAGCTTCCTATTCCTCCCCTGTTAACCTGTGGATCAAACGAACAGCATAGCTTATAGTGCCCTCCATAATGTTTGGGACATAGACCCATCATTTATCTATTTGCCTCTGCACTTCACAATTTGAGATTTGTAATAAAAAATAAATCACATGCGGTGTAAGTGCACATTGTCAGATTTTATTAAAGGGTAATTTATAGATTTTGGTTTCACCATGTAGAAATTAAAGGTGTGTTTGTACATAGTTCCCCCATTTCAGGGCACCATAATGTTTGGGACACATGGCTTCAAAGGTGTTTGTAATTGCTCAGGTGTGTTTAATTGCCTTCTTAATGCAGCTATAAGAGAGCTCTCAGCACCTAGTCTTTCCTCCAGTCTTTCCATCACCTTTGGAAACTTTTATTGCTGTTTATCAACTTGAGGACCAAAGTTGTGCCAATGAAAGTCAAAGAAGCCATTATGAGACTGAGAAACAAGCATAAAACTGTTAGAGGCATCAGCCAAACCTTAGGCTTACCAAAATCAACTGTTTGGAAAATAATTAAGAAGAAAGAGAGCACTGGTGAGCTTACTAATCGCAAAGGGTCTAGCAGGCCAAGGAAGACCTCCACAGCTGATGACAGAAGAATTCTCTCTATAATAAAGAAAAATTCCCAAAATCCTCAAACAGATCAGAAACATTCTTCAGGTGTGTATTTGTCAATTGACGACTGTGCACAGAAGACTTAATGAACAGAAATACAGAGGCTACACTGCAAGATGCAAACCACTGGTTAGCCGCAAAAATAGGATGGCCAGATTATAGTTTGCCAAGAAGTACTTAAAAGAGCAACCACAGTTCTGGAAAAAGCTCTTGTGGAAAGATGAAACAAAGATTAATTCATATCAGAGTGATGGCAAGAGCAAAGTATGGAGGAGAAAAGGAACTGCCCAAGATCCAAAGCATACCACCTCATCTGTGACAATAATCCCAAACATACTGCTAAAGCAACTAAGGAGTTTTTCAAAGCTAAAAAAATGATCAATTCTTGAGTGGCCAAGTCAATCACCCGATCTAAACCCAATTGAGCATCCCTTTCTATGCTGAAGAGAAAACTGAAGGGGACTGGCCCCCAAAACAAGCATAAGCTAAAGATGGCTGCAATACAGGCCTGGCAGTGCATCACCAGAGAAGACACCAGCAACTGGTGATGTCCATGAATCGCAGACTTCAAGCAGCCATTGCATGTAAAGGATATGCAACAAAATACTAAACTTGACTACTTTCATCGACATGACATTGCTGTGTCCGAAACATTATGGTGCTCTGAAATGGGGGGAACTATGTATAAAATCTGTGATTTCTACATGGTCCGTAATTTCTACATGGTGAAACCAAAGTGTATAAAACCGACCTTTATGATAATCTGACAATGTGCACTTTAACCACATGTGATTTTTTTTCTATTACAAATCTCAATTGTGGAGTACAGAGGCAAATAAATAAATGATGGGTCTTTGTCCCAAACATTATGGAGGGCACTGTATCTGGAAGTCTAAATGCTGTGAGCGTTCCTGCCCCCTGTAACATATCGGACAGTTCTCCAACTTCATGCAGGAAGCTGGAATGGGTGATGTTACGAGTAACCTACTCAGGTAAAATCCAGTGATGCAAACAAACAGAGAGTAGGGATTTGTGGGGAATTTAACCAGATTTGGAGATGCATCTGCCATGGTGATACGTCATAATATATTCAATGTGGGTATTAAAATGGAGAAACATGTGCACCAAGCAGACGCACTGCACGATAGAAAATAATTGGCCACGTGTGTGAGACGGAAATGATACGTGTTGATGACTGCTCCCCAAATGTGGCTGTAGCTCTCTTCAATCAGCTGGAACCCAGCCAAGTATTTTCAGTGTCTGCAACAAAGTATTAGGAGAGAGGTGATACCAGGTAAATTGGTGTAAATCAAAGCACCAAATATTATTGAAGCCAAATGGGACAGTTTGTTGTGAGAGTTTCTCACTGACAATCTCTTATGGGTCAGCTTTTAATTTTGCCTCAGGCCCTGAGAGGTTTTAATTGCATGAGTTTCGAGGGCTGCTTTTCTCTGGAAACTTAAGAGATGGGAAGGTAAGTATAAAACAGCTATTCCCAGATACTTGTGAAAACACATTCTCCATGCATTTTCCCACTTTATTTTCTCACTTTATTTTCAGTCGTTCTCTTTCTACCCTTCCCCCTCTCACTCCTTCCCTCCCTCCCCCGCTCGGTCCTTCCCTCTCTTGCTCCTTCTCCCACTCACTCCTTCCCCCCTTCCCTCTGCTTGCCCTTTCCTCTGCTCGCTCCTTCCCTCTCTCGCCCCTTCCCCTAGCTATCGAGATATCGAGTGAATATATTTTCATTGCTTATAATCAGAATCAATCTTTGATTGTCATTGTGCAGTGTACAATACAGAGTCAACGAACTTCAGTTGGTATCAACGAAGGGCGAACTTACGAATAAAATGAGCGATAAAGGGAAGATTATATTTTTTCAATCTTCCCCTCCTCCTGGCTCGGTTTCTCCCTCCCCCCCCCCCCCCCCCCTGGAGAGTTCAGGGAAAGCAGATAACATAATCGAAGACAACTTGTACCCCACTTCCATCGGGCAGAAAATACAAAAGCTTGAAATCACATTCCACAGATTCAGGAACAGCTTCTTCGCCGCTGTTATCAGACTTCCGAATGATTTATTAGTATAGTCCCAATCTACCAACGTACTTCATTGTAGCCCCTGGACTTTTTTTAGCTGCACTTTCTCTGTGTGGAGTTTGCACGTTCTTCCTGTGACCCGCGTGGATTTCCTCCAGTTTTCTCCCTCATCTCAAAGACTGCGATTACACCTTATTCTGTTCTCTGGTATTTGCACTTTGACTGGGTTGTACTCATGTAGTATGACTTGACTGATACATTGAAATCTCGGTACCTGTGGCAATAATAATAAACCAAACTAAATTATTTTAGCAGATCTTGTGTTAGTTTTCTTAAAGATTTTGCATTTTAAATATTTGCAGTTGTGTTTGCCAAGACACCAAAATGTGGGATGGGGGTGAAAGAAGTCGGGGCTCTTCTTGTGTGGAGCGAGCGGGTGGACAAAGTGTGTAATCAGGGTGGCTGTCTCACTTGAGGCCACTGCCCCCTCCAGGATTAACTGGTACTGCAGGCTCAGCACCTGTGTGGAAACGGATAGATATCTGGTTAACTTCCCTTGACTTTGAACACTGGGAGAGACCGTGTCCAAAGTCATTGTTGATCAGGCCGGATTATAGGTAATGGATCCTGGTCAGAGGAGGGAAAGTGTGATTAGGAGGAAGACAGGGATGGAGACAGGTTATAGATAGAGTGATACAGCATGGATATTGTTCAAAACCTGCACATGCTGTAATGGGCAGAGGGTTGCCTTCAGTCAAAGTGGCCAAGGTTTACATTGTAGCAGAGGTAACTCAGTGGGACAGGCAACATCTCTGGGGAGAAGGAATGGGTGACGTTTCGGGTTTAGACCCTTCCCCAGAGATGCTGCCTGTTCCGCTCAGTTACTCCAGCTTTTTGTGTCTATCTTCGGTTTAAACCAGCATCTGTAGTTCCTTCCTACACACTGTAGCAGAGGTGGTGGATGGGTGCAGGGCTCGCCTGTGTTTGTCTGTTGGCTGGGCATCCCCTCGGATGAGATATTTGGGAGGTGGTGGATGGGTTGGTAGGTGTTCCCTTCCTCAAGTCTCAGAATGGAAAGCGGCAGGCAGGTGAGGGATAGATTTGTTAATGCCATTCCGTGTGTCTTCCTCTGAGCCAGCAACACGGCACCATGAGGAACAGCTGGCCATTTGTTGGCGTTGGATGGGAATGTATAACACAGTCTGGAGTTTATTGGCAAGTGGTGAGAGGACAGATCCATTCAGTGTACCAAGCTTGGGTTGCAGTGACCCCTACTCTATCACATAGGAGCAAGAGTGGGCCATTCAAGTCATTCTGCTGTCTCTCGCAATCTCTCTCAAAACCACATTCCAAGTTGCCTCCTTCCTTGTTTTAGTTGGGAGGAGGCAGCTTATTATTCGGGGTGATGTCGAAAGAGCATGAAGACAGCAATGATGTTCGAGCCACATCGCAGTCACTCTTCCTGGGATCTGCAGGTGCTGGTTTACAAAAATAAAGACACACAATTCTGGAATGACTCATCAGGTCAGGCAGCGTCTCCGGAGAACATGATGTTTCGGGTCAGGACCCTTCCTCATGGAGAGGATTGTGCTAACAGAGTGAGTCGGGATCAGGCCACAAATGTTTAACTATTAGGTCTTCAGGATGCTATCATTTCTGCTGCATGTGCAATGATTGGGGACAGCACAGTGGCGCAGCTGGTTGAGCTGATGTCTCATAGCGCCAGAGACCCAGGTTCGGTCCTGACGTCGGGTGCTGTCTGTGTGGAGTTTGCATGTTCTTCCTCTGACCCGTGTGGGTTTCCTCTGGATCCTCTGGTTTTCTCCCATATCTCAAAGACTGTGGATCTGTGGGTTAATTGGCTGCTGTAAATTATGTAGGGAAGGTGAAAAAACAGAGAACTAGCGTGAATGGGTGATAAATGGTCAAAGGGGAGAGACTTAGAATCCCTTTATTGTGACGAAAAGGTAGCAGCACCAAGCCATAAATAGTAAAAAGAGATAGAAATAAATAATATAAATAAAAAATACAGTAAAAACAGTAAAGTGCAAGTACAGTTAGATAAATGTATGAAAAGATTGTGTTTTTAAGTGCAGAAGTTAAATAGTGTGTGTGTGTGTATGTATGTCATAGGGATCATGGGGAAGGTCTACGTGCTTCATTCTGCCAATCATTTCGGTTTATTCATCAGTCCTTGTCCTCGGAAGTCAATGATGACTTCTTTTGTCTTTTTTGTTCAAATGTAGTGGGGGAAAATAACCATGATAGGTGACTCATCTGTTTGTAGTATCTTCAGAATATTGTGATAATTGATTCACTTTTATACATTAAATTAATTAGCGCGGGAGATAAATGATTTGTTGCTGTTTTTTAAAAAAATCTTCCCTGAATCGCACCATATAAGCAATGAAAATAGATTCACTGGATATCTGAGATGTGTGGTCACTCTACACATGAGTCAGTGCTGTGACATTGAATCTGAATCTATGCACAGTCAACTTTAATCAGACATAGTAATGCAGTGATCTACAGAGTTATTTTTCAGATGGAGTCATTTTACAGTGAACAGCAGCCAATAATCCTTGGCAGCAATTAATTTCTTCTCTCCTGAATCTCCACTGCAGTTCCCTGCCCTGCAACCCCTCCTCTTTCCCACAACTTCCCACTGTTCCTATTGCACTCTGTTTGGGCCTGGGATTTGATGCTCGACATCCCCCGCTTTTCCATGCCCCATATCTGCTGGTTGCATCTAATGTTCTTCCGCACGACCACTGCCCACATCCCATCCTTCTTCCTTACAAGTGCATTAAACAATGTTGTTAAATATTTTTATTTATTAGAAGCAAATGTACAAGAGTAGAACAAACGTATGTAAAATTATACAGTTATTGTACGGCTTCAATTTTGACTTTTTAGCTTTGAATTAGAAGAAAAGAAAAGAGAAAAAGCAAGAAAGAGAAAAAGTGTGATGTGCAAAGATAGGACCCCTAGACTGCCAAAGTGCATTTTGTGGTCCCAACATTTCTCACCCCTAACTTCAAGTTTTTGCAGGTAGTGTCTTGCCAGTTTAACCCACTTCCTGGCCCAATTCTGCCTGCCTGCACTCAAAGCTCTCTAATCCTGAGGGGGTCATACATTGAGGTTTTGACACTCATTTATTTATGTTTCCATCTACGATCAGTAGAAGGATGCACAGAGCTGAGTCACAACAGAGGGAGGGTGAGTGCACTGAAGAATGCCAAGATGATAGAGGCTAATTTTTTTTTAAGTTTGAAAGATAATCAGAGGGATTTTATTGGTGTTGATTTTGCAAGTGGCTAGAATTGCATCCCACATTGCTTTGTGGAATTGGAACTACTGCCTTTCACAAGTTCGGAGGAAATGTAAGCATTCCTGTGTTTATTGTGTTTTGCTGCTTTGAACTAGGCACAGACATTCCCACAGTCATTAAATCCTCAGCAGCTGAAGCCAAGCTGTGAGTCCTCAGAGTATTTGCGCATCTCCCTCAGAGAAGTGCCCTGTGGCCTCTGGTGCGGGTCACTGGGGAAACGTCAGGCCTGGCTGGACAGCGGGGGAGCAGTTTGGTGGACAGCGGTTTGGTGCTTCTCATCACTCTGTTTATCTAAGAGTTAATTGTAAAAGGCCTGTGTCATCTCCTCTCCTCCAGAGTGTTTCGCCAACCCATGGCTCTGACAAAGACTGAAGTATTTCTCATTAATCCGGTTATGGAGAAGTGAGGTAAAGGACGATACCTTCCCTACCTTGATTTTGCAATTTGGTTGCATTAACTGGAAGGAAGGAACAATGGATTGTGTGTCTATTTTATCAGGAAAGGAAAGGCGATAGCTCTGTCCTGCCTAGAGATGAGAATGCAGTGGCTTGTGAAGGATTCCTGTCCCTTGTTTCACACACTAGTGTGCTGTCTTGCTCCCCCACCTTCTTATCTGTGTAACCTCTTCCAGTCCAAACACCCTCAGTAACCAAGTCTATCTGATTATCACCTCCTACGCATGTCCACTCCCTTCAAGGCTGCGCCCATTAAATTCCTACGCACTGGAATTCTCTCTGGCTTCTTCTGGAGAAAATGGCAGGAGAGTCAAAAGAGTATTTTCAGTCCAAACAGCTATAATCTGAACCCACCCCCTTCTCCAAACACTGAAACAACTCTCGCGGGATCTGAGTCCATTGAAATCTACCTTAATTCTATGTTTTTTTCCTCTCTTAGTAAGGTTACTCCACTAGCAGCCCACAGCATTATCCAGTAGGAGAGTTAGGTCCTGTCCCTAAACGTTACCTATCCATGTCCTCCTCAGATGCTGCCTGACCCATGAGTTACTCCCGCACTTTGTGTCCTTATGTATAAACCAGCAACTGCAGTTCCTTGTTTCTTTCCACTGAGTTTCTAGTTGCCTTCTAGATACCGTGCAGCGAGCCAGCTAACTGGACTGTGCAATGGCGCAGTGGTAGAGTTTTTGCCTGACAGTGCCAGAGATCCTGACGATGGGTGGTGTCAACAAACAATTATAATGCAAAAATAATAATAGTCTATTGTAGTTCAGAGCTTATTTGTTGTCATGTTTTATAGCCTGATGGCCGAAGGGAAGAAGCTGTCCCTGAACCTGGACATTACAGTTTTCAGGCTCTGGTATCTTCTTCCCGATGGCAATGGTGAAATGAGTGTGTGGCCAGGATGGTGTGGGGCTGATGATGTTGGCTGCCTTTTTGAGGCAGCGACCACGATAAATCCCTTCGATGGTGGGGAGGTCAGAGCCAGTGATGGACTGGGCAGTGGTCACAACCTTTAGCAGTCTTTCCCGCTCCTGGACGTTCAAGTTGCCGAACGGGGCCATGATGCAACCAGTCAATATGTAGAAGTTCAGGAGAATCCTCTTTGACATACCGCATCTCCGTAATATTCTCGGGAAATAGAGGCGCTGATGTGCTTTCTTTAAAATTGCATCAGTGTGCTGAGTCCAGGAAAGATCTTCGGAAATATGCACGCCCAGATACTGCGTGGTATCTCTAAAGTAAAGCCTTGCTTCCTCCGCCCCCGTGGTAGGGATCTACTTGGCTGCAAAATCCAATCCGAACCTGGCTCTTATGATGCATGACCTGAACCTACAAGTTTGTCAGGATGTACACAGAGCCCAGTAGATACCGTGTCGGCTCAGGGACGGGTAAGACAGAGAGGGACGAGTGTAGCTGTTCATCATGGCAACCTTACGATCAGCGTTACCTCGGCTAGAAATAGTCATAGAGAGATACAGCATGGAGACAGGCCCTTCAGCCCACTGACGATGCGCTGACGGGTGCTGTCTGTACTGAGTTTGTACGTTCCTCCCGTGACCTGCATGGGTTTATCCGAGATCTTCGTTTTTTTCCCCACACTCCAAAGACGTACAGGTTGTAGGTTTGTAGGTTAATTGGCTTGGTATTAAGCGTAAATTGTCCCTAGCGTGTGTAGGATAGTGTTGGTGTGCGGGGATCGCTGGACGGCACGGACTCTGTGGGCCGAAGGGCCTGTTTCCGTGCTGTATCTCTAAACTAAACTAAAACTTCCCCCCTCCCTGATTTCACCACTCACCCAGAAACAAAGGCCAATTTAATGCTGCCAATGAATTTACTAGTCCACACAACTATGGGGTATGGGAGGAATCCAGGCCACCGCAGAGGAAACCTGCACCAACATAGTGTGAGCACGCAAACTCCACACAGGCTGCACCCGAAGTCAGGGTTGAACTGTTATCTCTGTCACTGTAACCCTGTGGGTCTTGTGATGTTCTCAGCTGTTGGCAGGGCTCTCACTTAACTTTTTTTCCCCGTTGCCAGCCGGGCAACCTTGACAGCTTTTTAGGTTGCCAAATGACAATTTAGGTGGTCATTTAAGACGGTTTGCATGACGCATGTGTTAATGTGCTCGGACGAAGTGCTGTTGATGCTGGAAACTCGAAAGTAGACAAAGGTGCTGGAGAAACTCAGCGGGTGCAGCCACATCTGTGGAGCGAATGAAATAGGCAACGTTTCTGGCCGAAACCCATCAGTCTGAAGAAGGGTTTTGGCCCGAAATGTTGCCTATTTCCTTTGCTCCATAGATGCTGCCGCATCCGTTGAGTTTCTCCAGCACTTTTGTCTACATTCACATATTATGTTTGCTTCAAATAACTCACAAACTAAACATATTCACCAATCAAGACATGATATATACCACAATGACATGCAGCAAAATTATAATACAATATCTCAACTCTTTTTACACATTGCAATTAATGCAATTTCTATTAGTTCTTTCCACTTCCAAACAAAAATGTGGTTGGTTTATTCAGCAAATTATCAACCTGTGTCAATAAATCCTGGACCATGCACACTACAGATTAATGCAAGCATGTTTTCTGTGAAGGACCGAAAATTACCATGACATGGCCATAGCATGGGTCGTTATTGCTAATGGCACAGAAACACACTCGCTTCCCACATAATTTATCCATAACAAATTATACAGGTTGCAAGGAAATTTCTAAATAATAACTGTTAAAACCGACTATACCCATCTGTCAGTTTAAACATTACACTACCTGACAAGAGATGGCCAAAGGACATAACTGCAGCAAATGTTATTTTGGTAATATGTTTAAAGGTGTCAAAATAAATAAAAACATTGGGAATTAAAACACATTTGATTGCATTCCGTTATCAAACATAATCAATGTTCGCTCTGAAGACCACGAAGCACAATAGGGTCAGGGGTGTGTGAATCAGTGCGGGGTGGATAGATGGCGGGGGGACGGTTTGAGAAGGCAATCGGTGCGGAATGGATGGATTGAAGCAGGTGAATTAGTACGTGTTGGTTGGAGTATGTAAAATTGTGAGGGGAGAGCACGGGGGATGTCAGTGACGTTGAATGGGGGGGATCAGTACGGGATGGATGGGGGGGGGGATCTGTACAGAATGAATGGGGGGGGATCATCAGTACAGGATGAATGGGGGTAGACAAAATGCTGGAGAAATTCAGCGGGTGAGGCAGCATCTTTGGAGCTAAGGAAATAGGCAACGTTTCGGGTCGAGACCCTTCTTCAGACTGTTCCCCCCATTCTTCTTGAATGGGGGGGGATCATTACAGGATGGATGGTGGGGGGGGGGGATCAGCTCAGGATGAATGGGGGGGGGGGTCAGGACCATGTGGATCGGAGGGTCTGTGCAGGATGAATGGTAAATCACTACTAGGTTTCTATGAATGAGGGGATCAGTACGGGATGAATGGGGGATCAGTAAAGGATGAATGGGAGATCACTACAGGATGGATGGATGGGGGGATTGGTGCAGGGTAAATAGAGGGTGGGTCAGTACGGGATGAATGGGAGACTCAGTGCTGTATGAATGGGGGGAGAAGTGCAGGATGGATGGGAAGGGGGGTCAGTACAGGATGATTTGGGGGACCAGTGTAGGATGGATGGGAATGGGGGGGGGTGGCAGGAGAATCAATGCGAGGTGGGTAGGGTGATGAATAGATTGGGGGGTGGGGGGGGTGTGTAGATTGGGAGGGGAGCACAGGGGATGTCAGTGAGGACTGAATAGAGGAGGGAATGGGGATCAGTGCGGGATGGAGAGGAGGGGTCCCAGGATAAGAGGGGTGGAGGGGGCGTACAAGAGAGAGGGGGGGGGGGTGGAAAGGGGCAGAGGAGGTGAGGAGGAAGGAAGGTCAGCGCTCCTCGGACAACATCGCCCGCTGCCTTGGCCGACCCTGTCCAACGCCAAAGTGCCGTCGCCAAAGGGGGAGGCGGTTGGGAACTCCTCGCCACCGCCAGCCGACAGGAAGGTGCGGGGCCGAGCGGTGCAGCGCAAAGATCCTATAGCTATAGGATCTTTGGTTCAGCGGCCGCAACAGCGACTCCACCGCCTCCTCCCGCACCCCGCCTGCAGAAGGAGACCTCCCTCTCCCTCTCCCTCCCTCCCTCCCTCCTCCCGGCCTCGGCGTGCGAGAGGGGTTGTTTTGAAAGCGCCGTTAGCGGATTTGCAGCAGTATCTTTTGATTAGCAGGTATCCTATCGCCCTAACGGCTGCTGCCTGCAAACCCACCGACGGCACTTTCAAAACAACCCCTCTCGCACGCCGAGGCCGGGAGGAGGGAGGGAGGGAGAGGGAGGTCTCCTTCCGCCGGGCGGGGTGCGGGAGGAGGAGGCAGTGGAGCCTCTGTGGCGGACCCTGTTGCCGTTGTGCGGGGCCCGTCATTCGCTCCGATCCTTCGTCACCCCGCTCCTAGTATCTTTGCCCCGCACTACAGATGTTGCCGCCGCCGACACGAAACGTCACGTTCCTATTCGCCAGCAATGCTGCCTGACCCGCTGAGTTACTGCAGTTTTTTGTGTCTTTCGGTATAAACCAGTATTTGCGTGCCAAGCCGGGCAAAATGACTCGGTGTTTAGGTTGCCCGGCGGCACTTTGAGTGGTCATTGGCACCCGGGCAACCGCTAATTTCGAGCCCTGGTTGGAGTCCGGCCTGATTTTGCACAGGTTACACAGCACTGCTTAGCAGTAGCACGGGGGCTGAATTATTGAACCATTGTGAAGCGGGCTGGGACCGTGGCTCTGGATATAGAAGTTTGCATCACACCAAGATGGCTGATGATTCAAATGTGAGGAATAAAATAATCTCAGTAATGGTGACCATGTAACAACCAGATTGTCCTTTACAGTCTGATGGAAACATAGAAAACAGGTGCAGGAGTCGGCCCTTTGAAGCCAGCGCCGCCATTCAATATGATCATGGCTGTTCATCCAAAATCAGTACCCCGTTCCTACTTGCTCCCCATATCCCTTGATTCCGTTACCCCTAAGAGCTAAATCTAACCCTCTCTTGAAAACATCCAGTGAATTGGCCTTCACTGCCTTCTTTGGCAGAGAATTCCACAGATTCACAACTCTCTGGGAGAAAAAGTTCTTCCTCATCTCAGTTCTAAATCGCCCACCCCTTATTTTTAAATGGTGACGCCTGGTTCTGGACTCCCCCAACATTGGGAACATTTTTCTTGCATCTAGCCTGACCAATCCTTTTATATGTATCTATAAGATCCCCTCCAATCCTTCTAAATTCCAGTGAATTCCAGTCTCATCTGGCTCACTGATGCCCCATGGGGACAGGTCTCCTGTCCTTGGCCTGACTTGCTCATGTTTGACTCCAGACCCATCAATTTTGTTTAACTGCCTCCTTGAGTAAGATTGGATAACAGGCATTGGAGATTCCAGTGATGCCCACATCCCATGAACAAAGTAGTAATAGAAAACTGACGGTGGTTGTCCATTGGCACCATTGTCTGGCTAGGATGAGCGGATCTGCAGAGCTTCCCTCCTGTTGCAGGCTCAGCTGCCTCCTCGTGCCCTGGATACTTCTCTGACTATCAGCATTATGAGAACACCTCCCCGACAATTCCTCGGGATGAATCTGTGGCTTTGCAGGAGTCTCTGAAAACAAAGCAAGATGGCAGCTACTCATTTTGGCTGTCGTTGCCAGAATAGCTAAGATCCCTGATTGGTGCAAGGGTACCCTTTGAGGATTTCCTGTGCACTGGAGACCAATTTTTTCCCAAGGAAGGACACTGGAGAGGTGTACGGTCCTCTCTGCCTCACAGACATGGGAGGCGAACAATTTAATCTGGAACTGAAAGGACAAGGATTTGGGATTCTGCTTTCCTGGAATAGGACCAGTGGCCTCTGCCTATCTTCTGGCTCCAAAGTCAAAGATACCCACTGTTACATTGTGCCAGAAGATGACTTCCGACGATGTTTTCTTTCTATGTTCCTGTGCACCATCTAATTGAGGGAACTGCCACTGAGATGTTTCAAGGATCCAAACTCCACAAATGTTTACTGTGCTGAAGCAAAACTGATTACGGGATAAGATTGCATTCACACACCTAGAAAGAGACATTGTGTAATATATCCGGTTTGATTTGGATTGGATTAGAGATAAAGCATGGAATTAGGCCCTTTGGACCGCCAAATCCACATGGACCATTGATCATCCATCCACACTCGTTCTCTGTAATCCGCCTTTTGCATCCATTCCCTACACACTAGGGGCGAGTTACAGAAGCAAATTAACCATGGGATGTTAGAGGAAATCGGTGCATCCATATTACCCACGCAATCACAGGGAGAATATGTCAACTCCACACAGACAGAGGGTCAGGATCGAACCCAGGTCTCTGGTGCTACGCCAGGAGGAAGTTCTTCACTTTCAACCTGATTGAGTTATAGTTTCTAAAGTGCAGTCTGTTTGGATTGGGTTTCGTGTATGCTGAGGAATATGGGGATTGGGCAAGGTAATAGACTTTGCAGGATGCCATTGAATGAACAGCACTGAAATGGCCAACACCTATCTCTATTAACCATGAAGGAATTATTTTGTTTGGACGATGAATTTTCCTAATTTTAATTGCATTTCCACTGATTCAAAATTATTCTTTGCAAATGTGATCTTGATTTTAAACTATTATAGAAGTGTGTAAAGTCATGAGGGCAATTAATTAGGCAAATGCACCTTGTCTTTCCTCCAGGTAGGGGAATCAAGAACCAAAGGATACAGGTTTAAAGTTAGAGGGGAAAGATATAGTAAGAACCTAATGGGCCTGTTCCACTTAGGCAACTTTTTAGGCGACTGCAGGAGACTATGTAGTCGCCACATGGTCGCGAGGAGTTGCCGCATTCTGGGAACTAGTTGTGGCCTCATTATGGTCGTCACAAATTTTTCAACATTTTGAAAAATTAGCGGCGACTAGATTGAAGCCACCATGGAGGGTAGCGAGAATTCTCGAGCCATTGGCTTTGCACTGAGTAAATTTTTTAGACAGGGCAAGCGGTGGAGCGCTGTCTAAAAAATTAACACAGGCTGGTGAATGAAGCGATGTGTTTGTGTGTGTTCCACTCTGACAGTCGCGTTCCTGTTGTCGGGTTTTTGGGCGACTGCCGGCACCTTGACAGACGCCGGCAGTCCGCTGAAGAATCGCCTAAGTGGGACATGCCCATAAGGGACAACTTTTTTACTTGGATACTGGATATATGGAACAAACTGCCAGAGGAGGTAGTTGAGGCAGATACTATAACAGTTTTTAAAAGACTCTTGGCCAGGTGCACGGATAGGAAAGGTTTAGAGGTCATCCTGAAAACCCCCGGGCATCCCCTCCATGTAATTCTGGAGAGTCAAAAGAGCACTCGGAACAACAACCGGCTCCTCTCCCTGCCCTGTAGAACGGAGCGGTTCAAGAGATCCTTCACCCCTGCAGCCATTAGATTTTAGAATTCGGACCGCTAGGCTGTAGGGGGATGCATTTTTGCAATTTTTAATTTTTAATTGTTAATTATTGGTCTTTTTAAGTATTTGTTGCTCTCAGGTAGTGTCCACATTGTATTTTATGTATTTTCTGTCTGCGTTCGTTTTGAATGTGTGGGTTTGTTGGTCGGGGGCTTCTGGACATCTGAATTTCCCTGAGGGGATCAATAAAGTATTTATTATTATTTACATGGGACTAGCGTAGATGGACATCTTTGTTGCCGTGGGTGAGCAGCTGAGGGGCCTGCACCCATCCGTATGGCTGTATGATTCTTTGTGGTTTCGGATCCATTATTTGTGATGGTGGTGATTTTGCTTGTTCACCTACCCGCCCTTGAGTGTCTCAAATAGGCCGTCTCCTGCTGAGCGCAAGCTCTCTGCTCACCTGCCCGTGACAATGCTTCCTCGTGTGTTTTGCTGAAAGGCTGGGGATCTTGTTTACACAGTGGACAGCACAGACTGC
This sequence comes from Okamejei kenojei, assembly GCA_035221665.1. Lineage (NCBI taxonomy): Eukaryota > Metazoa > Chordata > Chondrichthyes > Rajiformes > Rajidae > Okamejei > Okamejei kenojei. The sequence goes on from CM069134.1 coordinate 97,486,611, forward strand.
TGTACAAATAATACAAAAAGCCAAGTCCGCAGGTTAGTTGGATGTCAGCGTGCCCTGACCGTTCCCCTGGGCCCCAGAGGTGAGGAATTTCTGTCCTCAGATGAGTATCAATCAGCGACAAGTGACATGGCTTTGCATTCCCAAAGCGAGCGGTTGTATCTTGTGTTGTCACACTCATTTACTTAATTTGGTTAGACCAACCGGGCAGTTACTTCCAACAGAGGCAGCCTGTATCACATTAACAAGGAATGTCATGGTATCACTTATCAAACGACTGGTCCCTTTTGTTTTCGGTAGTAGCAATTCCAACCGTGGCATGTTCTTCAGCTTATCGCTGTGACTGGGGCCCATGCAAGGCTGGCTTGTAGCAGATGGCCATCTCCCAGCCTTGGATACATTATAGTCTTTCCTACATGGATCACTTTGATTTTTTTCCCTCCTTTCTCTAATCTGCTGAGGCTTTTGGCCTGGGGTTTGGCATCCTGCTTGTGCCTTGAGAATTGTGAATTACTTTACTGACTATCACTGTTCCTGGATAGTCCCTTGTGAACATGTGTTCATAAGGCTTGTTCTCTGGGCCTTGAGGAGTGAGTATTCTCTTTGAACTCCTTGCCAGGGTCAGTCAAAGAGAAATGCATGCCCTGCAACCCACCCAATTACAGCTCAACCACTCATTTACCTTAATCCCTTTTTCATTCTCCACACATTCTCACCAATCTGCCCCCCCAGATTCAACCCATCTCAACCCGAAATGTCATCCATTCCTTCTCTCCAGAGATGTTGTCTGTTCCGCTGAGTTACTCCAGCATTTTGTGTCTACCTTTGATGTAAACCAGCATCTGCAGTTCTTACCTACCCAGGTTCTACCTATTCCTTTTTTCCAGAGATGCTGCCTATCCCGCTGAGTTACTCCAGCATTTTGTGTCTATCTTCGGTTTAAACCAGCAATTCCTTCCTACCAGGATTCCACCACTCACCTGTAGGCTAAAGGCAATTTGCAGTGGCTAGTTAACCTACCAAGCCGTCATTGGGATGTGGAAGGAAGACGAAGCACCTGGAGGAAATCCAGCAGTCACAGGAAAAACGTGCAGACTTCACAGAGCGAGCACCCGGGGCCAGGATTGAACCTAGGTCCCTGATACTGCAAGGCAGTGGATTTAACAACTGTGCCACGGTGCTTGGCCTTGCACCGTGCCTTGATATAGGAGCAGGAGTCGGTTGCACACCCCCCCCCCCCCTTGACCCTGATCTGCCATTCAGTACATCTCTGACACAGGACTTCAATCCAGGAGTCCTTGCTCATCTGGTACATGGGATGGAAAATCTCTGCTTAATCCTGACGATACCTTGCCATTCCCTGCTGGTGGGATTTGCGTTGTGGATTGGAGAGAGGATTCAGTGATCCCTGTTACTACCATCAGCAGTAGGTGCCTGAATGCCCCCTGCCTCTTGCCTTCCCTGTGGGGGGGAATCCAGAAGTTTAATGTGTAAGTACAAAAGGTGGAAGCGTGGGTTTGTATCAAGTGAGTCTTTTTTTTTATTATTTCAAAAGTAAACAATGCATTTATTACTAAATAATATATGCAAAATAAAGGTAATGCAAAATTCTTACTACATTCTTAGCCTCTGCATTCAATATTGGTGGGGTTATACCCTGTCGTGCATCCATTTTCCTTACATTTAGTGCCTTTGCCACTCTTGTGGCCCCTCAGGGTTGATATCCTCGCCTTGCGTTCGGAGCATCCCCACTGGACTCAGCCCCTCAATGGCCAGCAATGGCTGAACCCTGCACCATTGTCGTTCAAGTTTTAGGTAGCTGAGCTCAAATTCCCAGCTGCATTGTGAGTGAAGGAACTGCTTTCAGCAAAGTGTTAAAATCTGCAGGAACAAAGCACTAGAACTCATGTTTCAGAGTAAAGTCCAAACAATGCTTTGAAAGTTTCCATTGTCGGGCCTGGATGGCCTCTTATGGTAATGAAAGTGGTTTGGAAGCCAGCAGTGTTGCCTCGCTGTCATTGAGTTCATTTCATTTGGGGCTTATCCATGGGTCGTCTTCACAGGCTGCCCACAACGTGTCATTCTGACCCACTAACCCCGAGTTGCAGGCTTCAGTGGATTAGCACGCATTCTCTCCTGGCTATCTGACTCTCTAACCTGAAGCAACTTTGAGGGATCTCAATTGCGTAAAGATGACAGGCGGCACGGTGGCACAGCGGTAGAGTAGCTGCCTTGCTGCCTCTAAACATAGAACATAGAACATAGAAAATAGGTGCAGGAGGAGGCCATTTGGCCCTTCGAGCCAACACTGCCATTCATTGTGATCATGGCTGATTGTCCCCAATCAATATCCCGTGCCTGCCTACTCCCTTGACTCCACTAGCCCCTAAAGCTCCATCTAACTCTCTCTTAAATCCATCCAGTGATTTGGCCGCCACTGCCCTCTGTGGCAGGGAATTCCACAAATTTACAACTCTCTGGGTGAAAAATTTTTTTCTCACCTCAGTCTGAAATGGCCTCAGTCTTAAAAGTCTAAATTATCGAGGGCTGTGCGCGTATTTGATATAAGCTACTTACATCAGCTCTTATATCTGATATAAGCTCTTGAGATCAGTGCTAATGATGGACTGGATGTTGTGAACCACTTTCTGTATCCTGACCATATCAGGCTTTGAGTGTTCTGTGGGGTGTGTTTGCCATAACCCTGGACAAATATATTAAATCAGATTAAAGGCTCAAATTAATTATTGATCTTTTATAGAAGTTGTAGGAGCTTATATATTAAGCTTCCCCACCTGCCCATGGTCCTGGCTTCACATACATCCCCAGTTTTTATTGCTTCCGCATTGATGGGTGTGTTATCACAAATATTGTCTGAAATTCTGCCGCTAAACTGTGTCCTTCTTGCATCTTCCTCAATGCTCTCTAACTCCTCCACTCTAGCCCCTAGCTCTCTTCTTGTGTGCTTTACTGTCAATATTAAGTTCAAGTTCAAGTTACATTTATTGTCACATGCACCAATTGGTACAGTGAGATTTGAGCTACTATACAGCCATGCGAATAAAAAGAACACAATACACAATAGAATTTAACATGAATGTCCCCACACAGCGGAATCAACGTTCCCAATGTGAGGGAAGGCAATAACATTCAGTCATCTTCCTCTTTGTTCATCCGTGCTCAGGGCCTTTGAGCCGCCTGCAGTCGCTCTATGGTCAGCCCGATGTTCAGGCCCTCTCGCCGGGATGATCGTAGCTCCGGTGTCGGAACGGAAGAAGACTTTCAGTAGTCTGGAGTTTCCGAATCGGCCGCTTCCTATCGGAGACCATGGCTTCCGAGGTCCACAGGCCGAGCTGGGCGGAGATTCAACACTGGCGACCCTCGGCAAAGGATCCCAGGGCTCCGGAATGTTAAAGTCAGTGCCGCACGCGGCTAGAAGCACCGCAACCACAGCTCCACGGTCGTAATCGGCAGGACCAACACTCCGGAGCTTCAACACAGGCGACCCCCGGTAAGGCATCGTCCCGCTCCACGATGGGATTCAATGCTGCACTCTGAAGCAGGGAAGGCCGCGCCAATCCAGTTGGTAGTCTACGATGGGGGGGGGGGGGGGGGGGGTGAAGGTGCGACTCGGAGAAAAGACGCATCTCCGTCCGGGTGAGTGATTGGAAACGGTTTTCCCCTATTTCCCCCACCCCCCAAATAAAAGACTAAGAAACCTTTAAAACAAACTTTTCGACATACTTTTAGTATGCATTTCGACATACTAAAACTAACAAAAAAGGGTGAAAGGACAGATAGCTGCTGGCAAGGCTGCCACACTCGATGGCGCCACCTGATGGAAATATTTCAGTCACATTGCAATGATGGTCGGGCCAATGAAGGGATAATGCTTTGGTTCCTCTACCATTGGCACATAAATTGGGCAGTAGTCAATGGGTGTCTGATGGCTGTGAGCGGCCTAATGCACTGCCCAAATGGACTGCCCAAATGGCATACATTTTCAAACAAGTTGCTAAATATCCTGGTGGAAAATTTAAATGGTGGGATTGTGCCTGCCCTTCCCGTTTCTGTGCTGGTCTTCTCCCTCCCTTTTTTTCCCTTTTTTTGGATTTAGGTTACAATGTTAAAAATGGAGCTGTACAATAATTGTATAATAGATCTGTGGCACAGCCATCTTCATGCAGCGAATTACCCTGGTCACTCTATTTCTATTTCTTTTTTTTGAATTTTATTAGAAGCGATTGTACAGGGATAAGACGATCGACATAAGGGATCTATTATACAATTATTGTACAGCTCCATTTTTAACATTGTAACCTAAATCCAAAAAAAGGGAAAAAAAGAGAGAAAAAAGAAGAGAATGACGAAAAAGAAGTGCAAGAGAAAAGAAATAAGAATAGAGAAGATGGAGATATACCTCCCCCACCCCCCAGAAATTGATCTGGTTTTTCCGCCAAGACAAGCCTAACGTTTTCCAAATGTAGTGTCTCGGACATATCTGTAATCCACATCTTCACTGTAGGGACTGTTATCTGTTTCCAGAATTTGAGTATTAATTGTTTCACCGTTATTAGGACGTAATTGAGGAAATGTCTTTGAAATATTGATAGCTTAAAGCAGGCCTCTGACATACCTAATGTGATCAGTTTTATATCTGGTTCCACTTTAATTTTAAGTATTTTGGAAAAGATATCAAATATTCTCCTCCATGGTCACTCTATTTCTCCAAGTTTTTGTGGCATAATGGGGCAGGTCTCCAGGTCTGCTGCTTCTCAGCACCAGAGACCTGAGTTTGATCCCAACTTTGGGTGCTGTCTTATGTGGTGTCTGCACGTTTTCCCATTGACCACGTGGGTTTCCTCTGGGTGCTCTAGTTTTCTCTCGCATCCCAAAGACGTGTGACTTCATTTTTGGTTCATTGGTCTCTGTAAATTGCCCGTAGTGTATAAGATGCGGATGCAAATGTGGGATAACAGAACTAGTGTGGAGAGGTGATCAATGGCAGGCATGGACGGTGGGCCAAAGGGCCTGTTTCCATGCTATATCTTTAAATGAATTTAATCAAAAAAGTCAAGGATGTTGCAATTCCATCCTGCCCTTCTCCCATCAAATACCTCGGATCACCAGTCCATTATTGTCTACAATGGCCTCGCTCTCTCTTACTGTTTCAGGACCTGCAGATCTAGGTTATTTGGGCTTCTCTAATTCTTGTTTCTTGCATGTTATTCCCACGTCACTGTTGGCGTCTACTCCTGGGGCCTCCAGCTGCTGAGGTTCTCGGAGTTTCAATTTTCCACTAACCCTCCCTCCCCCTCCCCTTTTATTTCAAGAAGCTCCACAATTATGAACTTGTCACCTGCTGCCGCTGTGTCTGGAGATCTCTTTCATCGTATATACACAAGTTGTTTTAGCCACACTGGCAAACACTTCTGTAGCTTGCTAACTCACCAGGGGATACCAAATACCAAACAGCAGAAATGCAGAAACACAGGAAACTGCAGATGCTGGAATCTTGAAGAAAACACACAAAGTGCTGGAGGAATTCAGCAATTAGGCAATATCTACAGAAGGAAATGGATTGGCGATATTTACAACCGAACGTTGTATTCTCTAATTCTAAGTAATTTCTAGTAACACTCCACTTTCCTTGTCACTTTCCTCTACCTTAGTTGTTTAAACTGTTTCACATTTCGGAACAATGTATCCCTCTTGAGACCACATCTATCCCAGCCAACAAATGGCCTGGGTAGTCATTTGGTCCCAGCCCTGATTTGTGCTGGTCTTCTCCCTCCCCCACCTTGCTATCAATCTGAAAAAGCATCCCAACCCAAAACGTCATCCATCCTTTATCTCCAGAGATGCTACCTGACCTGCTGAGTTACTCCAGTAGTTTGAGACTTAGGTGATACTTTTGGTTGGGACCCTTCTTTGGTTACTGAGATTCTAGGAGTTACAATTTTCCGCAAATCTCCCTTTTTCCCTTTATGGTGCTCCATATTTAATGAATTCGTCAGCTGCCATTGCAGTGTTTGGAGATGTTCTGTGTCTAGAAGCGACTAAAGAAGAGTCCTGACCTGAAACATCATCTATCCATTTCCCTCAACAGATGTGGACTGTTTTCTGCAGTGTGTGTGTTGTGGAGCTCTGTACCAATGCAGAGAGAGACAGTCAAGTCCCGAATGGGCTGAATGAGCTCTGTATCAATGCACTGAGAGACAGTCAAGTACCAAATGGGCTGAATGGCCTCCTTCCCTGATGTAACTATTTGGCGATTCACTGCTTGTGTGTGTCAATAGTAACGTGTCACTGAAGAGTCTGGTCTCCTGTTAACCTGTTATGATCTTCTGATCTCCAGAGCATAGAGGTGAGGTGCAGGGCCAGGGACAATGCCAGTGTTGACCCCTCAGTATTGGCACATGAAAACCAAGCGAGGCTTATGTTGGAAACGCAAAGAACTGCAGAATCTGGTTTCCAAAAAATGACACAAAATGCAGGAGTAACTGAGCAGGTCACCTCAATGACCCACTGAGTTACTGCAGCACTGAGGTCTATGTTATATTGGTTGTTCAGACAAATAGGCAGTTTAAATTTCTTGTAGACGCAAGGAACTGCAGATGCTGGTTTCTCAAAAAAAGACACAGTGCTGGAAGAACTTAGCAGGTCGGGCAGCTTTTCTGGACATCAAGGGTAGGTGACATTTCGGGTTGGGTTAGGGTTCTTTCTTCACACCGATTGTAGTGGCAGAGAGGAAGCTGGAAGAGAGATGGGAGCGGGACAAAGTCTGGTAAGTGATGTGGATACAGGTGGTTGGCAGATGGCTGGAAAAGGCCAGAGATGAAAAGACAAAGACTCTTAGAAGAGGCCAGGAAGGAATGTAGGGTTGTGGGGGGGGGGGAGTTGAAAAGGAGAAATAGGTGCGCATCCAGGTGGGACTCAAGGAAGAGTCCGCCTTGCGCTCAGTCTGCCTTGGCCTGTGTGATCTACCGGTAAACCAAACATTTCAACTCCCCTTCCCATACTGACCTTTCTATCCTGGGTCTCCTCCACAGTCACAGTGCGACCGCACGTAAATTGGAGGAACAGCTCCTCATAGTTTGCTTCAGCATTTTACAACCTTGTGGTATGAAATTTGATTTCTCTAATTTCAAGCTACTCCTGCATTCCCCCCACCCATACCCTAGTCGTTCTACTAGTTCCACTGTTCGCATCCTTGTACCCTTTCATGAGAACATCTTCCCCAGCCAACATTGGGCCATTATGGACTCCACCCTTCCTGAGGTCACCTGTTGCCGGCCCTGTTTTGTTCTTTCAGTCTGAAGAAGGGTTGCGACCCGAAACATCGCCTATTCCTTTTCTCCAGAGATGCTGCCTGTCTCTCTGAGTTACTCCAGCATTTTGTGTCTAAAAAAGGATTTATGTAGGATTAGTGTTAATGGGTAGTTGGTAATTAATCAGTGGTGCGTGCAGATTTGGTGGGTCGAAGGGGTTATTTATGCACAGTATCTCCCTGATTCCGATAACTGTGTGCTTAAAAATACAGGTTGCTGGTAAAGTTGAAATAAAATAAAATAAAATCCAGGACATATTTGAGGGTTAATTATAATTCAGAAAGCTTCACCCTCTCTGCATTATTTCCTTGACTCATTTTACTCTCAGTCCTACAGAGATGTTTGACAGCAGGAGCCAGATGCTAGAGTTTGATATTTATGGTGGGCAGAGTTATTTGCTGCTTACCTCACGGTGTGCACAGCCTGAACTGCTGCTGGATGCTGGCCCAGACGCGTACATGAAGAGCTAGCCTTTTTTGTGAGCTTTGGGAAGCCAAAGCTCACTAAGATGACTCAGCTGTTGGACTGCACTTCAGCAGCTGAAGAGGGATGGCAGACGAAAATTTGGGGGAATGAATGGGAGGTTGGAATGTTTTAAAAAGAGTGTGCATTGTGCCGACAGAGTTTGGAAATTTGCCCAAAAGATTGACGTGAATTTTTGTGCCATTATGTATATAAGCAGCAGCACAGAGTGGGGCTATATGTTCACTCGGTGATGAATAGATCTAATGCCGTTAAATATACAGCAACGCCACCGGCAGTAGTGAACTGCTTCTTAGTGCTGGTGTTGATAAAGCAATCCACTGCTAATGGGTGCAGGCAAATGCATGAACAGTTATTGAGAAGTCACTGACAGGAGCTTCCTACGAATGCCTAACAACAGACGTCACAGTGAGGTAACTGGTATCACAGAAAAGATTTACCAGGCTAATTCCTGGGATGAGAGAGTTGCCCTACCATAAACCACTAAGAATATTAGATTTCTATTCTTTGGAGCCTAGAGTAATGAGGGGCATCTAATTGAAACATATGAGATTTCAAGGAGGCACAATAAGGTAGGTGCTGAAATGTTTCCAGCAGTGAGCAAATCTTGAATGAGGGGTTAAAGTTGCAAACTGTGCGGGTGATCGTTGAAAACTGAGACGCATAGGAATTCCTCGTAGAGGATGATGAATCTCTGGAATTGTCCATCCTGGGGAGTTTATTTTAGAGATACAACGCGGAAACAGGCCCTTCGGCCCACTGAGTCCTCGTCGACCAGTGATCCCCGCAAATTATCCTACACACACTAGGGACAATTTACAATTTATTTTACCAAGCCAAGTAGCATATAAACCTGTACGTCTTTGGAGTGTGGGAGGAAACAGGATCCTCTGGAGAAAACCAATGCAGGTCACGGGAGAATGTAAAATTCTGTACAAGCGGCACCCATAGGAAAGATTGAACCCGGGTCTCTGGCGCAGTCAGGCAGCAACTCTATCCCTGCACCATTGGTGCCCCATGTTGTGGAAGATAGATCACTTGAGATATTTACGGAATATTTAGGTCATTTATTTTTCAAAGATCAGGGAGCTAATGGCTCAGATATTGCAGCAAGTTGTCGATTCAGTCACTCCATCACGCAAACCTGCACCCACTTCCCCAACCACTCAACAGCCCCATCCACACTTCATTCTGCCTCAGGAAAACGGCCAACATAATCAAGGACTACCCGCTCTTCAGTCATTCCCTCTTCTCCCCCTCCTCCCATCAGGCAGAAGATATATAAGATACATAAGCTTGTAAAGGCATACCACCAGTTTCAAGAGCAGCTTCTTCCATACTGTCTTCCCTTGTTAACAGACTATTGTACAGACCTCAAATAAACTAAGGAAGTGTTCGCGATCACCCAATCCTTTCTCTTTTGCATTACCTGTTGTACTTGTGTGTGGTGTGATGTGCCTGGATTGCAAACAAAACAAAGTTCCTCACTGTATCTGGGCACATGTGAGAATGAATCAATAAATGGAGGAGGTGGTGTGGCCTGGGCAGATCAGCCATAATCAGATTGAGTTGCAGGGCAGGCTCATTCCTGCTAATGTTTTCTTGTATTCATGTGAATGCTATTTTTCTGCTCACTGTGTGGGTAAACTACTGGAATAGTATTTTAATTGCGCAACCCAGTCCAGAACATGTTTTGGGGCAGGGTGTTTTTTGGAGCTGTGATGGTTATAATGAATAGAGCGTGGAAACGGGCCCTTCAGCCCAACTTGCCCATTGCAAATAACGTGTCCCATCCGCACTCGTTTCACCTGCCTGTGTTTGGCCCATATCCCTCTATCCTAAGCATGTACATGTTTAAATGTTTATTAAATGTTGCAATAGTACCTGCCTCAGCTACCTGCTCCGGCAGTTCGTTCCATACACCCACCCCATTTTGTGTAAAAAAAAGTTATCCCTCGGGTTCCTATTAAATATTCTCCCCTCACCTTAAAGCTATGAGTTCTTCATAATAATGAGTAATTAATAATTCTTAGTTATTTGTCATAATCTTGAAATAGCTGAACGGATATAGTAGCATAATTGTTAAGTGACTAGACTGACAGCCTGAGTTATGGGCAATTAGTCTGGAGATGCGAGTTCAAATCCCACCAATACCTCGGTCCTCAAATTAAAATATGGAACTAAAAGAGGAAGCTACTGGCACTAAGAGTAACCTTGGGATAACCAAATCCGTTTTCCAATGCCTGTAAGGGAATATCACCCACCAGTCCTAATTAATTTCACTGATATATGAATTCATCCTCACACTTAACCATGGGTGGTGCGGTGGCAGAGTTGCTGCCTTGGAGCTCCAGAGACCCAGGTTCAATCCTGACTATCTGTGCTTTCTGTACAGAGTTTAGAATTTAGTTCTCCACATGACCTGCGTGTTTTTTCTCCGGGATCCACGGTTTCCTCCCACACTCCAAAGATGTACAGGTTTGCTGGTTAATTGGATTGGTATAATTGTAAATTGTCCCGTGTGTGTGTGGGATAGCATTAGTGTGCATGGATTGCTGGTCAGCGCGGACTCGGTGGGCCGAAAGGCCTGTTGTCACTGTATCTCTAAACTAAACACTACAATTCAGGGGCAATTAGCGACAGGCATTAAGTTGCCAGTTTGTTAATGATGTCCATGTCTGGTAACCAAATAAATAAATGAAAAGGACAGCCATCTATTTGACTTTGGCTTATGTCCAGCAACTCCTTCCTCCATGTTTTCAGTCCTCTCCATGATCTTTCCTGCCAGCCTTGAAGGTGATTTTGACCTCTTGGTACCCCTCAGCAGTCACCTTCCTAGGCACTGACTCCTGAAATTCCCTTGCTATGCATCGCCGTCTACTACTCCTACTTATAAGAGGCTCCTCAAGACCCATTTTATTGACCAAGGGTTTGACCATCTGTCCTACTGTCTCCATGTAGGATGACGGTGTCCTCGCGATGGACGTTTTTTTTTAGTTTAAAGATGCCATGGAACTACAAGTCTGAAGAAGAGACCCGACCTGCAATGTCACCTACCTATTTGTTCCAGAGATTCTGCCTGACCCACAGTTATCCAACATTTTGTGCCTCTTTAACTACGTTATTGTTTGAAAATAAGCCAGCTGCAGCATTGCGCCCTTAAGTTGCCAATTATTGTTCAAAGCAGTCACCTGCTCACACTTTAAAAAGCCTGGTTATCGATAGGTATCATGATGTACCAATGTCACCTTCAATATTACCTAGAGACTGAAAACGGACTGAATTAGAATACCCTACATTGGGGGTTTTAGGTAGAAACAAGAACTGCAAATGCTGGTTTACAAAAAGAAAAGACAAAAGTGCTGGAATAGCTCACCGAGCAAGCATCGCTGGAGAACATCGATAGGTAACGTTTCAGGTCGCGATCATTCTTCATACTTCTTTCCACCAGAAGCTTTCAACTTTGACTCCCAGTCATTGCCAACAGTTTGGTTGATATCCATGATGTAGCAAAGCGGTGTTCAATTCTAGCCTGCGGTAAAATTGCATGTGTTGGAAATCGTGAAAGGAAAACAAGACAAAATGTTGAAAGTTGACTATAATAACTTGTGAATATGTGTCTTTCCAGAATATTCGGCCTCCGTTTATTTGGTTTCCATGGCTCTGAACACTCAACAGGCAAATAACTTGGAAAAACCTGGCGCAGGAATGATGTCAGTGACTGGACCTCTGTTGTTTCATTGGTCAGAAACCGCATGGGAGCTCAGGTGAAGCTGTGGAAGGTGCTACAGAAATGCAGGTAATTCTTTGACTTTTTGTTTGTTTCCTTCACCCTCATTCTTTTCTCGTTTCTTGCTTTTATTTATCAATGAGTTTGCTCTGCACTCCCCTGCCCTACACCAAGTGTGAGATGACTACATTTCTATCAAAAGCACATTGCACCACTGAGTATTCAAAACCAGAACATGCTGGGAATACATTGTTGGTGCCTGTGGTGAGAAATAATGTTAATATTTCAGAGCCATGAAACATGAAAGATCAGCGCCGTGTCATGTTAACTGTTCTTCTCTCAGTTGCTGCCATTTGCTCCTTACATTTTAGATTTCACTATGTGTAGGAAGGAACTGCAAATGTTAATTTAAACCAAAGAGAGATACAAAACTGGAGTAACTCAGTGAGTCAGACAGCATCCCTGGAGAAAAGGAGTAGGTGGCATTTCGGATCGAGACCCTTCTTCGGTATGTTCATTTAGTTTGCCTTTCGATGAAGATTAAGCGGAGCAGCCTGGATAGATTGCAGTCCAGGAGAGAACTGTCTCAGCTGTAGTTAAAGAGCTGTTACTGTTTAGTTTTGTTTAGAGATACAGTGTGGAAACAGGCACTTCGGTCCATAGAGTCCGTGCCAACCAGCGACCACCCCATACTCTGTATGTAGTTCATATACTAGTTCTATCCTACACACCAGGGGGAGTTTACAGAAGCCAATTAATCTGCAAATCTGCAAGCCTTTGGAATGCGGGAGGACACCATGTGGTCACGAGGAGAAAGTATGAACTCCGTACAGACAGCACCCATAGTCAGGGTCGAACCTAGGTCTCTGGAGCTGTAAGGCAGCAACTCCACTGCTGTGCCACTGTTCTGTCCTCGGCCCTGTGGTGTTTGTGCTCCCACTGGCTGCACCTTTTCCTTCTTTGACTTTCGTGGGATTGGAAGATTGTTTTCTTGTTTGATGTTAAATCCCAAATCAAAGCAATGATATCCATCACAGTGAGCAACTTGAGAAAGCACGGTGGGGGTTGGGGACTTGTGTTTTTAGTCACGGTGCTTACGTTTCTACCGCAAGTAGTGCAGTTAGAGAAAATCTGTAGCCTCATTGCAGTCAACCGAAAGAGGAAACGGCAGAATTCCAGAACATCAGACAGCATCTGTGGAGAGAGACTAATGTTTCAGGTCGATTATTTTTCAGCGGAAGGGGAGTGAATCATGAGGAAGGTCTTTGTTCTGAATAATTGGGTCTAGTGACGCAACCTTTCTTGCTGAATTTTTCTGCCGTTTTCGGTTTCCAGTTTTGGGAATCTGCAATGGTTTGCTCCAATTACTGTAGATTACTGAGGTGTATTAGATTGATCAGTGCCCCTCAACCTTTAGTTTTCTTGGTTTCTGGTGAGGCTCCACTCTTCCAGCGTCTGCAGTAAGATGCTGCAGATGTTCCATGAATCGGTGGTGGCCAGTGCCATCTTCTTCGCTGTCGTATACTGGGGCAGCAGGGCGAAGGTCGTGAAAGCCAACAGAATTATCAAACTCATCAGGAAGGCTGGCTCCGTCCTGGGGTGGAGTTCGATTCACTGGAAATGGTCTTGGAGGGGAGGGTACTCCTCAAACTGTGGAGCATCTTGGACAATACAGCTCATCCCCTTCATAACACACTGGTCACCCGGAGGAGCACCTTCAGCAACAGACTGGTTCCACCAAGATGCAGTGCAAAACACCCACAGGAGATCCTTTTTCTCTGTAGTTATAAAACTGTGCAACTACTCCCCCTTCTGCTGTGGGGTAGACTGACTCCCTCCCCACCCCGTCTCCAATCTTTGCACATCCCCAATTCTGGACTTTCCACTCGTCACTTTAATTTCATATTTCATGCATCTTGTGTTGGCAGACCAATTTCCCTCCTGGGATAAATAAAGTTGTACATCGAATCATATGTAGTCATTCTGGGATCCATTGCACTCCCTATTCCCACCCATCAAATAAGCCAGGCAGAAATACTTCAAGTCCTCTGAAAGTAATTGAAGTCAACATTTGCCGCTCCTCTTTCCTGCTGACCCGATTCTAATTTAATATAATCTTTCCAATATTTGCATGTTTCTTTGGCTTTAGAGTCATTGAGAGAGAGACAGCATAGAAACAGGCCCATCAACCCACTGTGTTTTTGTCGGCCATCAAACAGCTAGTTACAATAATTCCACATTAATCCCATTTTATATTTCCCTCCCTTTCTGCCAGATTACCCCCAGATTTCACCAATCACCAACACAAAATGGTCAATTTACAGTGGCCAATTAATCAACCAAGTCTTTGGGAAGTGGGCGGAAATGGGATCATCCGGAAGGAAAACCACGTGATTACAAACAGATCGTGCAACGTCCACACAGAGAACACTTGAGATTACTGCAAGATATAACAAGCTTCCATAACAGACAGAGCTATATTTATGTAGTGCCTCATCAAAATCATCAAAAGAAAGCTGCTGGGCAGCCTGTTATAATATGGGGAGCTTATTCCGCAATCTTGGATTATCAAGCTCCTCCAGGTTGAGCTTTAGGTTTATTATTGTCATATGTACCAAGGTACAGTGAAAAGCTTTATTTTGCACACTATACACAAATACAATCAAGTCAGACTCAAGTACAATAGATAGAGGAAAGGGGAAGATATGGCGCATCAGTTGTATAGGTAACGTCCAATGTCTGCAATGAGGTAGAGGTGAATCGGGCAGTACACTATCTTATGGAAGGACCGTTCAGAAGCTTGATAACAGAAGGGAAGCAATGTTGCGGTAACTACTGGACAATTCTCGTGCAGGTTAGGCAGCATCTGTGGAATGAGAAACAGAGTTAACATTTCTGATCTGTCATGATTGGTCCTCTTAGGTTTTGGTTGAGGAATAAGTTGTGATTATCTCATCAAGTCAGATCCACAATTCAAAAGTCTTGTCCTTGTTTTCAAATCATTCAATGGTCTCAGCCCCTCCGCTATTCCTTCCCAATAACTCTTTATGCTCCATCCATTGTAGCTCCCTGTTCAACCACCCAATACAGCCTGTACATTATTGGCCCATGTACTATTCTCCCACGCCCTCAAATTCCCAATCTAACCCTAGAAACTAGGAAGAGCAGATGCAGGTTTAATAAAAGAACACAAAGTGCCGAATTAACTCAGCGGGTGAGGCAGCAACTCTGGAGAATGATGGATAGGTGGCATTTCTGGTCACTTCTGACTCAGTCTGAAGAAGGGTCCCGATCCGAAACATCACCCATCGATGTTCTCCAGAGATGCTGCCTGACCCGCTGAGTTACTCAAGCATTGTGTGTCCCTTCCCAATCTAAACCTGTCTGCCTCTCTTTTGTAAAGATGCTCCTTAAATCCATCCTTCTGAACTAAGCTCCTCGTCGTCTACACTATGTCACTCTTGGGTCAGGCTCAGTGTTGAGACTTGTTTAGACATTTGGGAACACTATAATGTATGGGAGTTGATGGAGCAGGGACAGGGAGCTGGTTAGCCCCAACTCCTTGTCACTTCAGAGGGAGACGAGGGCCAGGATTTTGGCCTGAAATCCCTGAAGTGGAACCAACAACTCCGTAATGCTGATTCTGGTGCAGGGTTTGGGTATTAGTTGGCACATGTCGCTCTGCAAATGTTATTGGATGTAAGATATGCAGTGCTGCTTTACATAGGGGTTAATACAATACAATACAATAATACTTTATTAGCCAAGTATGTTTGGCAACACACGAGGAATTTCATTTGCCAAGTCAGTCATCATACAAATAAAAAGCAACAGAACACACAAATACATTTTACCATAAACATCCACCACAGTGACTCCTCCACATTCCTCGCTGTGATGGAGGCAAAAACAAAGTTCAATCTCTTCCCTTCCTCATCCTCCCACGGTCGGGGGCCTCGAGCCTTCCGTTGACGGGACAATCTTGGCTCCTGTAGCTGGCGGCGTTCGTGCCCTCCGCATTGGGGCGCTCACTCCTGCATCGGGAGGGGGGAATCTCAGCTTCACCCCGCCGAGCGATCGGACCCCCGGTCGGTGCTTGTCGAACCTTCTGCGTCGTTGGAGCTCCCGTCTTCCACGGTCTCTCCCAAGGCTGCGAGCTCTCGATGGTAAAGTCCGCAGGCCGCGGTTGGAGCGATCCCAGGCGAGGGATCGGCTCCACTGGTAAGTCCACGCCCCGCGATGAGGCTAAAGGTCAGTCCCGAGCGAAGCTTCCAGCTCCAAAATGTTAGGCCGCAGAGCGATTGGAGATACGACCTGGAAAGTAATCGCATCTCCGGAAGGGTAAGAGATTGATAAAAATGTTTCCCCCGACCCCCTCCCCCTCCCCCACATAAAACAAAATGCAGAGAACATTAAAACAAACTTTCAAAACACACTAACAATGCCAAAAAGAGACGAAAAAGTAGACAGTTGGCGAGGCTGCCAATCATATGGCGTCCCTGGTGGTAAAACAGTGCAGTACGAGAACAGGCCCTTCGGCCCGCATTGTCCATGCAAGTTTAACTAATCATTGCCAGTTCTCCTCTCCGTGGGGGTAAAACTGGAATAAAGTAGGAACTTGCGTGTCCCCACGCTACTCCTTCCATTGGCTGTGCAGCTGTTGAATATCCCTGAGATCAGTCTCTTCTGATCAAGCACGGGAATCTCTGCCGACTTCCCTTGAGTGTGATGTGTGAATGAGGTTAGATTCCAGATCCTCTTTTGTGTCGGACAGGGCTGGTTGATACTTCTGCAGACATGAAGTGGCAAATCATTCTTCAGCCCCTGGAGACCACGGCGAAGTGTTTTCCGTGACTCAGACCAAGAGAAAACCCAACAAGTTCCCCTTTTATCAAACCAGATTGTGAAAGTCACAAGGTAAGACGTGGTTCCCTTAAAATATTATTTCTTTTTTTAAATAGGGGATAGAAAGTTCGAAGCAGAGATGCTGACAGCAATTAGGGAGAGTCCAGACAAACATTTGAATCAAGTGTGTCATAGGGACTGCTAGAGGAACTCGACGGGAAAGGCAACATCCGTGGATGGGAATGGGGGCTCTCAAGGACATCTGGGATGTTCACTTTCTTCAGTGAACGTGGTCCCACGCCCGCTCAGAGCTGTGGATGGAGTTTTCACCCGTGTCTCCTCCGGCTTCCCACGCCTCAGTTCTCACACCCCGTCCCCAACCCCCAGACAGAACAAGGAGAGAGTTCCTCTAGTTCTTACCATTTCCTTCCACAGTGTTCCTGACCCACTATGTTCCTTCAGCAATTTTTATTTTCTCTCTTATAATTCCAGCATCTACAATCTCTCATGTCTCCATGTGCTGGAAGATGGGATTAATGCAGATGATTACCCCGTGGTTGCCATGGACACGGAGGGTCGAACGGCTTGTTTCCATGCTGCATGACCAAATATTTCTCAGTGTCCTGCAGTCCGACTTCCAGCATTATCACTATTGCTATTTCTGCTCATGAATTATTTAATTGAATTGCATCCAGATGGTCTACCAGGAAACCTACCAACCTGCACTGTTTGGGATGTGTGAGGAAATCGGAGCACCCAGATAAAACTCAATGTCCTGTAGTGAACTTGCGAACTCGACACAGACAGTGCCCAACATCGGGATTGCACCTGATCCCTGGAGCTGCAAGGCAGCACCTCCACAAGTTGTGCCACTGTGCCGCCCCTCATCTAACGGTCCAAACCGAGTTTTATTTGAATTAGCATTCCTTTCTTATAGATTGCAATTGTCTGTCCAACCCTCTGGGTGGGTATGCTCCCTAAGGGCATCTACCCTTCAGTTTGTATTTGAAGGGAAATTGCACATGTGATAAATCTAGCTTTTATATACTGGTACATACATTAGGAAAGTACCAAGCTCTTCCTACATTCTAAGTGTTGGTCTATACATTCAGTGATGTTAGTATTATGCATAGCATTGTTAGCATGTCTGTTTTGTGCAGAGCACAATTGCCACTTATGGGCCCCCTTTCTGCTGTGTGAGTGGATTTTTACACCAGACTTAGCCCCTCAATGTCCAGTAGTGAAGGAACCCTTTCACTCAGAACCTTTGTATTGGCTGCATCAAGTTCAGTGCATCCTTCAGCAAATACTCCTGCAGTCTGCAATGTGTCGGATGGCAGCAATAACTTATGTTAAAAAAAATAGACAAGGGTGCCGAAATAACTCAATAAGGCAGCATCTCTGGAGAACATTGATATGTGACATTTCATGTTGTTTCTTTTCTTCAGACCAGGAGGGTCCCAACCCAAAGAATCACCTATCCATGTTCTCCATAGATGCTGCCCAACCCGCTGAGTTACTCCGGCAGTTTGTGTTTTTTTTGTAAACCAGCATCTGCTGTTCTTTGTTTCTACTCTTAACTTGTGGATAACTTGCTCTGTGAAAGAACGACAATTTTTGAGTAGACCAAGGAACGTCTATGGCCAAATTGACGGTCTTCCAGTCGCTTTGGATGTCTATCTCCGAGTGTGTGTGTGTCATGGTCATCTTATTTAGTTTAAAACTAAACCAACAAATTTGTGTAAGAGAATAAGGGCTTACCTTTGACTTGTAACTATTTTAACCAGAATATGAAAAAGTATTAGAGAATGATTGTCTCATTGATGCTTATTCAATGTCAAAGTTAACTTCCTTTTTAATGACATGCCACAGGATGTGCTGTGGCTTCCTTTTCATTCACAGAATAAACTTTTGAATGAAATGTGAATGGGCTTCTCAATTAGAGGGAGGTACATTTCTGCTCCAGAAGAAGAGCAAGACGTAGTAGCAAGGTGAGCTACAAAGGGATGATGTGCTTTCTATTGTAGGTGCTAATCTCTGCGGTCTGCACGTTCAGCTGGAGTCACTATGTGTCTGTTTTTACAAAAGGTGCTTGCGAACGGGCTGCAAATCACCACAATTAGGGCATAGTTCGGCTAACAAGGAGGACAAGTGTCTGTGTCCAACAGCAAACTACCTTCCCTTGAAGGGCAAGGCATGCCCAGCAGTGCCACACATTGCAAATACAAAGGTACTGATAATCTGGGATAGGAACTGAAAGTGTTGGAAATATGCAACAGGTCAAACAACATTCCGCAGGTGCTTTAGTTTAGTTTGGAGATACAGCGCGGAAACATAGGTGCAGGAGTAAGCCATTCAGCCCTCGTGCCAGCACCACCATTCAATATGATCATGGCTGGTCATCCAAAATCAGTACCCCGTTTCTGCCTTTTCCCCATATCCCCTGATTCCCTCAGCCCTAAGAGCTAAATCTAACTCTCTTGAAAACATCCAGTGAATTGGCCTCCACTGCCTTCTGTGGCAGAGAATTCCACAGATTCACAAAGTTTTTCCTCATCTCAGTCCTAAATGGCCTGCCCCTTATTCTTAAACTGTGACCCCAGATTCTGGACTCCCCCAACATCGGGAACATTTTTCCTGCATCTAGCCTGTTCAATCCTTGACGAAGTTTAAATGTTTCTATAAGATGCCCTCTCATCCTTCTATATTCCAGTGAATACAAGCCCAGTCATTCCATTCTTTCATCATATGTCAGTCCCGCCATCCCAGGAATTAACCTGGTGAACCTACATTGCA
The DNA here is from genome assembly GCA_035221665.1 of Okamejei kenojei. Taxonomy (NCBI): domain Eukaryota; kingdom Metazoa; phylum Chordata; class Chondrichthyes; order Rajiformes; family Rajidae; genus Okamejei; species Okamejei kenojei. The sequence goes on from CM069134.1 coordinate 97,505,793, forward strand.
CTCCCTCAATAGCAATAATGCCCTTCCTCAAATTTGGAGACCAACATGGCACACAATACCTCAGGTGTGGTCTCACCCGGGCTCTGTGCAGCTGCAGTAAGACCTCCTTGCTCCTAAACTCAAATCCTATCACAATGAAGGCCAACATGCCATTAGCTTTCTTCACTGCCTGCTGTACCTGCATGCTTACTTTCAGTGACTGATGTACAAGCACACCCAGGTTTTATTGCACCTCCCCTTTTCCTAATCTGGCACCATTCAGATAATAATCTGCCTTCCTGTTCTTGCCACCAAAGTGGATAACTTCACATTTATCCACATATTACAGCATCTGCCATGCATCTTCCCACTCACCCAACCTATCCAAGTCACCCTGTAGTCTCATAGCATCCTCATCGCAGTTCACACTACCACCCAGCTGTGTGTCATCCGCAAACTTGTGGTGTGACATTTAATTCCCATATCTAAATCGTTAATATATATTGTAAATAACTGGGGTCCCAGCACCAAGCCAAGCGGCACCCCACTAGTCCATGCCATTCTGAAAAGGACCTGTTAATTCTTACTCTTTGCCTCCTGTCTGCCGACCAGTTCTCTATCCATGTGAATACCCTACCCCCAATACCATATGCTCTAATTTTGCACACAAATCTCTTGTTTGGGCCTTGTCAAAGGTCTATTTGAAAGACCAGATACACCGTATCCACTCGATCTCCCTTATCTATTCTGCTTGTTACATCCTCAAAAAATTCCAGATTTGTCACGGATGATTTCCCCTTCATAAATCCATGCTGACTTTGACCGATCCCATCACGGCTTTCCAAATGTGCTGCTATAACATCTTTAACAATTGCCTCCAGCATCTTCCCCACCAACGACATAACTGCTCTATAATTCCCCGTTTTCTCTCTCCCTCCTTTCTTAAAAAGTGGGGTTACATTGGCTACCCTCCAGTCCACAGGAACTGATCCAGAGTCGAGAGAACATTAGAAAATGATCACCAATGCATCCACGATTTCTAGGGCCACCTCCTTGAGTACTCTGGGATGCAGACCATCAGGTCCTGGTGATTTATCTGCTTTCAGTCCCAACAGTTTACCGAGCACCATTCCCTGACTAATGTGGATTCCCTTCAGTTCCTCCCTCCGACTAGATCCTCAGTCCCCTAGTATTTCTGGGAGATTGGTTGTGTCTTCCTTATTGAAGACAGAACCAAAGTACTTGTTTAACTGTTCTGCCATTTCTTTGTTTCCCATTATAAATTCGCCTATCTCAAATTGTAAGGGACCTACATTTGTCTTCACTAATCTTTTCCGTTTCACATATCTAAAGAAGCTTTTAGAGTCAGTTTTATATTCCCCGCAAACTTTCTTTCATGCTCTCTCCCCACCTCTCAATTAACCCCTTTGTCCTCCTCTGTTGAGTTCTAAATTTCTCCCAGTCCTCCGGTTTGCTGCTTCTTCTGGCCAATTTACATGCCCTTTCCTTGAATTTAACATTATCTGAAGTGTCCTGACCCGATACTTCCTGTCTCCTCCCCTTCTCAGCTCTCCCTCGGCCCTCTGGCTCCCCCCCCCCCCACCCACCCTACATCAGTCTGAAGAAGGGATTGGGCCAGAAACTTTGCCTATTTCCTTCACCCCATGGATGCTGCCTCACCCGCTGAGTTTCTCCAGCACTTTTGTCTACCTTCAACTATTCCTTTTCTTCGGCATACTCATTTCCTTCCTGCATAGTGATAAAGGCAACGTGGACATTGCAAACACACAAAACCAGCCGAGCACTGTGCCACTCCAGTATATGATCCATCTCCAGCAAAATGCTGAGGGAGTGCTGCCTTGTCTTTCGTAGGATTCTGAAATTATTTGTTGATGCCTAATGAGGTCCCATCACCTCTCTGTACAAGATTCCATTTGACAAAAGCTTTGGCTATCCCAGGATACTGCCCAATATCCCTCCTTTGGTGTACAAAACCAGAAGAACTAGTTGCTAACTATCCATTGTTTATGAGAGATGGCTGCAGGCAAATCTTCTACCATGTTTAAGAAGGAACTGCAGATGCTGGAAAATCAAAGGTAGACAGAAATGCTGGAGAAACTCAGCGGGTGAGGCAGCATCTATGGAGCGAAGGAAATAGGCAACATTTCGGGCTCATGTGAAGGTGGGGGCGATGGGGGGAAGAAGAAAGGGAGAGGTGGAGCCAGTGGGCTGAGGGAGAGCTGCGAGGGCGAGGAGAAAGTAAGGAGTACCTGAAATTAGAGAAGTCAGTGTTCATACCGCTGGGGTGCAAACTGCCCAAGCGAAATATGAGGTGCTGCTCCTCCAATTTACGGTGGTCCTCACTCTGGCCATGGAGGAGGCCGAGGACAGAAAGGTCGGATTCGGAATAGGAGGGGGAGTTGAAGTGCTGAGCCATCGGGACATCAGGTTGGTTATTGCGAACCGAGTGGAGGTGTTCGGCGAAGCGATCGCCAAGCGTACACTTGGCCTCATCGATGTAGAGCAGCTGACATCTAGAGCGTCGGATTCAATAGATGAGGTTTGAGGAGGTGCAGGTGAACCTCTTCCGCACCTGGAAAAACTGCTTGGGTCATTGAATGGAGTAAAGGGGGGAGGTAAACCGACAAGTGTAGCATTTCTTGCGGTTGCAAGGGAATGTGTTCGGAGAGGGGGTGGTTCGGGTGGGAAGGGATGAATTGACCAGGGAGTCACGGAGGGAGCGGTCTCTGGGGAAAGCAGTCAGGGGAGGAGATGGGAAGATGTGGCAAGTGGTGGGGTCACGTTGGAGGTGGCTACCAAGGATCGTCTACCATGGCGACCACAATTTACAGCAATTGCAACAATTCAAAACGCACAAAGACGCAGGAGACTGCAAATGCTGGTCTTTTGAGCAACAAAAACAAAGTGTTGGAGGAACTCAGCAGGTCAGTCAGCATCTGTGGAAGGAAATTGGCAAGGTGACTTTTAATGTCAGAAACCACCTTCACTCTGTTGGAATAGAGGGGAGAAAGCTGGCATTGAGAGGTGAGAGGGGAAGGGATGTGGCAAAAACTGCAAAGTGGATTCAGGTGAGATGGGGTAATTGGTTTATTGTTTGGAAAATGCCAGTGAAGACATAGGGATAGACAGAAGTAGATATATTGCAATAGATAGCTAAAAATAGATAAAGATCTTGATGGCTTTCATGGTTTTGCATTGCACCAAAGAATGTTATTTAGTTCTATAGAACTGTGTCAAGCGGCACGGAGTGAGGCCGTTTGGCCCAACTCATCCATGCTGACCAAATGCCCATCTAAGCTAGTCCTCTTTGACCCATTTCCCTCTAAGTCTTTCCTATACATGTACCTGTCTTTTAAATGTGGAATGCCTCCGAGATGGATTGAGGAGTGCCTCCGAGATAGATTCTTGGAGCAGCTTGTACTGGAGCCTACCAGGGAGAAGCCAATTCTGGATTTAGTGTTGTGCAATGAACCAGATTTGATAAGGGAACTCAAGGTATAGGGACCATTAGGAGGTAGTGACCATATTATGATAAGTTTTAATCTGCAATTTGAGAGGGAGATGGTAAAATCAGAAGTGTCAGTATTGCAGTTGAACAAAGGGGACTATGGAAGCATGAGGGAGGAGCTGGCCAAAGATGACTGGAAAGACACCCTAGCAGGGATGACGGTGGAACAGCAATGGCAGTAATTTCAGGGAATAATCTAGAAGATGCAGGATCATTTCATTCCAAAGTGGAAGAAAGATTCTAAGGGGAGTCAGAGGTGACTGTGGCTGACCAGGGAAGTCAAGGAAAGTATAAAACGAATAGGAAGAGGTATAACATGGCAAAGATGAGCCAAAGGATTGGGAAACGTTTAAAGATCAACAGAAGGTAACTAAAAAGGCAATACAGGGAGAAAAGATGAAGTACGAAGGTAAGCTACCCAAGAATATAAAGGAGGATAGTAAAAGCTTCTTTAGGTATGTGAAAAGGAAAAGATTAGTTCAGACAAAATGGGGTCCATTGAAGACAGAAACAGGTGAATTTATTATGGGGAACAAGGACATGGCAGACGAGTTGAACAGATACTTTGGTTCTGTCTTCACTAAGGAAGACACAAACAATCTCCCAAATGTACTAGGGGACAGAGGATCTAGGGTGACGGAGGAACTGAAAGAAATTCACATTAGTCAGGAAATGGTGTTAGGTAGACTGATTGAACCGAAGGCTGATAAATTCACAAGGCCTGATGGTCTGTATCTCAGGGTACTCAAGGAGGTGGCTCTGGAAATTGTGGATGATGCATAGGTGATCATTTAGTAATGTTCTATAGATTCAGGATCAGTTCCTGTGGATTGGAGGGTAGCTAATGTTATCCTTAAGAAAGGAGGGAGAGAGAAAGCAGGGAATTATAGACCAGTTAGCCTGACATCAGTGGTGGGGAAGATGCTGAGCCAATTATTAAAGATGTAATAGCGGCGCACTTGATAGCAGTAACATGATGGGTCCAAGTCAGCATGGATTTACGAAGGGGAATTCTTGCTTGACAAATTTTCTGGAATTTTTTGAAGATATAATAAGTAAAATAGGTACGGGAGAGCCAGTAGATGTAGTGTATCTGTATCTGATAAAGTCCCACACAGGATAATGTGCAAATTTAGAGCACATGATATTGGGGGTAGGGTATTGACATGGGTAGAAAATTGGTTGGCAGTCAGGAAACAGAGTAGGAATTAACGGTTCCCTTTCAGAATGGCTGGTAGTGACTAGTGGGGTGCCTCAAGGCTCGGTGCTAGGACCGCAGCTTTTCACAATATATATCAATGATTTAGATGAAGGAATTAAAAGTAACATTGGCAAATTTGCAGATAACACAAAGCTAGTTGACAGTGTGAACTGTGAACAGGATGCTATGATGGTGCGGGGTGACTTGGATAGGTTGGGTGAATGGGCAGATGCAGTATAATGTGGATAAATGTGAGGTTATTCACTTTGGTGGCAAGAACAAGAAGGCAGATTATTATCTGAATGGTGTCAGATTAGGAAAAGGAGAAGTGCAACGAGACCTGGGTGTCCTTGTACATCAGTCACTGAAAGTAAACATGCAGGTACAGCAGGCAATGAAGAAAGCTAATGGCATGTTGGCCTTTATTAAGAGAGGATTTGAGTATAGGAGCAAAGAGGTCCTTATGCAGTTGTACAGGGATCAGGTGAGACCACACCTGGAGTATTGTGTGTAATTTTGGTCTCCTAATTTGAGGAAGGACATTCTTGCTATTAAGGGAGTGCAGCGTAGGTTCACAAGATTAATTCCCGGGATGGTAGGACTGTCATATGATGAAAGAATGGAATGACTGGGCTGGTATTCACTGGAGTTTAGAAGGATGAGAAGGATCTTATTGAAACATGTGAAATTATTAATGGATTGGACACGCTAGATGCAGGAAACATGTTCCTGATGTTGTGGGAGTCCAGAACCAGGGGGCACAGTTTAAGAATAAGGGGTAGGCCATTTAGAACTGAGACGAGGAAAAGCGTTTTCACCCAGAGAGTTGTGAATTTGTAGACTTCTCTGCCTCAGAAGGCAGTGGAGGCCAACTCACTGGATTCATTCAACAGACAGTTAGATAGAGCTCTTAGGGCTAAGAGAATCAAGGGATATGGAGAGAAGGCAGGAACGGGGTACTGATTGTGAATGATCAGCCATGATTACATTGAATGGTGGTGCTGGCACGAAGGGCCGAATGGCCTACTCCTGTGTTAAATGTGTGTTTATTGTGTGTTTTGTTATTTACTATATGTATGACTGCAAGGCAACAAAATTTCATTCAGACCAAAAGGTCTGAATGACAATAAAGTTTCCATGATTCCTGCACCTATTTTTTATGTTTCTATATAAATGTCGTTATTGTACCTACCTCAGCCATTATTGAAATTGTATCTACCTTTGATTTACCCATCTTCCTCTGTGTGAGGTCATAAAGCTATACAGCATGGAAACGGGCTCAACTTGTCCACACCCACCAAGGTGGCACTTTGGGTTAGTCTCACTTGCCTGCATTTAGTTCATATCCCTCCAAGCCCCTCCTTTCCATTTATCTGTCCAAATGTATTTTGAAATTTCCTGAAGATCCTTCTGAAGATTAGGCCTCTCCCCAGATCCTTCCTCAGACCCCCATACGTTTCTCCATCAAGTTAATACTCAGTTCTCTTTGAAAACGGTGTGGTATTTAATTTTGAACCTCCTTTCAACACACTTCCCTTACATGCGGTGAAGCTCAAATCCTCATGGCTTCACAGGCCTGCATTTGTCATCTCTGGTTCATTTGTTTGTCTCCTAAAGTCTGTTAGACCAGAAGTCGTGGATAGCCACTTAACCTGCTTTCATCGCTGCCTGTGTGTGTGAGCGTTGGTGCGAGTTGGCAGGATTGGGGTCCACACTGATTCTCTTGCAGCCAAATAGAATCGTAGAATGGTTACTGCGTAGAAGGAGGCCCTTTGGGGAGAGGGAGGGAGAGAGAGAGAGAGAGAGAGAGAGAGTGAGAGAGAGAGAGAGAGAGAGAGAGAGTGTGAGTGTCAGTCAGTCAGTCATACAGCACGTCAACAGGACCAACTCATTCATGTCGAACAAGATCCTATCTAAGCAGCTCTCAATTGCCCACATTTGGCCCACATCCCTGTAAGCCTGACCAAATCCACCGTTTTCCAGAGAAAATTTATTGTTCCACCCGTCTTTACTCCCTCCACCCCACCCTGGCCTTTCTCCTTAACCTTGCAAACTGTTCTCCACATCACACTTATCCAATTCTCTCAAAGCCACAGTGGACCCTCCCTCTACCACATTTGCAGCAGTACATTCCGGATAACAACCATGCAATGTTTAAAAAAAACTTTCACTCATGTCACTGATAATTCTCTTCCCCTTTTTTTTTTAACCATGACCTCCATTTCCTAACCATTCCAGCCATGAGAACAGCCTCCCACTCTCCACACTGTCTGGACCCATTGTCATTTTATAGACTTCTATCAAATTTATCCTTGGCCTTCTCTTAGTCCCAGCCTTTCAAATCTAATTGAAGTTCCTACTCCTGAGAACGGTTCTCATAAATCTTTTTCGGAACTTGTCTAATGCCTTCACATCCTTCCTATAATGTGGTGACTAGAATTGAACATATTGCTCCAGTTGAGGGTGAAGCTGTGTTTTATAGAAGTTTAGTGTTACTTCCTTCATTTTATATTCTCGGCCTTTATTGATAGACCCCAAAATTGCCTGTGTCTTATTGAACTCTTTCCGAATCAACCCTGCCGCTTTCAATGATTTTGGTATGTTTACTCCCAGATCATTCCTGCATCTCTTTCAGAACGGTGTCCTTCGTTCTGTGGAGACACTAGATGCTGGAATATGGAGCAACTGATAGTCTGTTGGAGGAACTCGGTGGATCAAGCAGTATCTATTGGGAAAAGATGGGAGGGAGGAAGCACGGACAACATTTTGAGTCGAATCATTTCTTCCTACCAACATGCAACATATCACATCATTAAACCCCCTTTGCTGCACATGATCTGCCCATTCTGCCACTGCATATGTCTCCTGGTGCAGTTTGTCACTACCCTCTTCACAGTTGACAATACTGCCGACAGCTCACACTGAAGCACATGCACGAATAACGGGCACCAGTTCCTTGACGTTGATGGGAAGCTGGCCAATGGCCTAGAATGAAGTGAAGGACAGAGAACATTGGCGCAGGGCAGTTGTCGGGAACTGAATCCAATATCCCATCTACACCACTTGGCGATAGCGTCTGGCAGAAGTGGAACCTTAAAGGGATGGAACGTCTAAAAATAATATTTGGGCTGCAAGCCATCTCACCAGTATGGGTGATTGTACAACGCTCCCGTTGCAGCGTTGACACTGCTCTATTGTTATGTATTGGTATGAAACACCAGTTTACTTTAAACTAAATTTAGAAACAGTCATGAACCTGCCAAGATAGTATCAGGCTTGCAGACACACACCAAGATATGTTCAATGGCCAATTCTACAGTAGCGCAATGCCCCGGAGCCATATGATTTGTTGATGCCTGAAAATATTTAATATTTACAGCAGACTATGATTATATTATTTTCCCCCAAAGAGCCATTTCTGTTTTTTTTTTTGTTGGAGGAGAGTAGCTTGCCAAGTACACATTGTTACACTGGACGGGGAGATAAAAAGCAAGCGGTTTGCATTGGTGTTCACTGGGGCAGTGAAATAATAGGACAATCCTGTTTATCTTATTGAAACTCATCTGAGCACTTTATTCAGTAAATTACTAAATGAAACACGGTGTTTGTATTTGAACAAGGCAGGGTCAAACGAGGACGGCAGCGTTGCGCAGCTAGTAGAGGGGCTGCATCTTGGCTCCAGTGATCCTGGTTCAATACTGACCTCCAGCACTGTCTGTGTGGAGCTCACACCTCCGTCCCAGGACCCTGTGGAGTTTCCCTCATGTGCTTCGGTTTGCTCCCAAACCGTGTGCGTGTGTGTGTGTGTGTGTGTACAGGTTGGTGGATTAATTAGCTGCTGTAAATTAACCCTCGTATGTAGGTGAGAGGCAGAGTCATAGGTGGCCTGGTATTGATGGGGATGTGAGAAGAATGAAGTAGGATTAACGTACATTTGTGATTGATGGCTAGCATGACTGGACGGGCTGAAGGGCCTGCTTTTTGCTGCCTGGCTCCACGACGTAGCTTTCTCCAGTGTGTGATGCAGGGGTGTGGTAGGTCTGGGCTGTGACTTCCCTCTCCCCACAGTAGTTATCAAGCGCACATATTTGTACAGAACAGATAAAAAAATATTGGAGGAACTCAGCAAGTGAGGCAGCATTTGTGGAGAGAAATGGACAGACAATACTTCTTCGAGACGGTCCCGACCCCAAAAGTAGTCTGTTCATATTCCTCCACAGATGTTGCCTGACTGCTGAATTCTTCCAGCAGATTGTTTATTGCTCAGGATTCCACTCTGCAGTCTTTTGAGTCTTCTATTTGTGTATGATATGTACTGACAACGTGCTCTTGCAAAAAGGGGTCAGATTTCATTTCGTAAATAAATCAGCAGAAAGACAGGCGGTGTGCAGTCAATGAGCTGCAAAAGGATGGAGATGTGAAGTCTTTCTGATTTTGCAACTGTAGGTGGCCAGTTTTTCTTGGGACTCTGCTTGAGAGTGAGAAAGGCATTGTCACATAGCAGTGGCTGTGGTACTGTGCGGAGATCAGCACTCCCAGCACTGGCTGTGCCATAGTCATAAAACAATGCAGCACGGAAAATGTCCCTTCAGCACAACTCACCTATGCTGACGAAGTTCCCCAGCTGACCCAGCCTGTGCCTTGCCCACATATCTCCAAACCTTGTCTATCCATGTATCTGTCCAAGTGTCTTTTAAGTGGTGCAAAGTTGATCTGTGGACCATCCTCCCCAGCAACGTTTCATCGTTCAGTGCTGGCTAAGTCATAGCCTTCTACTGAGCACTGGCAAGCACAGTCCTGGGACCTAGATATCCAGTGGAAAGAAGTGACCTATCCCAGGATTGGGAGAATCTCCCTCATAGCCCCTTTTTTGTCGATTGATTGAAAGATGCAGCAAAGAAACAGGGAGAAAGTCGCGAACAAACTCGGGATCTCTGGCGCTGTGAGTCAGCAGCTCTACGAGCAGCGCCACTGTGCCATAGTATTAGCAACAATCACACAGTACTTTACCTGCTTGAAGATATCTGTGACTGCACTCCTGTTTCACTGCTGACGGCAGTAACTGGGCAAACGCCCCTAAATCAAACAGCGTGGCACTTCTGAGGTTTGATTGGGTAATGTGCAGCCTGAGTTGGTACGGTGTTTTCCATCCCATCTCTTTAATTTGGCTGTCAGAGATGCTTTGAAATATCGCGTGTTTAAACTGGCCCCGTTTGGATATTTGACGGGAGATGGCTCAACAACAGAAAAACAGTTATAATTTATAGCTGAGGTAGGTGCAGTGGGTCAGTGTGCATTTATCTGTCCAGCAGTCTGGGCAGGGAAGACTAGTTCTCCATGGACTCCAGTAAACCTGTCGGAGGAACAGGGAGTTACGGAGGTTTTTTCACGTGGTCATAGTTTACTTTAGAGATGCAGCGTGGAAATTCGCCGTTTGGCCCACCGGCTCCACGCTGAACGGCGATCGCCTGCACACTGGTTCTATCCTACACACTAGGGACAATTTACAGAAGTCAATTAACTTACAAGCCTGCACGTCTATGGACCGTGGGAGGAAACCGGAGAAACACTGAGAAACCCGCGGTGTCACGGAGAACGTACAAACTCCACACAGACAGCGGTCGGGATCGTTGTAAAGTGGCAGCTGTACCGCCGTGCCATCGCGCCGTCTGTTGTGACCAATAGCTGCAACAGACGATACTTATAACCACTGCACTGGCGATGGATGGTGCAAACTCTGCAGCATTTCCTTCCAATGGCTTTCTTTTCGTTGAATTGCTAACGGCTTTCACTCACCGCCCTTTTCATAAAGGTTTTCAAGATATCTGTTTTTTGTTCTTGTTATTAGTCCCTGATGGTACAGGGGGAAATTTAATTTTCTTCGTGTTTCTCTAGAGAATCTAAACATTGTATTTCTTTTCATTGGTTGGGGAAATTCCATTAGAGCTGCAACGGTATTAGTAATTTAAGCCTAAAATAGTGTTCCAGATGCTAAATTAAGGTAGAACGTTGAACAGATACCTTGTTTGTCCAAGTTATAAGAAATGTAGTCTCGGTTGAATGTCATTCATCTACTAATCGTTATGAATATTTGTCTGTTTTTAACTCTGCAGAACGGAATATTTTCTTCTTCCTTTGCAAGCAGCTTTTTTAATCTCTCTTTTGTTATTTGTCAGTGTCAGCCGATTAAATTTTCGCACATGTTGAGATCCTACGGTCTTGACAACCCCTTGCCGACACTATCGTTAATGTTGAAACTAATAATTAACAGATTTTTTTTTGAAGATCGGCAGTAATAATTCAAAGGCTTACCTGTACCCGCAAAAAATCATTCTTGTGGCAATGGCGACCTTTCTCTGCTCTCTCTCAAAACAAAACAAATTCACTAGTCTCCCACCAGCTCCATCCTATTCAAAGCCTACCCATTACTCTTTTGGATTTAGTGAGCTGGGATCATCGGCGCTAAGTTCTGTGTGTGCAGGTGAAGAACACACTCACTGAGCTCCTGCTCCTCTCTGCTGCCGGTGCCTGCCTCTGGTCTGGGTGTTGTTGGCCATTGGAGGAAGTGGCTTCCGCAGGCAGATCGCTGGAAGTGCTGGGCGAGCAAATGTCAGCCAAGCAAATGATGTGCAACGCAAAAAGGGGCAAAAGTGTGCAATGCCACATACCCATAGGCCCGATGCGCACGCACACACATGCAGAGATGCATGCACACAGGCAGCAATGTACACACACATACAGGCAGAGATGTGCACATGCACACAGACACACGTAGAAATGCAAGCATGCACACAGGCAGAGATGCACAGACATGCACACAGGCAGAGAGGTACGTACCTACACACAGACATAAATGCGTACACATACACTGGCAGATGCGTGCATGCACGCACACACACACATTTGGAAACAGACATTGCACACAAACGTGGACACGCACCTCTTTCACACATACACACACCCCCCACTCACACACGCACGCCGCCTCTCACACACACACACACACACACACACACACACACACACACACACACCCCCTCTCACACTCACTCACACACACCTTACACACACACGCGCGCGCGCCCCTCACACACACACACACACCTTACGCACACACAGACGCCAAAAAGTGTGCATGGTTAAAACCAAACATTTTTAGTTCTAGTTTCCAGCCAATTAAATATGTTTAAGAACATTCACCATTCAGATGCAGGAACAGCAGCAGTTGGATTGTGCACTGCAAACTCCCACAAGTAGCTATTCATTTTATTTAAGCATATGCAGTGTGGCTGAGATTCGCATTGTTTTTATGAATTCTGCCTGTTGGTCGGTCATCTGTTTTCCAGATGGCCTCTCATTCAAGTACTGATCAGCACTGCACCTGCCTAGCTGGGTCCTCCAATAGAGCCACACAGCAGGTAAGCAGGCCACTCACCATCAATGCACCCATTTGTATTAACCCTATTAAATTCCTAATACATGCCTCTGGTTTGTGCCTGTACCCTACAAATGCACAAACCAGCACATCTTTAGGAAACCGGAGTACCTGAGGGAAATCCACACATTGACGGGGGGAACGTGCAAACCTCACACCGACACCTGTTAAGGTGAAGATCAAACGCAGTTTGCTGGAAGTGAGAGCCAGTGTCTCTAACAGCTGCACTCCTGTGCTGCCCCATTGCTTATCCTATGTCCTCCCTGAAAATGATAGTGAACTGATTCAGTGATGATGCATAGCTTGGATAGTAGGCAGGAGCCCTAGTTGCCCTCATGTTTAAAATAGTCCTAAGGAAACATTCATATCCAATTAAGAGGACAGCCGTTGGGAAAGGGACAGGGGTGGAAATATCAGCTAGAAGATGGCACCTCTGAGCGTGCAGCAATCCTGCAGCATTGCACAGGAAGGCCAGTTGATTTTCCCCCTTCCATCAGTCCATCGCCCCACACTCCACCCGCTGGGTCTCCACCCCCCCACTGTTCCCATCAGCCCACCCCATCTCCCTTATTTGGGTCCATGCTCCATCATCTTTATGCGATCCCATCATTTGCAGCCTCCTCTACAACAGTCTCCTCTAATCAACTTCCAGCCAGTTTTGGGTCAGAACCCTTCTCACTGTCTCCATCCTCCCCCTCCCCCATCTGATTCGATCTACCAGTCAACCCCTCCTCACCTGGATCCACCTAATACTTCCAAGCTCTTGCCCCGCTTTTCCCCCCCTCACCTCTTTATACTGCCTACCTCCCCTCTTTCAGCCCAGATGAAGAGTCCTGGCACAAAACGTCGACTGTCCATTTCCCTGCGCAGATGCTGTCTGACCGGCTGAGTTCCTCCGGCAGATTGTTGTTATTGCTCCATTTTTCTGCATTGGGACTTGAGCCACGGAGAATTGAGGAACGAGTCGTATTGACAAGGGTAAGGAGAGAGCAATGTGTAAAGAGTGGGCACAACTGGTTGGTGTAATTGAAGAGGGAATAAGATGGATACAGCGGCCCAGACCAGCTCATCCAGCAGCAGCAGTCTGGCATATAGATGCCTGCCTCGGTAGACACAGCAAGGTCCCAGACACTGAAGTCGTCCTCCAGTCCCTTGGTGAGCACAACCAGGACATGTTACCCTCAGTGCAGATGGTCTTTGTTTACTTACACATCTTCACCCACCTGCGGCCGCTGCCTGTACTATACATCGTCACTTTGATCGTTTCGGGTTGGAACCCTTCTTCAGAGCGCCTCACAGTCTGAAGAAGGGATCCGACCCGAAATGTCACCCGTCTTTTTCCGCCAGTGATGCTGCTTGGCCCGCTTAGTTACCCCAGCACTTTGTGTGTATCTTTGGTATAAACCAGCATCTGCAGTTTATTCCAACACACCACCTTGATCAATCATGAGCCAAGCTTGATCTTTGTTGTAATAATAAATTCTGCCCCATTCTGTGATCACACAAGGATTAATCAAGCAAACCTCCAAACAAATATCCTTTTGCTGCTCAACAGTTCAACGCTTAGTTAATTCCAAACGTTGATCAGATGTACTTAACAATCCTTTGTGCATTCCAATACTTTCCATGTCTGTTGGGAAGTGTGTTCCAAAGGGCCTGTCCCACTTATGCGATTTTTTCGGCGACTGCCGGCACCTGTCATAGTCGCAGCAGGTCGTCAAACTATGACGGGTGCCGGCAGTCACCAAAAAAAATCGCGTAAGTGGGTCAGGCCCTTAAGTTTCCCGTATCCATTGCCATATTTAAGGAGGTTCTGAAACATTGCAATTTGTAACCAATGCCACTCAAATATCAAAGCACCTCTTTGTTTCTGTATGTGGAGACTTCACTGATTGAGACGATGAATTTCACTGGAAGCAGGAAATTATTTTTCTGTTTATGCTGAGGAGCACAATTCCACGTGGATTCCAGCAGCAGTTGAAACTTTGCACCAGCCTAGACCGAACTTAAAATCCATGTCACATTCAGCTTCTTTTTCCTCAGATGCTGGCTCACCAGCTGCAAATTTCCTCTGTTTTCTATTTTTCTTTTGCATTGTTCAAGTAAGTTTAACAATCTCCTTGTATCTAAAATCCCAACTGTTTGCTTGCTGCTTGCATGTGAGTAATTTATTTGCAGTGGAATGGGCAATGCCACGTGCCAGAGCTCCATACAATGGGGTTACACATCAAGACCACAAAGGCATACAGGGTTTCGGCCCGAAACGTTGCCTATCTCCTTCGCTCCTTAGATGCTGCTGCACCCGCTGAGTTTCTCCAGCCTTTTGTGTACCCTCGATTTTCCAGCATCTGCAGTTCCTTCTTTAACACTAAATCTTCCATCTATCAGTCAAGGGAAGTTGCAGGGAGTGCAAATTTGCAAAGTGAATTATCTTGCATCAAGTGCAAATATTTATGTCCCCACCTTCATCATCCCATTAGCACAGTTGATAATCAAGCTCCTTATCTTAACTTCCTGCTCATAATCTTGTCACACTTGTGACTGTGAGAGTGGCTTCTTCCAGTACAGTTTGAGTTGAAACAGCCCAGTTATTTTTCTGGCAGTTGGTAAGCGGCAGGGCGAATAGACTTTCATTCTATCAGATTCAAACAAGTGCATCAACCTAGTATGCAGCACAACGTGCCTGAACTATTTTCTCCAGCAACTAACTATAATGAAAAAATATACATAGGCTGTGGCCACCCAGTCTTGATCAGTCTGAAGAAGGGTCTCGACCCGAAACGTCACCCATTCCTTCTCTCCAGAGATGTTGCATGACCCACTGAGTAACTCCAGCATTTTGTGTCTACCTGTGGCCACCAAGGCTTGGTCTGCCTACTTGATAGCCACGGGACTGTGCATGGCGAGGTGCTACAAGTAAAAGTTCAAAACTCCACAGCAACCTCTGCAGAGCCTCGTGGACCCAACTGAAGAGGAAAAGCTGCCGCAGGTCTCCGTGGCCAACTAGCCTGTGGAATCATTAAATGGGCAACATGGAGTCATACCAGCATGTTAGGATAGTGAATCCAATATTGAGTCAGATAAAGAAAGCAAAATGAAGAGAGGGAAAGTAAGTTTAGATTGTAAGGGAGAAAAATAAAATGAGGCAAACAAAATGTAAAACAGAAATAACTTGACTTTTCTTTTAACTTTAACAATTAAAATTGAAAGGTTCTGCAATACCTCATTTTTGAGACCCAAATTGGTAGTAATACATGAATAAGGCTTCACTTTATGAAAAACGTATTTTGACTGAAATAGTCAAACATGGACTTTTTGTTCCTTGGCTGATCTGTGTCTGCATCATCGGTATAGGAACTGTGAGCAGTGTGTGAGCAATGGATGTTACCTGGTAGGTGGCAATCTTGCATTACCCAGTCAAATTATAGAAGAGGAAGCCTACATCAGAATATTTTATTTTGCTCAGAGACCCAATAGCCATTCTTGGTATTTCCCTCAATTAAGATACAGGAGTAACTCAGCAGATCAGGGAGTATCCCTGGAGAACATGGATAGGCAAGGTTTTGGGTCAGAACCCTTCTTCAGACTCTGAAAACTAGACTCTGAAGAAAGGTCCCGAACTGAAACATCACCTATCCGTGATCTCCAGAGATACTGTCTGACCCGCTATGTTATTCCAGCACACCATGCCTTTGTTTTGTAAATCAACGTCTGCAGTTCCTCATTTTCACACTTGCTATTTTCCTCACCCGATCAGCTGAGGGCGAGGGTAAAGGGCCATTATTCCAAATTATATATTTTTCTTACTCTCGTCCCCCATCTGTTGGGAGGTTGCTTGCCAGTCAACCTGGGCCAAGACTCAAAGCTGGGACACCCAAAAGCTGTATAACTCAGCTACCCGGCACATTAAACAGCTCACCCACCAGGAGAGCCCCAGCTGCGTTTTCTGTGTGACAGTGTGCGTGTGGAGCAGTTGAAACTTTGAACATGCCTAAAATTTGACAGATTCTAATGTGGCTCAGTTCCCTTAGAGGTTTCACAGTGTTGTGCCACCTCTTTTACATAACTCAATATTTCCATTTCGTTGACTACGCTCTCTAGGGCTCTGCCGTTGTATGTAGAGATCTCGGCAGCGAATGCCATACATGTTAACTCAAACACCACCACTTCAGGGCTGGTTAACCCTTTGAAATGCTACAGGAGATGTGGATATTACTGCCCGTACCCTCAATTATTAGAACTAAGTGGCTCGCTTGGTCACTTTAGAGTGCGCATAAGGGGTGGCTTTGTTGTCTCAATATCAAACTGAGTTTCTTTCCTGCTGGGTACCTGAGAAAGAGATGTATTTTTGAGCCACTTTGAAGCCCTCATGGTCACCATCACTAGTACAGGATTTTTATTGCAGGTTTATAAAGCTCCTGTGGCGGGATTTGAACCCACGCCTTCATATTTGGAATGTAGAACAATAATGCCACCGATCCTAGTTTCTCACAGCGATGCTGCGTGGTACCACTGTTCTGCGCACCAAGGACCGTGAATGGCAATGTTGCAGAGGATGAGAGGACCTGGAGGAAGATGGATGAGCTCATGGTGCAGGCATTGATGATGATTAAATCTGCTCTACTTCCAATGAAGAGGATTGGAGGGAGGTCTGAGCTTCCTCAGCATTACCTGTCGAAGCTAAACTCTGGAAACCTAGACTGATCACGCTGCTGGTACGACGTCAGTAACAAGTAAATCTGATTAAGATGTAAGCATATGAGCATGTAGCTTTTCAGGCTCTCAGCCAATAAAGTCATGCTCAAGAGCTGACAGGTCTCTGTGGTGAGGAAGGCGTTGGTGTCATTTACACATGCACCATCACCATCTCTGGTTTCCGAACCCACCATGCATCAGGTGTCACCCTCTCGAGCAAACTGTCTCGAGAGTAGCATGGAATGTTTAGCTGAATCCTGCAAGGAGCGAAGGGCTAAACGGTTGGTCTCTCCCCTTCTGCTCTGCTGACTGCCACAGGGTGAGCTGTTAGTGCGACGAGAACAGGACGCATAAATCTTGTTGTGAACCCATATAGCAGAGTCTTGAGGTTGTTTAGAAAGACGGATTCCTTAATGTTATTTTTTCTTTTGAGCTATTCGACAGTATACTACAACCATTCAGCAAGAAACCCGGAAGGGAAGGCATTTACCTTGGAACCTTAACTGTCCAAACCTAGATTTAGGGAGTGTCGGTACAGGAATAACAACGTAGTGAGGTAATGTGCAGCAGAAGAGAAGGATTCTGACATTTCTCACCATATTACTTGTTCTTAACCGCACATGTCCAACAGACTCGATTCAGGATTTTGCTGAGATGGTAACAGTGATTTCAGCAATGCCTCTTGAAATCAACGAGAAAAATCTTCCAGAAGGTTATGGAAAAGGGAGGAGGATTTTTTTTTTTAAAAGGGATCAAAATAGGAGAAATTTGTGCCACTGATGTAGTGTGACGTTTATGTTCGCTTCATAGCAAACTGTCTGGGTATTTATTTATTTATCCAGTTATTTATGTTTTTTTAAATAAATTTATTGGAATATGGCACTTGCTGTGTGATTTACAAAGTCGGAGATTTTCCCTCAGACCTCCTTATCTATGATGTGCCAGAGGCCACAGGAGTGTAAAGATGCACAGTGGCATTCCCCAAATATCTTCCACAAAATTCATTCGTACAAGCATGACTTGTAGAAGCCACAAGCAAGTCGCAGACAATCAGGACTCAGGATCAAATGCACGGCATAAGTCAGTGAAGTTTAAAGGTCTCAACCTGTGGAGTGTTGCATCTTAAATAAAGGGTCAGAAGCTCCCCCTCAGGCCGTCCACCTGCCTATGTTCCTCCCTATCCCCTACCACCACACATACATACATACATAAACGCACACAGGCAAAATAATCCTCCAATCTGACCCCACCACTAACAAAGCATTGGGCTGCTGATCCTACCAGGCACTCCATGTTTAACCTGTGCAGCACAACTAAAATCTTCAGGCTTTAGGTCTTACATTGACCTAAATGAAACCTAAATGATCTTATATTGACCTAAATGAAATTAGTAACAATGATCGTGGGATGTTGGAGTAAGGTTGCAGAGTTGAAGTTGGAATTTACTTGGATGTCAACAGCTGGAAAAGGAAGTTAGATAACTTTTTTAATATGTAAGCTAAAAACAAAATGGTTTACAATGTTTTCAGCTTTGCAGTCAGTGAATTATTCTCGGGTGCATTGTGCTTATTTAAGCACACTTGGCAGTTATATTTTTCCCAGCACAATTCCACAAATTGAGCTAAGGAATCCATTTTAGGTGGCGAGCTGAATCACAAGATTATAGCACAGAAAAAGACCATTCAGCCCATTATGCCCATATTAGCCAATAATGAACCATTTGTTCTTGCATTTCCCATTCTTGATCTTAGACATTCAGGACACGGCAGATGGTTATCCAGGTAATAATTTTTAAATGTGCGAAGGTTTCATGTTTCTGCCTCCACCACCCTTTCAGGCAGTGAGTTCCTGCTTCCAAGTTTCTCTCAAAACTCTCCTAATCCTTCTGCCAATTAATGTTGATGCTCAACCTCACCCATAGTCATACAGCACGGAAACAGGCTCTTCAGCCCAACTTTCCCTTGCTGACCTAGATGCCCTCTCTACGCTAGTTCCACCTGCCCACATTTGGAACATATTTCTCTAACCCTTTCTGTTTAGATCCAAACTGTTTGTGCTACAAGCTCGCTTGTAATTTTATATACCACCTTGAATTCACTTATCAGTCTCCCTGCCCCACTCCAAATAAAAACGACTCCAGTCTAAACAGACTACTCGTAACAAAAATTCTCCAGCATTGGTGATATGCATGTAAATCTTCTCTGCACCTTCTGCAGTATTGTCACATAACTTCATGGAATGTGCTCATCATATCTATACACTACTCAAGCACAGTGGCACAGCGGTAGAGTTGCTGCCTTACCATGCCAGAGACCTGTGTTCGATCCTGACTACTGGTGCTGTCTGTAAGGAGTTTGTATGTTCTCCCTGTGACCGCATGGGTTTTTGCCCAGTGCTCCGGTTTCCTCCAACATTCCAAAGACACGCAGGTTAATTAGCTTTGGTAAAATTGTAAATTGTCTCTTGTGTGCAGCATAGTGCTAGTGTACGTGAACACTGGCTTGCACGGACTTAGTGGGCCGAAGGGCCTGTTTCTGCCGTGTATCTCAAGTCTAAAGAGGAGTATTTGTGTACTGTGCAATCCTTGTATTCTATGTCTGTCATAGGAGAATGAATGGTGAAAGTTCACTCAATCATGGGAGAGCACCACCTTTCCCATTGGGAATGATGTGGGAAACAGATTGTGTTGAATTGGCATTATGGAAGGGAAACATTTCCTCATGGGCAGTTTCATGAAGAATGCCAGACAGTGGGAACGATCTAGAGGAAATGATATGGTCCAGTCACAACAGCATGCAGGAAAAATAGGCTTATAACAATGGGTGACTTGCTGCAGTTCCTGCAGAGAAGGAAGAAATAAACTAAAATTAGATGATGACACTAAGCAGCAAGTCTGCAGCAAATAATGCCTAGAAAATTATGCATTATAAAAACTAAAGAGAAAAAGAGCAGTTTGTCAAGGTTTATCAAGTGAATACAGCAAACAAACAAGAGGTGTAGGAAGGAACTACAGATGGAGGTATAAACCAAAGATAGACACAAAAAAACTGGAGTAACTCAGTGGGTCAGATAGCATTTCCTGAGAAAAGGGTGACATTTTGGGTGAAGAGAAGGCTTCTCTCAGTGTTGTACTGTTCCATTCACACTCAAAAAAAGATCCTTAATATGGTAAGAGAGCGGATGTGTTGATAAGCAGCTGGATGAATGCATGAGAAAATAAAAATAACTGGAATTAAAAGCATATTTTGCTTTAATTATCAGGGTAGAAGTAACAGGGAAAAGAGGATGATGACACTTAGAGATGAACTCATCTCAAACCATGACCAAACTGATAGAGACTCAAGGGGATGAATGACTGCCTCTGATGAGCTGAAATCTCATGAGATACTGTTAACAGGAAAATTATTTCTAATAATTTCCTGTGAAATTTAAATGGAATATTTTAGAAAGTGGGTAATAAATGCCTTTGGTTTACAGGAACTCAGTGTGCATATCATTCTGTTGGAATGCTGTACATCCTCTGGATCATTGCTGCATACATGAATCATAGCTGATAAAATCGCAGGAAGCTTTTTAAAGGCGGTCAATGAAATCTCAGTGGCCAAAAGCTACTGTCTGTGTTAAATACATGCTGTGAAATCCCAAACACTGCTGACGCATATTTATGTTGGACACTATTATTTCTACAGAATAAATTCTCAACCTGCAAAATTAGCTATAAAAGGAGATAGTGCTGGAAGTACAATGTAGGTCAGGCAGCATGTGTGCAAAGGGAAAGAACATTATTGTGACAATCTTGGGAAAGGTTTTGGAAAGAGTGTTGTCCACGGCTGTGCTATTGTTTCGTGCACTGGAAGTGGGATTTTGCCGGTAGTAGATTAAAGATATTGCAATGCGAGTTTCAGCATATTGAGGTCTATTTTGTGCTCAAGATATTACAGTTTCACGGCTCAAAAAGCCAGCACTGCTTCCAAACCCAAAGAGGTGTAAAATGACCCGTGACTCACAGTCGCTGTTGCCCAAATTGCGATGGATCCTGGTTTTTGAGCGAGTGGCATTCTGCACATCTGCAATTAAATAAACAGCGGGCAAAGGAAACCGCCCAACTGTCCAGGCGATTAATTTTGTTGGAATACTAACCATTCCAAAACTCCTTGAAACAGCTCAGAATGTTTCAAGGCGTGTTGAGAGAGTTGATTCATATAGTGGAGTGTAAACAGATGTGAAGTTATCAGTTTTCTCGAAAGAACCCAATACATCAGTGAGACGATTTGGACTTCCCCATCCAGTAAACAGTACACAGCGTTTACAGCAGATAAATAGGGCGTTCTGACAAGTGAGGTCCAAGCCAGTCATTGTGCTCAGCTTGGGACCCTGCTGAAGGGCAGGGGCAGGCTTGAGGGGCCGAGTGGCCTACGCCTGCTCATGTTTTGTGTTCTTGGTCATACAAATTGCTCTGGATTTAACCACTCCTCCTTTCTCCCACTTGGGAATGCAACTAGATTGTACAGAAATAATCTCTTTAATGATCTCTTAATGCTTAGTTGTTGTTTGTACCGGCTATTCCTTAATTCCAATTTATTCAGGCCAGAAATTAACCCTCCACCATTTAGAGTTTTTTGTTCTTTTCAGTACGATTGTAATAGTGGTTGATGTTCCCTGCACGGGCCCATTGACACTTGCTCCACTTGGCCATCTTCATTTCCCAGAACTGAAACCAGCAGTGTTGCTGTCCTTGTTGAGCCAGACAAGTATTAGACCAGAACATTCTCCCAAACACACACATCAAAAATTCCTCTCCACTCTTTGCTATCGTTATTGCACCATGAACAGTTGAACCAAATGAATGTTCATCAGTTTGATTCCTGAGATGGCCAAGGTTTGTCTTATGAGGAGAGACTAACCAGGCTGGGTGTGTACACCTTCAAACAGTGACACTGTGGCAAATTCATAATCATTGTTAAACAAAGGAGCCACATCATTACTGCATGTCGTATATATCAGGTACATGTATTCAATCATTTTATATATGGAGAAATTGTCTAAAATTTTTGCCAAATAGATTTTCCGTACAATAAAAACTAACATTACCATAATTATCAATGTTCAATGGTACTTTATGTTCAATAGTTCTTTATTTGTCAAATGTGCCGAGGTACAGTGAAATTCATGTTTGTACACAGTTCATTACAAGTAGTATGATACATAAGCTCTTAGATGGGGTGGAAGATTGCAACCTTCACGTGGTCCGCCCTGTTTCGACGAATGCAATAAACCCGGCGTGCACAATCAAATAAGATCAAATAAAACAACTTTAGGCTGTGCACGCCATACGCAAGAAGAAGAAGAAGCACTTAGATACATCTTAGATAAGCATCTTAGATGCGGTATCTTGTATAGCAGAAGTACACTGAGGCAGTATACAGAGTCACCAGTTTGACTCATTTTCAAGTCCAGGTTGTTGTAAGTGCAGGGTTCTTGACCTGATCATGAAGGTCTGGTGTCCTGATGGCATTGCCGGGTCAGCCTGGCCAGACATTGCCGTTGGTGATCTCCGCCACTACTGCATCGCTGTACACCGTGTTGCGTGTTGATTGCGTGTTTAATTGTCTGGTTATCTGTTTGACGTATGGTTCCCCTATAAAGAAAAGTTCCTTGTGTCTAATCTAGCGACAGCAGTTTGAAGTGATTCACGTGTGGTGGAAAGTAAGTTGATGTTGGCTGCATCTTATAATATCTGATTTATTTTTGAATTGAGCAATCAGCGCATCTTAATGGGATGCATTTACTTACACTGGGCACAAAGAAGATGCTTCTAAAAGATCTGTATTCATCTTGGCATTCTTATCGATTTTGCTATATTTAGTTTTGCAGACACAGCACTGGGTAGTATGATCATGAGAGGATTGATCTATGAATGCTAAATGGTTTACAACTGATACCCTAGTGTTAGCTATGTTCAATGGAAAATGTAGCAATGTTTCTATACTCTGGTAAAATAAGAAGCCAATACAGAAATAAGAGACCGTGAGGAGTTACAAACAGCGCATGTGAACATCACGTGTGGCTCAAGATTTACTGTCTTGGTGTCATTGCGATAGAGTTTGGAAGTGATTTAAGTCAAACATACAAAATTCTTAATGAATTTGCAGCGTAAATGTGGAGCTGCTGTTTCCCATGGCTTGATGTCTAGACCCCAGGGCTCACTGTCTCAATTTATGCGTAAGCCATTCAGGACAAAGATGAGGGAAAATGTCTTCATCCAGAAGCCAATCTTTTAATTCTGTACACAAGAAGCTTGTGAAAGTCTGCTTACTGAATACATTCCAGACGGTGATCTTAATTGTTTATTAAATATTTATTTTTTTGGGTCCAAGCGACATGCAGTTAGTATGAGAAAGCAATACTGAATTAAAACGGTCAAAGGTTATTAAATAGCAGAGTAGATTCGGGGCCAGATGGCTCACTGCTTCCATAAATTGCTAATCCCCTCGTCCAAATTTCAGAAGGAAACTCTGCAGCCGTACGGCATCCAATGAAGTGCGCTGTCAGTCATTGGTAACCGAATGAGTGAAAATTGCACCCCAGGCGTAGACCATAGTTCAAGAGCATTTGGAATCTGACACTCATTTCATTCTCAATCCCCTTTGGCTGTAGAACCCACACCAACTCCAACATACTGTTCAGCTGCATCAACCTCTCCATTAACCACCAGTTGATTTACTACCTTATGGGTTAACCATGCAATGTTTCAAAGATTAACGCTATCCCCTAAAAAAGCCTGCCTTCGGGGAGCCTCCAAAGAGAATTTTTAGGATATATCAACTACAGTAATACCACTATTACAGGAGTACAGTAAGTCTCCATTAAATTGATTAAATCTTCCAAGTTTATTGAAGCGCACAGGATTTACACAGCAGTATTATAAGCCAAATACCCGTACTTCTACAAACAGAAACGTTTGGGTTTGAGCATTGAAAATAAATGCTTAGTGCTTGAGAAGCTGCGAAAAGAACCTCTGAGAAACAATATTCAAACACATGTTTTAATAACGAAAGTAGGTACAATGCAACACATGTTAATACAACTTGCACTATCTGTGCTTTTGTACTATCTATGGAGTTCTGAGCTGTGCCCTGGTTAACTATAATTATCATGGTTACTTCAAAAATATCTCACAATCTAGTGACCGGCACCACCAAAATGGTAAAAAAAAAGTCATGACTTAACTACCCTTTTAAGCCTATCTCCTTATCATGCTTTTTGCCTATCTCCCTATCATCATGAAGCTTTTTGCCTATCTTCTTATCATCATGAAGTCAAAATTGAGGATCTGCCCATTTCATGGCATCATGGAAGTGCACCAACTGGAACTAGGCTTATGGTGAACCCAGAAAGCACACCCAACCTTTACACGTCAGCGGGGAAGAGATATAAAAAAGTCATAATTTTTCACTTTGTATTATTATTGTTCATTTTTGTGTCTTTTTTTATATATACTGAACTTTTCTTTAATTATAGGTTTTACAGAGTGCTATGTTTACATATCTGTTCTGCTTCTGCAATTAAGAATTTCATTGTTCTGTTTCAGGACATATGACAATAAAACATTCTCTTGCACCATGAGGCCCGCAGCTGAAGAGCCTACACTATAAACTGAATCGAAAAGGAGAGACAGGACACTGAAAAACTTGGATTTTTTTCATTTATTTAGCTGACAAGACCATATTTCTCATCTCCAGTTGACTTTGGAAAGAATTGACACACTTCTTGGAAACATTCAAAGTTACACGGATACTGAATAGTTATTTCTCAAGACAGGAGAGCCCAGTACGGCAGGTTCTAATCTCAGGATAAAGGTCACCATTTCAGACTAAGATGAGGACATTTTGTCAGGGGATTGTCGAACTTTGGAATCCTCCTCTGCGGATAGTAGAATGCACTCAGATGAAGAATGTACTCAAGGATGGGATTTTTGGGAATTGAAGCCACAAAGCTGAAGAGTCTGACAAACGATCCCGACCTGAAAAGTTGCCTAACCACATCCTCCAGAGATGTTGCATGACCCACTGATTTACTGCAGCACTTGTACACCACGCAAGATTCCAGCATCTGCAGTTCCTTGTGTCGACATAAAGCTGGCCTTGCCAAAGGAATTGATGTTGGAATTCCATCAGGATTTCTTCAAATGTTGGCGCAGTCCCACTTAAAGAGGAATGGAGAATCAACTCCTGAATGTGAGCTACGTCCCATGTAGGGCAAGGAAGTGTCTTTCTTGGTCAGAAATTACAAAGAACCTGCTGAGATTTACAACAGGTCATTCATTCCACATCCCATTTCACCTGATCTTGGACCCTTGCATATACCAGCGTGCCCTAATCCTTCCACGTTCTTCACCCTCATGCCCTATTCCACCTCTCTCCTTTACATCTCAACCCGGTTAGTGAAAGAGTGTCTGGGATTTGACCAGGGTAACATTCAGCACTATGTAGAAACAAGGGACTGCAAATGCTGGTTTACAAAAGACACAAAGTGCTGGAGTAACTCAGCAGATCAGGCAGCATCCCTGGAGAATATGGATATGTGACGTTTCGGGTCCTCGCTAGAGTTTAGAAGGATGAGGGGGAACCTCATTGAAACTTACTAAATAGTGAAAGGCCTGGATGGAGTGGATGTGGAGAGGATATTTCCACTAGTGTAGCTCCACTAGATTCTAGAACCAATGGACACAACCTCAGAATAGAAGGACGTTTATTTAGAAAGGAAATGAGGAGGAATTTCTTTAGTCGGAGGGTGGTGAACCAGTAGAATTCTTTGCCACAGCGGACTGTGAAGCCCAATTCATTGGATATTTTTAAGGCGGAGATTAATAGATACTTGATTGGTAAGGGTGTCAAGGGTCTTGGGGAGAAGGCAGAGCGATGGGGTTGAGAGGGGAAAGATAGATCAGCCATGATTGAATGGCAGAGTAGATTTAATGGGCAGAATGGGCTATGTTTGCTCCTATGACTTATGAACTTGTGGGTCAGGACCCTACTTGAGATAACAACCCTGAAGTATGTCAGCTATACAGATCTTTTCTCGATTCAGCTTTAAGGAAAATAAACTGACTTTATAAATTTAACTTTCTTAGCTTGCTGCATTGAGATATGAATTCCCAGTTGTCAGTCAAGTGTTCGATCAAAATAGGTTGCTTCAATTAAAGAGTTGACATCGTAGACAGAGTGCACTGAGCAGCGTTCTGTGAAGAATATCTCACTATGTCCAGCCAAGCCCTTGATCTCCATCCTTTTCAGGAAGGACCCTATTGTATCTGTTACACTTCTGCAGATCAAGGCTTTGAACATTGTAAAAATTTACCTCAGATTCAGGCGCAAGAGGAAGGGAAGGTGTGTGGTTTGAGACTTGGTGAAAGTGGTGAGATTCATCGTTAGACGCCACAGTTCAACTTCCCGTTCCTGCACGAGCAAGCGAGAAAGTCTTGGTTTGGCCTGACTCATTGCCAAAAGTTTGCTTTCACAATAACTGTGGTCTTAGCTTAAAAAAAAAACAGATAAAAAAACTTAATGTGCAGGCAGATAAGTTTAGTTTATCTTAGCATCATGCACAGCACAGATATTGGGGGTCGAAGGGCTTGTTCCTGTGCTGTACTGTTCCATCTTCTATAATCTCCAGCTGTACCTCTGCTCATGATCTGCTTTCCCCGATGAACCTTCCACCCAACCCTGATTTCTATCACTCCATTTGCACCCTTTAGTGACCATTCCTCAAACTCTTGAATTATCGGTCCACCACCATTTCTCTTCCCACGTCGTCTCCTTCTTGCCACTCTTTTAACTCTTCCTTAATATCTCTGTGCCCGACTTTTGGTTGATAACACTCCCGTGAAAACTCTTGTGACATTTGCTATATATTCAACGTACTAACCACATAGAAGTAGTTATTAATACAGAGGACACAGTTTGTGTAGATTGCACTAGATATAGGCTTACGCTTTATATTCTAGTTAACTAGTATAACTGATAATTTATTGTTTATGGGATATTTATTTGTTGTTGGTGCCTGTATAGCTGCAGCAAGAAAGAATGTGATTGTTACATTCCTGGTGCATATGACAATTAAACACGCTTGACCCCAATATTTAATAATAGATCAGAACCGGCTGGATTCTGTGCTTTGATAGATATAGGCACATGACATGCATGGACACCAAGGCTGCCCAAAGCCTCAGTAATCAGTAAAGAAAATATTTCATTAAAAAATGCAATTAATATTGTGGAACAAACTGGGACAGGAACTATTGGTCAAGTAGGTAGGTTGAGAGGAGCATTTTCAAGCAGGTCAGAGAGGGGAAGATCCTTAGGAAGAGAGTCCCAGATCCTGAGTCCTTGGCAGCAGAAATAGGAGCACCAATGGTGTGGCACAGATTCATAATCCCAGATACCCAGGAGGATAGAAGGGATGGAGGAACGATAACATGGGGGAAGGGTGAGCAATAGAGGGATTGGAAAAAGTGTTAGTAATATTGAAGTTGTGACCTTACTAGAGTGGAATCCATTGTACGTCAGTGAACACGTGGGTACTAGATGGACAAGGTTTGGTGTGAGTTAGGCAACGGGAAACAGCAGTTGGAATGGTACCACACTTAGGGAGAGTAGAAATAGCTATCTGGCAAGGGAGGGCATTGGAATAATGCTGAGTCTAGAACTAGGAAAGAGGTGGAGGAGGACTCAGCCTCAGATGAATCAGAGCAGCATCAGGTATCGTTTTGGAGGTGGAATGTTAAAGATGATAATTGGTGTCAACAACAACGCAAAATACTGCAGCTTCAGGATGCATTAGACTGGTATGGATGTAGTGGCATATCAACAGTCTTGGCTGCTACCTTTCTAATTCAAATTACGTATGTTGTGACCCAGCCTCAAATTGCTACTCTGCTCTTTTCTCCTGAGATTGGATGAAGGAATCTGTTGACTTAGCCCACAGAGGCACCCATAAGACAATTGACCACGATAAATTGCAACATAAATGGGGATTTATTTGGGTTAATGCCGGCTATGAATTTGTATTGAATGGCTAGGCAAAGCTGCCAAGTAGTACGGATTTTCCGTATTTCGTATGGAAATGCAATGCAAATACAGAAATACGAATTTGCGTTGTTAAATACGGATTTATTTAAAACATCATTTGCGTTGTTAAATACGTATTTAAAAAAAATAAGGACCATGGATAATCGTTACAATAAGACACCGCTGCACCGGCCATGAGACGAAACTACCACTGTTAGAAACATAGAAAATAGGTGCAGGAGCAGGCCATTCAGCCCTTCGAGCCTGCACCGCCATTCAATATGATTATGGCTGATCATCCAACTCAGTATCCTGTAACTGCCTTCTCTCCATACCCCCTGATCCCTTTAGCCACAAGGGCCACATCTAACTCCCTGTTGAATATAGCCAATGAACTGGCCTCAACTACCTTCTGTGGCAGAGAATTCCACAGATTCACCACTCTCTGTGTGAAAAATGAATTTCTCATCTCGGTCCTAAAAGACTTCCCCCTTATCCTTAAACTGTGACCCCTTGTTCTGGACTTCCCCAACATCGAGAACAATCTTCCGGCATCTAGCCTGTCCAACCCCTTAAGAATTTTGTAAGTTTCCATAAGATTCTCCCTCAATCTTCTAAATTCTAGCGAGTACAAGCCGAGTCTATCCAGCCTTTCTTCATATGAAAGTCCTGACATCCCAGGAATCAGTCTGGTGAACCTTCTCTGTACTCCCTCTGTGGCAAGAATGTCTTTCCTCAGATTTGGAGAGCAAAACTTTACGCAATACTCCAGGTGTGGCCTCACCAAGACCCTGTATAACTGCAGTAGAACTTCCCTGCTCCTATACTCAAATCCTTTTGCTATGAATGCTAACATACCATTCGCTTTCTTCACTGCCTGCTGCACCTGCATGCCTAATGACTGGTGTACCATGACACTCAGGTCTTGTTGCATCTCCCCTTTTCCTAATCGGCCACCAAGTTGTTAACAGCCAGTAGTTCGGCACTTGTTAACAGCCAGTAGTTAACACGTAGTTATACAATGTGTCATCAATACATCGATCCACATTCCTCAGTGAATGTAATTGTGTTTGACCAAGTATTAATGACGCCGCATTCGTTTGAATGAAATTCACGGGAGAATTTCTTAAAACTCACTGTCATTGAGGGCTCCGGACCACGAGCAGGGGCTTCTTCCTGGTGTGCAGGTAAAGTAATTCACCCACGTTATTTTTAAGAAGGAACTGCAGATGCTGGAACAATCGAAGGTAGACAAAAATGCTAGAGAAACTCAGGAGTGAGACAAAAATGCTGGAGAAACTCAGTGGGGAGACAAAATGCTGGAGAAACAGCGGGACAGGCAAAAATGCTGAAGAAATTCAGCGGATGAGAAAAAATGCTGGAGAAACTCAGCGGGTGAGATGCTGCTGTGAGATTTTTTCTCAACCGCTGAGTTTCTCCAGCATTTTTGCCTCACCCGCTGAGGGAGAGAGGAAGGGGTGAAGAAAGGGAGAGGATGGAGTGGGGAGGGACAGAGGAAGAAGGATAGAGGGTTTTAAAAGCAATTTCCACCCGTGAATGAATATTTTCAAAATGGGCAAAGCAAAAAGTAGCATTTCTCTGGAAAAGCTTATCCTAAAATAATTGATCGGAAGGGTGTGATTTTCAGTCAGGGTGTCAGTATTAAAGATCCTATAGCGAGCAAGATAGTCCACTCGAAGAAAAAGACGTAGTACGGTCATGGGCAGATTCATGGATAATCTTCGGCCCCATTTTCCGTAACCGGCTTCCATCTCCGCCATCTTTGTCCACCAGTGAGAAATCTCCTCATTTTCTTTCTGCCTCTCTGCCACAATAAAAAGCAAAAATATGCCTATGTTCCTTTCCACAGTGTGGCACGGATCAGCACGGCTGATCCGGCAGGGGAAAGTTGCGGGGATGTTTGCAATGTATTTTTATGTAATGTTGTCCCTTGTCTGGGCCTTGAGTCCGAAATAAAGTTTATCATTACATATAAAAATCTGGATAAATATATATGTGTGCGTTATATGATTATATACATCTATATCACATTCATATGTGTTTGTATGTGTGTTCTTTCCTACACAATCTAATCAGTTGTATGGTCGCTGAATAAAACCATCCTTAAGTTATACATCATTTTTTAATCTAGCTCAAAACAAATTTTATCTTGTTAAATACTTCATTTAGATAACCCCACCATTACAGACAGATCTCATTCTACTCACCGGCTATTGAGAAGACCAGACCCATTTTATTGTTGAAAAGCAATTCCATAGACACAAAACATCATTAAGGAACATTCCAAGAGTAGAGCAACTGGAATCTTCATATTGCTATTATTTTGCTAAATACCGCAGTTGTGAACAGTGTGATTAGATGAATCACAGAGTGCAAGTGTAATACAAAAATTAACTCACAGCATATGAGCCATTTAAAAAGAAAAGTTAAAAAAAAAATAAAAAAGACATATTAATCTTTAACAAAATTTAATAGAATTATGAATGAACAAAATTATGAATCTAACCCTATATCACACACACAGATGTTCCGAAACGCTGATTACACTGGGAGAAGGATATCCAAAGTCGGGTCGTGTTACTGAAATGGACGAAGAAATGGCCCACGTTCCGCTCCTTTGCGTACTACGCGTCAGCCCATTGCATTTAGGAGGAGTGGACTATCTTGCTCGCTATAGGATCTTTGGTCTATATCATTCAGTCAGTGAGCTATAGATGTAGCTGTGGGCGCCATGAAGGTAATCGCAAGCACATTAAGATGGCGCAAAAAATTAACCATGACATACTACGGCTTTAATCTTTGGTGGGGGCTTCATGGGCGCTCGCGTGCGTTACATACCACGTGTCAAAGCTGTTATGATGAGGGATGAGATGCGACAAGATTACAAAGAATAGGGATTAAAAATGCAAAATGGTTTCGACATCATCATCTGGTGCTAAAAGCAGGAAACAGCCATTCAAACAGCAGTATACAAAGAGATGGCAATGAATGCACTATCAAGTAATGTGTATAGAAGACATGTCAATTGGTAGCAAAGTTATGCATTCTTGTTCTCTTACGTGTGTATGACCACACATAAAATCTGTTTTAAAAAAAATCAGCAAAATGGCACTGCGTAAAAATACTGATTTCCTCAGCAAAATACTGAAATGCTCTGACAAAACCTGGCAGCTCTGGCTAGGAGCCCACACATCTGGACCC
The DNA here is from genome assembly GCA_035221665.1 of Okamejei kenojei. Taxonomy (NCBI): domain Eukaryota; kingdom Metazoa; phylum Chordata; class Chondrichthyes; order Rajiformes; family Rajidae; genus Okamejei; species Okamejei kenojei. The sequence goes on from CM069134.1 coordinate 97,536,923, forward strand.
AAAGTTGGAGAACAACAGTACCTCAACACCAGTTTTGTACCTGCCACCAACGGTACTAGCAATGGCTTATTCACAATACAAGCATGAACGTAATGTGTAGGAAGGAATGACAGATGGTGGTTTACACTGAAGACAGACTCAAAATGCTGGAGTAGCTCAGCGGGTCAGGCAGCATCTCTTGAGAAAAGGATTTGGTGATGTTTCGGGTCAGGACCCTTCAGACAGAGTCGGGAGAGGGAAACTAGAGGTATGAAAAGGTACAAAGAACGAATGAATGGAAAGAACAAATACAAGCCAGCAACTATGATCAAGGAAAGGTGGAGCCCAGGAGTGGCTGAAAATGTTAACAAAATCAAATGTGCTTTTTTTTTGGTCGTGGATTTGAACCTTTCATTTGCATTCCTTGCGCTCAGGGAAGATATAAGATTCCTTGCGCTCAGGGTAACCTTAGTGCTGATCCCCTACTTCTACAAGACACCACTCTGAGCAACCTGCCCACTGAGAGAAGCAAGCTAGGATTTTCTGATGAGTGGGTTGCAAGGCTGATGATCCAGTTAATGATACTGGAAGGAAGTGAGGGCTAGTTGAACCACAGATATTTTTAGCACCAGGATTGTGCTTGCTGTGAGGTGGGGAACTGGATGTCTTCAGACATTTTTATTTGTGAACTGTGAGAGGAAGGGTTTGTTTGAAATAGAATCAGTGAGGCCTCACTTCTGCCCACACTTCTACACTTTACCTTGTCTTCCCACTTCTGAAAACAAGATAAGCATCTTCAGGACTTTCATGTCTAAGAAGGGAAGAGATTTAACTTTTTTTTTGCCTTCCATCACGAGGAATGTGGAGGAGTCACTGTGGTGGATGTTTATGTTATAATGTATTTTGTGTGCTCTGTTGCTTTTTATTTTAATGACTGACTTGGAAAATGAAATGCCTCGAATGTTGCAAAACATACTTGGCTAATAAAGTATTATTGTATTGTAATGGACATCAGCATGAGATAACAGGTAACAAACAGGACGCATGACCCAATGAGTGACACTCTGATGTGCCTGGGGAGGAAACGATTCAGCGCGCTACTTACTTACTGCCTATTATGCCTCCTGGCATGTAGGGCAGCAACAAAGGTCCTCCACTCCTGATACACCCAGTAGTGTTGATTCCTTCAGTTGCTGTTTCTGTAACATATTCGTTTTACGAGACAGGGTTGTTAGCCCTGTGCTCAACCTCCAACCTGGAGGACCAGTGGATCGCTCTTCCCTTCGACCTGTCCAGCATGGGAGACCCTAACAGGAGACTAATTTCCCGCTGGCATAGCTCTAGGGGTCACTGAGACATGCAAGCTCCCCGACCACGACAAGGTTGCAATCCAACGGGGAGATTCAGCACGTTAACAGTTCCCTTTTCCCTGTCTTCTGGCACACCTCTTACCTCACTCATCCTCCCTCCCGTCCCAACGCCAATCCCTGCTAAATCACTGTAGTCACTCCCTTAGGTCTGGTCCAGGATGGACCTCATGATCCCTAGCCTGGTCAGCCTTCACCTTGCTGATATTGGCTCACATTTAGCAGGCGGTGGTGAGTAGTGGGAGTGACAGGTTGAAAATCAACCCATTCTCCTTCCTGAAGGAGGATGTTATCATTTTAGAGATACAGCGTGGTATCACCAAGGCCACCCCAACCAGCAATCCCGACTACTGATGCACTAGTTCTATACTACACACTAGGGACAATTTCAGAAACCAATCAACCCTCAAACCTGCATGTCTTTTGAATGTGTAAGGAAATCAGAGCACCCAGAGAAAACCCATGCCGGATAGAGCGAACGTACAAACTCCATACAGACAACACCCGTAGTCAGGATTGAACCCTGGTCTCTGGTGCTGTAAGGCAGCAACTCTACCGCTGTGCCACTAAGCCATCCTGAGTTGGATGATCAGCCATGATCATATTGATGGCGGTGTAGGCTCAAAGGGCCGAATGGCCTACTCCTGCACCTATTTTCTGTGTTTCTATGTTTCTAAGCCACCCTAAGACATGAGAGACAGAGGAGAAGAAGTTTCATAGCATAATTATGGCCAGCAGTGATGTGCGAAGGAGAAGTCAAAGGAGACAATTAGTCATGGTTAAATTGGCCAAATCAACGTCATTTCCAGCATAGCAGCTTATATCTGGTTATTTCCTTTTCATTGTGTGCACAAGAGTGTTGTCAGAGCAGCACTGTTTGCAGCTGCTAGATCCACTCTTCCAACCACTCCAGCCAAGTCATTTTGCTACAGCAGTTTGAGTTGGCAGTTGCATTGAGATTGGAGGTTTGGCAGAGATCATTGTGTCCGATCATTGTGCACAATGATGATGATTCATGTCACACTCCTACCCAGGATCTTGATCCCTCCCATGGTAGTAAGACAGTGGAACAACACTTCCAGTAATTATACAAAGTCATCCAAAAACAAGATGACGTTTGTTGTTCAGTGTTGTCAGGAAGCTTTCTGCTTTGTTCATGGACAGGCGGAAAAGCAGATCTCAAATGAAATAAAACTGCTATAAAAACATATTTTGCAATTATGATGGGTCATGATCAGTGGCTTTATTGGATTTTTTTACTTTGCTGGGTTCAGCTTTAGAAAGAACGGAATTCAACAGCTAGGTTATGTGGATTATCAAAAGGTAGTCAGCCACTGAGGACTTAAGGTTATGTTGCTCAGGTATCCTGTTGCACTACAATGATTTATTAACATTGGCTTGGCTCAGCTGGCAGCATTCTTGTTTCCGAGGGTTATATTAGGGGTATTCCAGAGTGTGTAGGCTGCCAGTATTAGAGTGCTGTGTTATTAATGTTTTCTTGCATGAAAGTAGCTTAAAACCCAATTCACACACTTTCTTGTTGACAGGCATTAACTATCCTATATTCAAAGAAAAGAGGAGATTGTGGTGCTGTCAACCATCTCTCCCTGGGCCAATCTTAACACGGATAATTAATCGTAGGTGTTTGTATGATCCTGGTCTTGAAATGGCTGTTAGGTGCTTGTTGGTGATAATAATGCTCATCACATTCAATAATTCATTTGTTCACGACACCCACTAAGTTGGTTATGATAGATTCTTTCTTCAGGAACAAAGCACAAAATGCTGGAGTACCTCAGCAGGTCAAGCAGCTCCTATGGAAATAGTGGATTGGCAATGTTTTGGGTCAGGACCTTTCTTCAAACTCCGAGTCCGCCTGACCGTTTGTGTTTTGGTCAAGATCATCATTGCCCACCATCGGAGGGATCTACAGAGTGGCTGCATCAAAACGGCAGCCAGCATCATCAGAGGCCCACACCACCCAGGCCACACTTTCATTTCACTCCTGCCATCAGGAAGAAGGTATAGGAGCCTGAAAACGAATGTGCAGGTTCAGGAGCAGCTTCTTCCCAACAACCATCAGGCTATTAAACTCTACAACCTCCAAATAGGCTCCAGATTACGTAGACATGATGGCATTGATATTGTCTTTGCATTTTTATTGTTTTTTTTTAATATATATACTGAATTTTATTTGTTATCATGATGTTTACAGAGTACTCTACATATCTGGTGTGCTGCTGCAAGTAAAAATTTAATTGTTCCGTTTTGGGACAAATGACAATGAAACTCTCTTGACTCTTGAGATCCAAGATCTGCAGTTCCTTGCATCTCCAATCCTCCTTCAAGGGGTTGGCTGCAAGATATCGACATAAAGCAGACAAATTTTGCAACAATGTACAGCGGGATTTAATCTGAGAGACAAGCCTCAGAGCATCGTTGGTAGCTCCTTTTTCCATTTACAAGCAGCTGCGCTGTGTCTTTGAGGGAAGCATCTTAACCACCAGCCAAGACTGTTGGCAACTCAATGAGAAGCATGAATGATTCTCCCTTGAACTAAGTGCTATAATGTAAAGCGGTGTCACAAATGATAAGGTGGAACTGACTAGAAATCAATTGTTGGTCTCTAACAATGAGCCAGCTGTATAGTATCTCAGCACTTTTCACACTGACTCTACAAACTCAGCGACATCAGCTGGATTAATTTTGGAAGAGGATTGCAGTGTGCCAAGGCTACTGACTCAATTTAGTCTCACCATCCCTGGCAAGTAGCTTTATCACTGCACTTCGCCCAAACATCAGAAATAAAATTAAAGCAGGAGATCGAATTGTGTTGTGTTGTTTTGTCCTATGCACATGTACAGTGAACTACATGTACAATAAAACCTTTGCTTGCAACAACACCACAGGCACATGGACTCGGGCAAACGCACAAAGAGACATTATACATAAATTATATATAATTACACATAACATTCTAAAAGAAAGAAGACTGCATTAAAAACCCAAGACATTTGTGCAAAAACATAATTGGTAATAAAGCCCAAGTTCGGAGTCGTTCAAGAGGTGGTCATTAGTCAAGAGTGTTTCAGTGTCATATGTCCCAGAGAGAACAATAACATTCTTACTTCCACAGCGCAACAGACAATGTAAACAGTACTCTGTAAACAATATAAACACGAATAAAAAGTTCCGTTCACGCACACATACATGTTCATAGAAACAAACAAACAATTATAGTGCAAAAAGACAAAACCCCAAAAAAGTGTTCCATTCCTGAGGTTGGATTAGGTTGTGTTGGTTGGTTCAAGAATCTGATAGTTGAAGGAACATAGTAGTGTTCCTGAACCTAGTAGTGTGGGACCAACCTTCTCTCCCTCCTGCCCGATGGTAGCAGCGAGAAAAGGGCATGGCCTGAGTGGTGGGGGATCCTTGATGCTGTCTTCTTGAGATCATGTGCTTTTTTTTTCCAAGTTTGATGTTCTAGGCAATCTCATTCCATCTTAGATTGGCCAAAGGAGATGAAATGGGCATCACATGGAAATGTTGCATTGGTTGATAAGGCTGGGACTCTTTGGAGCACAGTAGTTTGAGGGGTGATCTTACAGAGGTGTATAAAATCATGAGATAAATATTTTGCCCAGTCTCTTGCCCAGAGTAGATGAATCGAGGACCAGAGGACATAGGTTCAAGGTGAATGGGAAAACATTTAATACGAATCTGAGGGGTAAATTTTTCACACCGTTTATGGTGGGGGTATGAAACAAGCTGCCGGAGGAGGTAGTTGAGGCAGGGACTATCCCAACATTTAAGAAACAGACAGGTACATGGATAGGATAGGTTTGGAGGGATACGGGCCAAACACGGGCAGGTGGGACTAGTGTAGCTGGGACATGTTGACCGGTGTGTGCAAGTTGGGCCAAAGGGCCTGTTTCCACACTGTATCACTCTATGATTATGCTCTTCTTTAAATAAGGCATGTGGATACCTAATGCCCACTCAACAAGGACATTTGGTTAAATGTGCAAAGAGTAAAAGACCTGGCATTCCTGTCATTTCCCTTTTAATGTAGCTCTCTAAGGATATTCCCATTTTCTTCTCTTTGAGCCCAAAGGTCTGTCTCATTCTTGATTATTCCCATCCGTTGAGCATCCACAAATCTTAACGATCCACGCCCTTCCGAGTGAGGCCAGATTCCATTCTGAATGACAGATACCTTATCCAGGCCTCCAATCTCCAAACCCCAAACCTAGACTCTCCGGATATCTGAGTTTGCCTCTCAGCTTCCACTCTGTCATCTTCACTGCATTCTGACATTTCAATTTTTGATAATTCATCTAACATCCAGAGAATGTGGACATACTCTACTCAATCCCTCCCAGTAGGATGACACTCTCTTTCCACCATCCAATCTCATGAAGCCTTTAATCCATGGGCATCACTTAAGAATTCAGTGGATGTCTCTGAAAATGTGGCGGCAATGACCCCTTTGATGGGTAATGAGTACAGGTAATGAGAGTTGGATGGGGCGGGCGGTGTGGAGCTGCTTCCTCAGTGACCCAGGTTCGGTTCTGACCTCTGGTGCTGTCTGTGTGGGGAATGTGCATTCTCTCATTTGGCTTCTCCAAAGAGAACTGAACTCAGCGATGGTGCGCAGGTGTACACGTGAGCAGGCATTGAGTACCTGTTCCGTGGAGCGACTGCCAGATTGTGGTGAGTGTAAGAAAAGTGTAAGAAAAAGCTGAGAATCCCTCGACACAGCGGTGTAACTGGTAAAACTGCTGTCACGTAGCAACAAAGACACAGGTTCAATCCCGACCCAATGGCGTCTACATGGATGGCGCAGTGACGCAGCGGTAGAGTTGCTGCATTACAGCCCCAGAGACCCGGGTTCAACCCTGACCTCCGATGCTGTCTGTATGGAGTTTGTACGTTCTTCCTGTGACCGCGCAGGTTTCCCCCAGGCACTCCGTTTTCCTCCCACATCCAAAAGATGTGCGAGTTAATAGTTAATTGGCCCTCAGATGTGAGTGAAGGTAAAATCTAGGGAAGAATAAAATGATATTATTGTTAGATCACTATAAATGTGAGGTTAATGTTTGGTGCAGAGTTGGACCGAAGGATCTGTTTCAGTGCTCTCTCATTTACTCACTCTAATGCCTGTTGCCAATGACGATAGTTTTTATATCAGCTTGGCAAGTAAATGCAATATGCATTTATCTCAGAAGAATCGTAAACATTTGATTTCTTGATACTTTACTATAATAGACAATAGGTGGAGGAGTCGGCCATTCGGCCCTTCGAGCCAGCACCACCATTCAATGTGATCATGGCTGATCATCCCCAATCAGTACCCCCCGTTCCTGCCTTCTCCCCATATCCCCTGACTCAGCTATCTTTAAGAGCCTATCTAGCTCTCTCTTGAAAGTATCCAGAGAACCGGCCTTCACCGCCCTATGAGGCAAAGAATTCCACAGACTCACAACTCTCTGTGAGAAAAAGTGTTTCCTCGACCGTTCTAAATGGCTTACCCCTTATTCTTAAAGAATCGCCTGGTGAAGTAGAGGCATTCCCTAGACTTTGGGCAAACCAAAGCCAATTGCATTGAGAGATGGTTGTTTTATGTATCCCCTTTGGTCTGGTGAAAGAGACACAAGACAATCACAGCTCTTAATCTATGCAGTGAAACACAGACTTCCAGGTGTTCCATGTTTGAGGGTTATATGTATTGCCTCCTCGCACCGCCAGCGAAGAGCCAGCTGTGGTGAGACAGGTATCAGAACCCAATAGGCTCTTGTGGGAAGGTCCCTTGTTTGTTCCTGCTCGAAGCTCTGTTGCAGGCCAATGGGAAATGCTACTTGAGTGAGAAGTGCCTCTTGCCAGCAGTTCAGCAGCCTGAAGAAGGTTCCCGACCCGAAATATCACATATCCATATTCTCCAGAGCTGCTCAATGACCCGCTGGATTACTCCAGCACTTTGTGTCACTTTGTGACTGATTCCTGGCTACGCCACAACACCACTCATTCATGGCCCAAGGTTGGAGTGCAGAAAAGCTTGGTGGTAGATCATCACACATGATAAGCTGTCACAAGTATGTGCAATGATTGTACCTGCTAAAAGTTATGCTTGTGGAAGTCTAGAGGTTTGCTGTAGGAGGTTTGTCTGATTCACACGCCGATAGTTGATCTTGGTGGGCACAGTAGAGAGATCAGACATGGCCCTAACAGCAATGAAAGCACTTGTGAACCTAGTCCTGATACTTGCACTGAAACCTGGTTGTCTGCTCCTCGGTTTAGAAGTGCTGATTTAACAGGTAGGATACTCAACTGCCTCTACTCAAGAAACAGATGGGCTGTGGTGGTTGATATCAGCCCCCCAGCCCACTGCTGCCCAGAGGAACACCTAGACACCACTTTGAGCAGGTCTGCACGCCTGCAGAGGTGAGAGTTTCACTCCGATTCATTGAAGCTCGTGTAGAGGCTTGGGTGTGAATACAGCGCATCATACAGAAACTCAATGTGCTAAGGTATGGAAGACCATGGGGCAGTGGCCTTATTGATCGTGGCCCTGAGCTTGAAGGCACAAGGACCAGTGCAGCAATGAAAGGCACCGGACCTCTCCTGGAATCGTAAAGCTTGGAAACAGGTCCTTCCGCCCCCTTAGATAGTTTTAGTTTAGAGATACAGCATGGAAATAGGCTGTGTCCATGCCGATCATTGATTCGAAAATAGACTCGTTCACACTAGCACTATTTTATCCTACTTTCACATTCACTCCCTGCGCACTAGGGGCAATGTACAGAGGCCAATTAACCTACAAACCCACGTCTTTTGGATGTTGGAGGAAACTGGAACACCCGTGGGAAACCCATGTGGTCACAGAGAGAACGTGCAAATTCTACACAGACAGCACCCGAGGTCGGGATCGAACCCGGGTCTCCAGCACTGTGAGGCAGCTTTTACCCACTGCATCACTGTGCACTGTCTTATACTGAGCATCCAGCGCTCATCCAAAACAAATCACATTTTATTCTCCTGATAGTTTTCCTGTTTCTACCTCAATTCAGGGTTATTTACTGTGGCCAATTAGTCTAACAACCCACACTTCTTTGCGATTTAGAAGGGCACTGGAGCTCCCAGAAGAAAGCCAAAGGGTCACAGGAAGTACATGCAAACACCACACAGACAGCACCAGAAGTCAGGATTGAACTGGGTCACCTGAACGGTGGCTCTCCTTGCTAAGCGACTGTTCAGTGCGAGAGAATGGCTTTGAGGTACATAGTTCCCCTCACTAAGGATACACGAGCATTATCAAACAGGCTCTCTCCCAGATTAAAGAACACTCGTGAATTAGGCCTCAACTTGTGAAGGAGGGGATGAGTAACTGATCAACATCCAATTATCCCTTCAGAACTTTGGATGAAGAGCTGGTTTAGACTCGTTAGCAGTTCAATGAAATGAGTTTAAACAATAAATTTCATAACACAGTTACATAGAATTTCATGGTGCAGAAACAGACCATTTAAATCATCCACTCTGTGCTGTTGCTAATGAACTTGCCGCCCTATCTCATTCATCGCTATCTGTATAACCATCTGTTCCTCTCTCCTATACACCTGCACACGATATTTGGTTTTATTTCAGGTCCCAGACCCATTTGTGATGCGTTCAATTTAGTTTAATTTAGATCAGTTTAGAGACACATCGAACTCACATGCATAACCAATGCACCAATGCATAGCATTAAGACAAATTTTCAGCTCATGCAAGGAGTTAGCACAGGTGCAATGGGCTGATTGGCCTCCTGCACAGTATGGTCCTTTGAAGGGTGTAGCTGGGATGGCCATCACTGCATCACCTTGCAGCGGAGAAGACAGCAGGATAGATCTGACCCCACCAGCTAAGGTCTCCAAAACAAAAGTTAAGGAAACAAACTGGAGAAAACAGGTTTTACAGATTCCTGGATTTTCTTTTTACCAGCCATTACAAAGGAATGGCCAGATTGCAATGCAAATTCAGAGTTGTTTTCTCATTTCAGATTCCAAGTAAGTCATGGAACCACACACACGTGAGTTTGTTCCATTAGAAATGATTACGGGTAACACTTAGAGAGGTGTGACAGTTGTTGGCTGCCTGATTTGGGAAAATAACAAGGTGTAGGAGAAAATGTATGCAAATCACAGCTGTTAGATTAACACGTTGTCCCACAAACTTTCTTTGATCTGCCTGCACCAAATGCCTCTGAACTTTGGGAAATATGAGTCACTTTCATCCAAACAGAACCATGCCATTCAGGTATCTAGACACAAAATGCTGGAGTAACCCAGCAGGACGAACAGCATCTCTGGAGAGAAGGAATGGGTGATGTTTCGGGACAAGACCATTCTTCAGGCTGCTTACCCATTCATCAACTTGAAACGTTACCTATTCCTTTTCTCCAGAGATTCTGCCTGATCCGCTGAGTTATTCCGATATTTTGTGAATATCTTGGGTGAAATTTTAAAGGGCTTGAGGTCTCAATATGTTGAAACAAATAACACATTCTATAATAGGTTTACAAGTAATTAGTGTGCTGACTTAGCTTTTAAATTAACCTTTTCTAGGGCAGGGTGCTTAACCAAACCATCTGTTATCGAGGGATCCACGCAGAACTACTAGTGATTCAAATGTGATTCAAATGGCTGGTTTCATATGAATGAAAGAAGATGTTGGGCAAAACCCTGCTATTGTAAGGCCCCAGAAACTTGTAGATCTCAGATTTCTTTGACTGGTTTTGAATTGGGTTGTTTCCCGTTAAGCAGGTCCCCTGAAATATGGCAGCACAGTCTTTTATCTGGTAGAACTGCTACTTCATAGCACCAGAAACCCAGTCCAACCCTGACCTCGGGTGCTGTCTGTGTGGGGTTTGCACGTTCTCCCTATAACTGCGTGGGCTTCTTCTGCGTGCTCTGGTTTCCTCCATTGACCTCTGTAAATTGCCCCTAGTGTGTAGGGAGTAGATTCAAAAGTGGGATAAAGGTCCTGTCCCACTTTCACGACCTAATTCACGACCTTTTTTACTCGTGGACATTTTTCATCAGGCTAGAATAACGCCCCGACCTACTTCATGCCATGAGTACCGGCGACTAGCATCACGACCTCCTACGACCAACCTTCGGCCACCTACGACCTCCTTCGACCTCGTGACGACCATGCTGCGAATATGAGTCAAGGGCAAATTCGGCAGAGGTCGTAAATTAGGTCGTGAAAGTGGGACAGGCCCTTAACATTCGATTCACGTGAATGGTTGATCGATAGCCGGCGTGGAGTCAGTGGGCCGAATGGCCTTTTTCCATGCTGTATATCTTTCAAATAGTCAACTGCAAAGGATGAGCAAGTTGAGGAGGAACTAGACACCGAGAACAGATACTCTGGATACCATGGAGATGAAAGTGTGAAGAATGGGAAGAAAGGCTGTTAGAAGAGCTTCTCTATCTGTACTTGGGGGTTTGGGATGAGATGGACCGACAGAGCTGCTTGGGAGGGAAGATTTTGCCCCGTAACAAGATTGTGAAGTTGATTATACAATACAGTAACAGGCTTTTCAGCCGACCAGGTCTACGTCGACCATTAACCACCCTCTCATCTTAAATCAATGCCTTATGTGCACCTTATCATCCGGATAGGCCTACCGTGAGAGAAATTATCAAGTGCCTTACTAAAATCCACGTAGACAACATCCACTGCCCCGCCCTCATCGATCACCTTTGCCATATCCACAAGAAGATCGATCAAGTTAGTAAATGATCTGCCACGTACAAAGCCATGCCGATTGTCCCTAATTGGCCCATTCCTTTCCAAATGGGAATAAATCCTATCCCAAATATTCCTCTCCAATTTAGCTTCCACATCCTATTTGGAAGAGAATTCCTTCACCCTCTGACAGAAGTAATTCCTTTGTATCTCATTGTTAAATGAACATCCCTTATCTTGTAACAATGTCCCCTCATTCAAGTCTCCCCACAAGAGTAATCACATCGATGTTTACCCTGTCATGCCTTCTTATGTTTTTTAGTTCTCGTTCTTTTAAACTTGGTTAGCTGTTTGTGATAGGGCAACCCCCTCATGCCAGGAATTTGCCAAAGGTATTTCATCTGGGCTGTCTCCAAATCCAGTACAATATCTTTTTTCCTCAATACGAAGACCAAAACCTTATACTGTACTCCAGGGATTCTAGCGAGGAGGGCTAGGATAATAAGGTTGATCCATCCAACCAGAAATCTTGGACAGAAACAGTGAGCATCTCTCTCCTTTAAAGGTTCAAGGTACTTGAATAATTCTGTAATTTGCTACATTATATTCAGATTTCAAGGCAAGTTCCCTAGCACTAATTCCAATAAATATGCAATTTGCCCTTTGACATATTTACCTGCATGTAGTTATTTGAGTTATTAGTTCCACCTCTGGTCACAGCCTTCCTACTGTGTTTAGAACAAGTGTAAGATAACTTAGAGGCCAGCATTGTTACTGATATTTTGGACCGATATTGGTAACGTTTAGGTTAGAGATAGATAGATAGACAGATAGACAGATAGACAGATAGATAGATAGATAGATAGATAGATAGATAGATAGATAGATAGATAGATAGATAGATAGATAGACAGACAGACAGACAGATACGTTATTAATCCCCTTTTCAGATGTCCTTGCAGCACACTAATAAAGATACAACAAAGCATTAAAGAAGAAGTTTAACATAAAAAAGACATAATTCATTGATAAAGTTTAGTTCAGTTTAGTTTAGAGATGCCATAATTCATTGATAAAGTTTAGTTCAGTTTAGTTTAGAGATGCAGTGCAGGAAGAGGCTCTTTTGCACACCGTGCACTGCCGACCAGTGACCCCTATACATTAGCAGTATCTGACACTAGGGACAATTTCCAATCTTTACCGAAGCCAATAAACCTACAAACCTGTACGTCTTTGGAGGAAACCGAGGCACCCAGGAAAAACCGACGTTGTGTTGGGGAGGACGAACAAACTCCACACAGACAACACCTGTAGCCGGGATCGGACCCGGGTCTCCGGCGCTGTACGGCAGCAACTCTACAGCTGCGCCACCGTGCCGTCCCCAAACAATGTTGAGAAACATTTTGAGAGATTGTAGTATTTTGTGAGGTATTTAGGGACCTCATTGAAACACTGAATAATGAAAAGCGTAGATAGAGTGGATGTGCTCCACTGCGATATCTCCTCAAGGTATGCCTACTTTGAAGAAGTTCTCCTCGTCCCTCAGCAGACAGTTTTACAACCTCCTCCCCGACTGCCCCCCCCCCCCCCTCCCTCAGCCCTCTGGCTCCTCCTCTTCCTTTCTTCTTCTTCCCTTCCCCCCCCCCCCCCCCCCCACACCCTACATCAGTCTGAAGAAGGGTTTCGACCCGAAACGTTGCCTATTTCCTTCGTTCCATAGATGCTGCCTCACCCGCTGAGTTTCTCCAGCACTTTTGTCTACCGTGGATGTGAAAAGGATGTTTCCACTGGTGGGAGAGTCTCGGACCAGAGGTCACAGCCTCAGAATTAAAGGGCGCCCTTTTAGGAGGTGAGGAGAAACTTCTTTAGTCAGAGGGTAGTTAAACTGCAGAACTCATTGCCACAGAGGGCTGTGGAGGCCAAGTAAGTGGATATTTGTTAAGGCAGAGATAGACGGATTTTTGATTAGAACGCGTGTCAAGGGATATGGGGAGATGGCAGGAAAATGGGATTAGGAGGCAGAGATCAGCCATGATTGAAAGGCGGAGTGGACTCGATGGGCCGAATGACCTAATTCTACTCCTATAACTTGTGAACGTGATATACATTTCTGGCACCGGCACGGCGGACGTGAGAGCGTTCTGGGATAAACCACCCGCATGGATAGCTGGACGGCAGCTGCACGGTGACAGTAGCCAATAAAACAGTTGTCAGCGTCGGTCCTGCCACTGGCAGCTGCTCTGTAATCTAAAGAGGCCATTAGTGCTGCCTCGAATGCTCTTCGAACATTCCAGTCTTTGGAACTCTTGTGTCGGTTCTCCAAGGGACCCTTTGTTATAGCATTAAAGAGCTTGCCGTTTGAATGAGGGCAGGGAGGCCATTTAATCCTAAATGTGAAATAAATGCACCTGTCACAAAGTGAGACATGGAGTGGGCTCAACCTCATCTGTGGCCAACAAGGCAGAGAGGGAGGAATATTTAACGTGGGGTGGTGAGACAAAGTACACGGTGAGCTGTTGGTGGGCCAGCTGATGATGGAACTTTTTTTTTTGAAGGGAAGCAATGCCAGCAGGACAGATGCACTGTGCACCAGTGAGGTGGAAGCCCTGATCTGGAGCTTTGACTCCACAATGCTGATTGACCCTCTGGATTTTGAAGAAGGGTCTCAACCCGAAATGTCACCTAAATCTTTACTCTCGAGATGCTGCCTGACCCGCTGAGTTACCTTCGCATGTTGTGCCTACCTTCAGTGTAAACCAGCATCTGCAGTTCCTCCCTACAAATCCTGGAGACCTGAGTGGTTATTGCAGAGTCAGATGTGCCACCTTTGGAGGAACCATAAACTGAAGTTCCATCCACCCATCAGATCTTGTACGACAAAGCATATGCTGATGTTCTGGATCGAGAAAAATATCCGTAATTGCTTATAAATTTATCGCTCAGTAGGAGAGATGGAGAAAACAGTCCTTCTGAAGTTGGCAGGAAGGACACTCTTGTGTATGTGGCAGGGGAGACCCATCCTCTAGCAGGGGAGACTATTCAGAACAGGGAGCGCTGCTGCTGCTGCAAGGAGGAATTTCATTTCGGCCCACCAAGTCTGTGCCGACTAGCGATCACTTTGTACACTAACAGTATCCTACACACTAGGGACAGTTTACAATTTTACCAAAGCCAATCGACCTACAGACTTGTACGTCTTTGGAGTGTGGGAGAAAACCATAGCATTGGGAGAAACCCATGTGATCACAGGAAGTACATACAAACTCCGTACAGACGACACACGTAGCCAGTATCGAATCCGAGTATCTGGTGCTGTAAGGCAGCAACTACCGCTGCACCTTTGTGCCACCCTTATTTCGGGATGTGAAACTTATTTATGTGTTTCGTGAGCAGGGAGCATTGAAGTGCCAATCGTGAAAATATCTGATGTGCAACATTTATCTTCCAGGTTGGAGCCAGTGTGCCCGACCTGAATCTGACAGGACTTGCTAAAATGATAATTAAACTCAAGGCTGAATAGAAAGTGCAGGCTATTACAAATCATTGCATTAATCTCATCATATGACTTAATTTGAAATGTTGATTGTTAGTAAAAGATCAAGTTGAATCATAAAAAACAATCTCCCGTTGCCTTGGTGCTCCAACCAGCTGCCAACCGTGACCTCCCTGCCTGTGGGCCAGGGCCTCCCACCTTAGTTAAGGGCCCTGCACTGCTCTGCCGCCGAGAATAAAGAGGGATAATTGGGGACTACGTTGAATACTTTTGTAACTTTGTCAGTGCCTTATACGTGGTGACTCTTTGTGTGTGGTATACAAAACAAAGAAATTCACTGACATGTCACATGTGATAATAGAGTAGCAATGAATCAATCAACCACTTTCAGTGGGGCCGTTTGCTAATATTGCACAATATTCAAATCATTTGCAACTCCTCTGCAAATGACGCAACCCACGCATGCATGCACCACGACTCAGACAACGATCATGCATGGTCTGATAAGTGGCAAGCAAGACATACACGTTAAAAGTGCCAGGCTATGATTTGTCCAAAAGGTGAAAGTTTAACCACCTACCTGTGATACGCAAGGTCAATACCATCACTGAGTCCCTCATCTTCAATATCCTTGGGGTTTCCATTGATCAGAAACACAACTGGGCTAGCAATATAAATAACATGGCTACAACAGCTGGACAGAGCATAGGTATCCCGTAGTGAGGGTCTCGTCTTTTGACACTGCAAGGTCTTTCCATTGTTGACAAAGTACATGTCAGGAGTATGATAGAATACTCTTCAATTGCCTGCATGAATGCTACACTAATAACATTCAAGAAGAACAACAGCATCCAGGCCAAAGCAGCCCAACGACTACCTATAATATTCATTCCCTGTACCACCAGCAGGCAGTGACTGCAGTGTGCACCTTCTATAAAATTTCAACCCAAAACATTACCCATTCCTTCTCTCCAGAGATGCTGCCTGTCCCACTGAGTTAGTCCAGCATTTTGTGTCTAACTGCTATTACTCACCTCGGCTATTTCAACACCTTCCCAAACGTCCTTCTCCTCCACCAAGGAGGACTAGGGCAACAAGGACCTGGGAACAGAACCTTCTGTAGGTTCTCCTTAAGTCATACACTATTCTGACTTGGAAATATACTGCCATCCACTGCTGGGTCCATATCCTGGAATTCTGTCCCAAATGAACAGCAGCAGTTCATGAAGCCAACTCACCACCACTTCCCCAAGGGCAATTGGAGAGAGGTACTTGATAATATCATCCTGATGATAATTACATAAAGTGTCCCGTACTACCTCCCTCTAGCCCATCAGTCTGATGTTCCCAGAAGTTTTGGCCAATGCTTTTACAACACAGGGTGTTGGGGGAAGGTGGTGAAGGCTTGTGGGACAATGAGTAAGTTGCTCTAAGCTCCAGGATCTCTCTGCTCCATGTTGGCATTAGGCTGAAATGTGCAGGTCAATGAGGTGGGAACACTCTGAAGAACACATGCTGACGGATTTCCCTTTTCACCAGTGACCTCTGAGATAGACCAAGGGCTGTGGTTGGAGAATGTGTGCAAGGCATCACGGTTGTGGTTTTCCCCTGCCTTTCCGGAATTATATTTTCTCGGTGTGTGAGCTTTTGCTGGAGATTCGTTCCGACTGCCTGTATGTTACTTTTTTTTTTTTTTAATCGCCCGACTATTTCAGCGCTGGAGTAAAATAAAAATTAGCTTCTAATGCCGTGAACGCCGACAACGGGGACGGATTTTACGTAGGGGACAGGTAAAGAAAAGCCGTTTATTTTTTTATATAAACTTGCTTGTTAAGATTACCTTAATCAAAAGGTGCTAAAAGGTGCTCCTCAAGTCATACACTATTCTGACTTGCTAAAAGGTGAATTTATTCCCCATACGAACCGGCAGTATTTTTCCTGCCGATATGGGGTTTAAATTCACTGCAACCGCAACGTTCCAATCCATCGCGTTCCATAAAATCCCACTCGCAAGTTGATTAAATGGCCATTAATTTTCAGGCATTAAACACTAAATTCCTTAAATTTGGCCTATAAATTAATAACAATGAGATTTAAAAATCATGCTATATTGTGAATTCTTGTGTGAATGTTATTTGGACACTTAGGCTTTTTAAAAAATGTTAATATTTTCTTAAGAAATGGATAGATGTTTAGATCTAGTAATTGAATTTTGTAAATAGCTACAATTGGGTAACTAAATAATTATATGCTTTAATTTCAGGTCATCCAAGTAAGATTGTTTCATATTTGTTTCAGAATGCTTCAGTCTATAATTACTGAACATTTCTTTCAGTTCTCTTAATTTTTAAAAAAGTTATGGGCTTTTGACTGTCCTCGATCACAACTTTTGTGTTAAGTCAATGGAAAAGCAATAGAGAACAAGATGCTAATTTCCGAGTATGAAAATGAAGATAATGATATGAAAGTGAATTAGGAGTCAAATTAAACTTCATTTTATGCTTTATCTGATGGGATAAATTGCAGACTTGATTTTTTAAATCTCAAAATTTTGTACATTGCTAGTCAATGTACAGCACAGTGACACAACAGTCGAGTTGCTGCCTACAGCGCCATAGACCTGGATTCAATCTTGCCTACAGGAAGCGTCTTTATGGAGATTGTACGTTCTCCATGTGACCGCGTGGATTTACTCCGGGTGCTCCGGTTACCTCCCACATTCCAAGGTTCAGGTTTATAGGTTGATTGGCTTCTGTAAATTGTAAATTGTCCCTAGAATGTAGAATAGTGCTAATGTACGGGATGATTGCTGGTCGGTGCGGACTCGGTGAGCCGAAGGGACTGTTTCCATGCTGTATCTCTAAAGTCCAAAGTCTAAAGTCTAAAGTATGGGAGAGGGCACTAGGCTCTCGGCAAGGTGGACTGAATTGGGCTGTCCTGCACTGCCTGGAAGAATGCCATTCCTGGCCATTCAGCCTGGTCTTCCCTCTGCCTTGTTGCCACCCCTCTCCAATCGTTGACTGGCATTGTGCAGGAGTGCCGCCTGGCGGAGACTGAATTGAATTGAAAGGTACAGCATGGAATCAGGCCCTTCGGCCCACTGAGTCCATGCCAGCCTTTGATCACCCACACACAGACGTGCAGCGAGAGCCTAGTTGCCAGACAGCACCCAATTATATCCTGGTAGAAGCCGGCCAGTTTGAGACCAAGCCTGTACTTGTGATGAGGGCTTGACCACCCAGTCCAGCTCAACATTAGCCGTCTACATGGGCTGTGGTATTAACAAGTCTGGCATTAAGATAAGTCCGCTTTGAGTCTGGTTGTAATTTTACACTGGTATTTACAAAAATCCATAAGTAAAGCTCATGTCTATAATGCCTTTAACTCTTTTTGGTATGCGTCATCAGCTTACCACGGTATTTTTTGCCACAACAAGCAGGAACACACTGGATCAAAATCTCATCTGCATTTCGTATTTTTGCTTATGATGTACAGATATGAAGCATTTTACAGGAAGGTAACCCTTTTGTAAATGGAAGGTCGCGAATACCTGAATAAATATCTGTTCCTATACTTCACCCAGGGTAAAGTGCTGCCCCCAAACTGAGCAAATCCTCATTGTTGGCAGAGCTCACCTGCCATTTTATTCTGGCCGCAAGTGGAATGATTCATGCCAGGAGCCAATGTACAACACAGGACATTACAATGGTCCTTGATTATCACATGTACAGAGGTACAGTGACATTTTTTTTGCATACCGTTCAGTAAAGTATTGAAATATATAAGTCTAATCTTCCATTAAGTACAACGTGTATAGAAATAGTCCTAATACAAGAGTCACCAGGTTTTGGCTCAATTGACTCCATAGTCAAAAAGGCACAACAGAGAATGTACTTCCTACGGCAGCTGAGGAAGCACAATCTGCCACAGGCAATGATGGTCCAATTCTACACGGCCATCGTAGAGTCTGTTCTCACCTTCTCCATCATGGTCCGGTTTGGCTCGGCCACCAAGCACAACACCGGGAGGCTCAGTAAATCGTCCGATCAGCAGAGAAGGTTATTGGCTGCAACCTTCCCTCCATTGGTGAACTGTACACTGCAAGGGCCAGGAAGCGAGCGGGCAAGATCATCTCTGACCCCTCTCACCCTGGCCACAAACTCTTTGAATCACTTCCCTCTGGAAGGCGACTCCGGACTGTCAAAGCTGCCACAGCCAGACATAAAAACAGGTTTTTATCCACGAGTAGTTGCTCTACTCCAGCCAAAAATCTGTAGCCTCCCTTTGATCTGGTATTTTGTTGGTTCATATGCTTGATCAATGTTGTTTTATCATTAATGTTTTATTATTATTAATGTTTAATGTTTTCTGAGTAATTCGTAACTGTCACTGTATGTCATCTTGTTACTTGTGGGCGGAGCACCAAGGCAAATTCCTTGAATGTGAATACTTGGCCAATAAACTTCCTTACTTACTTGCTTACTTATTTTCAAAGTCCAAGTTGCTTTTAAGTGCAGCTGGCCATACAAGACCGTTGTCCTGGCAGCGTTGCAGGGTCGGCCTGGCCTTCTGCACACATCCGTTGTAGGCCGCTTCCGGTCCACACACATGGTCTTCTATAGCGACCCCTGATCCAGGCGGTGCCTCCTTCAGCTGACCTTGAGGGCGCGGAAGGTAAGACCCTGGTTCT
Organism: Okamejei kenojei; assembly: GCA_035221665.1. Classification (NCBI taxonomy): domain Eukaryota; kingdom Metazoa; phylum Chordata; class Chondrichthyes; order Rajiformes; family Rajidae; genus Okamejei; species Okamejei kenojei. The sequence continues at coordinate 97,556,184 of CM069134.1, forward strand.
CTTACCAGTCCTTTGCTTTTTCGTCAGCCATCAACGACTCCCTCCACCCTCCTCTCCGGTTCTCTGGTCCTCGGGGTTGTACAGGGTCCTGGTCTTCTGCCGTGGGGATCCACAGCCTTTCCACTGTAATGGGAGAATTGTTGTCTAGTGCAAAACTGTGAAGGAACTCATGTTACGATAAACTGGATATCAATGCTGCAAAAACTAGGTTATCCTATATAAACAATTACACCAATCATTCCAAGTGCCTCTGGTCTTGTACTTGGAACAATTGAGCTGCCAGTTCAGCTTACAGTACCACAGTGTGTTCACCAAGACAAGTCAAGACTAATGTAAATTCAGAAAATGTGCAATGTAATTCAAAACTTGTGAGCTATTTGTCTTAGGAAATATATTGCATACCTTTGAGAGAAAAAAAGTAGTCTTCACTTTTTCCATTTGAGAATATCATGAAACTGCAGGGTGATTCTAAAATGTGGAGGTATATCTTAGCCAACAGCAGATATGCAGATGGTGAATGAAGAGTGTGCACTGTGAATTTTCATTATGTTTAACTGATTTTACAGATTCTGCCCCTTAACCTCTTCTTAGTTTGATATCTCAAGACAAAGTGCATTCCAGCCAGACCAAGAACACAGCGTACACGTGCCGTGGGTGATCTACTTCAGCAGCTTTTGTCTAAGAATTACAAGAGAGAAAATGGAACAGTAGAGAACAAATAGCTTGTCCTTTGATGCTGACCTTGAAGTGCTTGGGACAACTTCCTTGGCAAGCTCAGAATGAAGCAAGCTGACATTTGCTTTGCTAATCCCACTGTGACATTTACCTCAGTAGTACTCAGAATAGTACAGCACAGGAACAGGCCCTTCAGCCCACAATGTGCGTATCGAACATCATACCAAATTAACCTAATCTCCTCTGCCTGCACGTGATCCATATCCCTCCATCCCCTGCAAATGCCACTGTCGAGTCTGCCTCCCCTACCACCCGTGGTAAAACGTTCCAGGCACCCACAGTAAAGGGCCTGTCCCATTTACACGACCTTGGCTTGCAAATTACGCAACCTCATGGTCGCTTGAGGCATACGGGCACCGTATGGCCGCACGGGGCCGGTCCCACTTAGAAGCGCGGAGTTGTGCGGGGCTGATCCCGACATCGCGCGGGGCTCCAAAAATCTTGCGCGCCAACGGCCTGTCGGCACGCAGGCGCATTGCGGTTGTACGCAGCGTCTTGACGGCGTACGCAGCGTCTTGACAGCGTACGCAGCGTATTATCTAGCGCGTGGTGTTGCGCGACGACGTCACCGCCCGGCGTGGCGTTGCGTGATGATGTCACTGCCCGAAGCCGTGCGATGCGCAAATTCAGTCAGCCCGCCTCCTGCCCAGCTGATTGGTAAGCATGACGCAAATGACGTCACGCGCGAACTTAGCGCGAACTTCGCGTGAACTCCGCTTCCGTTTGGTCGCGCCAAATGCACGCAATCGCATGCAATTGGAAAGGCCCTTAAGGCAATCTAGTTTTGGACATTTCCACCCGAGGGAAACGAGGGAAATAATGCTCAGAATTTTATCTACTTTTGTCAGGTAGTCTACTTCAGCCTCCACCACACAGAAAACTGATGAAGTTGACATCTTAATCATTCGATTGTATTGCTCCTGATTTTCCCTCTCCTGATTGTTCTCATGTATTCCATCCTCATGATTCACTGGACAAAAAAGCGAAATAATTTCCATTCACGAGTACCAATGTCATGTGTGCTACTTTCATTCGCAGTCACTCGTGTACAAAGTCACCAAGAATAGCAATGAGGTCATTTTTGTAAATCTCATGGGATGTGGCCAGAGCAACACATAAATAGTGTTGCAAACCCTATGGTGGTTAGTGAGACATTATTTTCACACCAATCCAGTAGCTTATGCACTCGTGTTTTAATTCCCGATTTATTCATTTACATGAATTCAATATTGGTGATGTGATTGAAACTCAACCATTCAGACCCCTTGACACTAGTCCAGTAACTGAGTGTGTTAACCAAGGTCTCTACTGCTCTTGAGACTGCTCTACAGTGCTCATCATTCACTGTGCTAGACACCTTTATGTCTTGCGCACAGCATGGAACAGTTTACGGTTCGTACTACACAGATACTTCAGATTATCTGCTCGTGACTCCGGAGAAGCCACTGGCTCCGAGTGGAATCCGCCCAAAAGCTTCACTCACAAGCTCCATGAGTATTAGTTAAAAGTGTGTGAGGCGCTGGCATCACCACATGGATTCATATGTCCGCAAGTCATAGAGGTTTGTCACGGACTTGAAGAAACAGGGTGGAATGGGATACATGTCCAGTTAGCATCAATGATGCTGAAGTGGAGATTGTTGAGAGTTTCAAGTTCCTAGGTGTAAATATCACCAAGAATTTGTCCATGCCCAATGACATTGAAGCGACAGCCAAGAAAGTACACCAACGCCTCTACTTCCACAGAGGGCTTACGAAGTTCGGCACGTCGCAAACAACTCTCACCAACGTCTACACATGGGCTGTTGAAAGCATTTAATTGGGATCCATCACAGCATGGTTTAGGAACAGCTCCAGCCAAGACTGCAAGAAATGGAAAAGAATTGTGGACGCAGCCCAGAAAATCACACGTACCAACCTCCCTTTCATTGACTCCATTTACACTTCACGCTGCCTCAGCAAGACCACCAACATAATCAAGGATGAGTCTCACCCTGGCCACTCCCTCGTCTTCCCTCCCCATCAGGAGAGGGTGGTCCTGACCTACCCTCGACCTCTTTGAGACCTTTGGAGCTTCTTTAATTGGACTTTACTAGACTTTATCTTGCACTGTACGTTATTCCCTTTGTCCTGTATCTGTACTTTGTGGATGGCTCGATTGCAATCATGTATAGTCTTTCCGCTGACTGGATAGCACACAACAAAAAGCTTTTCACTGTACCTCAGTACACATGGCAATTGAATAAACTAAACTAAGCTTGGCAGGTCTCCATTGACTCTTACTAATTCCTACAGATGCACCAGAGAATGGGTTTGGCAACGGCTCTGCCCAAGACTGTAAGAAATTGCAGAGAGTTGTGGATGTATCACCAAACCACTCTCCTCCTCTCTTCCATTGAATCTATCTACACTTCATGCTGCCTCAGGAAAGCACCCAACATAACCAGAGATCACTTAGCGCCAGGTCATTCCTTCTTCTCTCTCCTGTTGGGCAGACGATGCAAAAGCCTGAAAGTGATAATACCAGACGCAGGAACAGCTTCTTCCCCTCCATTATCAAGCTACTGAGTGGAATTCTCATTAGCGAAGCGTGTAGTCCTGATCTTCCACCCTACCTCATTGCCGCACTTGTAGCTTTTTGTACTCTGCATTTTATTTATAGCCGTAGCACTATATTCTGCAGTCTGATTATTTTTCTCCTTGCACTGCCAGTTGTGCGTGTGTATAGCTTGATTGTACTCATATTTAATTGGACAGCATGTAAATCAATGTCCTTTACCGTACCTCGGTATACGTGACAATAATAAACTGATACTATTTGATCATTTTATCACAGAAGTCCCATGTATGTGATTACATTGTTATATACATTTACAGCTCAGAATCAGACCTTTCAACCCTTTGTCTTCATGCCTGAGCTAAAACGATTGACAACTCTGGATTGTTTTGACTTCTGGGGAACCAATTCAGCATTCCAAAAAAGATTTGCATTTCTATAGCATTAGGATATCTCAAAGCGAGTTAGTTGGCAGCTATTATGTTTGCAATTAGCTTCCACCAACATGCAATATGTTAATAACCAGATAATCTTTTCTGGAAAAGTTGATTGAGGCGTAAATATTACCAGTCCAAGAACAATATGTTTTGTGTTCTTATATAGTGGCATAAGATGGTTTACATTCACCTGAGAGAGTAGATGGAGATAGACACAAAATGCTGGAATAACTCAGGCAGCATCTCTGGAGAGAAGGAATGGGTGATGTTCTAGATTGAGACCTTTCTTCAGACTGAGAGTCAGAGGTGAGGGAAACTAGAGATATGGATGAGTAAGGTGTGAAAACAACCGATCAAGGCAGGCGATGATCAAGAATGGCAAATTGGTGGCTGAGGAATCGGTGACAATGAGACATGAAAACCGGATCCGTGGTTTAAACTGTCATCGGAAAGAGAGCGTCTTTGACACCACAGCATTCCCCCCAGTCTTGCAGCAGGTGAGATTAGCCAATTCATTACAAAATAATTATAGTTATACACAGGATAACTTGATGATCCATCTGGGTACCTAAAAGCGAACATCACAAATTTGATCCAAAGAGACCAGTAAGCTCATTGGTTATCAGAACAGCGTAGGTGCTTGATTCGTCATACAGGCAATGTATATGACATTTTGACTGAATAGTGGTTGTGGTCTAGTTCTCTCCCAGATTACTGTTGTACCTAGCACTTGAGTTAAACTGCTTATTTGATAAAGTGACTGAACATGTGATGTACTGCATGTGTAATGATGAACTAGACAATAAAGATGCTTGTGCTTCAACCTGTGTGAGACTAAGGTACTTACATGGTGTCAGAAGTGGGATACAAACCCACGCCTCCATTGGAGACCAGAATTGGGTTTGTATCCCACTTCTGAAGATTTTGTAAAATGGTGGAACTTCCAACACGTCACCAGCAACCTGGAATACCCACAGTCCAATGGATGGCAGATGAAGTTTAATGCGGATAAATGTGAGGTTATCCAGTTTGGTAGCAAAAACAGGAAGGCAGATTACCAGCTAAATGGCGTCAATTTGGGAAAAGGGGAAGTACAACGGGATCTGGGACTTGTTCATCAGTCTATGAAAGTAAGCATGCAGGTACAGCAGGCAGCAAAAAAAGCGAATGTATGGCCTTTATAACGAGGAATCGAATATAGGAGCAAAGAGGTCCTTCTGCAGTTGTACAGAGCCCTAGTGAGACCACACCTGGAGTATTGTGTGCAGTTTTGGTCCCCTAATTTGAGGAAGGACATTCTTGCTATTGAGGGAAGTGCAGTGTAGGTTTACAAGGTTAATTCCCGGGATGGCGGGACTGTCATATGCTGTGAGAATGGAGCAGCTGAGCTTGCACACTTCGGCCCTTCAAGCCAGCACCGCCATTCCATGAGATCATGGCTGATCATCCCCAATCAGTACCCCGTTCCTGCCTTCTCCCCACATCCCCTGACTCAGCTATTTTTAAGAGCCTTATCTAGCTCTCTCTTGAAAGCATCCAGAGAAGCTGCCTCCACTGCCCCCTGAGACAGAGAATTCCACAGACTCACAACTCTCTGTGAGAAAAAGTGTTTCCTCGTCTCCGTTCTAAATGGCTTATTCCTTATTCTTAAACTGTGGCCCCTAGTTCTGGACACACCCAACATCGGGAACATGTTTCCTGCCTCTAGCGTGCCCAAACCCATAATAATTTTATATGTTTCAATTGGATCCCCTCTCATCCTTCTAAACTCCAGAGTGTACAAGCCCAGCTGCTCCATTCTCTCAGCATAAGATAGCTCCGCCATCCCGGGGATTAACCTTGTAAAGCATATGACAGCCCCGCCATCCTGGGAATTAATGTAAATATATACTTGCTTGTTTTTTGCGAACTGACTGAGTTAAAGGGCCGAATCCTGTGCTGTACGACTCTGTTACTCATTCAGATCTTGCACACCTTTCCTGCAATTAAAGTACCAGAAAATGTTGAAAATGCATTGGAGCAAAATTTGATGCCAAGGAACATGAAGAACACAAGGAACTGCAGACGCTGGAATCTTGTAAAAAACATAAAGTGCTGGAGTAACTCACTGGGTAAGGCTGTATCGTCTGAAGAAGGGAGCAATCCAAATCATTGACCCACTACCTGACCTGCTGAATTACTCCAGCACTTTATGTTTTAAACATAAAGGACCGTTGGGATGAAGAGGTTAATTTAAGGGATGGATTAAAGAGATTTGGAATGAGGTAGACGTTTACAAAGAGTTCCTGAGCTTGGAGCAGAGTCAACAGCGGTGAAGTGACAGTCATCTGCTGTAAATGAGAGGGAAAAGTTGAAGAGTGTTGAGGTCTTAAAAATCTAAGGATCTGGCGGGGATTGGAAAGGGAGGAACGTGCGAGAACTTTATCATTGCCAGAGTGAGACCAATTGTAAGTCATCAGTTGGTAAATACAACCAAAGCTGAGAATTCTATTACCAAAACAACAGTAGCAACAAATGATGGTACAAGAGTTTGCAGCTGAGAACTTCAGAAGATGTCCTGTTGGCTTAGCACTTATTTTATCATTGAAGTGCATGACACAAAATCCAGTGGATCAGCTCCAAAGGTGTTTCCAGTTCACTTTGCACATGACCTGAGTGGGTTATGCTGTCAGAAGTATGATTACATCAGGTTTGGAGGCGATTTGACCTCTGCCTGCTTCTTATAACTAGAGCATAACTTGAGTAAGATAAATGGTACCTGTCTGTAAGATCTTATCCAGTGGGAACTGGTCTGTGTGGCTGAGTTCTGAGCAAGAAGCAGCAAGGTCAAGGTGATCGCTTTCTGTGCTGGCATTGACATTAATGAGATCCAGTTCTCATCGGCCTCTTGGGTATTGTGTGAGGTGTGCCCTGGCCCTAATGTTTCTTGCAGCTCCTCCAGCTAAGCTGTGTGATACAATCTAGTTGGTCACCATCCATTTTGACTGTTCATACATGTGCCTGTCCTCATGAGAAATGATGGCTGAGATCCAAGCAAGCAAGCAGATTTTGCGTAACCAATCATGGGAGCTGGATGTTGGCAAGGCCAGTGATTATTGCTCCGTGCTACTACCACTGGGGCTATGGACAGCTGGGATACAGCCCTTAAGATGTAACAACATTACTTGAGTGGAGACCAGGTTGGGTAAGGATGGCAGCTTCCCTTTCTTAAAGGATCACAGTGAAACGGACCTGTTGTGACAGGGTCTCTCCTATTGAAACTAGCTTTTTATTCCCGCCTTATATAAATTAACAGAATATGCACTGGTAAAAGATAGACACGAAGTGCTGGAGTCACTCAACAGGTCAGGCAGAATCTCTGGAGAAAAGGGATGGGTGACATTTCGGGTCGAGGACCTTCTTCGGAAGGGTCCAAACCTGAAACGTCACCCGTCCATTTTTTGGCCCTTCTTGGGGTGGTGGTGAAAGGAACCTGGTTTCTTTTAAACTGTGAAGATCACCAATCTTCCTTTTATCCTCAGTCTCTACCATGTGCCAGGAACCGTTACTGGGTGAACCTGCAGGGTTTATGCCTTCAGGGTTTCTGCAGGGTTTCTGCATTCAGCTCAAACTCCCAGCTTCAGACTAGTCCCCTCCTTTCATGGTCGCATGTTGCCATTTCTCATCAGACCCATCAATCACCCAGGCTGACACCTGGTACTGTGACAGAGCCTAACTGCTTCAGCTGCTTTTGCATCATCATCAAACGATCACCTTGAGGGGGGACCTCATTGAAATATACAGAATAGTGAAAGGCTTGGATAGAGTGGATGTGGAGAGGATGTTGTCCACTAGTAGGAGAGTCTAGAACTAGAGGTCATCGCCTCAGAATTAAAGGATGTTCATTTAGGAAGGAGATGATGAGGAATTTATTTCGTCGGAGGGTGGTGAATCTGGAATTCTTTGCCACAAAAAGCTGTGGAGGCAAAGTCAGTGGATATATTTAAGGCAGAACCAGATAGATTCTTGATTAGTATGGGTGTTACAGGTTATGGGGAGAAGGCAGCAGAATGTGGTTACGAGGGAGAGATCTTATGATCTTAACCTATGTTAAGGCAATCAATAAAGATGCGTTATTTTTAGGAGTGTGGTGTAACTGAGCAGAATGCTTTTGATTTAGTGCCCAAAACAGTAAAGGGAAGGCATTGTGGGTACAATTAAAAATCTGGATTGCCAGAATAAAATGATTTAAGTGGATTTATGTTCTGTGGGGAGTTGGTGTTAACTCAGCATTAAGAACAAAGATTTTAATTAATTTATATTGGCAATACAGTACTTTTATGCCTTTTTGAATGATGCAAGTGCAGGCTGATGTTCCCTTCCCCTCTCACCCCCCTCTTGCTTTGCCGTTGTTGGCGATGGATGGTCCAGCAGAGCTCGATACCAGGTTACTCAGCTAGCTCCGACAGAGCAGGTCAGTCTGTAACCCTTGTCAGCCTTGCAATGGTCATGGATACGGATGCCCACGTGTGAGATGAGGAACAACTTTTTTACCCAGAGAGATATGATTCTGTGGATTCTGGGGAAGGCCAAAATCAGTATCCCGTTCCTGCTTTTTTTCCCCCATATCCCTTGATTCCATTAGCCCTAAGAGCTAAATCTAACTCTCTCTTGAAAAACATCCAGTGGATTGGCCTCCACTGCCTTCTGTGGCAGAGAATTCCACAGATTCACAACTCTCTGATTGAAAAGAATTGTCTTCATCTCAGTCCTAAATGGCCTACCCCTTATTCTTAAACTGACCCCTGGTTCTGGACACCCCCAACATGGGGAAAAATTATCCTGCATCTAGCCTGTCCAATCCCTTAAGATTAGAAATGAGATTGACTCAAAAGTGTGTCATCAGGAGAGAAGAGGAGAGAAATATAAAACCAGAGAGAGGGATGTTGGTGAAAGGGGACGGGAGTTGGGGAAAGGGAGGGATAATATGTAAATGAGGGACTCAGGGATGGGAGGTGGGGGCTTTGGTCCATCCCACTTCTTTATACCAATTTCCCTCCCTCCCTACAATGTCTGAATAAGGGCCCTAACCCAAAATGTCACCTATGGATTGCTTTGATTGATGCTGCCTAACTCCCTGATTTACTCCAGCACTATACATTGACATTCTTGAATTAACAGCCAGACACTTGCTAGACCCACTTTTTAACCAACAAAGGCTTATACAGCAGGGAAACAGGCCCTTGGTCCTAATAGCCCATGCTGCCAAGATGTTCCATTACACTAAGTCCCATTTGCCTGCTTTTGGCCCCTATCCCACTAAACCTTTCCTATCCATGTACCTGTCTAAGTGTCTTTAAACGTCTGTTATAGTACCTGCCTCAATTACCTCCTCTGGCAGCTCATTGCATATACCCACCACCCTCTGAGTGAAAACGTTGTCGCTCGGGTTTGTATTAAATCTTGCCCATCTCATCTTTAACACAAGTCCTGTTGCTTTTGATTCTCCTACCCTGGGTAAAAGACTGTGCAGACCCTCGATTCTTGACAGCATCCTCATTAAACATTATTAAGGCGGAGGTTCACAGACTCTTGATTAGTAAGGGTGTCAGGTGTTATGTGAGAAGGAAGGAGAATGGGGTTGAGGGCAAGATAGATGAGCCATGATTGAATGGTAGACTTGATGGGCCGAATGGCCTAATTTTGCTCCTGGAACTTCTGAACTTATGAAAACTTCTCTGCATTCTTCCCAGCATCACCCCTTGGGATCTGACATTGGCTTTACGTTCTTAGGATGTACATGACTGTGGGAAGGGAGGTCCAAGTAAGTTCTGGTATAAAATCCAATCTGGAAAAGGAGGGCTGTTAGGCAGAAGGTATTGCAAGCAGGTAGTTGCTGCCAAGCTGAATGGAATAATAGTCACTTTCACAAAGGTTTACCAGTGAAGAAACAGAATGGAAGCTGGCAATTAAAATAAGAAATAATGACAAATCAGATCTCTTGTTGACTGCCAAGCAGAGTTCTCTAAGCAGCAAGACCAACCCATGCCAAGTGTTTGTCCCCAAATGACTCAACTGAAATAGTATTCAGCAGAGCCCTGGGAAGAAGAGGGTGTGGTTCAGAGGTGGAACAATGTCCAGTCACGGGTTGCTTGGCCGGCAGTTTGGAGTTGGGCGAAGAGCCAGGCTTGGCCAGACACCGTTGGGTTGGGCACGGCAGTTTCAGCTGGTAACTTTTATTGATGCTGACCCCTTTGTGAGGGCACACCAGAACACTGATTTAGTGGTCTGTGGCTGGTGTGAACAGCCAAGAACTCAGCAGAAGCTGTTCAGCAGTGAGGCAGAGCTCTCATATGTCACTGGATTGGGCAAGGCCAGACAGTTTCTTCCCAGCTGTTATCAGGTAACTGAACCATCCAACCAACAACTAGCAAACAGTCCTGAGCTACTATCTACCTCATTGGAGATCGTCCGACTATCGTTGATTGGACTTTCCTGGACTATCTTGAACTAAAAGTTATTAACATTATTCCCTTCATAATGTATCCATACACTGTGGGTGTGTTGATTGTAATCATGCATTCCCTTACCACTGACTGGTTAGCACGCAACAAAAGCTTTTCATTATACCTCGGTACACGTGACAATAAACTAAACTAAACCAAACTAAATCACAAGGATCAGGAGCTCAACAGACTGATGAAGAAGCAGGGGCTTGTGTTAATTGATTAAATAAAGGAGCATGAATGAAAACAACGTGGTTAAATTATCATATTACTTTAAAACGTCTGAACACGCTCCAGGGCAAGGTAAAATCCTAACCCATTTACTTTAGACATTTACAATCTTACCATTATGTGAAGTGGTGTCCCTGTGCAGGCAATCAGGCCAATGGCCCTTGATGTCCTGGTGCAAAGCTCCTGGTGTGCATTTCCAGTCCAGATATGAAACCAAAAGTATGCATACAGACTTTATGTTACATATGCTTAATTCATAGTAGTTAAAAAAAAGGTAAAATATTGAAATTCATGCACTGAATATTTATCAACTCATAAAATGTCTTTACATATACTCAAAAAATGTTAAAAAAACAAGAAGTATATATGTAGCTTCAACAGCAATTTTTATTTTAGTTTTAGGATATTCAGCAAGGAACAGCTGACGCTGTTAAAACAGAGCTGACCCAGGAGTAAAGAACCTTATGAATGGTAAATTCATGAATGAACAGTCAGATGAGTAAAATTAGAATGCCACAGTTCCTCCTTGATACTGTCATTTTCAGTTCCTGTTTAGCCACCTAGTTGGAGATTGAAGAAGATTGAGGAGACAGGAAGGAGATTGAGAACCTCGTGACCTGGTGTCAAGACAACAACCTTTCTTTCAATGTCAGCAAGACAAAGGGGATAGTGATCGACTTCAGGAAGCGAAGCGGTACACATACCCCGGTATGGATTGATGGTGCCGAAATAGAGGTGGTTGAAAGCTTTAGCTTCCATGGAGTAAATATCACCAGCAACTTGTCCTGCACTACCCTATCGAAGCAATGGCCAAGAAAGCAGACCAACGTCTCTACTTCCTTAGAAGGCTTAGGAAGTTCGGCATGTCCCCAGCAACTCTCGGGAACTTCCACAGACGCGCCATAGTAAGCATTTTATCAGGATGCATCACAATTTGGGTACAGCTCCATCCAAGACTACAAGAAATTGCAAGGAATTGTGGACGCAGCATAGACCAGCACACAAACCAGTCTCCCATCCATTGACACTTCATACTGCCACGGCAAGGCCACTGACATAATCAAAGATGTGTCTTACTCCGGTTACTCCCTTTTCTCCCCTGTTCCATCAAGGAAACAAAATGTACAGAAGTGTGAAAACGCACACCTACAGTTTCTTCCCATCAGGCAACTGAATCATTCTATGAACAACTAGAGAGCAATCCTGAACTGCTACCTACCTAATTGGAGACTATGTTTAATAGGACTTCACTGGACTTTATCGTGCAATAAGCATTGTTCCCTTTAACGTGCATTTGTGTACTGTGGATGGCTTGATTGTAATCATGCAGTCTTTATGCTGACTGGTTAGCACGCAACAAAAGGTTTTCGCTGTACCTCGGTACACGTGACAATAAACTCAACTAAACTAAACTAGCAGGACCAGAATCTGTCATCAGACAAGCGTAAATATTTTTAAGAATTGGGGTTTTAATTTAAGGATATGAGGAAGCTTTCTATCCCAGGTCTCATGCAGTTACACCAGACATCTGTAGTGCAATGTTAATGTTGTCAGTTGTTTTGAGAAGGGATAGGATCAAATCTCTTCCCCAAAGGATGGAAAGAACAGAAAAGTAATATTGCATCACTTCTGGCCCTTTTCTGATAGACAGAATCACTCTGTATTAATGCTTTGATTAAAGATTGGAATTTGCATTAATACATTGATTCTGTTTGCTTTTGCGTTAATTCATTGATTCATTGGTCACTTTGGCATTAATGTATCGGTTGAAGATCACTTTTATATTAATGCATTGATTCAAATGCTTTGCGTATTGGGTATTGGTTTATTATTTTCACGTGTACTGAGATACGATGAAAATATTATTTTACGCACTATCCAGGCAAATCGTACTACGTCATGTATTGTCTTTCTACTGACTGAATAGCACGCAGCAAAAGCTATTGACTGTACCTCGGTACATGTGACAATAAACAAAACTGATAAATTTGAACTGAACTACACATGTGTACAATCATAGCATACAACATACAATGGATATTGCAAAAAGAGAAATTAAACAGTGTAGGACATTGTGTCATAACTACAGAGAAAGAGCATTTTAAATTAGTTAATCAGACAAAACAAGATAGATTGGAAGATTGGGAATACAACATTTAGCATATGAGAGGAACGTTCAAGAGTCTGATAAAATGGAAAAGAAGCTGTTCACTGCTAAAGCAGGTCACTGCTAAAATGAAAATAAATTGCAGTGATAGCTGCACACGTGTCTCGTTTTTTAAATATCTTTTAAAATCTATAATTGTTATATTTATGCATTGATTCAAGCTTGCTTAAGTTGATATTTCTTTTGTATTTCTGCATTACTGTGAGGAATTCAACAGCAATCTTTTTCAGATTGTAACAACTCTTGCTGTTAATGATGAATATAATTTGGAACTGGGGACAAGCGCAAAAATCACAACTTCTACCATGCCTGTGTATTTGAGGCAACCAACCATCTGTGGCACAGTCCAAAATAAATACTGGGCTTAGTCTTTTTAAATGTTAACTATGTTTTACCTTTTGCATGTAGACACCTGCTCCATTATTTATTCCAGGAGTTGAAAAACATACTGGCATTTAGCAAAGTCAATTTGACCAAATAGCAAGTTGTTCAGACCAAGCTAATGTAATGATAAATCCATTTACCAGATTTCCCCCTTTATCATAATGTTGACCATTATCATAGTATTGGAGGGAATTTTGTGTACCTGTACCCTCAATCTGGCTTCACACGGCGCCCAGTGGCCCTCTTAATTATAGCTCATATAGGAACAGACGCAAAGAATATCTCATAGACAAGTCTGTTTATTTTGCGCACTGGAGAACAATCTGAGAGAACCCAAAGTGTTTCAAAGATTCATAGCACCCACAGCATTTTTACCTTACCAAGACACAATGGTTACATGTGGCTTTTACACCTTTGAACCAATTCACCATTGATCAATGTTTACCCTCCTGTTTCCTGTTATATGTAGAATTTACATTTGATCTATCTATTTATCGTCTCTCCTAACATCCTTAATAGTCGGCCTATTTTCCCATTGTGTTGTCCCAGTACACAAGCTCTCGAGTTAAACTTATTACAGACTATCTTTCTTTTAATTTTCAGAATTTCCTACATTACATGGTAGGCCTTAATAATAAATATGGTTTGAGTAACAATTCTATGTTACTGATGCACCAGGATAAGTGAAATAGCTGATGTCTCTGGTGAACCACTGTGGCTGTAACATTTGCTGTGTCTGCTGGCTTGTAAGAGGAAATATTTAATTTAGTCTTCTTTTGATTCAGCCGATTGCATCACCACATTGTGTTCCTGGACCTTTGGTAATTCCTTCTATTCTTATAGAGACTGCATCTGGACATGAAGAAGAGAGAAAATATGACGAAATATGTTGCAAACAGATTAGACCCATTACTAAAATGGCCCATTACAGGAAGGATGTGAAGGCTTTGGAGAGGTTGCAGAGGATGCTTACCAGAATTATGCCTAGATTAGAGGGAATTAGTTACAGGGAGTGGTTGGTCAGACTTGGATTGTTTTCTCTGGAACGCCGGATGCTGTGGGGAGACCAGATAAAATTATATACAATTATGAGAGGCGTAGATAAGGTAGACAGTCAGGACCTTTTTCCGAGGATAGGAATAAAATCAAATGCTAGAGGGGATAGATTATGTGTAGTGTCTGGGGAGGGAATGGATAGGTGACATTTTTAGCTCAGGATCTTTCTTCTGACCCTACTTTAGCCCTCCAGCACTTTGTGTTTGGCTCAAGATTCCCACACCTATGGTTTCTTGGTCCCAGTGCAATGGGACATATCCTGCTGTTTAGCCTCAAAATCTTTAAGAAGCTCTGCATTAGGGAATTAAGCAGTCTGCTTCACCAGGACCAATCTGTGGCTGGTGCACTGTGGTCATAGTATGTGGTGTGGATAGGATGCACAGTAATAGCTCACTCAGGCTTCTTTGCAGCCCTGCTTGCCAGAAAAAAAATGGAAGGTAGACAAAATTGCTGGAGAAACCCAGCGGGTCTGGCAGCATTTATGGAGCGAGGGAAATAGGCAACGTTTCGGGCTGAAACCCTTCTTCAGACACCAGCAGGTCCTTGAGAGTAGTCTCCCTTCTCTGTAACAGAGGTGAACTCATTGCTGAGCCTTGTTTGTTTGGATCAAATGATGGCAGATAATAGCAATGGCTGGTGTGCTTGTTTACTCCTTCCCTCTCCACCTTTAGAGACGCAGCGTGGAAAGAGGCCTTCTGGCCCACTGAGTCTGCTCAGACCAGCGATCATCCCATACACTAGCACTCTCCTACACACTAGTGACAATTTACAATGAGGCCAATGAACCTACAAACATTGTACTTCTTTGAAGTGTGGGAGGAAATTGGAGCACCCGGAGAAAACCCACATGGTCATTGGGAGAATGTCTAAACTCCATATAGACAGCACCCGTAGTCAGGATCAAACCCGGGTCTCTGCCGCTGTAAGGGAGCAGCTCCACTGCTGCACCTCTGTGCCACCTCTCTCTCTCTCTCTCCCCCTCTCCCTCGCCCTCTCTCTCTCCATTCATCTTCTCCGTCACAGTCTTTTGTCTCTCTCTGTCTCTGTCTCTGTCACTCTGTCTCTCTGCCTCTCTGTCTCTATGTTGGGGATGATCAGCCATGATCACATTGAGTGGCGGTGCTGGCTCGAAGGGCCGAATGGCCTACTCCTGCACCTATTGTCTTGTCTCTGTCTCTGTCTAAGTCTGTCTCTGTCTCTGTCTCTGTCTCTATCTCTATTCCCTCTGTCTCTATTCCCGCTGTCTCTTTATATGTCTCTCTGTCAGGCCTGCAGCCAATGGAGGACTTTGTTTAACTATGGCACAATGTTGTTGGCCACCATTAGTAATTTCTATGTTTGCATTTTGTGTTTGCAAAGAATGAAAGTGAAGATATTAGGAAGGCTGTGTTACTTTAATGCTAGAATAGGGAGGGATTGCCATTGTCCCACTTCTTCCAAGTTTGTGAGTTAAATGTCAGGAATTGTAATAATTTGGGAGGTACTGTTCATCCACAGTGTTCCCGCACATAGTTCTTTTGCCAGAACAGACGTTTTTTTTTTTTTGCAGTAGCTACTGTTTAAGGAAGTGGACAAATTTACTGGAATCTATTATTGTTTTAAGATGTTTTTTGGATTTGATAAAGCTGCAATGTTTTTCATTTCCATTACCCTCCAAGAGAGAGAAAGAAAAGGTGAACAATGGCGAGCGAAACCACTTAGCAGTTTTAAGTCCATCTTCCCTGTTGAGTGAGCGATTGTGGCTATGACAGTGACCACACTTCAGACACACCAGATTGATTGTGAGGCTTCCTGAGATTGTGAAAGGAACTACATAAATGCAAAGGTTTCCCCTTTCATGAAGAAATGAGCTGTCCAGATCAGGTACAGGCTCATTGGTAACAGTGGTAGCGTTGCTGCCTCACATCGCCAGAAACCCAGGTTAGATCCTGACTACCAGTGCTATCTGTACGGAGTTTGTATGTTTTCCCTGTGGTCGCGTGGGTTTTCTCTGGGTGCTCTGGTTTCCGCCCACATTCCAACGATGTGCAGGTTTGTAGGTTAATTGGCTTCGGTAAAAAAAATGGTCCCTAGTGTGTAGGTTGAAACTAGTGTAGGAGGATCATTGGCCAGTGTGGACTTGATGCGCTGAAGGGCCTATTTCCAAACTGTATCTCTAAACTAAAAACTAAAATCTTTGCCATTCTTGCCACAGTCTCAAAATGGAGGCACATTATTTAATGCAATAGCACAACCTGATGTGGAGCATTGCTGAATGTTATAACATAAGTAATTTAATGCAATAGCACAGTTTACAAAAAATCACAGTATCAATTTTATCATCACTTGTACCGAGTGAAAATTGTTTTGCATGCTATCCAGACAGAAAACATCTATACATGATTTCAATTAAAACTATACATGAGTACAATACTTAGTGCAAAGAGAGAACAAACAGAGTACAAAATATTGTTTTGTTTAGATTGGAGATGTAGCAGGGAAACAGGCCCTTCGGCCCACCAACCCCATGCTGATCATCGATCACCCATTCACACTTGTTCTATGTTATCCCACTTTCTCATCCACTCCCTACCCAATAGGAGGAATTCACAGAGGCACATTCACCTACAAGCCCATACATCTCTGTAATGTGGGAGGAGACTGGAGCATCGGGAGGAAACCCATCGGGAGGTCACAGGGAGTGCGTACAAACTCCACACAGACAGCACCCGAGGACAGGATTGAACTCGGGTCTCTGGCATTGCGTGACAGCAACACTACCAGCTGCCCCACTGTGCCGCCCTGTGTTGCAACTACAGTGAAGGTGCAGATATAAAAAGTGTAAGGTCTGCAGCGAAGTATGTTGGAGGGCTGTGGATACATCCCTTAACTTGTTACTAACAATTTTAAGGGGCTGTCCCACTGCGGCGACCTAATTGGCGAGTTTAGAAGAGTTTAGGAGAGTTTGAAAAAGTATCATGTCAAAGACATCCTTCGACCAGGAAGATCTCCTTTGACTATGTTGAAGACTAACTTCGACTAGCTTCGACTAGCTTTGGGAAAATTAGATAGTGGAGAGTGAAGATGACCTCCTTTGATCTCCTTCAACCTCCCTTCGACTATGTTGAAGAATATCTACGACTACCTTTGACTACCTTTGATCACCCGACTACCCTCGATTACATATGACTAACATGCCGACCTACTACGAGCTACTTCGACTAAACCTACGAGTAAAAAAAATATTGATTTTTTTTCCATGGCGACCTTTTTTTACTTGCGGGCATTCTCCAGCATGTTGAACAATACACCACGACCCAG
Organism: Okamejei kenojei; assembly: GCA_035221665.1. NCBI lineage: Eukaryota > Metazoa > Chordata > Chondrichthyes > Rajiformes > Rajidae > Okamejei > Okamejei kenojei. Next base: position 97,573,535 of record CM069134.1, read on the forward strand.
CTGAGGCCTCCAATACGCGGGGACTACACTTGAACATGAAGGAGAGTTACAAAGACCTCTTAGGACCTCGCCTTGACCATGCTGCGAGTATGAGTCGAGGGGAAACTCTTCTAAACTCGCCAATTAGGTCGCCGCAGTGGGACAGCCCCTTTAAGTTGTACAATCGTGGCTTCCTCGGGTTTATTTAATTGATGCACTACCTGTTTTAGACTTAACCAGGCCATTGCCTCTGAGCCATGGAAAGCACTCCTGGGAAGCCAAGAAAACTATATCCTCTGTGAAAGATATAGGAGTATATAGGAATGAACTGCTAGTTTAAATCGAAGGTAGACACAAAATGCTGGAGTAACTCAGAGAGACAGGTAGCATCTTTGGAGAGAAGGAATGGGTGATGTTTCGGGTCCAGACCCTTCTTCAGCATTTTGTGTCTACCCAAAACTATATCCTACTTGTCTTTACTTCTCAGTCACTGATTTGAATTTTGTTGTCCAAAATTCTACAATAAGTATTTTTCCCTCATTGGTAATCATGGTCAAAGTCAGGACACTTAGTTCAACCTAACAATACCATTAGTTATCTGCAAACCAAGATGATTATTGATTGCAATTTAACAGTTGACATTCACTTGACTGCACTTTAAAAAAAAGCATTGACTGTTTCTCCGTCGATCGATGCTGCCTGCCCTGCTGAGTAATTCCAGCACTGGCATTTGATCCAGATTTCTAATATTGGAGTTTATTTTTTGATTTTCCAGACATGAGGAAATATCTGGAATATTTTCCAGATATTGTGGAATGCTTTGCTTCCACACATCTTCAGAAGTTATTTTTTACTTAATTTATAAATTTTTCGTTGTCTGGGCATTGCTGACAAATTTATCCCCCCTCTAATTACCCTTGCCAACTAGATGGCTTTCTAGGCCATTTCAGGGCATTTAAAAGTCGACAAAGTGGGACTATGAGTAGCTGTGCCCCCTCTGGTTTTGGATCTCAGCTGCATGACTCACAAGTAGATGTGGTCAACTACAAGTGAAGGACATTAGTGACATAGATTCATTTTTACAATGAGACAGAAGACTAGTTTTGCTTATTACAAAGATAGACACAAAATGCTGGAGTAACTCAGCGGGCCTGGCAGCATCTCAGGAGAGAAGGAATGCTGCCTGTCCCGCTGAGTTTCTCCAGCTTTTTGTGTCAACCTTTGGTTTAAACCAGTATCTGCAGTTCTCTTCATACGCATTTTGTTTGCTTATTGCAATATCAATTGAATTTTAAACCCACTACTCTTGGTGGTATTAACGGATATCCATATTATGCTGATTCCTGGTGGGATCAGGAACGTTGTCACCCTGGGAGTGGACAGCCCTTACATGCTTCAAGGACACCCTCTCAGTAAAATCAGTGTTCCTGGTATTCTGCAGGAGCACGGGTTTGTGGAGCATTGTGCCGCCCTTTCAAAAGCGGTACATGGGACGGCAGTAGCAGAAGTCTGAGGTTTCATGGTAGCAAGCTGAGCTTCTGCTGCGGCACTCAGCTCTTGTGACTTGTGCACATGTCTTAATGTCCCCTGTGTGTCAGCATGTCAGATGCACAGAGAATTGGGAAGCAAAATCATTCATCACAAACAGACCAAAAAGAGTAGGGTGTACGAAGGAACTGCAGATGCTGGTTTAAATGAAAGATAGACGCAAAATGCTGGAGTCACTCAGCGGGACAGGCAGCATCTCTGGATAGAAAGAATGGGTGACGTTTCGGTTCGAGACCCTTCTTCAGACTCGTATCCTGGTATCCGTCTGAAGAAGGGTCTCGACCCGAAACACTTGTCCTATAAACACACGAGTGAGGAGCTGGTGTATTATACATTGGCCCATTAAACCTGCTCTACCTTTCAATAAGATCACAACTGATCTGATTGCAACCTCAACTCTGAATTGCTGACCACACGCGGTAAGCTGTTGGCTCTTGCTTATCCACAATCCGACTTCCTGCTTTAATGATTCTGTTTCCACTGTTTCCAAAGATGAGCAGTCTACTGAGAGAGAAAATAGTGCTTCATCTCTGCCGTAGGTGACATCTTAGTTTTAAACTACGGGCCCCAGTAGGGAATCATCCTCTCCACTTCCACCATGTCAGGAGCCCTCCAATCAGTACAGTGGTGCAGCTGGTTGAACTGCTGTCTCATAGCGCCGGAGACCCAGGTTCAATCCTGGCCTCAGGTGCTGCCTGTGTGGAGTTTGCATGTTCTCTCTGTGACCACGTGTGTTTTCTCTGGGTGTAGACTGACACAAAGCGCTGGAGTAACTCAGCGGCTCAGGCAGCATCTCTGGAGAAAAAGGATGGGTGATGTTTCGTATCGGAACCCTTCTTCTCTCGCCTGACCTGTTGAGTTACTCCAGCACTTTGTGTCTTTCTTTGGTGTAAACCAGCATCTGCAGTTCTTTGTTTCTACCTTTTCTTTGGGTGTTCCAGTTTCCACCCACATCACGACATCGTGCGGATTTGTAGGTTAATTGTCCACTGTAAATTGCCCCTAGTGTGTAGTGTATGGATGCAAAAGCGGGATAAAATAGAACTAGTGTGAACAGGTGAACGATGGTCAGCGAGCACTCAGTCGGGCAAAGGGACTTTTCCCTGCATTATCATTAAAGTAAACCTTGCTCCAATCAAGCCATCTCACTCTGCTAAACTCTAACAGATGCAAGCTTAGCTTGCCTGATCTCTCCTCAAATAAGGAAGACAATTGTACTTCGGGTGTGGTTTCACCAATATCCTACATAACTGAAGCATGACCTCCCTACTTCTGTATTCAATTCCTCTATTAATAAACTATTATATATTGTTAGCTTTCCCAATTACTTGCTTAATCTGCAAACAAGCCTTCTGCACTTGTCTTCTCGTCATAAAGGCTTGACAGTTTCAGATTTTTAATTAATAATTGCCCCTCACCCCCCCCACCCCCCACATTCAATTAGCATCTGCAGAAAAGAGACTTTAAAATGCCCTTTGTGTTTCCTAACTTCCTGAGAGCTCTGGCTTATTTTTATTAACTAACCGTTCATGTTTTCAACTGTGTGAGCCAGTGCAGTGTGGAATCTTCACTTCCCAGAGCTGTTTCCTTTTTTTTTTGCCACAAAGCTCAGGTATCAGCTCACAAATCAGCTTCAATAAATGGTCTCAACTCCTTTGTGAGCTGGAGAAAGTCCCACTGCTGCGTGTGCTGAAACGTTAAGTGTTTGAACTACGAAAAAGAGTTGTTTGGTTGGGAGTTTTACCTGGAGGGTGTGACCACATAATGGAAGTTAAAACAACAAAAGATGAGAAGAAAATTTAACCTGCACTTCTTCTACTTCCATTAGGACCAACATCCTCTCTTCCAAACATTTCCAGAGCCATTTTAAACCACAGGCATGACAGGGGGCCATTTGGGCCATTGTATTTGTGCTAGCTCAGGATAAGAGATCAGAATAAAGCTCAGGTATCTTGTGCTGTAAGGCAGCAGTTTTACCAGCTGTGCCGCTGTGCCACCCAAACAAAACTGTGAGGTTCTTGAAGACTGCCGGCATTGGGGTGGAGGAGAATGACGTGCGCATTGTGCTAATGCCAGTCAGCAACAGAATGTCCCACCTTGACTGGTGGTCACTGAAGTACATTGTTGTAGAAACAAGGAACTGTAGGTGCTGGTTTTATTCAGCAGGTCAGGCAGCATCTGTGGAGAACATGGATAGGTGACCTACAAACCTACACTCTGTTGTGTGTGGAAGATAATGTCCTCTTTCATTTAGCTCCAGTAAGCAACAACAAAGAAGCAATGCAGTTTGGGGATAGAGGTTTGATATGCAGTCGTTGCCATCAAGGTGAGTTAAATGGATTGACATCATCCCCCGGCGATAGGGTAGGAGCCTGCGTTTTGGCGCAATGTGTGAACCGCATGTGGATCACCCGGTCCTTGGTTCCCCCTTTGTTCCAAAAATAAGCAAACTTTGAGTGTCCTGTACAAATGCTGACCATTTATTACAGCGCGTGTGGAATTTTGATGATGTATGTTGAGAGTAACTAAAGAGTCCATTGCAACTAATGGAATCTGTGCTGTTAAATGTTCTGAGGTGCATGTTGAATGGGTGGATAGGGACAAAAATAAATTTGTCCCCTTTTATTGATGCTTCACAGAATCTGTAAGCAATGTGTTGGAATGTACGCAGACTCAAACCTCTATAATAAGCGAGTTGCTATTTTAGTAAAACTATTATATTTGTACACATATTTGCAAACTATTTTGGAATATACACAATTGTAGGGATGGTTCCCAAACTGCACCACTTATCCCATAATACCCAGTGGGTTTCCCACTCTTAAGTCTCCCAGGGACTTGATAACTCGTTGTGGTCTCCCTCTAAATTCCAAGTAAAAATTAAAGCAATTCAAGACTATGAATTGCTTTAATGAGGGGAGGACTTTGCAGGGTCTGGAGTTGAACATATCTGAAGTGATCTCCCTCTTCTGTTTACATCTGAGAGCCAGCAGCAACTTGATGTGTGCAGCCTCACAAGGACAAAAGGTGCCCCATTGTGAGCGCCCACCCTGTTAAAAAGCAATTGGCTGAACAATCCTTGAAGTAAGTTTGACTAAGTATAAAGAGATAGCTCATTTATATTATGCAGCAGTAGTCCTGAGGTAAAAGGTTGGCCATTATCATTGAATAATGGAGCAGCCATGAAGGGTTGAATGGCTGACAACTGCTCCATTTCCAACGATCTTCAGAACTTTCTGCTGATCCCTGATGTTGCACCACTGCAGTGCGATGTAGGGTGAGCCGCTGGCATTCTGACCAGCAGTAATGTCTTGCCCCTTCAACTGCTGTATGAGAGAGAGCTGCCATTTGCATGTGAGTTGGCAGTGCAGCATTAGTTTGCAGTGCCACGATGCTTCCATTGATTATCTGCCTGCAACAAGTGCTGTGGTGTGAGTGCAGGAATCAAACTACTTTCCAATCTGACATAATCCCCACATTCTGCCCCCTCCAATCACCATATTGAATGCGAGATGCTGGATTACGCAGCAGACACAACATGCTGGAGTAACTCTAACTAGTCAGGCAGCATCCCTGGAGAAAAGGAATAGGTGACGTTTCGGGTCGGGACTCTTTTTCAGGGTCTGAACAAAGGTCTTAAGAAGGGTCCCGACCCAAAAAGTCAGCTATTCCTTTTCGCCAGAGGCACTGCCTAACCCGCTGAGTTACTCCAGTATTTTGTGCCTGCGGCGTAATCCAGCATCTGTAGTTCCTTCCTACTCAGAGCAATTCCTGTCTGCTGATGATTTGCTCACAGGATGTGGATGTCACTGGTTTGGCCAGTTCCTAAGTGGCCCTTGAAAGGAGTGAGCTGTTGAGCTATTTCAGAGGGCAGTAATGTGATACCATATCGGTGGTTCTAGAGGGACACATAGGTAAGAAGGACACATTGCCTTCAGTGTATTAATGTTTTTTTTCAGATGTGCCTGAAGTTTCATGCTCGCCATCAACTAATGCCGGCTTTTCTTCGTGCAATTTAACCTAATTACTTAAATTTAATTTCCCCATTCACTTCAACCTTGTCCCTGGATCAGCAGGACAGGTCTTTGTATACTCTGCAGAATAGTGGGGAGTGGAAACTTGGCAATGTGTGCCTACTCTGACTTCACAAGATTCTCCCCCAACCAGGTGGTGACCTAGTGGAACTTTCAGTCCATTTGAAAAACAGTTCCAATACAGTCTTGGGGTATTTCCGCAGACGGTAAACCTGTGAATATTCGTTTTCACATGAAGAAGTACATGAATAGCTGCAGTTTTGTGAATCCAGAACAATGTTGTTTACCAAAATGAGCCATAACACTTGAAAACAACTCAGTGACATGCCTCGCACATGACTGGTTGAAGTGTCAGAGTGCTGAAACTGGCAAGGATGCACGTCAGTCTATCGCATGCCTTCATGCTTGCTTTGCACCTTCTCATAAGGACACTACAATCTACTGCTTTGAACAGCCATGTGGAAAATGTGTGTTGGTGTTTGTGTAAGAGGAATATGCTCTTGATTTTAGTATAAATACTGTGGCAGAAGCTCCACACCGAACCCACCAACTCTAATTCTCTATCCAGCCACTACCAATGGCTGCTGATGGCTCATAGTTCCAGCAGCCATGGGCCAAAATTGCAATCCTGTATCATCTTCCTCTCCATGCTCTTGCCTCAGCTTGTCCTCTGCTGAAATCCTCACCCAGCATTGCTGGTACTTGTAGTTTTCACTATCCTAATGCTTTTCTTGACTGACCTGTGCACATTTGAGCTCACACAACTCTGCAATTTATAGTCTAACTCCCACCAAGTCTTGTTCATCCACCATTCTTGGTCTGATGAACTCTCACCCCTGTGTTCAGATGTGTCCATGTCTCAACCTCTCATCATCCTTGTAACCCCAGAGGTCTCCTGCAGTTCTGACTCTTTGTGCATGACTTTTCCCCATTTTCCCTCGCTTTTCTCTTGACTGCCGTGCCTTTAACTGCTTGGATCATGAGGTCTGGAATTCTGTTCCCAAATCACCTCATCCCTGCGCCTTCCAAGATTCTGTGGGCTTGTTCACCTCTTCAAATATCTTCTTAATCATTGCTTGTCGCAGGTCACTTTATGATGATGCAGTGCTTCCTTGCTGATGCAGAAACCTCCCTGTACTCTTCCCAAAATGTTCCTGATGGGAAACCGTGCCTGAATGGTAGGAAGAAATGAAATGGGAAGCTGCAAACTTTAGTCACAAGAGTCATCTATCAGAAAAATCAATTAAACTTCTGAAGAAGGATCTTAACCTGAAACATCACCTATTCCTTCTCTCCGGAGATGTTGCCTGACTCGCTGAGTTACTCAGCATTATGTGTCTGCCTTCAGTATAAACCAGCATCTACACAATTACATTAGAATACTTCTTTATTGTACCCCCTGCTCCCCCAGCTGGCTATTTGTTGCAGGCTGGCTCTGCTTTAAGGGTCAAGAGTGTCAAGAATCAAGAGTTTTTAATTGTCATATGTACCAAAAATTGAACAATTAAATTGTTATTTGCAGCAGCGTATCTGGATTGTAAACACCAAACTCATAGATAGCACAATAAACAAAACAATCAACAAATTAAAAATCCCAATAGTAGTGCAAAAAGCCCAACATCCTTGGTGCAATCAAGACAGTCCTTAGTTTATGGTTTAGTTGGTGTTTGTGGTGTACAAGGGCTTGATAGTTGTTGGGAAGAAATGGGAAGAAGTGGTTCTTGAACCTGGAGGTCATGGTTTTTATATCTTTTTCCCGATGGCAAAAGTAAAATGAGAGTGTGACCTTGTATGGGTCCTTAATGATGCTGGCTACCTTTGGAAGCATTGCCTCCTATAGATCTATAGAGAAGATTGTCAAATTTATTCACCATTCTATGCATTAAATGCACACATGGCTGTCCTAAGACATTACTGCCTGGTATTCATTGCATACCTTCACAGTGAAAATGGACTTATTGGCAAGTCTTTGCTCCACATTCCTGTGTGGAGAGATCCTGAGACACAAGGAACTGCAGGTGCTGGAATTGTGAGTAAAACTCAAAGTGCTGGAGTAATTCCAGGTCAGGAAACATCGGTGTAGGTAATGGACAGGTGACAATAGACAATGGAAAATAGGTGCAGGAGTAGGCCATTTGGCCCTTCGAGCCAACACCGCCATTCAATGTGATCATGGCTGATCATCCCCAATCAGTACCCCGTTCCTGCCTTCTCCCCATATCCCCTGACTCCGCTATCTTTAAGAGCCCTATCTAGCTCTCTCTTGAAAGTATCCAGAGAACCGGCTTCCACCGCCCTCTGAGGCAGAGAATTCCACAGACCCACAACTCTCTGCGAGAAAAAGTGTTTCATCGTCTGCGTTCTAAATGGCTTACTCCTTATTCTTGAACTGTGGCCCTGTGACATATGGGGTTGGGACCCTTCTTCAGACAGAGAGCCTTCTTCAGGATAGAGACAGCAAGGGATACAGGTACAATGCTTACCATAGGTCTCGAAGGCAGCAATAAATCAGCCAACTAGCCACTTCTGCTTGCACTTTTTTGCACGTGGCATGTAATTTAGGCAGATTGTCCTGAAATATTGTTATCTATTGTCCCGTTTCTTCTCGCCGGCCAGTCACCCGCACATAAACCCGCCCTTCAGCTCACCAGGTCCACGCTGACAATTAAGTACTTGCTCACATTAATCCATTTTATTCACCCCACATTTCCTCTGAGGGTCATGGCAGGAAACCGGAGCATTGGGGGAAGCCCTCCTGGTCATAAGGGTAACATGCAAAGTCCACACGGAGAGCAGCAAGGCTGGGATTCAACCTGGGTCACTGGAGCTTTGAGGAGGCAGCATGTTTTAGATTAGTTTAGTTTAGAGATACAGCACAGAAACAGGCCCTTTGGCCCAATGAGTCCAGGCTGACCAGCAGTCCCCGCACACTAACACTATCCTACACAATAGGGATAATTCACCATTTTACCGGTCAGGGGTGGCACGGTGGCTGAGCGGGAGTGTTGCTGCCTTACAGCGCCGGAGAACCGGGTTCGATCCTCATTACGGGTTCTGTCTGTACGGAGTTTGTACGTTCTCCCCATGCCCTGTTGGGTTTTTTCCGAGATCTTTGGTTTCCTCCAACACTCCAAAGACATACAGGTTTGTAGGTTAATTGGCTTGGTACAAGTGTAAATTATCCCTAGTGTGTGTAGGATCATGTTAGTGTGCGGGGATTACTGGTCAGCACGGATTCAGCGGGCCAAAAGGCCTGTTTCCACGCTGTATCTCTAATCTAAACTGAACTGAACTAAACCAAAGCCAATTAACCAACAAACTTGTACATCTTTGGAGTGTGGGAGGAAAATCGGAGTACCTGGAGAAAACCCATGCAAGTCATGGGGAGAACATGCAAACTCCGTACAGACAGCGCCATTGATGAGGATCGAACTTGGGTCTCTGTAAGGCAGCAACTCTAATGCTGTGCCTCCTATTGCAACTGTACTAGTTGAGCCATTGAGTTTCATTTTGCATGTCTATTTTTTTTAAATCGAGCCCCTGGCTCTTCCCAGCAGCCAGGGGCTCAGACCCCATTGCTCGGTAAAGAGTGTGAGAAACCATGGGTCCATGAAACCAATGTTGGGTTGTTACTTATGTTGTAGTCTTGGTGGAAGGTTTCACCTTAATGACTAATTTTGCTGTTGCAATTTGAAATAAAGTGGAAAGCAAGGGTGGGGAAAGACCGTGCATAAGTGTTTCTTTCCAAGCCACCTTGTGAGAATGAGAAGCAAAGTAAAGTTTTTGAAATGATTAATCTGCGCTCAGTGAGGTTTCACTCTTGACAGGAAATGTGAACCTTCCTAAACGGCTGATAAAACCCTCAGTGATCAGTGAAGTACAGACAAGTCACATGGAAAATGACTTTCATTCTGCAGAACTATTAATCACCATGGATGAAGATTCTCAGAAAGAAAGTAAGAAGAAACATAAATCTCCCATAATTCATGAGGCATCAAAAGGGGAATTAACTTAACAGCCCTTTTCAGTCCACAGACAGACGAAAAATGATTTCCGCGGAGATCTTCCCGATTTATAAAATATGAATAAATTCTGCAAAATTCCCAATTAAAAAATTCTGAACGGTTTCAAAACGGACTAGTTAATGAGGCAAAGAATCATAAAGCAGCACTGAAATGGGCTCAGCACTGAACAACAATGTCTGAAGAAGGGTCCAATCCTGATACATTACCTGGCCATTCCCTCCCCAGATGCTGCCTGACCCGCTGATTTCCTCCAGCACTTTGTGCTTTGCTTAAAACAGTACTGCTGCTAATCTGAAATGAAAACAGAGAACATTCGAAAAGCTCAACAGTTCAGGCAGCATCTGTGGAAAGAGAAATGTCTTCTGATGAACAACTGTTGGCTTATAACACTTTTCTCCTTTCCATAGATGTCCTGACCTGCTGAGTGCTTCCCTCAATTTCCATCCTTTATTTCATGAAGAGGCAGGTTTGAATGAAATTGCAATTTTTAAAAATTGTTGAAAACATTTGGTGGAATGGGAGTCCAGCGTAGCTCCTTCAAATTTCCACTCTTAGAATCATAATTGGCACCATTTTCATCAGCTGAAAATGCAGACACTATTTCAGGACAGAAATTGAGTCTCCAATGCAAAATCAGAGCTTCCAGTAACTGTATATTGTGCTCGTTAAAACCATGTTATTCGGCCAATTCATCTTTATATTTAACTAAACCAACTGGGCCTGGTCCCCCAACGCAAGCCATTCCCCTTATTCCAGCACTCACCCATAGCCGACAACTGCCAGGGGCCTTATTCAGCATCCCTCATTTTTAAACTTTAAGAAACCGCATTTGCACTTGCTTGGGTGAGCAGAACTCAGTGCACTTGGATAGCAACCGTGTTGCGAGCAGGGCTAAGTACAGGGAAAAAGCAGTTATTTTTTCCAGGTTTCTGCACATTTGTGAACATTTTCATGAATAACTCGGGAAATAATGCATCAAATTTTCAGAAGAGGCGATTTTTGACGGCATGGCGTAAATCTCTATCGGAATATGTAAAAATTTCACTGTTAGCGCGTCGTGCTGTCAAGGAAATGTGAAACACGACGAACAAACAAATACACAAATAAATACACACACATCCAAGATCAGAATTTGATACGTATAGAGATAATGTGTAAACAGCTCTTAAGATTGTTAAAGTCTCAAACGTGCCTTTGCTGGTGCTGGGCCTCCTCTTTCTGTTGTCTTGCTCATCAGTAGACCCCTTGGCGGAGCAAAACGTAAAAAAAAATTGCCCCATCCTACATTGTATTTGTTTGTCTTCCCTGTACATTTCACTGGCACCTCATCAACCAAACATCCTTGCCCTCCATGTATTCACCTCAATCTCATTCCATTTTATTTGATATTTCCTCCAACACATCTTGTTCTTCAGACCCTCAATCCATCCCTTTCCTCCACCCTTTCAAGATATGTCTGTATCCATGCTGCATGATTGTGTGACTCAATAGCTTCTGTCCACATTATGGACCTGGGTCTATTATCCTCATCAGCTGTCCTACTGCATATCTTTTGCAAAAGCCCTCCTCAAACTCTCGTCTCTTTAGTTTATAATCATCTCTTCCAGCCTCACTTTCTTAATGCTTATCTTAAGCAATTTAGGACATTATTTTATACTTAACAGCACCTTTATGTCAATGCAAGTTGTTCTGGTATTCAAGTTCTGGTATTCGTGGTTCAGTTCAGTTCAGTTTAGATTAGAGATACAGCGTGGAAACAGGCCTTTCGGCCCACTGAGTCCGTGCCGACCAGCAGTCCCCGCAGACTAACATTATTCCACACACACTAGGGGCAATTTACACTTGTACCAAGCCAATTAACCTTTAAACTTGGGGATGATCAGCCAGAATAATGTTCCATTGTATGTTAATGCAATAATTCCTCTGGCATTAATATTAGTGTTTATGTTAAACTTTTGCTGCTCTTTAAAAGAGAATAATGTGACCTGTGTGTGTGGGGACAACTTCACCACACGGACCACAGCAGTTTGGGGAGGTGATGCCACCGCGACCTTTTAATGCTGGTCTTGCCCCAGCCACCCACATCCTGTGAGAGTAACTTTCCTTCTTTCCCGCCTAAAAATAGCGAGCTACTTAATGAACAGGGGTTTCAGGCAGATTGTGTGATTCCTCCCTTCACCTCTCATGTCCAAACCCTTTAAAAAGTTTCAAAAACTTTCCTTCTGCAGTTGTACAGAGCCCTAGTGAGACCACACCTGGAGTATTGTGTGCAGTTTTGGTCCCCTAATTTCAGGAAGGACATCCTTGCTATTGAGGGAGTGCAGCGTAGGTTAACAAGGTTAATCCCCGGGATGGCGGGACTGTCATATGCTGAGAGAATGGAGTGGCTGGGCTTGTACACTCTGGAGTTTAGAAGGATGAGAGGGGATCTTATTGAAACATATAAGATTGTTAAGGGTTTGGACACGCTAGAGGCAGGAAACATGTTCCCGATGTTGGGAGAGTCCAGAACCAGGGGCCACAGTTTAAGAATAAGGAGTAAGCCCTTTAGAACGGAGACGAGGAAACACTTTTTCTCACAGAGAGTTGTGAGTGTGGAATTCTCTGCCTCAGAGGGCGGTGGAGGCCGGTTCTCTGGATACTTTCAAGAGAGAGCTAGATAGGGCTCTTAAAGATAGCGGAGTCAGGGGATATGGGAAGAAGGCAGGAACGGGGTACTGATTGGGGATGATCAGCCATGATCACCTTGAATGGCGGTGCTGGCTCGAAGGGCCGAATGGCCTACTCCTGCACCTATTGTCTATTGTCTATTGTCTAAAGGACCTGATAAACAGGGCATGGCTTTTTTTAAATTCCCACACTTGCCTCTTTTGCAGTTATGAAATCTGAAAGAAGATGTTTTTGCAAAAAATTGTATTTCTGGCCCTGACCTCGGATGGGGATTTTTTTTTGTGCTTCTGTCTTAATTCCTTTATGTCTCATTGTTCAGAAATAAACGTTCATTCTCACTATCATTGAAATGACTGTGTAATGGAATGCCTTTGGTTTAATCATTTCACACTTACTGTTTTTCTTCAGAAAACTGTGAGTCGCCTTTGGGAGCTTTGTGGGTGTGCAGGTTGTGAATGAGGGCATTAGTGGGTTTCAGGAACGAACCTTGATAAGTTTATTTTTAGTTTACAAAGTTCAGAAACAGGCCCTTCAGTCCACCTCGTCTGCGCCGACCAGCAATCCCCGCATATTAACACTATCCTACACACACTAGGGACTAGGGACAATTTTTTCATTTACCAAGCCAATTAACCTAATTATCTGTACGTCTTTGGAGGACATCACACTCTATGGCCGACCAATGACAACAGATTACAAAAAGCTGGAGTAACTCAGCGGGACAGGCAGCATCTCTGGAAGGAAGGAATAGGTGACTTTTTGGATTGAGACCCTTCTCCAGCCTGAAGAAAGGTCTTGACCCAAAATGTCACCCATTCCTTCTCTCTAGAGATGCTGCCTGTCCTGTTGAGTTACTCCAGCTTTTGGTGTCTATCTTTGGTTTAAACCAGCATCTGCAGTTCCTTCCTACACAATAGATGACAAGGCTGGCCACTCTGGTTTCCCCTCTCTAGGGTGGGAAGGGGATCTATTTCCATTGATAGACACAAAATGCTGGAGTAACTCAGTGGAACGGGCAGCATCCATCTCAGTCTGAAGAAGGGTCTCGTTCCAAAACGTCACCCATTCCTTTTCTCCAGGGATGCTGCCTGTTCTGCTGAGTTACTCCAGCTTTTTATGTTTATCCTCAGCTTAATCCAGCATCTGCAGTTCCTTCCCACACTATCTATTTCCATTGGTCGTTGGTCATGCATCATACTTAGCATAAAAGCACAGCACAATGGCTTGAAGAACTGGATAATCAAAAAAAAAGATGAAGAAAATCTGAAATAAATGCATGGTAAAAATGCTCAGCAGCGCAGGCCACATCAATGGAAAGAGGCACAGTTATCCGTTCAGGTTGAAAACCCTTCATCAGAGATGATGTCTTTGACATTAAACATCAGCTCTTTTTCTTTCCCCATAGCTGCAGCCTGTCCTGGTGAGAATGTCCAGCATTATTCATTTGTAATTTCAGTTCGAAGAGCTGTTGCCGCACTGTGATCTGTGTTCAATCTTGACCTGTATTCTACATATACCATATAACCATATAACAATTACAGCACGGAAACAGGCCCTCTCGGCCCTTCCAGTCCGTGCCGACAATTTGTTTTCCCCTAGTCCCATCTACCTGCACTCAGACCATACCCCTCCATTCCCTTCACGTCCATATACCTATCCACTTTACTCTTAAATGTTAAAATCGATCCTGCCTCCACCACTTCTGCTGGAAGCTCATTCCACACAGCCACCACCCTCTGAGTAAAGAAGTTCCCCCTCACGTTACCCCGAAACCTCTGTCCCTTAATTCTCATGTCATGCCCTCTTGTTTGAATCTTCCCTACCCTCAATGGGAAAAACGTATCCACGTCAACTCTGTCTATCCCTTTCATCATTTTAAAGACCTCAATCAAGTCCCCCCTTAACCTTCTGCGCTCCAAAGAATAAAGACCTAACTTGTTCAACCTTTCTTTGTAACATAGTTGCTGGAACCCTGGCAACATTCTAGTAAATCTCCTCTGTACTCTCTCTATTTTGTTACAGTTTGCCCATTCTCCACATAATCACAAGTTTCCCCTGGTTTTCTGATTTCCTCCCACTTAAAAATGGCATGTGGGCTTGTACATTAAGGGACTGCTGCACATTGCCGCTAAAGTGTGGATGAATGGTAGAATGTGGTGTGGGAGTTGATGGGAATGTAAGGAGCTGGCTGAGTGGCCTATTTCCATGCTCTATAACAGAAAGATTCGATGGAAAGTTATAGCCAAACCATTGATAAGTGAAGTCCACATGCCAGTGGTTTGGGCTACTCTTATGGTACCCCAGAGTATGAAGTTGGAAACATGGAGTTGTCTCACAGAAGGCCAGGAACTCTTTGTATAGCCTCTCCATAGGAAGAGAAGTAGATGGTTTAGCTCCTTGAGCCAAAATGGCATATGCTTTATGCAGACTAAATGGTTTCTCCAATTCCTAAATGTCCATGGACATCAGTGAAGTTTCAGTCCTCAAACCCCTGATCAGTTTATTCAGACAGTAGTCAAACCTGGATCCTGTCGGTCTAAGCTTCATGCCGAACCTATTTTGGCATGAAGGCAGGATTGCTTCTTTGTTTGACCAACAATGGTAATAAACTATGTTTTCATGTCGATTTGCAAGTCAGTTGTAAAAGGTCTGGAATGCATTGTTACATTTGTTATATTTGTACAATGGCTGGATGGCATGTTAATAGTTGTGATTCATGCTAGAGTCTGGATTCTACTTACAAAACATGAAAGAGACCCTGAAAATGACTGGATTAATATAAGTGAGAGGGAGGGAGAGAGAGTTGTTACAAGCTGCTCATCACGAGCTTCCGAGGCAGCACTGCCCGGCTATTGAGAGAAGATTATGCATCTGTTTTTTTAATTGACTGGGAGCATTGCTAAGAGATCTGAAAGTGGTCACAATGTAGGAATGCAGAATTAGAAGGTGCCGCTGGGGAAGGATTTGATTGGTAAAATTCTTTACCTTGTATCCAAATGATTTTTAGCATAATATTGATGGTGTTGTGTTGGATTAATGTTTTCAAGTAATCTTTATTGCATAATGAAACTCAAAAGAATTGCAGAAACAAAAACAGAAAAGGATGGAAGCAGTCAGCAGGTCAGACAGCATATGTGTAAAAAGAAAGGAGCATCACGGTGGTGCAGTGGTAGAGTTGCTGCCTTACAGGGCCAAAGACCCGGGTTCGACCCTGACTTTGGTTGCTGTCTGTATGGAGTTTGTATGATCTCTCTGTGACCTGCTGGGTTTTCTCCGGGATTTCCGGTTCCCTCCCACACTCCAAAGACGTTTGTAGGTTAATTGGCTTGGTATAATTGTAAATTGTCCATAGTGTGTGTGGGATAGTGTTAGTGTATGGGGATCGCTGTGCGGCGTCAACTTGGTATGCTAAGGTTTGAGGGATCGACCTTAACAATAAGGAGTATTATTGTGGAGGTTCAGTTATGAAATGGGTGTGCGCCTCTCTTGCTCTCTCAAGAGCGAGTCAGCTTTAGCTCTTAGTCCTAAAGGAATCAAGGGATATGGGGAAAAAGAAGGAACGGGGTACTGATTTTAGATGATCAGCCATGATCATATTGAATGGCGGTGCTGGCTCGAAGGGCCGAATGGCCAAATCCTGCAACTATTTTTTTTCTCGACGCTGCTGCCGTTGTAAGGTTTGCAAAGTGTTAGCTCAAATGACAACGCACTCAATTGTTTCTATGCTCACTTCGAAAGAGCAAACATTAAAGTAAACATTAACTTCTCTGTCCCCCAGTACTTCTCTGCCCATGATCTCATTTTGTCACTAACATTGAGAAGAAAATACAGGAGCCTGAAAGCCATGACCACAAATTTCAACATTCTTCTATGGATTCTATATATGGTCAGATTTTAAAAAAACGATATTGTTATCTAGTATTATAGTTATTAATTTATTGTGCTTTTGATTATTATATATTATCGGTGTATTATTGTGTTTACAGCCAGTTATGCTGCACCAAGCAAGAATTTCACTATTCCATTGTCAGTACATATGACAATTCAACACTCTTGATTCTCTTGAAGCCGCCATGTCCTGTCCTGCTAAATAGTGATTGTATGGTCATGTGTGATATAACAGTCTACTTCTTCAGCTAGACAAGTGAAACCAACCCTTAAACTGAGAAATTTATCTCTACTTTCACCAATTGCCAATAATCCTTCGTTCAAGGCATCTATTTTAGACAAAACGTTCACATTTTGGGAAAGATTAGGAATCAAAAAACTCATAAAGAGATCTTTATGAGATGGGAACTCTTCTCTCATTTCAAGAACTACAGTCGAAATACCATCTGAAAGGTAATCAATATTTTAGATACCTTCAAATTCGAGACTATTTGAAATCATAAACCCAAGACTACCAATCTTTGTTGCCAGACATACGAGACGGATGTATGAATAGAAACACAGTCAGACAAGTTAATATCATATCTGTATAACACCCTTTTAAATATTGAAATCCCATCGTCAGAAGTAATTAGAAGAGCTTGGGAAGATGAACTTGGCCTAAAAATTCTCAAAGACAGATGGGAAGAAAACCTTCTATATATACGCAATTGTTCGATTAATGTTAGGCATTTGTTAATTCAATTTAAAATACTGCACAGACTCTATTATTCAAAATCTAAACTGAATAAGATCTTTCGAAATGTATCTCCTATTTGTGATAAATGTCTTAGTCAGGAAGCAACTATAACACACTCCTTTGTCTCGTATAAAATTACATAATTTCTGGAGAGGAATTTTTGAAATGTTTTCAAAAACACTAAAAATAAAATTGGATACCGATATGGAAATGATTATTCTAGGTACGTCAGAAGCCTGCTCTGAGCTATCATTATTTCAAAAACGTTTCGTTAATTATGGCCTGATAACGGCGAAAAAATGAATACTCAAATTTTGGAAACATACATCTGTCCCTACTCTTAAACTATGGATTATAAACATGTCTGAGATGCTACATCTTGAAAATATTAGACTTGTCTTGGCAGAAAAACCCGATCATTTTTCGAAGACATGGACACCATTCATCGATTTATTACAAGGATAGTATTGTACAACACAATTTTGGATCTAAATTTAAATATGGCTTGGGTGAAGTGGGTGGGGAAGGATGTGAGCCAGGTATATCACCACTTTTTTCCTTCTTTCTCTTTTTGTTCTTTTATTTTTCTTATTTTTTCTATTCCTCTTTTCCTTCTTTCATTTATTGACTCTTTGGCTACACCACTTTGGCAGTCTAGGGGCTCTATCTTTGCATATTTCACTTTTTCTCTTTGCTTTTTCTCCTTTCTTTTCTTCCGACTATATAGCTAAAAGTTAAAATTGAAGCTGTACAATAACTGTATTATTTTATATGCCGTTGGTTTTATTTTTGTTAATTTTCTTTGAATAAATTAAAAAATATATAAAATAAAATAAAAACTTCTTCATGCTGACTCACTCCCTCCAGTTGAGCAGTGAAGGTGGTCCCTAACTGTTGAGTGGACTGCTTCATCACTTATTGCTTACAGCTTGGTTGAAGGAGATCAAAAACATGCACTCAGCCTTGGAAGAATATGTTTTCAATGAAGCAAATGAAGCAGGGAAGGACACAATATGCTTGAGCATCTCAGTGGGTTTGGCAGCATCTCTGGTGAACATGGATAGGTGACATTTTGGGTTTGAAATCTTCAGACAAGCTGTAAAGGGGGAGTGAAATCTGTGAGGGGAAGGCAGGACTAAGCAGGTAAAGGGTGGATACAAAGTGTGGGGTTTATGATGGGCAGATGGTTGGAACATACGGTAGAGATTAAAACAATAAGTGGTGACATGAAGGGTGGCAGCAGAAGTCGCGGAGGTTGCAGCAGGGACTTTCCCTCTTATATGCACAGGTTGGTTTGTCCAGCCTTAATGTTTTCTGTTATATGCGGGAGTGGGAAGTGTGGATTTCTCCATTGTTGCTTTGGGGAAGCTAATTTGTACTTCTCATTTATTCACTCTCCACATGGGCGCAGATGCAGGCACGCAGGCCGATGCATATGCACAGGTACGCAGATACAGGATGCACGTCTCCGTGAAGGCGATCAAGCTATGTTCTGCCGGACTGGATTTTCTCTTCAGCCTGGGCTGGAATTTAATCCATCAGTCTTCTGGCATGCCCAAGCACTGCAAGAGGCCTCAGAGGTATCATCCCAACATATTTCAGAGAAGATCAGGTTCTTGTAAACAAAGTCAGTTTTGTGGAAGATTATCTCATTTTCCTGTTGAGTGCAGCTTGTAGATATCTTGAGTAGATATCTAGGAGCATTTTGTCTTCTATTGTGAATGTACTTGTTCCTAGCTGTGATCTGTGTTTATCTTTCAGAAACACACGCCTGGTTAAGCACTGTTATAATTCTGCTGCTGGGAATCGTTGGGGTCTTATATCTTGGGCGTGACCTGAGGTGTACTCACACCAGCTTGCACAGTGACATTGCAAAAGGACAAATGCCATCAGCTGATACAGTGGAAGGCTGGGGAAAGCTAAGTGTGTGTGTGTCTATGTATATGTGTGTGTCTATATGTGTCCCCGTTTGTGTGTGTCTGTATGTGTGCGCCTGTGTGTGTGAGAAAGTGTGCATGAGTGAGTGTGCGTGAGAAGGTGTGTATGAGTGTGTGAGAAAGTGTGTATCTGTGTGAGAAAGTGTGTGTCTGTATGTATGTGCCTGTGTGTGAGAGAGAGTGTGTGTGAGTGTGTGTGTGTGTGTGAGAATGTGTGTGACTGTATGTGTGTGCTTGCATGTATGTATGTATGCAAATCTATCTGTGCCGTGTGCCTGTGTGGCAATACAAGTATATGCGTGTTTGTGCATGTGTATGTGTGTGTATTTGTGAGTGTGGCATGCGTGCTTCTGTGTGTGTCGTGTGCCTGCGTGTGTGAATTTGTATGTGTCAGTGGCAGATGAGTATGGACATATATATGTGCATGTGTGTGCATGAATGTCAGGGTGGCATATGTGTGTGAGTGTAGATATGAACATGCTTGTGAGTGTGCACATGTGTCTGTGCATTTGCATGTGTTAGAATGGTATATGTGTGTGGATGTATATATGAGTAGTGTGGGTATATGTGTGTTACTTGCATATGTATATATTTGTGAGCACAAGTGTGTGGTGTGTGTGTATATGCATGAGCATGGTAGGAGAGCAGTGTGGGTTTGTTAAGATTAGACCTCACACTGCCAGCAGGGAACATTAAGTGGATTGAAAACCAAGGGCAGCCCACAATAGACAAGAGACAATGACAATAGACAATAGACAATAGGTGCAGGACTAGGCCATTCGGCCCTTCGATTCAGCACCGCCATTCAATGTGATCATGGCTGGTCACCAATCTGTACCCCGTTCCTGCCTTCTCTCCATATCCCCTGACTCCGCTATTTTTAAGAGCCCTATCTAGCTCTCTCTTGAAAGCATCCAGAGAACCTGCCTCCACCGCCGTACGGGGCAGAGAATTCCACAGACTCACCACTCTCTGTGAGAAAAAGTGTTTCCTCGTCTCCGTTCTAAATGGCTTACTCCTTATTCTCAAACTATGGCCCCTAGTTCTGGACTCCCCCAACATGAGGAACATGTTTCCTGCCTCTAGCGTGTCCAAACCCTTAACAATCTTATATGTTTCAATGAGATCCCCTCTCATCCTTCTAAACTCCAGAGTGTACAAGCCCAGCTGCTCCATTCTCTCAGCATATGACAGTCCCGCCATCCCGGGAATTAGCCTTTGCTACACTCCCTCAATAGCAAGGATGTCCTTCCTTAAATAGGGGACCAAAACTGCACACAATACCCCAGGTGTGGTCTCACTAGGGCTCTATACAACTGCAGAATGACCTCTTTGCTCCTACATTCGATTCCTCTTGTTATAAAGGCCAACATGCCATTCGCGTTCTTCACAGTCTGCTGTACCTGCATGCTTATTTTCATAGACTGATGAACAAGGACCCACAGATCCCATTGTACTTCCCCTTTTCCCAACTTGATGCCATTTAGATAGTAATCCGTTTTCCTGTTTTTGCTACCAAAGTGGATAACCTCACATTTATCCGCATTAAACTTCATCTGCCATGCATCTCACCACTCCCCCAACCTGTCCAAGTCACCCCGCATTCTCATAGCATCCTCCTCACAGTTCACACTGCCACCCTCCTTTGTGTCATCTGCAAATTTGCTAATGTTACTTTGAATCCCTTCATCCAAAGCATTGATGTATATTGTAAATAGCTGCGGTCCCAGCACCGAGCCGTGCGGTACCCCACTAGTCACTGCCTGCCATTCTGAAAGGGACCCGTTAATCCCTACTCTTTGTTTCCTGTCTGCCAACCACTTCTCTATCCGTGTCAGCACTCCACCCACAATACCATGTGCCCTAATTTTGCACACTATCAATCAAAATCAATCAAACAAACTTTATTGTCATTTAGAAATACATCGTTATATGCAATTCGAAACAAAATTCCGTTGCATTTGGCTCCCCGTGCACACGATAATAAACAGAAGGATAAAATGGATAAAATGGATAAAAAGATAAAATGGATAAAAAGATAAAATAGACTATGGTGGCAGCCCATTACATGGCATTCAGGAGTCTGATGGGTCATGGGAAGAAGCTGTTGCAGAACCTTGATGTTCTGCTCCTTATGTTACGATATCTTTTGCCCGAGGGCAGCAGAGTGAACAGTCCATGATGGAGATGTGTGCGGTCCTTTATAATACTGCTGGCCTTAGACAAGCAACATTTGGTCGCAATGTCCCCGATTGGGGGGAGAGAAGGCCCGATGATTTTTTCAGCTCTCCTCATCACTCTCTGCACGGACTTCCAGTCAGAGGCTTTACAGTCCCCAAACCAGACAGAGATGCACCTGGTCAGAATACTCTCTATGGTGCCCCTGTAGAAAGTGGTGAGGACGGGATAGGGGAGGTGAGCTCTCCTCATCCGGCGCAGAAAGTGCAACCGCTGCTGCGCTCTCTTAACTATTGATGTGATATTATGTGACCAGGTCAGACTGTTAGTGATCTGCACCCCCAGGAACTTAGTGCTACTGACCAACTCCACATCGCTGTCATTGATGTGAAGTGGTGTGTGACTGTGCCGGTTTTTCCTGAAGTCGACGATGACCTCCTTTGTTTTTTCGACATTCAGGATCAGATTGTTCATATTGCACCAGTCCACCAGTTGTTTCACCTCCTCCCTGTAAGCCAGCTCATTGTCGTCCCGGATGAGGCCCACCACTGTTGTGTCATCTGCGTACTTCATGATGTGGTTTGTACTAAACCTGGCACAACAGTCGTGGGTCATCAGGGTAAACAGCAGTGGACTCAGGACACAGCCCTGAGGGGAGCCGGTGCTCAGAGAGATGATGTTAGAGGTGTTGTTTCCAACCCTCACTGACTGGGGTCTGTCAGTGAGGAAGTCCAGTAGCCAGTTACACATGGGGGTGCTGAGGCCCAATGGGCCCAGTTTGCTTATCAGGTGCTGAGGGATGATTGTGTTGAACGCTGAACTAAAATGCGCAACAGTGTTCTTCTCCTCTAGATGTTCCAGGCTCAGATGTAGTACCCAGGATATAGCGTCCTCTGTGGATCGGTTTGGCCTGTAAGCAAACTGGTATGGATTAAATGTGGAGGGGACTCTGAAGGTAATATGTTCCCTGAACAGCCTCTCGAAGCACTTCATCATTATGTAGGTATGTTACAAAACCTACCTTTAGCGGCGCTGCAGTTCTGCCAATGCCCGTGTGCTCGACTTTGGCGCCTTTGAGAGGGGGGCGGGTATAAAATGCCGTTTACTTCAGTCTATTCAAATCGATTAATCTCAGGGGGTATAGTTGCTGAAGAGAAAGCGCTCTGACATTTGTTTTATGGCGTTATTTTTATACTACGCTGGATCATTTATTAGCATGAGTAAATTAAAAATCATCTTCTAAAGCCGTGAACGCCGACAAGGGGACGGATAGGGGATAAAACAAGGTTATTTTTACACAAAAACGTGCTTCTTAGGATGCCTTTAACAAAAAATTCTTGTTGTGAAAAGGTGACTTAGAAAATATACGAGCCGGCAGTAATCACCGCTAACCGCAACGTTCCAAACGATCGCGTTCCACAAAAATCCACTCACAAGATGATTTAAATGGCCATTAATTTACGGGAATTAAACACTAAATTCCTTCCATTTGGCCTATAAATTCATGACAATGAGATTTAAAAATCATGTTATATTGTGAATTCTTGTGTGAATGTTATTTGGACACTTAGGCTATTTTAAAAAGTTAACCTTTTCGTAAGAAATGGATAGATGTTTAGATCTAGTAATTGAATTTTGTAATTAGCTACAATTAGGTAACTAACTAATTATATGTTTTAATTTCAGGTCATCCAAGCAAGATTGTTTCATATTAATTTCAGAATGCTTCAATCTATAATAATTGAAAATGTCATTCAGTTCGCTTAATGTTTAAGAAAGTTAGGGGCTTTTGACTGTCCTTGATCACAGCTTTTGTGTTAAGTCAATGGAAAATCAATAGGGAACAAAATGCTAATTTCTGAGTATGAAAATGGCCATAACTTTTTTAATAGTAAAAATATGAAAGTGAATTAGGTGTCAAATTAAACTTATTTTTATGTTTTATCTGATGGGATAAATTGCAGATTTGATTTTTAAAATCTCAACATTTTGTAAAATTGCTACATTATGGGAATGAGTGCTACAGGGCGGTAATCGTTGAGACATTGCATTGCGGATTTTTGTTTGGCACTGGGATGATGGTGGCAGTCTTGAAACATGATGGGACAACAGCCTGGTTCAACAAGGTGTTGTAGATGTCCGTAAGGACATGTGCCAGCTGATCAGCACATTCTCTGAGCATCCGCCCTGGTATGTGGGATACCAGTAATTAGTCCCACTAATCTCCTATGTGGGACCTTATCAAATGTTTTCTGAAAGTCCAGGTACACTACATCCACTGGCTCTTTCTTGTCCATTTTCCTAGTTACATCTTCAAAAAATTCCAGAAGATTAGTCAAGCATGATTTCCCCTTCGTAAATCCATGCTGACTCAGACCGATCCTGTTACTGCTATCCAACTGTTATCCAACTGCTATCCAAAACACTCCTGAATATTTGATAAGCTAGCGGAGGAAGCAGGAACTGGAAAATGAATTTATTGATTTAGCCTGGGGGAGCTGCATGAAGGCTGGCGTTGTCCAAGCAGGGAGCTCTCTGAGAGCCCAAGTAGTCCTCAGGATCTCAGGCAGGAAGGTGGAAACAAAGTATTTCCTCATGAACCAGTTATTCAAGCCAACTCCAACGTTGACTGATCTCATTGCAACCCTGACCCCCCCCCCCCAACTTCTTTGTAACTTTTTCAGCACACTTCCCCCACCCTTTGACAAATCAGGTATCTTTCTATCACTGCTTAAAAATAAATATTCAAAGACTCTTCCCCAGCCCTTTCAAGAATAGATTTCCCAAGGCTCTACTCTGAGGAGAGAGGATAGGAGGATAGGTTGAAAGAGATATGGGCCAAATGCAGAGCAAGATACTGCTGATGCTGGTTTAAACCAAAGATAAACTCAAAAAGCTGGAGTAATTCAGCGGGACAGGCAGCATCTCTGGGGAGAAGGAATGGGTGACGTTTCTGGTCGAGACCCTTCTTCAGACTTAAGAAGGGTCATAACCTGAAACGTCACCCATTCCTTCTCTCCATGGATGCTACCTGTTTCGCAGAGTTACTCCAGCCTTTTGTGTCTTTCTTGGGCCAATTGCAGGCAGGTGAGACTAGTGTAGATGGGCATATTGGTCGGTGTGGCAAATTTGGGCTGAAGTCCCTGTTTTCAGGCTGTACGACTCCATAAAATAACTCACCTCATTTCTATCTAAAATGGCCCACCCCATATTTTAAAAGTGGGACTTGCAGTCCTGGATTTCTCACGAACAGGAACCCCATCTCCACAAATGCCCTGTCAAGATCTCAAGGATTTTGAATGCTTCAATAAAATTTGCTCTCACTCTTCTAAACTCTAGCAGATACAATCACAGCCTGAACAATTGTGATATTCCACCCCTTCTAGTTAATTAGACCAGTAAACATTCTCTGAACTGTTTCCACTGTGCTAATATTCTTCCTTAAATAAGACACCAACCGTGTCACAAAAATCCAAATATGGCCTCACCAATATCCTCGGTAATTGAAACATACCCTCCCTAACATTTGTGCTCAATCCTCCTTAAAATCATTTTTTTTTTCTTTCTGTTGTCCAATGCATCAGTGAGGCTTTTGCAATTATTTATTGTACCTGCATGTAAGTCTTTTTCACCCACACTCCGCTGCACCTCAGAGCTCCAGATGGTGGTTGGTTTAAAGCCATAGTGTGATAATCTGGGTATCCTAGTGCACAACTCCCAAATGGTTTGCATGCTGGTAGTTCAGATATCCTCACTGATGCATTGGACAACGGAAGAAATTTATGGTGAGGAGGATTGAGCACAGAAGTCATGAGGATGCTTTCCTGCATATCTACCATGCACTGCTGGTAGATATGCCACAACTTACCACATCTACTAAATGTGAGTGTGTTGATAAGCCTTAGAGTTTTATTTTCTGTTTTACGTGTTTAAATGTTATTTTATTTCACCAGAGGAATCCTTTTAATGGAGAAATCGTCAAAGAACCAATAGGGCCTGGTAGGAAGCATTAAGCAGGAATTGGTGGACAGTATGGCCATCCTTCCATTAATTGCTTAGCAACTCTGTACCATGGGGGGCAGGGGTGGAAATCCTGGGGGGGCCAGGGGGGACACGCCCCCCCCCCCTGTTTTGAGAGGTGGGGGACAATCCCCCCCATTTTTTGTAATCCGGATTTTAAAACCCGGTGAAATCTCCGCTTTCCGTGAGACAGTGGGGTGGGACTGCTGGTCGAGGGTGCCGATTGGACAAGAGAGACGTCGGTCAGTAGGCAATGGGGGCGGGACATGATGATTCAGCGTGATCATTGGAGGAGGGAGGCGTCGCTCAGAGGCGCAAGTAGAGGGGGTGGGACATAGGATAGAGCGAGGTGATTGGAGGAGGGAAACATGCCAAAACACTCTCGGCAGCCCTGGACACAGACCTGCACCTCATCCGCAACCAGAATCGATCCCGGTCTCCGGCGTTGCAATCACTGCCAAACCGCCACTGGACCATCCCCGTCCCCACCCGAATGCCCCCCCTCCCCCCCCCCGGGGGTGGCCAGAGATGTTGGGAGTCAGATGGGAGCTGTGCCCTCGGGCCCACAGCCAGCGCGGAGAAGCAGCGCGAAACCCAGCTCAACTCTGCCTGTCCCGCCAGGTTAACCTACAGCCCTGCCTGGACTTACAGGAAATATGGCCCAGGTTTACGGCCAGCGCAGAAAAGCCGCGCTGGTGTCACGTCAGTGCAGGCAGGGCTGTAGGTTAACCCGGTGAGACAGGCAGAGTTGAGCTGCATTTAGCACTGAATTGAGCCTCTGAAGACTCGCGTGAGTGTGCGCATGCGTGCACGGCCGCCAAGAAATTGTGTCAACCCTGTCCCCCGGTCCCCTCCATATTTTGATAGTGATTTCCGTGCCTGATGGGGGGAGTCGGGTGGAAGATTGCAACCTTCATGTGGTCCGCCCTGTTTCGACAAATGCAATCAACCCAAAGGACAAAGGACAAAGGACATTTATTGTCACATACACCAATTGGTGTAGTGAAATTTGTCTTGCCATGCAGCACATAGATAAAGATAAGACATAATATTAAAGAATTTAACATAAAACATAAAAAAACATCCCCCCACAATGGTTCCCATTATGAGGAAAGGCACAAAGTCCAGTCCCCATCTCCAGTTCACCCATAGTCGGGCCTATTGAGGCCTCCACAGTCGCCGCTATGGGGGCCGATGTTCCAGGCGTGCTCCGGCGGCGGGAGAACCCTCTCAGCGGCTCGGGGTGTCTGTAACGGCCGCTTCCTTGCCGGACACCGCTGCTTCCGACGCCAACAGGCTGCGCTGGATGCAGCTCAACAACTGGCGATCTCGCCAAGAGATCCCAGGCTCCCGATTTAAATTTCAGCGCCACTGCCCACGGCCGGCCGCCCCACAGTCCCGCAGCTCCGCAATGTCCTCCTGCGGTCTTTAACTCACCGGAGCTCCAGCGCGGCGACCCAGGCAAGGCATCGCTCGCTCCGCGATGGCGCCCCAGCGCTGTGCCGCTGCCAAAGCCGTGGTTCCCCCAGGAAACGCTGCTCCAGGCCTGCTGGTAGGCCGCGAGGACGGGTCAACGGTGCAGCCCGGGGAAAGCTGCCTCTCCGACCAGGTAGGGACCCTAGAAAGCAGTTTCCCCCTTCCCCACCCCCACCCCCACATAAAAAAGGCTAGGACTCCGAAAACAGAAAAACTCAACTAACTAAAAATAAAAAAAGAGAGAAAAGACGGACAGCTGCAGGCTGGGCAGCCATACCCATACAGGACGGAGCCCCAGCGTGCACAATCAAATAAGATCAAATACAACAAGTTGTCCAACAACGTTAGGCTGTGCATGCCATACGCACGAAGATGGGGGGGGGGGGGGGGGGAGTATGGTATTAATGCTGAAAGATTGAGGGGATGAGTGAAAAATAAGCACACCAAAAAGCTGCGATATATGAAAACCAAAGGCAGCTTGGTGATTCTTAATGGATGTTGGACTCAAATAGAACAAAATAATTGGAAATGAAACTTTTACCCATTTTGTGAGAATTTCCTGGTTCTCATTCTAGTGCTTCAGGAAAGAAGAATTATTTGTAAAGAAGTAAATGCAGATCATACGGCAAAGCAGGTCATGTCTGGGAGAGGAGCGGACACCAGGAATAGTTTGTGCATATATTTACAGCCCAAACATCCAAAATGGAGCCTAAGGCAGGAGGCTTTGTGACAACAATTCAGTCTGCCTGCACAACTGTGAAATTAGTCTGGCATATTGGATTCAGTCTCTCTTCCAAATCAGGCCGAGAGGAAAATAAAAATAGTAAACCCAATTACACAGGTTATTCATTTGAAAATTTGTCTGTACACAGTGATATTTTTACAAACTATTCACATGCCACATTCCATTAATCTCTCAGAATTTTCATTCATGGTTGCCTTCAATTTCCATTTCAAAGCACATCAGTCCTTAATACAGGCTGTGCCTTGTCGTTGCACGAACAATGGCTAAAGCAAAGTGTGAGAACAGTTGTTTAACATTTTACTGTGGTTAAGCGGCATTTTGAAAAAGAAACAACACAAGACAATTCAATATTGTTGTTTCTACTCGTTGGTGGCATCAGGGTTAAGGTTAGAGCCTGTCTTTCTCAATCTCCATAATATGAACATCACCACGAGCCTTGACTAGGGAGCAAAAAATTGGCAAAGTCTCCCACTCCTGAATATTTCAGATATAGCCCGGAAACAGGCCCTTCGGCCCACCGAGTCCACACTGACCAGCGATTCCCTGCACATTAACATTATCCTACACGGACAATTTTACATTTGTAAGGCCAATTAACCTACAAACCTGTACATCTTTGGAGTGTGGGAGGAAACCGAAGATCTCGGAGAAAACCCACTCGGTCACGGGGAGAACGTATAAACGATTATCCTGTGATTCCTGTTAGACGGGGTGGACATGCCGATGTCGGCTTAGAGCTTGGTTATGCAGTTAATTAACTCACCAATACTATATGCCTGGGGAGCATAGATTACCAAACAAAGTGACCATTCTCTGTGGAATGAAACTCAGTGACATCTGTATGTTTGAGGAAAAAATTAGATATGGTATTTGTGTACTGGAAAATGTTGCCCCATTGGAAAAATTGCCAGGTTGCTGTAAACCGTACTCGATGCACTAATGTCCTCTGCCCATTTTTATATTTTCCCCACATTACCAATCCTGGATATATTTACTTGAATTAAACTAATTTTATTTAAATATTCCTGCAAAATTGTACACCATACTCCAGAATTGGTCTTACCAATGCCTTGTACAATTTTAACATTACTTCCCTACTCCTATATTCAATGCTCTGATTTATTGGCCTTTATAAATCAGAGCATTGAATATAGGAGTAGGGAAGTAATGTTAAAATTGTACAATTGTACAAGTTAGGTCTTTATTCTTTGGAGCGCAGAAGGTTAAGGGGGGACTTGATTGAGGTCTTTAAAATGATGAAAGGGATAGATAGAGTTGACGTGGATACGTTTTTCCCATTGAGGGTAGGGAAGATTCAAACAAGAGGGCATGACATGAGAATTAAGGGACAGAGGTTTCGGGGTAACGTGAGGGGGAACTTCTTTACTCAGAGGGTGGTGGCTGTGTGGAATGAGCTTCCAGCAGAAGTGGTGGAGGCAGGATCGATTTTAACATTTAAGAGTAAAGTGGATAGGTATATGGACGTGAAGGGAATGGAGGGGTATGGTCTGAGTGCAGGTAGATGGGACTAGGGGAAAACAAATGGTCGGCACGGACTGGAAGGGCCGAGAGGGCCTGTTTCCGTGCTGTAATTGTTATATGGTTATATGGTTATAAACGAGTCACTAGATAGGTACAAAGTGTTGGAGTAACTCAGTGGGTCAGGCAGCATCTCTGGAGAAAAGAAATAGGTGATGTTTTGGATCAAAACCCTTCTTTAGGACAAAACAGGGCCGGGTCAAAAAAGGGTCCCTAGATCTTTGGTTGAGGTATCTAGATGGCCAGATTGATAACATCACCACTACATTCTGTACTATATCTGCAGGTTTCTTTTCATACCTTCCTTCTCTGTGCCTCAGACCATTTGTTGCTGGAGAGAGAACCCTCCTGAGGCTCTCATTTGGAACAATCATGCCAAACAGAAGTTAGTAGCCACTCCCTTGAGATGGTAATGATGTGTGGTAAAAAGACCTGCTTCCCCTGGAGATATCAATAAATCCAATTAATTTACCGAATGCTAATTAATTCAGGGTTGCAGCATTGTAAGGTAATGTGGATGTAAACTTGTTCAGGTTTGATTTGTGCGAACATTAAACAAATTATTCTAAAATGAAAAGCCTGAGTTTCAGGTCATTTCTTTGAAGCAGTCCAAACTCATGTATACATTTTCATAGGTTGTGGTTGAGCAATAGATGCTGAGGGTCATTTTTAATGGCTGGAGAATGTACAAACAGGATTCATTGCATCAGGATAAAGGGTTAGCCATTTTGACTAAGCTACAAATATATTTCCTTGGCTCCTGTTCAGTTGACCAGTGTATTTAAGACAGGACATGAATACAAATTGGTTTTTGATTTAAGTTTATTAGTTTAGTTTAGTTTAGAGTTTAGATACAGCGTGGAAGTGGGCCCTTTGGCCCACCGGGTCCGCACTGACCAGCGATCCCTGTACAGTAATACTATCCTACACGCTAGGGAAAATTTACAATCTTTACCAAAGCCAATTAACCTACAAAGCTACACGTTTTTGGAGTGTGGGAGGAAACCGGAGCACCCGGACAAAACCTACGTGGTCACAGGAAGAATGTCCAAATTCCATACAGACAACACTCATAGTCAGGAATCAACTCGAGTCTCTGGCTCTGTAATGGGCCTGACCCACGTAGACGACTTTTTAGGCGACTGCAGGATACTATGCAGTCGCCACATGTTCGTGAGTGGTTGCCGGGGAGTTGCATGGTCGCGAGGAGTTCCCGCATTCTGGTAACTAATCGCAGTTTCATAATGGTCACCGTAAATTTTTCAACATGTTGAAAAATTAGCGGTGACTAGAATGAAGCCGCCATGGAGAGTAGCGAGCATTCTCGAGCTGTAGGTGGGTCGCCAGGAGTTCCTAGTGGGTTGCCAGGAGGTCGAAGGTTCTCGGAGGTTCTCGGAGGTTGTAGTCGGTGCTGACCGGTGAATTTCATTGGCTCATTGGGGGAAAAAAAGGTAAGCAGTAGTTTTCTGAACCAAGGATAACCGACCGGTAATGTTAAATGTCCACCTAGCTTCACAGCTGTGTATCTTTGGCTTCTTAAACCTTGTCTCCACCCCTTCTCCCCCTTTCTCTCCCCCCCCTCTTTTAAAGGACTTCCTGTTCATCGCGGTGTGTGTGTTTCACCTTAGTTTTGCACCATGTGAATTTTTTAGACAGAGCTCCCCTGGCTTGCCCAGTCCCCCGCCTGCATAATGAACTGGTGAAGGAAGTGATGTGTTTGTGTATATGTGTGTTCCACTCTGACAGTCTCCGTTCCAGTTGCCGGTTTTACAGGCGACTGCCGGCGACTTCACAGTCACCGGCAGTCCGCTGAAAAATCGCCTAAGTGCGACAGGCCCACAAGAGAGCAACTCTACCGCTGCGCCACCATGCTGCCCCTTTAGTTTAGATTAGTTCATTGTCACATACACCGAGGTATAGTGAAAAGCTTTTTTTTGTTTTTTTTAATTTTTTATTTTTTTATTTATTAGAGGCAAATACATCAATGTACATCACATATATATATATATATATATTGTTACTATCATTGTACCCCATAATTTTATGGCTTTTAAAGAAAAAGAATAGAAAGAAAGAGAGTGATGTAGGTGAAAAGAGTTGTGAAAGTGAAAGAGCATGCCAAAGGGGAGAAGAAACCCTTGGTCAAAGAATTAGAGGAAGGGGATTAAGAGATAGACCCTAGAAAAGAAAAGGAAAAAAGAAAGAGAGGCAAAGAGAGAGAGAGAGAAAAAAAAAAGCCAGTTACTATATTATATATATCACGCAAAAGGAATCCACCGACTAGATAGTTTTTCATCCCCCCCTACCAAGGCCCGAGGTAGTCCTGCACCCTATCTTTGTAGCAATTCTATAAATGCAGACCACGTCTGATAGAAACAATCTGATTTTCCTGCCAGGCGGAGTCTCATATCTTCCAGATGTAATGTTTCAAACATAGTTGAAATCCACATATTTAATGTTGGTATAGGCGCATTTTTCCAGAATTTTAAGATTAGCTTTTTTCCTATTATTAAGCCGTAATCAAATAGATTCTTTTGATACACATTTAATTCCGAACTACCTTCTGTCATTCCGAAAATAATCTATTCTGGCTTTGGTGTCATTTTTATTTTAAACAGTTTTGTGAAAATTTCAAAGATTTCAATCCAAAACCTTTGAATTTTTGTAAGAAGATGAATGAGTGCGCTATAGTAGCTTCTTGACACTGGCATTTATCACAAATTGGTGAAACGTTAGGGAAAAATATATTTAATTTAGTTTTTGGGTAGTATAATCTGTGTACATTTTAAAATTATATTAAAGTGTGTCTCACGTTAATTGAGCATTTGTGTACATTTAATAACTACTCTTTCCACCATTCATTGGAAATTTTTATGCTTAGTTCGTTTTCCCACTCACCTCTGATACCTTCCGTTGTTGGTATTACTGCATTTAGTACAATATTATATATATATGAAATTAAATTTGCTGATTCCGTCTTTGTATTCATTACTTCATCTAGTAAGTCTAATGGCATTTTGTGAAATTCTTGTGCATGTTTTTTCAGATAATCACATATTTGGAAATATTTAAAATACTGATTGTTACCCAGATTATATTTTAGTTGTAATTGTTTAAATGATAAACCCGTACCATACAAATCTCCCAAAGTTTTAATTCCTGCTCTTTCCCATTGTATAAATGTTTTGTCTATAATTGAGGGTTTAAACGGAGGGTTTTTAGCAATAGGAGATAGGAGAGATAAGTTTCTTAATTTTAAATTGTATTTTATTTGTTTCCAAATTCTGATTGTACTATGTATAATTGGGTTTTTGTTATAGTTTGTATTATTCACCGGCATTGGTGAAAGAAGGATCGAACCAATATTAAAAGGGGAGCCGTCCTCTTTCTCCATAATGATCCATTCCGGTTGATGAAGAGAATTATCTAACAATTGAATCATATTTCTAATATTTTCTTTATTGGCGACTGTAGATGGTTTATATGCAACCAATAATATAGTTACCTCACTCCCATTAACCCCGCCCAGTTAACATCAATCATAACGCCTTCCCTCAGTAGAAAAATGTAGCCGGTGCTTGAAGGTGTATGTAATACCCAGTGCTATCATTAAAAGATGTTGTACACTTAAGAGCTTGTAAAGTTTTCATTTACATGGTGTCGAAGCTGGAAGATACTTGCGTCTCCTGTTTATCGGTTTTTATTTCTTTTTTTGATTTGTGTTTTTTGTGCTTTGATCTCTTTGGCCATGGCGTCCTCTTGCAGAAAGCCCGAGCAGCTTGTCTTTGATGCTGACATCTCTGAGCGCTGGGCCACGTTTGAATTTGATTTCACACACTTTGTCAACGTCGCACACCGCGCTGATCCTGACTCCCTTAAAGCTTCCCTCCTCCTCAACCTTGTCGGACCTGATGCCATGAAGAGAGCCAGAACTTTCACCTACGCTCCAGCGGTCCTGGGCGTCGATGGTGCGGTGATTACTCCTGCAGAGTCTGCTGACGACCCCGCTTGCCTGCTACGTAAGTTCAGGGAGATTTGTGACCTGCCCTCGAACCGCATTCTAGAGAGGGCACGGTTCTTTACGAGGAGACAGTTGCCTGATGAACCTGTTGAATGTTTTATTGCTGATTTGCGTTATCTCGCCCAGCGGTGCCGTTTTGGCGACATGACAGACCAGCTCACTAGAGACATTTTAGTAACTGGCATGCGTGACCAGAAGCTGCGATGTGAGCTTTTGAGGGATCCGGATCTAACGTTGGACAAGGCTATGCATGCCTGCAGATTGTCTGAGGTCGTTGTTTTGCAAGAGGACCACCGGGATTTGGGCAATAAATCTGTCAACCTGGCTGGGTTTAGGAGCCCACAGCCTCGGGTGGGAAACAATGTTTTTCTGCCGCGTGCCCGCCTGGACCTGGCGATGTGCCCCGAAAAAGATGCCCGAACTGTAACTACATGCACCATAGACTGTCGACGTGTCCCGCCTCTGGTAAAACCTGTAACTTTTGTAAAAAGCTGAACCATTTCTCAGCCTCCTGTCGCTTACTCCGTTCCCGTGGGAGCCAGGCACAAGCTTCCAGTCCCAGTCTAAACATGCTGGCCCAATCTGATCTCTGTTTCGACTCACAGCCCAATTTAGTTGAGTGCAATGGTGCGGAGCCAATTAATTCTGCGAGGACTCTCATGTGTTTACCCTCCTACAGACACCCGCCCACCGCAATGATCCCTCCGTACCTGTGACTGTCAATGGCGTAACCTTCTCTGCCAAATTAGATACTGGCGCGAGAGTCAATGTTTTGTCCATGAATCTTTTCAACAAGATAAGGAGTAATGAGCCTCTGGTTGTTGACGATGCTACCCTGCACGCCTATGGTGGAGAGATTCTAAGGCCTGCGGGGAGGGCCACTTTAACTTGCGTGCTGCAAAAAGGCCACAAGAAACCTGGTTTTCTATGTTTTGAACTCTGACTGTGTAAACCTGTGGGCAACCGTGCGTGCCAGGATCTTGGCCTGGTCTCCTTTGACCGCACGGTCCACAAAGTGCAACTTTCGTTTGACCCGGTTGCTGAATACCAGGACCTGTTCGACGATGACCTGGGGAAGTTACCAGTGTCATACCATATTTCCATTGACCCAAATATACAACCCGTGGTCCGCGCACCTCACAGGGTGTCTCACGCCATGAAGGACAAGGTCGAGGCGATGCTCAACGAGATGGTCGAAAAGGGGGTGCTAGTAGCAGTTAGCGAGCCCACCGATTGGGTCTCCACCATGGTTGCCACGATTAAGAAAGACAAGAACGAGATACGCGTGTGTATCAACCCGAAGGACTTAAACCTTGCCATCAGGCGACCACATTACCCCATGCGGTCTGTTGAGGATGTGGCGGCAAAGGTCGGGGCAAGCCACCATCTTTTCGGTCCTAGACGCTAAGAACTCGTTTTGGCAGGTCCCGTTGGACAAAGCGTCTTCTGACCTGACGACCTTCGCCACACCGTTCGGCAGATTCAAGTTCCTGCGAATGCCATTCGGCATCAATTCTGCTAGCGAGGTGTTCCAGCAGACGATGGAGCAATTATTCGCGCACCTGCCATGTGCCATCATCGTGGATGATATCCTGGTTTTACGGGAAGGACCTTGCCGAGCACGACCTGAACCTCCGCCGCGTCCTGGATCGCGCGCGACAGGCGAACCTGAAGCTGAATCCCAAGAAGTGCAGGTTTCGTGTCTCAGAGGTCACGTATGTTGGACATGTTTTCACCCCTAACGGACTAAAGCCCGACCCCTTGAAGGCCGCTGCCATCTCCGAAATGGCAGCCCCCACCGACGTGCCAGGTCTGCAACGATTCTTGGGCATGGTGAAACTACCTTGGCAAGTTTATACCAAACCTCAGTGAGCTGAGTGCTCCCCTGCGGCAGCTGACAAAAAAGGATATCGCCTGGGCCTGGCTCCCATATCACCAGCAGGCTTTTGACCGCCTCAAGTCGAAACTGATTAGCACTCCGACGTTGCGGTTCTTCGACGTGGGTCGCCCCATCACCGTCACCTGTGACGCTTCCAAGTTCGGTCTGGGTGCGGCCTGCCTTCAGTCTGTCGATGGATCGCTGCATCCCGTCTCCTATGCCTCCCGCACCATGACGGACACCGAGCAGCGGTACGCTCAGATCGAGAAAGAGCTGCTCGCGGTGGTGTTCGCCTGCTCCAAGTTCAGAGACTTCCTGTTCGGGCAGCAGATTTACGGTCGAAACCGACCACCAGCCACTGGTGACAATCCTGAACAAGCCGATTCACGCTGCCCCTGCCAGGCTGCAGCGTATGATGCTGCAGCTCCAGCGCTTCGACTTTGACATAATCTACAAGAAGGGCACCGAGATGCACATTGCGGACACCCTGTCGCGAGCCCCGCGTACCTCCTGCGCTCGCCACCCCTACGAAACAGAGGACTTGCTCGTACTGGGCGTTAACTTTATTCCCACCAAGCAGCTACAGGTTTTGGCCGAGCACACCGCTGCCGATCCGGCCTTGCAGCAGCTTGCATCGGTGATTAAAGCAGGGTGGCCAACAAAGCGCTCCGCCGCGCCATCTGAAGCACAGCCTTTCTTCCTGGTCCGCGACGAACTGGTGCTCCAGGATGGCGTTATCGTCAAGGGGACATAAAGTTGTGGTCCCGTCCTCCCTGTTTGACTTTTACTTTTGTGCAGCCCACAGCGGACACCCTGGGGTCGATGCAACGCTTGCCCACGCTCAGTGCCAATTCTATTGGCCTGGAATGGCCAAATATATCCGAGACAGAGTTTCTGCCTGCTCCACGTGCAACAGTCTTGCGCCGCACCAGCAGCGACAGCCCCTGCTGCAACAGCCCGCCCCTGCTTTGGCCTGGTCCTCGCTGGCTGCCGACATATTCGAGTGGCGTGGTAACCACTACCTTGTCCTGGTTGACTCGTACTCCAACTGGTTCGAAGTGGATTTGCTGACATCCCTCACGTCGGAGATGGTGATCCGCAAGCTCCACTTTTGGGACCCCGGTCAGGCTGCAGACTGACAACGGCAGGCAGTTTACAAGCCGAGAATTCAAAAGCTTTGCCGACAAGTGGAACTTCGTGCATTTCACCAGCAGCCCAGAGTACCCACAGAGCAACGGCCTAGCAGAACGGGCCGTCCGCAGCGCCAAGCTTCTGATGGAACAGGCGCGACTATCCAATTCTGATTTGTATTTGGATCTCCTGAACCTCAGGAATGTTTCCAGGGATCCGGCCATGGGGTCCCCTGCTCAGCGTCTGATGTCCAGAACTACCAGATCCACCGTCCCGATTGCCCAGCGCCAGCTGAAACCTCGGGTGCTGGAGCCCGCCTCCGTGCAGAGGCGAATTCAAGAGAAACATGACAGCCAGCGGCGTTCCCACGATCGGTCGTGCAGACCACTCGATCCTCTGTTGCCCGGACAGGTTGTTCGTTTGCAGACCGCCAGTGGGCACTACCGTCTGGCCACCGTGGTTGGGGTGGCCGACTCACCTCGTTCGTATCTGGTCGACTGTGAGGGTTCCATCTACCGAAGAAGCCGACAACACCTGCTTGCGGTTAATGAGCCACAGCCGCAGCCCCCTGGGCCCTATGCCCCTCCACTCTCCTATCAGCAGCCGGCTGCCGCCCCGGCTGGTGTTCCCTGCATGCCTCGGTCCCCGTCGCGGGCGCCTGGTTCCCCTCTGCGCGGGTCCCCTGTTGCCGATCGCGGTTCTCCCTCTCCTGTTTCTCCCACCCCAATGCCCTTCCCTGGTTCCCCGGCTGCCTTGCGTCCTCCTGCTTCTTCTGCTCTTTCGGGGGGAGGGGGAGACATCCGTACGCGCTCGGGCAGGATCAGTAAGCCGCCTGTTCGCTACGGCGATTTCGTTTAATTCTGCTGTTTAATTCGGTTGTCGTGACAACAATCTGTTTTTTTGATTTCTAAGGGGAAGGATGTAGATGGTTTATATGCAACCAATAATATAGTTACCTCACTCCCATTAACCCCGCCCAGTTAACATCAATCATAACGCCTTCCCCTCAGTAGAAAAATGTAGCCGGTGCTTGAAGGTGTATGTAATACCCAGTGCTATCATTAAAAGATGTTGTACACTTAAGAGCTTGTAAAGTTTTCATTTACACCGACCAAAATAATACATAAAATTCGGGAGTGCTAATCCCCCTACTACTTTGGGTTTATTCAGGTGTGGTCTTTGTATTAAAAGCTTTTTTTGTTGCTTGCTATCCGGACAGCGGAAAGACTATGCAAGATAACAATTTTTGATGACCATTTTCATTATCTACAATACCAGCCACGTTTGTGCCAAGCTATCCGCAGTGTACAGATACAGGATGAAGCGAATAATGTTTAGTGCAATATAAAGTCCAGTAAAGTCATATAAAGATAATCTATAGGTCTCTAATGAGATAGATGATAGTTCAGGACTGCTCTCAAGTTTCTGATAGGATGGTTCAGTTGCCTGCTAACATCTGAGAAGAAACTGTCCATGAACCAAGTGTACCACTTGCATGACGGGAGAGGGGAGAAGAGGGAGTGTGTCCAAGGTGAGATTCATCCTTGATTATGCTGGTAGCCTTGCCGAGGCAGTGTGAAGTGTAGATGGAGTCAGTGGAAGGGAGGTTGGTTTGCGTGATGGTCTTTGCTGCGTCCACATATCTCTGGAATTTCATGAAGTCTTGGATGGACCTATGATGCATCCCGATAAAATGCTTTCTATGGCGCATCAGTGGAAGGTGCTGAGAGTTGTTGGGGACATGCCAAACATCCCAAGCCTTCTTAGGAAGTAGAGGCATTGGAGTGCTTTCTTGGTCCAGGACAAGTTGCGGGTGATATTTATAGTCATAGAATCATACCACGTTGGAAACAGGCCCTTTATCGCAACTTGCCCACGACAACCAACATGTCCTATCTACACTAGTCCCACCTGCCTGCGCTTTGCCCATAACCCTCTAACCCTGTCATATCCATGTACCTATTGAATTGTTTCTTAAATGTTATGATAGTACTTGCCTCAACTACCTCATCTGGAGGCTCGTTCCATATGCCCTCATGTTCTTGATTCTTGTACTCTAGGCAACCGATCAAGATCCTGCTGCAATTTTTGAGGACCATCTTCACTACAATACCACTGACTTTTGTATCATCTGCAAACTTGCTAATCATGCCTTGTACATTCTCATCCAAATCATTGATATAGATGACAAACAACAGCAACAGCTCTGAACCCTGAGGCACATTACTCGTCACAGGTCTCCAGTCCGAAAAGCAACTTTCCTCCATCACCCTCTGCTTCCTTTTATGAAGCCAATTTGCTATCCGATCAACTATCTCTCCTTGGATTCCATGCACTCTAACCTTCCAGAGTAGCCTACCATGTGGAATCTTGTCATATGCATTGCTTAAATCTGTTTAAACAATGTTTAGCTCTGCTATCATCAACATTTTTAGACACACCTTCAAAGAAATCAGACTTGAGAGACTATCTCCCATGACTCCCTAATCAGCCCTTGTCCATCTAAATATATATATATAAATGCGTGCATATATTTACTCATAGGAACTTGAAGCTTTCAAACATCGCTAGGTGTACCATACTGAGGAACCATGAAAAGCTTTGTTTTGCATGCTATGCAATCAGATCCGATTAGACTATACAAAAACACAATCAAAGTCAATTACAACAGATAGATCAAAAGGGGAAGATACAGAGTGTAGAATATAGTTCTCAGCATTTCGACGCATTGTAACGTATCAGTTCCATTTACAAAGTCACATGTCCTCAATGGGGTAGAGGTGAATCAGACAGTGCCCTAGCTTATAGAAGGACCATCCAGAAGCCTGATAACAGAGGGGGAGAAGCTGTTCCTGAGGTTAGTGGTGCATGCTTTCAAGTTTCTGTACCTTCTGCTGGAGGAACTCAGCAGGTCAGACAGCATCTATGGAGATGCTGGGTAGACAACATTCTGGGTCAGGTCCCTTCTTCAGAATAGCCAGGAGATAGCTGGTAGAAAGAGAAGAGTGGAAGGGATGGGACAAGAACTAGCAAGTGATAAGTGGATCTGAGTGAGTAAGGGTTGATTGGCAGGTGAAGACAGGGATCAGAAAATTATGACTCACTATGGAAGGGCGATTAAGTTCAGCAATAATTTTATTTGCGGGCTGCAAAGGCTCCAGGCAACATGAAGATTTCTCCTGTTCCTATTTCTCATGTTGCTATTCAAGAGATTAAATATTTGGTCATCTTAAAGGAAACCCATTCAGCCCAGTGATATGACTTGAGAGATCTGCTGGTGATGGTTTTATATGCAACAAACTAGTTGACCCATTCTGTGACTTGTCTGATCATCATATCCTTTCTTCTACACCCAAGTAGTGCCATATTCATAGTCATAAAGTTACAAAATCAAGCCCTTGAACCCATTGAGTCCAAGCTAACCATTAATTTACAAAATAGAACTCTGAAATAACGTTGCTTCCTCGAACATCAATGCTAAACTTGCAATCTCCCCAATACCAATTTTGTTATAAATAGCGAGTGATCAACAATGCTGACTGCATTCAGGCCCTCAAGGGAAATTGTGCTCCAATTCCCCTCTCCCATCCATGCTCCTGGATTTGGTCCCACCACCATTAGTATTGTGGTATTGTACCCAGCCAGGAGGTGAGCGTGGTTGTCATCTTGAGACCACAAAAATGTTTCTTAATATACATTGCTTAATGTGGAACAACTCCAAAATGAATGCAGGCAGCATCCCCGACATTATATAAAGCCATTTTTAACCTCTGTAAAAGTTTTTGATTCCATCAAGTGAGAGGGACTGTGGAGCACCTCCTCAGAATTGTCTGTCCACAGAAAATGTGTTTCTTTCCTGAGTTTGCTTGTTGTGACTACAACAGATCCAATCTCAGAGCAGACCAGGGTCAAGTAAACCTGTATGGTTGCTGCAACACTTTTCTCAATTTATTGTTTGAAATATCTCATCCCCAACAAGATTCCCATTGGAGTGGTGCTAAAACCACTTTACCAGACATATAGGAAAATGTTCATCTATGTCACCTCCAGTCCAGAACCAAGAACACCCAAAGGTCAATGGTTGAGCTACAGTGCACAGACAACACTTGTGATTTTGCTGAGTTCAAAATCATCTTTGACTCATTCATTATAGTTGTATACTCAACATCAATAAAATACACGACTTTTACCAATCCGCCTTGCTGTGCAACATCAAATCCTGAATGTCCATAATAATTCCTGCAAAATATTGATCACTTTCCACACGTGGCAGCCAGTTCTCATTGGGAACAGCCATTAAAGATTAATTACACCATCACCTTCAGTGCGCCGCACATTTTTTGGAAAACAGTGTTTGACGGTTAAGACTCAAACCCGACGTGATGTTCATGATCTACAGGCTAGCAGTGATCCATGCTCTCCAGTACGCTTCTGAGAGTTGGACAACCTGCAGCAAGCTACCAATGTTATCTCCACAAAATCCTCCAACTCCACTGGCAGGATAAGTGATGCATCTTCGGCGGCCTTTCCCAAGCCAACATACCCAGCACTGAGGTCCTAATGGCACTCAGTCGACTCTGATGGACAGATCTGATTCGTGAAGTAGACACTGTACCAAGCTTTTTCAGAGGCAGAGGTGACCAAATGGACAAGTGAAACGATTCAAGATATTTTCAAAGTCTGCCTGAAAACTTGCAGTATCACCACTATTTTCAAGGAATCCTTGGCCAATGATCTCTAATTAATTTTTTTAGAAATACAGCAAGTTATTTTAGAGATACAGCATGGAAACAGGCTCTTCAGCCCACCGAGTCAGCGCCAACTATCAGCCACCCGTACATACTATTTCTGTGTTATCCCACTTTTGTGCCCAATCCCTACACACGAGGAGCAATTTACAGAGGCCAATTAACTTACAAACCCACGCACCTTTGGGATGTGGGAGGAAACGGGAACACCTGGAGAAAACCTCGTAGTCACAGGCACAATGTGCGAACTCCACACAAACAGCACCTGAGGTAAGGATCCAACCTGGGTACCTGGCACCGAGGCAGCAGCTGTACCTGTTATGCCACTGCGCTGCCCCACTATTGAGCTGCCAATGTGGCAATAAACTGACAGGATGGCACAGAGAAGTTTAAGGCCACCCTTCGGAGCAGAGAGGAGCCCTGCATAAAATGAGAATTGAACGTACCACTGTCCAAGTTACCCCACATTGGCCTCAACAGTCACCTCAGGAACAGGAGTTCACACCTGTCATCCACAATCCTGGTGAAGAACCTATGAAGAAATTATCTGCAAAAATATTTGAAGTCATTTTGAATGGAGGATGAGCTAAAAACAAGTAACAATTTTTATAATGAATAATAACCCATATTTTTATTAGGGGATATCTGAGGGCTTTGTAATTTGAATGACTGATCACTCTTTGGAGTCAATTGTCTTCACCATATTACTCTGTTTTGGATTTAGTGAGATGTCAAAGAGTGATGTAAAAGTAGGTAAAACGATAAGAAGAAGCCTTTTTAGTTATAGAGAATTCGTTGGAAACTTCAAATTCTGACCCCGAAAACCACAATTAGTCAAGATGAGAACGTGAGGTTGTAGAGAATTCAATGCTCTCATAAGACCATTTGGATCAATACTGTCTTTTCTTTCTTATTGCTCCTATTATTTTACCACTTTGCTATTTGGTTGATTTTAATAGGGCAAAGTGAGTCATGCCCCTCTCCATAGCTCATTTGATAACATTGCATGATGGTGTGGGCCCTTGTCAGGTTGAGCAAGGAGGCATTAACTTACAGACTAAGGTCCCAGGTTCAGTTCTTGATCCCTGCATATACAACTGATCTCTGAGGGAGCCGGGTAGAGATCAACAGCTCCATTGTTATGAGTAGGAAATGCCAACCACAGTTTCCGCCCTTGACCTCTTTAGCTGGATAAATGAGGTACAAAAAATGTCTGAGCCTCTATTACCTTAGCCTCTCCTCCACAACACGAGTCATCAAGTGAAGTAATGAAAAAGCAAATCTGGAAGCAAACAGAATAGACCATAAGAAGACTTACATTTCAATAATGATTTGCACAATATTAAGAACATACCAAAGCATTTTACAGTCAACATACTATAAAAGTAAGGTTCCAGCAAGCTCTCACGATCAAGGTGATAATAGCCAGTTAAACTGATTCAGGGTAGATATTGGTCAGAAACATTCCTCAACCCTTTGAGTCAGCACCATTAATGTTAAAAGAACCATCAACAACACCACTCACCATCAACAACACCACAGTCACATCTGTGGAGTCTTTTTAAGTTCCTTGGAACCATCATCTCCAGGGACTTCACGGTCAGAAAGGCACGACAGAGGATGTACTTTCTGCAGCAGCTGAGAAAACACAATCTGCCACAGGCAATGATGGTCCAGTTTTATACTGCCATCATAGAGTCTGTCCGCACCTTCTCCATCATGGTCTGGTTTGGCTCAGCCACCAAGCATGACATCCGGAGGCTACAGCGAATTGTTCGATCAGCTGAGAAGGTTGTTGGCTGCAACCTTCCCCCCATCGAAGAGAGCAGGTAAGATCATCTCTAAGCCCTCTCACCCTGGCCATAAACTCTTTGAAGCCCTTCCCTCTGGAAGGCGACCAGACTGTAAAAGCCGCCACAGCCAGGCATAAAAACAGCTTTGTTCCACAAGCAGTAGCTCTACTCAACAGTCAAAAGTCTGTAGCCTCCTTTTGCTCTGGTATTTTATTTAATTCTTCGCATGTTT
This sequence comes from Okamejei kenojei, assembly GCA_035221665.1. Classification (NCBI taxonomy): domain Eukaryota; kingdom Metazoa; phylum Chordata; class Chondrichthyes; order Rajiformes; family Rajidae; genus Okamejei; species Okamejei kenojei. The sequence continues at coordinate 97,616,117 of CM069134.1, forward strand.
AAATTATAATGTTTTATTTTTAATTGTCTGCTGTATATCGTGTGGTTACTTGCGAGTAAAGCACCAAGGAAAATTCTGTGTATGTTTACATACTTGGCTAATAAAATGTATTCAATTCAATTCAATTCAATTCATTTGATTTCAAGCTTCATCAGAAAAGTAATGCCAGTCCTTCTGCACTTAATCGGGCTCCAGCATCCCCATGCTGTCATGTAACAGCCACCTGCGAGTCTATGATCTCTGCTGAGCCATGACCGACACAGAGTTCAAGAGAGTTCAGCGAGTGCCTCCAATGCGTTGCCTGAGTGCTGGTCACCAACGGAGAAGTGATCAGAAACCCAGCCGTTTGCTGGTGATCGCCAGTGCCAGGCATCCTTTTGAAACATCACACAAGGGGAACATAGCACATAAACCATGGGCAGCATTGCAGTAGGCTCTGGGCTGGAGAGAAATGTCAAGCTGCTGCAAAATATTAACTTTACAAACTGGACCCGAGGAGTATTAACGTTCGTTGGAGGAACCGATTACTCCTGCTTTACTGTGCATTTAAGAAGTGGGCAATTTTCCTGTTGTAAAATCCTCGGTACATGGGCCCACTTGACCTCAGTTAACATAGAATACAAACAAAATTGGGTATGCAACGCCAATAATCTGGCGCTTTGGTAGTGTCAGTTAATTTTCTGGATTATTGAATGTCAGTAATGTTATTAATAACCAAACAAATTTTAATTTCACTTCTCTATGTTACACAGTGGTGTAATAACTTTACAGGCAAGTCCAGTGAGATTAATTTGAGCAGAAAATATACAAGCCCTCCGATGTCTGCCTCTGGCTGTTAACCTACCAATATTCCTGACTTCTGGTGTTACGAACCCCATTCCCATTTCTGGCCACACTTCCATTCCACAGTCTGAACCCCAGCCGCACGTGCACTGTAGCCCTGGCTCTGACCACGCCTTCTGCCTGCAATCCAGGCTCTCAGCCAGGATAATGGGCATCACAGTGGCGCAGCTAGTCGTGTCACTGCCTCACAGTGGCGGAGATCCCGGTTCAATCCTGACCTCAGGTGCAATCTGTGCAGAATTCTCAAATTCTCTCAGTGACTGTTTGGGTTTCCTCCCAGTTCTCAGGTTTACTCCCATATTCCATAGACATGCAGTTTGAGGGGTTAATTGTCTTCTATACATTTTCCCCTTTGTGTGTGGGTGAGAGGTAAAATCACAAGGGAATTTGATAAGAATGTGAGGAGAATAAAATGAGATTAGTGAAGGATCAGCAAAAATAGGTGCTTCGTGATCAACACAGACTTGGTGGGCTGCAGGGCCCATTACTGGTGCTCTATGGCAATAAGAATAGCCAGGCACTATGTAAGGACCAACAATGAGCTCAATCACTTCAGCTTCATAAAGTTAAGGTTACACAAAAACTGCTTCCAACAAGTTAGGGGTGGGTTTCATAAGGAGGTACCATTCTGAAGCATTATTGTTTCAAGCCACTCTGGACCCAGAATAATCAATGTCTATATCTGTATATAGGCACACCTTCAGCGGAGGTATCAGACCGCCTTGGTGAACATGGTCCTGTTTCAGATACATTGGCAAGCTGTCTATTTGTGCCACATAGTAATCCGACAGTTTAACTGGTTATGGGCCGTCATATTGAAACTGCTGTGCATTGACGATTGCACTGTACAGATATTTTTCTGAAGGATAAGAACACTTTCAGGCCTGAGAATATTCAAACTGCAGATACTACAAGATCAAAATTCACCAGCATCCTGTTGCAAAGACACTTTTGGTCAATATTTTATAGACATCATTTTCTGCCTGGAGTTGCTGGTGTAACTGTATTTTAAATTTAATTTTGCATTTAGAGCTTTAAGTAAATCATAACTGAATTGTAGAATATAATATGCTGCTGATCCCTTTGAAGTTGTGGTAACTGATCAGGATATAGTACGATTTTTATTTTTGCTGTTATAAGTGCAACAAAACAGAAGTAAAGCATGTAGACAAGCTGAAAGCTGTTTTCATCTTTTTACTAAGTGTAATATTTCACAAGATTGCTTTCCCTCCCATTAATAGACACAGAGAAACATTAACATGCTCAGGTCAAACCAGAATACTTAATTCGGAAGAGGGGTTGCGATCCAAAATGTCATCTCTCCATGTTCTCCATGGATGCTGCTTGACCCTCTGAGATACTCAAGCATTTTATGTCTTTGCTGGCAAACCAGCATCTGCTGTTCCTTGTTTCTGCAGACTACTTAGGTTGCTTGGGCAGTGGAATTGATGGTAAGTGTCAACGTGAAATTATGGCTCCTCTACCTCATTTGATGAATTAACATTATAGATATTGGCCAGCACAATGTAGCAGCTGGTAAAGCTGCTGCCTCACAGATTCAGCGGCCCAGTTCGATCCAGACCTGTGTGGAGTTTACTCATTCTTCCTGTGACTATGCGGTTTCCTCTGGGTGCTTCGTTATTTTCCCACCTCCCAAAAAATGTGCAGGTATGTAGGTTAATTGGCATCGGTAAAATTTGTCCTTGGAGTGTAGGGACTGGATGAGAAAGTGGGATAACGTAGAACTAGTGTGAACGGGTGATCCATGGTTGGCATGGACTTGGTGGGTCAAAGGGCCAATTTCCATGCTGTATCTCTAAAGTAAACTAAAATATTGCTGCACAGTTTCATTAACTACTTCACATTTCCATTATGGGTAAAAAGTGGATTACATTTCCTGAGGGAGAACTAGGATGCAAAAATGAGAGCAAGATATATATATATATATATATATATATATATAGAGAGAGAGAGAGAGAGAGAGAGAGAGAGAGAGAGAGAGAGAATGAGAGAGAGAGAGAGAGAGAGAGAGGTGGTGTCTCTCTCTGCTCCGACGGTTGAGAACCGTTTAAAGAGTTTCGTTGAAGGAAGAGGGACAGAGGCAGTGAAAATGCGAAATTTGACAATGTTGGACTGTGGAAACTTTCCTTTTTTAAAGGATTTCTCCATTCAGTGAGGAGTTCCGGCGCTTTTCTGGAGTGCCGTGGGAGTGGCAGTGGTTGGCGGGTTGCCAATCGTACCTTGAGACCAGGAGTTGGAGTTTTACGTTTTGTGTGATTTATGTGTTCTCTAGCATCGTAACCATGCTCCCATACCAAAGGTACTTTTTGAATCTGGCAGTTTTTGGAGGCTTGGAAGACCTGGGAAAAGCCTCCCAAAAGCTGCTCTCGGCAGGGAAGTTAAGTGTGGGCATCTTTCCTTGCTCGGCTGGAGAGAACTGCTTCTGCTGCTCTTTTAAACTGACTGAGGTGGTTTTTAAGCTGAGACTGCTGTTGTCTCTGGTGCTGGTTTCTACCCCTGTCGGGATGGCCGCGACTCGGGCCCAGAGCTACACAGCAGCGGTTTCGGCAGCTGCTTCAGGGTCACTCGAGGAGGAGTCTTATGCTGACTTGGGGGGGATCAAATATGGGATCACGGTCCAAACCAGGCACCGGTGGACCAAGAAGGCAATAGAAGTGGGTCTGCACGATCTTTTTCAGAAGAACGTGATTGCCTCTTCCAAGGTTGGAGGGGGTAAAATGTGATTTTATCTTAAAGTCACAGCAGGAAGTGGCCCTAACTTTGGAGAAGGGGCGCACCAGTGGGTGAGATCTTTGTACCGGAGCACGACCCTGGGCCCAAAGTCAGGAGGCAGCCTACCACGAGACCTTCCACCCCTGTCGAGGCTGGTGGCCCAGGACTAGTGTCCTCTTGGCCTGGAAATGTGTCTCCTGGGATGGAGGATGAGCAGAGACAATCTGAAGGGGGTCTCAAGTGTAGGGGTGGTTTCCCAGCCTGTGGTCCTCATTAGAGCTACAAGAGGAGCTGAGGGGTGTGCTGCCCCACAGGCTGAGGAAGTAGGGGAGACTCCAAAAACATCGGCTCCTTCTAAAGCCGATCTAGCCCCTCCATTGCTAGAATTTAGAAGATTGAGGGGGGATCTTATAGAAACTTACAAAATTCTTAAGGCGTTGGACAGGCTAGATACAGGAAGATTGTTCCCGATGTTGGGGAAGTCCAGAACAAGGGGTCACGGTCTAAGGATAAGGGGGAAAACTTTTAGGACCGAAATGAGAAAAACATTTTTCACACAGAGAGTGGTGAATCTCTGGAATTCTCTGCCACAGAAGGTAGTTGAGGCCAGTTCATTGGCTATATTTAAGAGGGAGTTAGATGTGGCCCTTGTGGCTAAAGGGATCAGGGGGTATGGAGAGAAGGCAGGTAAGGGATACTGAGTTGGATGATCAGCCATGATCATATTGAATGGCGATGCAGGCTCGAAGGGCTGAATGGCCTGCTCCTGCACCTATTTTCTATGTTTCCATGTTTCTGTGGGCCATAGTGAGGTTACTCCCCTGGAGGTGGAGGCTGGAGACTCTCTGGGTGTTGCTGTTTGAGCGGGTACCCTGGGTGAGGAGGGGGATGAGGCTGCTTCGGGTCATGTCCCTCAATCGGCCCTGAGAACGCCTCTTGGTCTCATATTCTCATCTGTACTCATCTTGCAAATGAATCAAATGAACAAAGGAATCATGGGGAGAGAATAGAATGGAGAGAAATACTGAATCTGGCTGATTCTTCACATGCACTCTTTATCATTTATGTAAGTATGATTCAGTTTACCTCTTCAGAATTGTTCAATGTACTAGGAAATTTCCATTTATTTCACCAACCATGAGGTCATTCAAAAATTGATCTTATTCAAATCTTAATGTTATTCATTTTGCGTTGCAGATGCCTTATTAAAAGTGACTGATCAGAATACATGATGGTAGACAAAAATGCTGGAGAAATTCAGTGGGTGAGGCAGCATCTATGGAGCGAAGGAATAGGTGATGTTTCGGGTCGAGACCCTCCTTCAGACTGATGTGGGAGTGGGGGGGGGGGGGGGAGAAGAAAGGTAGAGTCGGAGATTGTTTGAGCTGTGGGAGAGCTGTGATCATACTACTGGAGTGTAAACTACCCAAGCGAAATATAAGGTGCTGCTCCTCCAATTTGTGGTGGGACTCACTCTGGCCATGGAAGAGGCCCAAGACAGAAAGGTTGGATTCGGAATGGGAGGGGAAGTTGAAGTGCTGGTTAATGCGAACTGTGCGGAGGTGTTGGGTGAAGAGATCGCCAAGCCTGCGTCTGGTCTCACCGATGTAGAGCAGTTGACACCCAGAACAGCGGATGCAATAGATGAGGTCGGAGGAGGTGTAGGTGAACCTCTGCCACACCTGGAAAGACTGCTTGGGTCCTTGGATGGAATCAAGGGAGGAGGTAAAGTGACATGTGTAGCATTTCCTGCGGATGCAATGGAAAGTACCAGGGGAGGGGGTGGTTTGAGTGGGAAGGGACAAATTGACCAGGGAGGGAGCGGTCTCTGTGGAAAGCCGAAAGGGGAGGAGATGGGAAGATGTGGCCAGTGGTGGGATCCCGTTGGAGGTGGCAAAAATGTCGGAGGATTATCTGTTGTATGTGACGGCTGGTAGGGTGGAAGTTGAGGACAAGGGGGACTCTGCCCTTGTATCAGAATACTTGAGTGAATGAAACCTGCAATATTTCATATATCAGAGGTGGGGAAACGAGTTGTCACATGTCTCCGATGTTACCTCAGACCAGCACAAGTTGACCATATGGGAGCAGATGAATGAAAAGAAACATTTAAGCCAAAGATTGAGACTGAATTCCAAATGGAAGCTCACCAATTGCTTGCAGGAGTTCATTTCTGAAGTAATGTCAACAAGCATCACTACCTCAGCTTCTGCCTCCAACACATTAAGAAATTATGCTGCTTATAAATGAGCATGTCGATCTTGGTAGCTGACCTTTGTCACATGTAGAGAGGCACATAATGCTGGAGCAACCCAGCGGGTCAAGCAGCATCTCTGGAGAAAATGACGCTGGTAATGTTTCGGGGCGCGACCCTTCTTCAGACACATGTCTGAAGTCACGTGTAAGTATATGGAAATGCTTATGAAGGGGAGATTACATGACCCTCTGGAAACGGACCAAATATTGTCACACAATTCTTCAGAAATACACCCCCAACTGTTAACCCCAAGCAAAAAAAAAGTTAGTGGAAGAACTCAGCAGGTCAGGCAGCATCTGTGGCAGCAGTGAGATAGTTGACGTTTCAGGTTCAGACCCTGCATCAGGATTGAGAGCGTAGAGAGAAGGCAGCCCGTAAAAAGTAGCGAGGGGTCGGGGTGAGGCGGAAGCTGGCAAGTGGTGCGTGGATCCAGATGAGGGGGTGCTGATGGGCAGATGCAACCCATCTGGGGGAGGGAGTGCTAGCGAGAGCGACAGTGGTGATGGTCGAGAAACCAAAGGGATGCAGATTATGGAATTTAATAAGAAAAGTGATGAGTGGAACCAGACAAGGGAGGGATGCTGGGCTGATGGGAACAGTAGGGAGAAGGGATAGAGGACCCAGTGGGATGCGTGTCTTGCTTCCTATCAGGGTCTTGACCTGAAACACTAACTATCTCTTTGCCTCCACAGACACTACCTGACCCACTGAGTTCAGCCAGAGGTTTTTTGCTCCAGTTTCATTTGAGTTTCATTGTTTATGTTATCTCAGGAAGACCAAATGTTGGTTCATACCTATTGTCTCCACATGTGCTGCTTGACCCACAAGTCTTTCCAACATTCAGATTTTCTTTGTTCCAGATTCCAGCATCTACAGGGTCTTTTGAATGGAACTTAAAAACCATTGGAAAGTAACCGTTTTAGAACTAGGTGAGGGGTGTGTAACATTACGAATTAGGCACATTCCCTTTCTTTTCCGTTTAGTTCTATCTTTTTTGCATTTTCTTCTTATTTCCTTTCTTTTCTTAAGGCCCTTTTATTTACGGGGCTTTTTTTTTACACTTCTAAGGACGCAGTCTATTTATCTAATTATCAATCATTAACCATTAATTAATACGCCCTACACATCACTACTATCCTCAAGCTTCTCTTTTCTCTTTCTTTCTTTTCTATCCAAAAACAAAAGTTGTACATGAAATGTATTATGTTATTTACCATGATTATTATGTATGTACATTGCTTCTAATAAAAATATTTAAAAAATTAAATTAAATTAAAAAAAAAACCCATTGGAACTGCCTTATGAATATTATTTTTTACGGAAGTGTTTCACTTATTTTATTTCTGTCATAAGAGGCACTCCAGTTTGCAAGAAGTTAAACAAACCTGGTGAAAAATAAATGCTTTGGAAAGGCTAATGGGTTTGGACATGGCTTTTTCACTGCAGAGTTTGGAATAAGATTATTATTAATTACTTATGTTTGCTGTGTGATTAAGATTTCCACAGTTCAGGGCAAAGTGTTGACTCACCCAATGGATTGCAGTAAACATTAATGTGAAAAAACTCTCTAAGATGACATTTAATCTTACTCTCCTTCATTGCCGGCTAGTTTACTTTTCCACTGTAGCATTTGTACAGTTTTATTCTTGGCAGGCCCTCGTGGAATTTCCGCGCCTCCAGAGGGAATTAGGTGTCGCTGGACTATGCCTGGAATAACTACCACTGTGACCGGGGTTTAGTGTGTTTGTGACCGGGGTTTAGTTGAACATTGTTTTCTATGGAAAGCTTGGGAGAATTCAAAGGTCAGTGTGGAGGATTTGACCTTGTTATACAGTCTGGAGAGCCATTAAAAAAAAATGACAGTAAATATTTGAGTGATGTTCCCAGTGCAAGTTAAGTCACAAATAGCTCGTCTTGATTGGATTTGGTTGAACTTGGGCCTGTAGGAGGGATCTGTTCCAATGATGTGTGCAGCCATGCAGTGCTTTTAGTGGATGCTATTCCATGTGATCAATAGATATACAGAGATGTATATAACATGATCAGAGGCATCGATAGGGTAAGCAGTCAGAACCTGGTTCTCAGGGTGAAAATGTCAAAGACTAGAGGGCATAGCTTTAAGGTGAGAGGGGGCAAGTTTAAGGGAAACGTGTGACCCAAGTTTTTTATACACAGGGTGGTAGGTGCCTGGAACATGCTGCCAGGGGTGGTAATCGAGGCAGATTCAATAATGGCATTTATGATAGAGATATGAATATGCAGTTCATGGAGGGCTATGGACCACATGCCGGCAGACGAGATTAGTTTAACTGGCATTGTGTTTGGCACAGACATTGTGGGGCGAAGGGCCTGTTCTGTGCTGTACTGTTCTATGTTTTATGTACTAAGTTCAATGTAACTTGACTTGACCTGAACAAACTCTGTGGAATGTTTTACAGCAGTAACCTCGTGCCACGACTGCTCCTGTTGACACTTGATATTCTGATCAAGGAACTTCACCCCTCACATATTATCGATCCTTACAATTTTGAGGTGGGGGCGAGGGGGTGCAGGCGATGCAATAATATTTAAACAGGTACCTTGAATTAGAATGAACTATGGTCCAGTTCAGGTGCATGTGAATGACTTGATGGTTTCATTTAACAGCAACTTGTGACCAGCATCTTAAAATATCACGGGTCTCAGATAAAATTTAATATTGGACCTTAACTGGGGCAGGTGAGAGGTAGGTTTTAAGAAGAACGGAAAGGGGATTGTGGAGCTCGGGCCCCTTGAATGGAGAAAATATGGGGGTACATAAGAGGCCAGAATTGATAGAGACTGCCAAACATTTGGAGGGTTTGAGGAGAGGGAGGTTGCAGAGAGTGATTCATTGTGTGACATTTTATGGGATTTTTATGGTGTTGAGTAATTGCAGCTTTTTTTCTTCTGGTTAAAGCACTGCTGTGAGAAAATATAATTCTCTTCACAGCATTAAGTCTTTGCGGCGACATGTATTTGGTGGCACCGGGTCCTGATCAGTCTGTCTAGATTTTAGTTCCTGCAGTTCACTCACCCCGTAACCCACAGAGAGTTGTTAATAGGTTTACTGGAATCCAATTTGGAACAGGGAATTCACTTAAGACTGTTTGCGAAGGCGCACCAGCAAATTCCCTTTTGCTCTGCAATGTGTAAATAAGATGACATTTAATTTATGTGTTGTTATTGATGAAAGTCAGACTTGTCTATCGCTCCTTTGAAACTTAATGCGTGGTGCTTTCAGTCGAGCGGCTGCTTCATGGCTCCAGTGCCCCAGGTTCGATCGTAACCACCAGTACTGTCTGTGCGGAGTTAGTGCTCTCTCGCCGTGACTGTGTAGGTTTGCTCTGGGTCCTCTAGTTGCCCCCTACATTCTAGAAACATACGAGTTGTAAGGTTAATTGGCCGTTGGTGAGTTACCACTAGGTGAGTACTGGGATCTGACGGGAGTTGAAGAGACCATGAAGAGAATAAAATGGGATTAGTATAGGACATGGGCGCTTGATGGCCAGCATGGCATTGATGGGCTGAAGGGCCTGTTTGTGTGCTGTGTGACTCCACCAACCTTATGCCCCAATGTGTATCAAAGCAGATGAGTTACATTTGAAAGATGGTCACTGTTGTAGAGAAATGGTAGCTACTTTGTGAACAGCAAAGTTTCCCTATTCGGTGCAAGGACATGTTGGCCTTCATAACACGAGGATTTCAGTACAGGAGTAAAGAGGTTCTTCTGCAGTCGCATAGGGCTCTGGTAAGTCCATATCTGGAGTATTGTGTACAGCTTTGGTCTCCTAATTTGAGGAAGGACATACCTGTGATTGAGGCAGTGCAGCGTAGGTTCACGAGATTGATCCCTGGGATGGCGGGACTGTCATATGAGGAAAGATTGAAAAGACTAGGCTTGTATTCAATGGAGTTTAGAAGGATGAGGGGGGATCTTATAGAAACAAATAAAATTATAAAAGGACTGGATAAGCTAGATGCAGGACATTTTTTTGCAATGTTGAGCGAGTCCAGAACCAGGGAGCCACAGTCTTAGAATAAAGGGGAGGTCATTTAAGACTGGTGAGAAAAAACGAGTTGTGAATTTATGGAATTCCCTGCCACATAGGGCAGTGGAGGCCAAATCACTGGATGGATTTAAGAGAGAGTTAGATAGAGCTCTAGGGGCTAGTGGAATCAAGGGATATGGGGAGAAGGCAGGCACGGGTTATTGATAGGGGACGATCAGCCATGATCACAATGAATGGCGGTGCTGGCTCAAAGGGCTGAGTGGCCTCCTTCTGCACCTATTTTTTATGTTTCTATGTTTCTATGTAACCTTGCAGCATGGTTCTAGGCACCCACCACTCTCGCTGTAAACGTATCCCGCACATCTGTTCCTGCTGTTATCAAGCTGTAAATGATACTGAGAAGATTTACAAGGATGTTGCCAGGACTAGAGGGTCTGAACTCTAGGCAGAGCTTGAGTATGCTGGGGCTATATTCCTTGGAGCGCAGTAGGATGAGGGGTTATCTTATAGAGAGGAATAGATAAGATCATGAGAGGAATAGATTGGGTAGATGCACAGTATTTTGTCCAGAGGAGGTAAATCAAGGACCTGAGGACACAGGTTTAAGGTGAAGGGGAATCTGAGGGGTAACATTTTCACACAAAGGGTAGTGGATATATGAAACAAGCTGCCAGAGGAGGTAATTGAGGCAGGGGTTATCCCAATATTTAAGAAACAGTTAGACAGGTACATGGATAAGACAGGTTTAAAACAATAGAAACATAGAAAGTAGTTGCAGGAGCAGACCATTCGGTCTTCGAGCCAGCACCACCATTCAATATGATCATCCAAAATTAGTACCTCATTACGGCTTTTCCCCCATATCCCTTGATTCCCTTGGCACTAAGAGCTAAATCTAACTCTTTCTTGAAAAGAAGGCTTGGAGGGAAATGGACCAAATGCTGGCAGGTGGGACTAGTGTAGCTGGGAGATTGTTGGCCGGTGTGGTCAAGTTGGGCCAAAGTGCCTGTTTCCACACTGTATCACTCTATGACTCTATGACTATGATTCAATCTCCTTTAAACTCTCTCACTCTGACCTTGAAGCTATGCGCTCTACCATTTGACATTTCCACCCTAGAAAAAGGTTTAACTGTCTATCCCATCGATGTATTATTAACTATTTTTTGTTCAAACAACACCACGGAGTACTCTTCAAGAGAGCAGATAATACCTTGCTTCCATACACTTTATCTCCTTACAACACAGGAGGCTGTTTGGTTGATCAGGTCTAGACCAAGCAGAGCAATGCAATTCCCCCACTTAAAGCGATAAGCACCTCCATCCACTCTACTCCATCCCACCAATTCTCCTACCACCTACTGGCACTGTAGGCAATTTACAGCGGCCAATTAATCTGAATGCATTTGGGACATGGCATGAAAACAGAAAACCAACACCATTGACAGTCACAGGAAGATCATGCAAACTCCAAACTGACAGCATTGGAAGTAAGGATCGAACTGGATCTGGAGGCAACTGCACCACCCAGAACATCATTACATCAACATGTCAATCTGAATGGCCCGCAACAGGTGAACAACTTGGCATTGCACTGGAGTGTGAACCACTATTTTGTGATGGCTGAAGGGGGACCTGATAGAAATATGTAAAATGATGGGAGGCATAGAGACGGGGTTGGCAGTCAGTAGAATTCAGGTAAGAGGACCAGTTTAAATGAGATGTGAAGGGCAAGAGTGGTGGGTATCTGGATAGCGCTGCCAAGGATGGTGGTGGAGGCAGATATGACAGTGGCATTTATGAGATTTTTGAATAGGCACATGGATAAGCAGGGAATGGTAGACTATAGAACACATACAGGTGGAGATTAGTTTAACTTGGTATCATATATGGCATGGACATTGTGGGATGAAGGACCTGTCCCTGTGCTATATTGCACTATGTTCTGTGATCTATGGTAAAGCAGGAGTCTGCAATAATAAGGTTTTAGCAATAATTAGGCTTGCGATAAACAAGCTACCATATGCTGGCTCACCATCACTGGTACATTTTGGGGCTAAATCGTGTTCCTATTGGAAACCTTCATTGGTGTGTGAACTCTGAAAGACACTGCACGTCCTCTTCTCAGGTGGTGAGAGGTCACATTTGTATTTAAATTAATTTCATCCTGGTTGTTTCATGTGGATGCGACGTTAGTCCTGTTAACTTTTTTTAATTGATTCTTTATGGTGGGGATTAAATCTGACAAGGGCGGCGGGTCAGAACGCGGTTCGACAATGAAGTCACCCACACACTTCCCTGCTGCCTCTATTACATTAGAAGTGTGTAGATAAAACTGCCAGTGACTTAGTTCACAGTACACTTTACAAGGAGTGTCTGTAAGTATATGACTGTACTGTTTACAGGTGACTCCGAACTGTCAAAGCTGCCACAGCCAGACATAAAAACTGTTTTTATCCACGAGTAGTTGCCAAAAATCTGTAGCCTCCCTTTGATCTTGTATTTTGTTGGTTCACATGCTTGATCAATAGTGTTTTATCATTAATGTTTTATTATTATTAATGTTTAGTGTTTTCTGAGTCATTCGTAACTGTCACTGTATGTCATGTTGTTACTTGTGGGCGGAGCACCAAGGCAAGTTCCTTGTATGTGAATACTTGGCCAATAAACTTATTTACATACTTACTGTTTAGAAACAGATGCCTCAATCCTCAGAAGGCGTGAAATCAATACATTTTGGAAATCTCACTAATAACTGCATTTCGTTTAAATATGCAGGGTTCTATGAGTTTCTCCTATGTGCCAAAGGATTTGTCCTAAATGGTTGGGAGTGTTGTAAGATCAATTCACGAAGGGTCTCGACCCAAAACGTCACCCATTCCTTGTCTCCAGAGATGCTGTCTGTGCCGCTGAGTTACTCCAGCATTTTGTGTCCATCTTCAGTTTGCTCTGTTACATAGGTTATCTGCATTCCTCAAATTATGGCCATGTGATTGTTCCCGGATTTAATCACACGTTTTTGGGATTGCATAGTGGTGATGTTAGTCGAGCAACAGCCACCCAGCTCCAGTGTCCCGGGTTCAATCCTGTCCTCCAGTGCTGTCTGCCTGGAGTTGGTATGTTCTCCCTGTGATCGTGTTGGTCTCTTCCACGTGCTTCGATTTCTCCCACATCCCAAAAATGTGTGGTTGGACAGGTTAATTTGCCACTACTATGTAGGTGAGTGATAGAATCTAGGGCATTTGATGAGAGTGAAGGGGGAATAAAATGGATTAGGTTTGGATTAGTGTAGAAATAGTGCTTGAAAGCAGTTGTAGACGCAGTTAGTCGAGGGGCCAAGTTCTTGCTACATCTCTCTGTGACTCAATGACATTCCATCATACTGAATGTGCTTTTGTGTTAATATCAGCTGTGAAGTGCAAAGACTTGAATTCCCTGCCTGAACCTCACTACTTAGCCTTTTGTCTTTAAATCTCTCTTTAAAATGTATGTTTGACCATGCTTTAGGTTTTTCCCTTATGTTCGATATTGTAAAGTTAATTAATGGGACAGTTCACTATGTTAAAGGCAATATATAAATATAAATATAATGAATATAATATAAAGGTTCACTAATCCCTTCCCACCCAAACCACCCACTCCCCAGGTATTTTCCCCTGAAACCGCAAGACCTGTCCCTATTCCAACACCCTCACATCCATCCAGCGACTCCACCAGTCCTTCCTGGTGAAACAGAGGTTCAGATGCACCTCCTCTAACCTCGTCTACTGCATTTGGTGTTCCCTCCACATATGCTGCCTGACCCTCTGAGTTCCTCCAGCAGTTTATGCTTTGTTCAAGATTCCAGCATCTGCAATTCCTTGTGCCTCGGGGCTACTTCCTCCTCATTCTTGCTGCAGTGATAATGCAGCAGACTAGGTTTCTCCATCGGCTTGCTGTCTTTTCTCAAACAAGGCCTTGTGCCCAAACTTGCACGAATCTCAGTCTCCACCAACTTGCCATCCATCCAGTGATGATCAAACTTCCCTCCCTTCATTAGTTAAACAGAACACAAAGAGCCCGTCAGTGCACCGGGCTGTTTAAGTTAGTTTGCCCCATCTGTTCGGTATTCACCATGTAATTTCACATTTTCTGCTCAGGTTTCTCTGCCTCATTTACATCTCCCTCACTGGAGCTGTCAAGGGAAAATATGCCGGCAGTGACAGGACTTTCTTGACATTGTATCCCAGTCACACATCAAGGTGAATGACTCAATTGGTGCAGGGACAGGTATAAAGCTGTCCTTTTTGTAATCCTGCACGGGTTTCCCCAGCTGAATTTGCCCTAAGGAATTTTCTTCAGGATTGCTTTAGCATAGCCAAAGTTTGATCAAGCCAACTTCTTAAACAAGCCTTTCAAGTTTCAGCAGTAGACTTGAATATTTCAAGTCCCTATCCTCATTCATCCTCCGCACAAATACTCACCCACGTGTTCCCACGGGAGTTGCTGCAAGGCGAAGAGGAATGCTGCTATGTTTGGCTTCGCCTCCAATGGACTTCGAGCAAAGGCTTTCCCAACAGGCTGGACAAGACCCACGCTTCCCATCTGTAAATTCTGTGGTAGCAGCGATGCAGAAAATTTGCTGCAAGGACTCAAATGTTCTCAGATCTATGGTTCACAGTTGGTTCTTCACCAATAATGTACAATTGCCATGTCTGAGTTGTAGGACAAGTCGGAGCAGTGTATGCTGTATTACTGACGCATGTGCGATTATTTCCAATATTATATTAGCAACCGCACTGTAAAATATGGTTGAACTAACCTTTCAACATCCACAAATCATAAAAGGGGTGCCATAAAGGCTGGTCTTTTTTTTTGCAGCTAAAAATCCAACACCCTATTTACTTAGATACTGGCTATATAATAGTCATGCAGCGTGAAAAAAGGTCCTTCGGCCGACTAAGTCTGTGCCAGCCATTAAGCACCCACTTACACTAATCCCTACTTTATTCTGCCAACATTTCCATCAATCCGACCACAACCCCCGATTCTACCAATTACCTGCGTAGTAGGGCTAAACTACAGCAGTCAATGAACCCACCAACCCCCACATCTTTGGGTTACGGGAGGAGACCGGAGCACCCGAGAGAAACTCCACAGGATCCTGGGAAGGACATGCGAGGCTCGCACCTCACACGTAGAGTACTAGAGGTCAGGATTGAACCTGGGACGCTGGAGCCAAGATGCAGGGACACTACTGTCTCAACTTGCACAGTCGACTATTATGTCCCATCCACCTGCCTGCATTTGGCTTATATCCCTGTAGGACCCATCCTATCCATGTACCTGTGTAAATGTTTCTCAAATGTTTCTTGTTTTGCATGTGCATTGTTTTGCTGGGCGCCTTACTCTTTCACGTCATCCTCACTGGTGTCATTTGCAGTTCACCATGTATCTTTTACTAGTGGAGGCCAAAATATTTGAGCCTCCACTAACACATGGTCTCCTCAGATACAAAGAGTGAAGGTCCGATAAGCAGCAATGTGACAGAAGCCCAGTGGCATAACCTCAGGTTATAGCATTTAGAATAAGTTGGATTCCCTATGCTCATGTTTAACAACTGGCAAACAACAGCCCAGATGTGCACCAAGGTCAGATAAATGAGGAGCAAAAAAAACCACATGAATGCATGGTAGATGAGTCCTTGTAGATTTAATTAGTAGAACGTAGAAAGGAAGTGAGGAATGCAGGTGAAGTTAATTCAATGCCGGGTTTAGTATTTATTCAGTATGAAAGTGAATATGAATTGTGCATTGCCTAAATTTGGTTTAACTCTACCAGACCCATAACTGTGTTTTCAGTTTGAAAACTGGTGTTTAAAAAAAAGAGACTGTTATCAATTAACACTTCGAGTTATCAAATGAATCAGTTTTGATGATGCACTGATGAACCAAGTCATTTGTGGCCGGAAAAGCCACTTTTAAGATGTAACATTGTAAAGGAACTCTTATCAAAGCATCTGAAAGTAGGGTGAGGATTTACATATCACATTGCACATATGCAGAGCATCCCAGACTACGGTAGAAATACTTCTGTAGTGCAGCCACTGTTCTTGGCCGCTTGGCAACCAAGTTCTGCGCAGGAGACTCCTGCACACAACAATGGGATAGATGCCTGGGTTTGTGGCTTGATGGATGAATGCAATGCAGAACAGTTTGTTATCATGTGTGCTGAGGTACAGTGAAAAGCTTTTCTTGCGAAATGTAGGAATCCGCTCTGGCCATCCCACTCAGAAACAAGAAAGATAATACATGATTGCAATCAAGCAATTTACAGTGTATATATACATTATAAGGGAATATATTTTAGTGCAGGGGTAAAGCCAGCAAAGAGGTAGATAGTAGTTCAAAGAGGTAGATAGTAGTCACCAAAGAGGTAGACAGTAATTCAGCACTGCTCTCTGGATGTGGTAGGATGATGCAGTTGCCTGATAACAGCTGGGAAGAAACTGTCTCTGAAACAACAGGGATAATTGACACCCTCCTGACTGGAAAGACAGTGGCTGATTAAAGCTAAAAGACAGCAACTGCAACAGTGGTGTGCTGAGGCAAGGACAACATTAGGGTCACATACACAACCTAGAACCAGCCAACTGTGCACCGCCTGTGCTCCAACTATAGACAATAGACAATAGGTGCAGGAGTTGGCCATTCGAGCCAGCACCGCCATTCAAAGTGATCATGGCTGATAATCCCCAATCAGTTCCTGCCTTCTCCCCATATCCCCTGACTCCACTATCTTTAAGAGCCCTATCTCGCTCCCTCTTGAAAATATCCAGAGAACCGGCCTCCACCGCCCTATGAGGCAGAGAATTCCACAGACTCACAACTGTGAGAAAAGATGTTTCCTTGTTTCCGTTCTAAATGACTTACCCCTTATTCTTAAACTGGGGCCCCTGTTTCTGGACTCCCCCAACATCGTGAACTTGTTTCCTGCCTCTAGCGTGTGCAAACCCTTAATAATTTCATATGTTTCAATAAGATCGCCTCTCATCCTTCTAATCAAGCCCAGCCGCTCCATTCTCTCAGCATATGACATTCCCGCCATCCCAGGAATTAACCTTGTAAACCTATGCTGCACTCCCTCAATAGCAAGAATGTCCTTCCTCAAATTAGGGGACCAAAACTGCACACAACACTCCAGGAACTAGTGCCCTATACAACTGCAGAAGGACCTCTTTGCTCCTATACTCAACTCCTCTTGTTATAAAGGCCAACATGCCATTCGCTTTCTTCACTGCCTGCAGTACCTGCATGCTTTCTTTCATTGACTGATGAACAAGGACCCACAGATCCCGTTGTACTTCCCCTTTTCCCAACTTGACACCATTAGCCTTCCTGTTTTTGTCACCAAAGTGGATAACCTCACATTTATCCGCATTAAACTGCAAATGCCATGCAACTGCCCACTCACCCAACCTGTCCAAGTCACCCTGCATTCTCATAGCATCCTCCTCACAGTTCACACTGCCACCCAGCTTTGTGTCATCTGCAAATTTGCTAATGTTACTTTGAATCCCTTCATCTAAATCATTGATGTATATTGTAAATTGCTGCAGTCCCAGCATCGAGTCTTGCGGTACCCCACCAGTCACTGCCTGCCATTCTGAAAGGGACCCGTTAATCCCTACTCTTTGTTTCCTGTCTGCCAACCACTTCCCTATCCATGTCAGCACTCTACCCCCAATACCATGTGCCATAATTTTGCGCACTAATCTCCTATGTGGGACCTTATCAAATGTTTTCTGAAAGTCCAGGTACACTACATCCACTGGCTCTCCCTTGTCCATTTTCCGAGTTACATCCTCAAAAAATTCCAGAAGATTAGTGAAGCATGATTTCCCCTTCGTATATCCATGCTGACTCGGACCGATCCTGTTACTGCTATCCAAATGTGTCGCTATTTCATCTTTTATGATTGACTCCAGCATCTTCCCCACCACCGATGCCAGGCTAACTGGTCTACAATTCCCTGTTTTCTCTCTCCCACCTTTCTTAAAAAGTGGGATAACATTAGCTACCCTCCAATCCACAGGAACTGATCCTGAATATATGGAACATTGGAAAATTATCACCAATGCATCCACGATTTCTAGAGCCACTTCCTTAAGTACACTGGGATGCAGACCAGTGGGAAATTAGAAGGCATTAAAAATCCACAGAGATTAACGGTTGTAGCCTCCTTTTCCCACAAAGTTAATGCACTGAAATGTTCCTCTGTGTCCACACCACATTAACTCATGAGAATGTGTAGGAATGAACTGCAGATGCTGGTTTACATTGAAGATGGACACAAAAGGCTGGAGTAACTCAGTGGGTCAGGCAGCATCTCTGGAGAATAGGCATAGGTGACGTTTTGGTTCGCGACCCTTCTGCAGTCTGATGAAGGGTCTCGACCTGAAATGCCACATTCCTTTTCTTCAGAGATGCTGACTGACCCGCTGAGTTGCTCCAGCTTTTTGTGTATAAATCATAGGAATGATTGAAGCAGGGGCTGTATGCCCATTGTGCCTGTGGCAGGTCTTGGAAAGGGTGTTCCTCTCAACTGTTATAGAGTCATAGAGTGATACAGTGTGGAAACAGGCCCTTCAGCCCAACTTGCCCACATCGACCAACATGTCCCACCTACACTAGTCCAACCTGCTTGCATTTTGTCCACGTCCCTCCAAACCTGTCCTATCCATGTACCTGTCTAACTGTTTCTTAAACGTTGGGATAGTCCCAGCCTCAACTTACTCCTCTGGCAGCTTGTTCCGTACAACCACCACCCTTTGTGTGAAAAAGTTACCCCTCGGATTCCTATTAAATCTTTTCCCCTTCACCTTAAACCGATGTCCTCTGGTCCTCGATTCCCCCACTCTGGGCAAGAGACTCTGTATATCTACCTGATCTATTCTTCTCATGATCCTCTCATATTCCTGTCATTCCTCTCTTTATGCCTGGTCTTTCCCAATGGAACAGCGGCTATTTGCTTTACGTGTAT
Source organism: Okamejei kenojei (assembly GCA_035221665.1). Taxonomy (NCBI): domain Eukaryota; kingdom Metazoa; phylum Chordata; class Chondrichthyes; order Rajiformes; family Rajidae; genus Okamejei; species Okamejei kenojei. The sequence goes on from CM069134.1 coordinate 97,635,001, forward strand.
TTGTCCAATTAACATTTGAAGCCCACAACTGAATTTGCTTCCACCACCTTTGACAGGGAATGCACTTGATAAGAGTAAAATAATTTGTTCCATGGCTCTGGGGCCAATTATTTTGAATCCCTGTCCTCTGATTATCAATTCCCTTGCCAGGGAATTTGAAGAAACTTCTATTATCTGTTGAAATGAATTAATAGTGCTGCACTGTGCTAACCAAAGATGAGAAATAGGCTGTTCAACATCAGGCAGCAATCTTCAGTGGAAAACTGCCATAGAACAGAGAGAAAGCAGGGACTTTATTCCCATTGTTCTGCATTAATGTAAGCATGTCTGTGGGCTTGAGTGAGGAGTCAGCTCTCTTGTGTTCACTGTGAAATAGCCTGTTGACTCTCAGTATCTGCACTATAACAACCTGAGGTGTGTGAGAGACTCAGAGAGTTCCTGAAGTCAGTCAAAGTATATCTAGATTTTATGCACACAGATTGAAGTTTTTACAGCTGTTGTTCATGTGGCGATGTTGGCCCAGTGATTAAAGTACCTTACTGGACAAAAGCTCATCAAAAAAAAAATTTAAAGCCCACCACAGGAGCTGGACAATTTAATTTCAGCTCATCAAATCATTCAGGAATTTGTTGCAAATAAATCTTTATTAGATAAGGTGAACAAAGAGTTACTGGGTGTCATCCAGTTCACAACAATAAATTTGCTGCCTTTGCTAGCCAAAGGTGAGCAATGTGTTTGACTAGATCCAGCTGCAGCAACTCACCTCTACCTTCTCAGAGGAAATTCATGTAATAATTATGTACACATCATGCACAAATGCTTAATGTTGGACTCGTCTTAAATGCCCCAATCCTTGTTTTATAACAATCAGTTTAAAACTCTGAAAAACAGAAAAAAGTCATTTCAGGGACTATTAGGAAAGAACCCCAGAAGAAATATTCTTATTCTTTCCCTTCACGATACTTGATTGTATGAGAGATTGACCATCACTCGTGGACTCCCACCCCAGGGTGACAGGTACCAACCGGAGGAACACAATGCACAGCAGACTGGAAACTGGTTGGGTCTGTCTCACGTCTAAGCAACCAAAATGCTTGGCCTTCCGACTGTATCTTATTGTAGTAGAACGCTAACTAAAAATGAAAGTGACTAGAGAACTCCAGGTTTGATTCAGGTCACATCTGACAGTGCATGACTGTACATTACTATTCTGCAGGGCACAACTTGAAAGGTTTGACTGTCAGGCTTGAGTAACCACCTGAAGTAGGCACTGAGACCTGCTATCTTTGCAACAACCTCTGAAATCTACTTTTTACAAAATGAAATTGAATCACTTCACATTTTGCTTTGCAGTGCAGCATGAGAGCTCAGTGCTGTTTACCATATGTGGACCATAAACAACACGTCGAACCGCAAGTTGCATAACCTCATCTGCTACTGTTGGTGCAGAGCAGCGTTCAAGTTGAATCCCTGCATTTGGAATACTCATTCATAGATTATCTCTATGCAACACTGTCATTTTTTTTCATACAAATAACTGACACCCACCTCTGGAAATAGGTTAAGCTCTTAATTAGCATTTCTGCCCTTTTTTCTTAGCTACACATTTAACTCTTCCATGTAATCACTGGGGTATGTTTACTTTGCTTTGACTGCTGATGTGCCTTACTATACATTATTTGATAATTTATTTTAAGCTTGCCTGATGGTAATTTATATTTATCCGTACAAATTGTACAAATAATAAGTATGTTTTAATAAGAAATAAAAATATTTCAAATGTATTGGAACATAAGCCTTGAATTTTGGCTCCGATTAAATTTCCTTTCTGATCTTCTAGTAAGCTCCTCACCACCTTCCTTTCCTAGGAATTATATCCTTTGTGCACTTTTCATCTCCTGCTGAAACAGTTCTGTCTTTTGTTTACACATCCATTTGTCATGTTTTTTCTCATTCCTTTTAATCTGATCAAGGACCTTTCTTTCAAAGTTTCACTGTACGTTTTTTAACGGTCCTTTCAAGTAACCCTAGCCTTGTCTTACCCCTTGTCTGTTCTCTGGCCACTGCTAATTATCTCAGTGTCACCGCTCCCAGTTGTTGGACTGAAAGGTGGATGGAGATGAGCTCTGGTGGATTCGTACAGTTCCTGCAAGCTATTAAACAGACAGCATTGGATGGGCTTCTAGTTTACCCATTAGTGGATATGTCATCAGCTGCCACTTGTTCCCTACTTCACTGTATAGAGTCACAGAGCTACACAGCACAGATACAGGCCCTTAGGCCCAACTCATCCATGCTGGCCAGATGCTTATTTACGTTGGTCCCATTTGCCTGCATTTGACCCATATCCCTTTAAATCTATCCACATGTCTGTCCATATGTCTTTTAAATGTTGTAATTGTACCTGCCTCAATCACTTCTTCTGGCAGCATGTTCCATTTAGGCACTACCTTCAGTGTGAAAATGTTGCCCCTCAGGTTTTCCCCTCTCACCTTCAACGGATGCCCTCTAAGTTTTGATTCCCTAGCCCTGGGAGAAAGGGATGAATTAAATTCAACTCCCAGATTCTTTCCCATGTCACACAGTCATAGTCATATAGTGATACAGTGTGGAAACAGGCCCGTTGGCACAACCTGCCCACACCGACCACTATTTTGGATGATCAGCGATGATCACATTGAATGGCGGTGCGGGCTCGAAGGACCAAATGGCCTACTCCTGCTTCTATTTTCTATGTTTCTGTGGCCAACATGTCCCATCTATACGAGTCCCATCTGCCTGCACTTGGCCAATATCTCTCGAAACCTATCCTATTCATGTATCTTTTCTAAATGTTTCTTAAATGTTGCAAATAGTACCTGCCTCAACTGCCTCTTCCGGCAGCTCATTCAATATGCCCACCACCCTTTGCGTAAAAAAAAATTGCCCCTCAGGTTCCTATTAAATCTTTCCCCACTTCCCTTAAACCTATGTTATTTGGATCCCATTTCACCTACTCTGGGCAGACACACTGTGTTTACCCGATCTATTCCTCTCATGATTGTACACCTCTAAAAAATCACCCCTCATCCTCCTGTGCTCCAAGGAATAAAGTCCTAGCCTGCTCAACATCTCCCTATAGCTCAGGCCCTCGAGCCCTGGCGACATGCTCGTAAATCTCCTCTGCACCCTTTCCGACTTGACAACACTTTTCCTGTAGCGTGGTGCCCAAAACTGAACACAATATTTTAAATGTAATTGCAACTTACTTTATTGATTTATTTTATTTTGATGATTTTCTCCTGTATGGTTTACCATTAGCAGCATCCCACCTCATGGTTTGCACAGTACTTTCATTCATTCATTCAAAAAATGTGAATATCATGAGCAATACCAACATTTAATAGCTATGGTAACTGCTCCTGAAATGAGAATCCATTTAATAATCAACCACATTGATGGCCATGAGTCACAAGTGGACCTGACTCGGTAAGTACAGCCAATTCCCTTCCACAATTGTCATTAGTGAATTAGATGGGATTTTACAACTATTCAATAGTGCAGGATAAATGTTACTTTGATAGCTGAACACTTGCACTCAGTCAGTTAAGCCCAACTAGTTATTTCGATTGCTAACTATTTTAACTCCTCTTCCCATTCCTATACTGACTTTTGTGTCCTTTGCCTCCTCCATTGCTAAAGTGAGGCCACGCACAAACTGAGGAACAGCACCTCATATTTTGCTTGGGTAGCTTGCAACCCACAGTACAAACATTGATTTCTCCAATTGTTGGTAACTACCAACCTTCCCCCACCCCTCCTACTTTTTCCACACATTCGCCTTTCTCTCCCTCTCCACCCCAATTCGCAACAATTCGCGACACTTCAATCCTTTTGTCTCACACCGTCTGTCTTTTCATCTCTGGCATTTATCCAACCATCTGCTATCAAACCCTTCCCTCTCACCTGTATCCACTGACCACTTCCCAGGCTTTCTCCTGTCCCTCCACTCTTCCAGCTTTCTTTCCTTGTCGACTCATTGTCGACTTCAGGAGGCGCAGCACCGACTTAGCTCCCTTATACATCAACGGCGAGTGTGTGGAGAGGGTCTACACCTTCCGGTTTCTCGGCGTCCTCATCTCCGCTGACATCACCTGGACAGATAACATCACAGCGGTCATCAAGCAGGCTCAGCAGCGGCTGCACTTCCTGAGGGTCCTCAGGAAGCACAACCTGGACTCCAACCTGCTGCTGACCTTCTACCGCTCGTCCATTGAGAGCCTGTTGGCATACTGCATTACAGCATGGTATGGCAGCTGCACATTGGCAGACAGGGAGAGGCTTCAGAGGGTAGTTAGGGCAGCACAGAAGTTCATCGGCTGCCCTCTCCCCTCTCTGATGGACATTTACACCTCCCGCTGCCTCAGCAGGGCGAAGAACATTATTAAGGACAGCTCCATCCTGCATTTGGCCTGTTCAACCTGCTGCCTTCAGGAAGGCGCTATAGGTGCATCAGCACAAGGACAAATAGACTCAAGAACAGTTTCTTTCCAAAATCCATTATCTCCCTGAACTCACACATGCACTGACTTCAAAGCCTAACCCCCAGACTTTCATCTATCCACCTACTGTAATTTGTACTGTAACTGTAATTTCCAATATGTGCAATAACCCATACTGGATATAGGAATCTTACTTATTCATTCTATTTATCCATGGTCTTTTATAGATATGTATATAGCACCGCAGAAACTGTGCACCTTATCCCCCCCCCCCTTTTTTGCACTGAGTAGGAGCAGCTTTTAATCTCATTGTACATGTGTATAGTGACAATAAAAAGGCATTCTCATTCTCATTCCCCACCCCACCATAATCAATCTAAAGAAGAGTCCTGAACTGACACGTCACCTGACTATGTTTTCCAAAGATGCTGCTTGACTCGCTGAGTTACTCCAGCACTTTGTGGCATTTTTTGTGAACCAGCATCTGCAGTTACTTATTACAATTCTTTGATCACTCCTTTCTTTGTAATTTCAGATTAGTTGTTTTTTGTTATTTCTATCAATCTATCTATCACTCCAACTCGAGGTTGAGTGGTGCCATCTGCATCATGATGTCCTGCCACTCTCTTCCGTCCCCAGCTAGCGTGCTAGCTCTGACCGGAGAGTTGATGTAGTATAATCAGGGGCTGACACCCTGGTGCTGTGTTGGCCATCCATCATGATGCAGTGTTGCTCAAGAGTAAGCTGGGTGGATGAGCAGTCCTCTCCCAGCAAGAAAGAAATAACACAATACACAACAGAAATTCACCATAAAACATAAAACATCCACCGCTGTGATGGAAGGCACAAAAGTTCAGTCAGTCTTCCTCCTTCTGTTTTAGTTATTTATCTGATTTCAAAACTCAATGTTTAAATGCATGTCATCACATCAAGGGTCCAGCACTTCAGTAACTTAACTATGACATTACCATGAAGATAGAAAACAAATGTTGGAGTAACTCAGCAGGATAGGCAGCATCTCTGGAGTTTTATATCTGTAAAATAAAAACTGATGGAAAAGATGAAGTGGAAATTTAAAATGTCTGCGTGTCACAATAACCTGGCCCTCAACACCAGCAAAACCAAGGAACTGATTGTGGACTTCGGAAGAGGTAGGATGGGGACCCACAGTCCCGTTCATATGCACCAAGCCATTTAAATATTCAATAAATGGAGACCATATCCCTCTGAAAAGATCCAACTTGTCCAGTAGGACAAGCCTTAATCTTTCCAGATTAAGTGTCTCCGACATTCCTGTAATCCACATTTTGGTTGTGGGGGATGTAGGACCTTTCCAGAATTTCAATATTAATTTTTTCCCAATTATTAAACTGTAATCAATAAAAATGCTTTGATTCGTTGTTATTAGTTGATCTGTTTCTAATATTCCCAATATTATTAATTTTGAGTCAGGGATCAGATTCATATTAACAACATTCAAATTATCTTAAATATTTCTGTCCAAAATTTAGTAATTTTTATACAATTTGTAAATGAGTGCGTTAAGTTAGCTTCTAAGTGCTGACATTTATCACATATGGCAGATACATTTGAAAAAATTCTATGTAATTTGGATTCCCTATAGAGATCGCCCATCTTATTAATTCCATAGTTTTTCCATTGTAAAAAACCTTTGTCCATGATTGAAGGTTTAAATGTAACGCTATTTACAATGGCAAGGGCTAGTGGTATACATTTCAATTTTAATGTTTTCTTTATTTGTTTCCAGATACGTATCCCACTTTCTATTATAGGATTTTCACTATAGATTTTCTTACCTAGTTTAATATTAGCGAATAAAGTCGAGCTAATTTCAAAAGGCGAACAATCTTCTTTTTCCATTTTTAACCAGATTGGTTGTTTATCTGTCCCTACTAACCAAAAATTCATATTTTTAATATTAACTACCCAGTAATAAAACTTAAAGTTTGGCAGAGCTAGATCTCCATTTATTTTTGATTTACATAAATGTTTTTTATTTATTCTATGGCTCTTATAATCCCAGATAAAGTTGGTGACTATAGAATCAACCTTCTTAAAGAAATTTTTCGGAAGATATATCGGAATCAATTGGAAGCGATATAGTAATTGCGGGAGAAAAAAAATCATTTTTATTGCATTAATTCTACCTAGCATTGAAATAGGTAATGTTTTCCAATATAAAATATTCTTATTTAATTTATTCAATAAAAGTGGAAAATTTGATTTAAATAAAGAATCGAATCTTTTTGTTACATAAATTCCAAGATAATTGATTTTTTCATTTGCTATCTTAAAAGGAAATTGTTGTAGTATATGTAAGTTATTTACCATTATTGACATAAGTTCACTTTTATTCCAATTAATACTATATCCTGAAAATAATCCAAATTCAGTTATTAATTTTAGTAAATTTGGAATACTAATTTCCGGCTTTGTAATATAAAGTAATACATCATCCGCATATGAGGAGATTTTATTTTCAGTATCTCTGGTGTCATACCCATGTATTTCAGGATGTAATCTCACATGTTGAGCTAATGGTTCTATTGCAAGTGCAAACAATAGCGGGGATAAAGGACAACCTTGTCTGCAGCCCTGGAATAAATTAAATTATGATAGCATTTGATTTGTTAGTATTCTGGCTGTTGGATTAGTGTATAATAATTTAACCCAAGTAATAAACTTCTCTCCCAACTTAAAAGTTTCCATAACCGAAAACAAGTAAAACCATTCCACCTGGTCAAAGGCTTTCTCCGCATCTAACGATATAATTACTAGGTCTTTATTAATACCTCTTTTCAAATATATAATATTGAATAATCGTCTCAGGTTATATGAGGAATATCGTTTTGGTATAAATCCTGTTGGATCCGGGTGAATTAATTTATTAATAACTGTGTTTATTCTTTGTGCTAATATTTTGGTTAGTATCTTTTGATCAGTATTTAAAAGAGCTATAGCTCTATATGATCCTGGGTCATACAGATCTTTGTCTATTTTAGGTATAAGTGTTATAATAGATTCATTTAACGTTTCTGGTAGTTTCTGGTGGGTATAGATGTATTCATGGAGTATCTTCAAACGTGGTGCAATCAGATCATAAAATGTTTTATAAAATTCCGAACCAATACCATCTGGTCCCGGTGTTTTACCATTTTTTAATGATCTGATAGATTCTTCGATTTCTTTTACTGATATTTCAGCATTTAGTGATTCTCTATTTTGTGAATCCAACCCATTTAGATTACATTTTTAAAAAAATGCTTCTATTCCTATCCTGTTTTCTATCATTTTAGCTGAATATAAATTTTTATAATATTGCAAAAGTCTCTCATTAATATCTTTGGGTTGTACTAATGGTTCGCTATTGTATGATTTAATCCTATGGATTATTTTTTCTTCCTCCATTTTCCGTAATTGACGAGCCAATAATTTTTGAGGTTTATCTCCAATATATTTAGGACAGGTAGGAGAAACACCGCATTTTATCCCCGCCCCCCCCCCCCCTCCTCAAAGGTGCCAAAATCGCGCACACGGCCAGTGGCAGAACTACAGCGCCGCTGAAGGTAAGTTTTGTAACATAGCTACTGAAATCAGTAACATCCAGATTCAGGAACAGCTTCTTCCCCACAGCAGGCAGTGAAAAAAGCGAATGGTATGTTAGCTTTCATAGCAAAAGGATTTGAGTACAGGAGCAGGGAGGTTCTACTTCAGTTGTACAGGGTCTTGGTGAGACCACACCTGGAGTATTGCGTACAGTTTTGGTCTCCAAATCTGCGGAAGGACATTATTGCCATAGAGGGAGTGCAGAGAAGGTTCACCAGACTGATTCCTGGGATGTCAGGACTGTCTTATGAAGAAAGACTGGATAGACTCGGTTTATACTCTCTGGAATTTAGGAGATTGAGAGGGGATCTTATAGAAACTTACAAAATTCTTAAGGGGTTGGACAGGCTAGATGCAGGAAGATTGTTCCCGATGTTGGGGAAGTCCAGGACAAGGGGTCACAGCTTAAGGATAAGGGGAAATCCTTTAAGACCGAGATGAGAAAGACTTTTTTCACACAGAGAGTGGTGAGTTCTGGAACTCTCTGCCACAGAGGGTAGTTGAGGCCAGTTCATTGGCTATATTTAAGAGTGAGTTGGATGTGGCCCTTGTGGCTAGGGGGATCAGAGGGTATGGAGAGAAGGCAGGTACGGGATACTGAGTTGGATGATCAGCCATGATCATATTGAATGGCGGTGCAGGCTCGAAGGGCTGAATGGCCTACTCCTGCACCTAATTTCTATGTTTCTATCAGACTATTAAACGCAACTTCAAACAAACTATGAACTATAACAACCTTTTGCACTTTATCTGTTTACTGATGTGTGTATATATATATATATATATATATATATATATATATATATATATTCCCTGGTATATGGACACACTGATCTGATCTGTATTTATGACTACAATATCTTGTGCTGCAGCAATGCAAGAATTTCATTGTCCAATCTTTGACACACGACAATAAACTCTCTTGAGTTGAATGGAATTTAATTTACTTTAAAAATAGTTATCACAGATGATTCATTCTTTATCACATTGCTGTACTGGGAGTTCCCATATTATGACAAACACTGCATTTTAAAAACTAGTTCAATGGCTGTGTAATGCTATAAAGAGCAACACCTTGAAGGGGTCTGGAAGGTGCGATATAAATGCAAGTCTGTCTTTCTCTATTGCTTCCTCTTGATCTCACGGTGCTGTGGATTTTGTGCTCATGTTTGTCAGTAGAAGTTGAGCCACATCCTTCTAACTCGGAGCAGAAAGACCTACCACCAAGACTTGATTGGCAGAAGAATGGAGAGGAAAGTGAAAGGTGGAAGACAAGGAAAGGAAAAAATGGATCTGGAAACTTGAGCGGAAAAAAAATCAAAATCGCATCAGTTTGCATATTATCCATTTTAACTGCATGTGAGACAGGAACACCATTCAGAGGAATAAAAGTAACATTGATTAACTTAAAAACAAGCCATTCTTTTGATACATCTTTACTCACAATTTAATTGTTTTTTAAAAAAACGTCCACACTAGAGAGCCTGCCTGTGTCATAAACTGCATTCTTGTTTCTTTACGACTTGGTAAAAATTATGCCAAATTTGATACGAACAGAGTCGACATTTGAATTGCAGGTCACAATGTAGCTCAACCTTTTCCCTTTGAAGGCTGGTTTACATATGGTCAGAGTGTAGATGCATAACCAAGTCATTAAAGACTTTACAAGCTTTTACCATCCATTCAGTATAATATCATTTAAGTACTAGTAGCAGAGGGATCATGTCCTGAGATTCTACCCCCAAGCTCAACAATCCTTGTAAACTTAACCACACAGGTCAAATTCAATCCTTAAATTGTGCTGAATTACCTAATGTCCCAGCTTCCATAATTAGTCTACAATTTAGCACACTGGAAAGGCATTGAATCAATCCCACAACCACGACCTCAGCTGCATAGACTCATTGACATACATTGCACAGAAACAGGCCCTTCTGCCCAACCTATTCATGTGGACCAGAATGTATATATGACCTACATCCCTTTTGCCTACATTTGACCCACATCTCTCTAAACCTTTCCTGCACATGTATTTTTCCAAAAGCCTTAATAATTGTACCGGCATCTCCAGTGTCCTTTGGCAGCTTGTTCCATGTACCCACCACTGTGTGAAAAAGGTGCCCCTCAGTATAAATCTTTCCCCTCATCTTAAATCAGTGCTTTTTAGGTTTAGACTCCACTACCCTGGGATAAAACTACTGTTCCCATCCATCTAATCTATGCCCCTCATAAGTTAAATTAACCTCCTAGGCTCCAAGGAAAACTGTCCCAAATATCAAGTCTCTTCTTACAACTCAAACCTTCAGTCCTGGTAACAACTTGATGAATGATTAATGCATCCTTTATAGCTTATTAACATCCATTCTATTACTGGCCGAGCAGAACAGGCCAAAATATTCCATGCAGGGTCTCACCAACTAACATAACATTCCAACTCGTGCAATCAGTGTATTTACCGATGAAAGCAAAGCTGCTTCCGATGAAAGCAAAAACGCAGTCCAGAATGTCCTCATGTTGCTGGTTATTTATTTATTTATTTAGCATCTGCAGGTAATGAAAGCCACACTATTTTGTTCTTGGTGACTGGGACATTTAAGGATGGCAGACACTCGTCCACAACGTTGCTTGGTTTTCACACAGCTGTAGACTGGCTTATCCTGGTGATTCCAGCTTCGCTGTTTGAATGTACTGAAGCCTTTTGCCACAGAAGGCTGTGGAGGCCAAGTCAATGGATATTTTTAAAGCAGAGATAGACAGCCTCTTGATTAGTAAGGGTGTCAGGGGTTATGGGGAGAAGACAGGAGCATGGGGTTAAAGGAAAGATAGATATGCCATGATTGAATGGCGGAGTAGACTTGATGGGCTGAATGGTGTAATTCTGCTCCTATCACTTCTGACATGACCTTATGACCTTTCCTGTGGTGGATACTGTTAATGTGAGCCGACTGAAGAGGCGGCTCGTTAAATGCAGGTGGGACTTTGGCCCATAATCAAGATTGGTGGCTGATGCTGGCTTTCATGGCAGAGATCTTCCTTTGTTGTAACCTGGTGGGGCAACCTCGATTATAGAGCTGGTGGTAATGCAATACACACAGAAGTTGCACTAAAGAGGCAGGTTTGGCTAGGCGTTGACCTCCTTGAGCAGCTTGTTGCAATCCCCCTTGAAATGTGGGGGACTGCAAAATGTGATAGCAAAATGGCGCAGAATGGGAAGCCATGGAAGATGAATTAACTGGAGCAAAACCACAATAATGCACAATGCTGAGCTGGAGATCTATGAGCTCGTAACATGCAGAGCGACTTGATCCTGGTGCACACTAGGGGATAGCACGTGTTGATTTCCTTAGTGTTGTAGCACTATGATAAGGAACCTACAATGTGCAGAGGGACTTGCCATATGCCTTGAACTTTGCTGCTGTAATGCTCAGGTGTATTCTTCATGTTGTCATTCAGTCAAGGGTAACAATAAAGTGAATTGCAATCCACAGGCCATGGCTACAAAGTGGGAAGGCTGCATTAAGCTTGAGTGTGATTCCCTCTGAGGTATTCCAGCATAAGGTTTTGACTAATAGACACCAGGCAGCTGCCTGTGAACCTGCAGCCTGTGAAGAATCATTTGCCTTGTATGATAGCTTAAGAATGCTTCTAATCATGTAAATCGTGTCAAACATCAGGAGATGGTTAGAACCGCAGGTCGTTTCATTGCAAACGTGTCCTTTTTAGAAGCCGCTGCAGCTAATGTACTTTGTCCTGTATAATTTGTGAAACAACAGCAAGTAATTTCAGACTTTGCAGACATTGTGGAAAACAATAGAAGCTTTAACGGGAATGATGTTTGTCATTGTATATTGTGCAGGTCATGCAGTTGAAACTTTTTTTTTCTCTATTACTCGGTATTATACCCAGTTTGTATAGAAAACATTTACTATTACCAGCTCTATTGATTGTTTCCAGTTTGCTGTGACTGACACATGGTGTGATCTGCAAAGCTCACTGAGTACAGGCTGAAGCCATCGTGCTCACACATTGTTGAGTGAAGTTGAGTTAGACTGATACATTCCAGTGCAGCTTAAAGAGCTTTAGAATAAAGGTTGGGCAGCGTTAATATCAGGCAGTTAGGTAAACTCCTAAATCCATGGCTATGAGATAGGGGGATGCTTGTGGTGAGGTGCACAAGAGGGTTTGGAGCTGGGGAGGGCTCCTGGCCAGTGATTGATGGAAGGCAATAGGTCTGGGTTCGGCAGGAGCAAAGGCTGGAATAGCGTAAATGGAGACTGTCTCTGATTTCATCGCCTCAGGCGATCTGCCCGACACAACTTCCAACCCCATCGTTCCCCAGCCCCACATTGCCTGCCTCTATTTCCTCGCCAAAATCCAAAAACAAGAATGCCCCAGCAGATCCAGGATCTCTGCCTGCACCTGCCCCACTGAACCCATCTCCACATACCTCGATTCCACCCTACCCCTCCTTCTCCAGTCCCTTCCCACCTGCGAACGCGATGCCTCACCTTTTGCCGTTCAACTTTAATAACATTCAATTTCTAGGCCCCCTTTGCCTTATCTTCACCATGTCCAGTCCCTCTACACATCCATCCCCCATTAGGAAAGTCTCAAAGGCTTCCATTTCTTCCTCCAACAGAGACTTGTATTAACAATTTTCCTGTACTAACACTTTCCTCCACATGGTGGAACATCCTCATTTTCAGCAACTTCTCCGTTGATTCTTCTCACTTCCTCCAAGTTAAAGGTTTAGCCATGGGCACTCGCATGGGCACCAGCTATGCCTACCTTTTTGTTGGTTATGTTGAACAGTACTTGTTCCAACTGTACACTGGCCATACACACCAGTTCTTTCCTGCTACATCAATGACTGCATTACGACTACCTCCTGCAGATCTCGTGATCTTCATTAACTTCATTATTAACTTCCACCCTGCCTTCAAATTCACATGAAATATCTCTGACACCTCTCCCCCATTTTTTGGTCTCTCTATCTCCTTCACTGGGCATACACCATTGACTGACATGTATTATAAACACACCGACTCCCACAGTAATTTTGAATACACTCCCTACCACCCTGCATCTTGCAAAGATACTACCCCCTACTCTCACCAGCCCCCGCATCCAACACATTATACTCCAACATTTCTGTCACCTCCAACATGATCCAACTACCAGTCACATCTTCCCATTTTCACCCCTTTCTGCCATCCACAGAGATCGCTCCCCCCTCAACTCCTTTGTTCGCTCATCCCTTTCCACCCAAACCAACACCTTCCCAGGTATTCCCCAACAACCATAGGAGATGTAACACCTGTCCCTATACCTCCTCCCTTGCCTCCACCCAAAGACTCACAAAATTCTTTCTAGATTAGACAGAGGTTCACAGGCACCTCCTCTAACCACATCTACCACATCCAGTGTTCCCAATGTGGCATCCTATACATCAGCAAAATCCCGGGTGGGATGGGTGGGACACGCCCCTCCCATGTTTTGTAATCCGGATCTTGAAATTCGGTGAAAAAAAATCTATTAAAATCTCAGATTTCCACGAGACAGTGGGGCGGGGGGGGGGTGTCACTATTAAGCGCTTGTTAAATGTCTCTGTTAACATCGTGTGTCACCAATTGAGTTTTGACCTTCAAGTATTACTGAACAGTCTGAAGAAATTCCACACCACATCAAGCAACTGGGAGCACACTGCACTGGACAGGTGCTCCTGGAGGAAATCCATGCAGGAAGGAGCTGCATTTCACGAAGTGGAACTACGCTGTGTCCCAGAGACAAAGCGACAGCACCGTAAGGAAAAATCTGCCAAAATTCTGTAGCCTCCCTTTGATCTGGTATTTTGTTGGTTCACATGATTGATCAATGGTGTTTTAGCATTAATGTTTTATTATTATTAATGTTTAGTCATGTGGTTACTTGTGGGCAGAGCACCAAGGCAAATTCCATGTATGTGAATACTTGGCCAATAAACTTATTTACTTACTTACTTTCTCCTTCCATTGATGCTGCTGACCTGCTGACCTGCTGAGTGCTTCCAGCATGTTCCGTTTCCACAGTATCACACAATACAAGTCACTTTGTGGTGAGGTGCACAGGTGAGAGGAACTGAGAGGGAAGGGATGAGATGAGAGGCATAAAGCTGATGGATATTAAGAATATTAAGAATCACAGCTGGGTTTCCTCCAAACTGAGAGCTTTTATGTACCAGTAAAGGTACGTCAGTACTGAAACATCACAGGTAACAAACAATTATGTTTCCATCGGATGACTAATTTTATTATAATAATGCCAAGTAGCGGTGAGAAATGTCCTTGGTTACTGATTAACTTGGTTAATGAGTTTGCAAACCTTATGGGGACCATCACCATTTGTAACAACAGCATTTTTGTTTTGGTCTTCAGGTAGAGAGAAGAGCAGAATAATTAATTTCCATTTTTGTTGCAGTACTTTCTCGCCAAGGTAACGAGTTTGTATCTAGTACTGTAATTTACATCGTAGAACACAGAATGTTCTGCAAACACTGATCATCTAATGATGGTGCTCCTTTAATTCACTTGAGCGAGATAAGTTGTTTGCAGATACAGCCACTATCTTCTCTGAGCAGGCTTAAATAGAATTCAGCATAGCTTCACGATCCTTAATTAAACACATCACAAGGGTCGTAGGACCATTTAACAATGAAAGCAATGGGAATATTGCAAAATGTGTTTCCTACAAACTGAATGCTTCAGCCAATGAGTGGAAATTAGTCCAAGACTTGATTATCTCCAAATTCACAGCTGAAAATTTTACCAATCCCAGAAGGATTATTTCTCTACAAATATATGGTGTTAAATTCCCTCCTAGGTCCCCACTTCCACACATTGAAAGAGGAGCAGTACACCACAGAACATCAACCGGCATTTTGGCCCCCAATACCTGCGCCAAACATGAAGCCAGGTTAAACTAATCTCCTTTACCCCTATGTGATTCATATTGCTCCATTCCCTGTATATCCATGTGTCCAGCTAAAAGATTCTTAGTTGCTTTTCTTAATTATTTTAATTTTCTTACTATGAAGATGGTGATGCAACAATAGCCAAACTCCTCAGGAGCCTTGAGGAGACGATCACCATTATGATCACCAATATTTGAACACGTCTTAGCACTAGTTATCTGTGCCATGTTCCCAAATGAGCAGTCATTTTTTTAAATATGTAATTGTAGGATATGATAGTTTAATGTTTGGACAGCCTGATGATAGTGTGGTATACTTCTGGACGTGTGACTGAAAAGCTACCAATGCAAATAGTGACGGTGGTTCAATTACTAGATTAACAATCTGAAGGTGTGGACTAACAATCCTGAGATTTGAGTTCAGGTTTCATTATGGCATCTGTGGAATTTAAATCTCATTAATAAAGCATTCTGATCATTTTCTTCTATTGAAAGATGCTCTGATTTCCAACAGGCGACTGGACCCCTGTGGAAACAGAAAAGGTTTCATATTGTAAGTTTGAGACCTTTTGTCGGAACTGGGAGAGATTTAAAAACATAATGATTTCAAATTGCGAAGAATATGTGGGCTGCCAGTACTCAGAGGGAGAGATAAAAAAAGATCATTTAAAATAGGAGAGAAGATGGAAGGAGAGTCTTTTGTCCTTTGTGTTGACCACTGAGAGGGAGGAGAGATGAGGCATGGGGAACATTGAGAGCTGGAGAGGAGAGTTAAAAGCAAAACAATCCTCCAGCTGACTTTGTCTGCAAGGTGACCTGGTATTTGGTGTCACCGTGATTCCCCGTATATAATCTCATCCAACGTAAGAGTGGGGAAGAAGAAGATCATTTTTGCAGGAAAACAAAGGCAGGTGTTCTTTAAACACATCAAATGCTTTCCAGCTCCAGTTGCATTCCAGCAACACCAGTAAAATCATCACATACCGGGTTGAGTAGACTACAGCTGCATCACCAGCTAGCCTCAGGCTGACATCTTTCCACATCATCCCCAAGGGGCAGAGATAGAGCTGAGGCCAGTTATTGTATCTGCCACTCCTCTAGTTTGGACAGCAGTTCACCAGCTGCTGTGAAAGTTCAGTGGAGTCAATTCAACCTACAAATGACTCTATTTCCAATTACTGGCTCGAAGGGGAAAAAAAAATGAAGATACAAAACACTGTTCCTTTAATGGCTGTCAACCACTTAGTTCAATGCCATCTTTTAACAAGTTACTCCTTGGAATCTGAATTATGAGCAAAACTGTAGATACCAGCTTCTTTTAACTTCAAACACATTTTTTGTATATGACAACCATCCATAAAGATGCATTCTAATAAATATTGAAATGAATGCATGGGGTTTTGAAACTTACGAAAGAAAGTTATTAATTTGGGAATTAGTAACATTCAGATTCTCATGTATGAAAAAAACAGATTGCATGCCATAATTATGTTGTTTTATGTACCATTCTTCTTCTATTAATCTGTCCTTAGTCAGAGAGCAATAGGTGTGGCTGGCTCTATTACATCAATCAGTCTAGGAGAAAGCTTGTATTCAAATAGTCCAAAGGCACGTATAGATAAAGGGAAAGGATATGGGTAGGGCCAGAAAATATTTGTTCACTCATTGTTCAAAAGAAATGCCACTTAACTGTAAAAGGGCAATTCTATTAACACATTATTCCAGTGCAGAGACGTAATTTCAGAGAATGCGTTTCAGAGATAGGGCCGCAGAACTCCCAGTACACTTCTTCAACCCACACCACAACAAAGGCGCGTTACTCAATGCTGGGACAAGATTGTAGAATCACCCATTAACTTATCAGTTAATTGCTGACAGTCCAAATGTCTTTCTGGTTTGCATGGAAATTAAGCTAGTAAATGCTTAACCAAATGTGAAGGCTAATAGATATTCATCCTGGAAGGTATTCTGGATAGAATAACAATATCAATATTGCTTAAGGCTTTGTAGTGTAGTTGATGTGATAATAATATTTCGAAAGGAGGCCATTTTTGTCATTCACAGCTTAGTTTAGGCGACACTCTTGCCCGTAAGTCATACGTTTGTGGTTTTAACTCCCTTTCCAGTCGAGAGCTACAAGTATCGATAGACGCAAAAATCCTGGAGTAACTCAGCGGGCCAGGCAGCATCTCTGGAGAAAAGGAATAGGTGACGTTTCTGGTCGAGACTCCTCATCAGATTGAGGCCCTTCGACCCCATTTGTGCATGCAAACTGCCTAGCCTAGCTGTTTGTGTATGCTGGGCATATATCCTTGCAAACTTTTCCTATCCATGCACCTGATCCAAGTGTCTTTTAAACATTGCACTGTAATTGGAGCTATCTCAAACCATTTCTTGGCCAGCAAATTTCATAGTTATTCATGGCTATGTGCAACATGGTGCAACATTTTGCACCTCAGGTCCCTTTTGAAAACCCCACACTTTAAACCGATGCCTTTGAGGGTCCTGCATAGGCTGCGTGCGAATGTGACGTTTGGTCTATTTGGAAGTGTATTGTCAGCTCTTTCAACTGGTGATTAACAGAACTGATGTATTTATGTAGATTTGGCCCATATAATATCTTTTAAAAAACCAGCTTTTTCCTTCAGAGATGCAGGTGCACTGGACCACACCTCATCAACACAATACAAGTCACCCTCTTGCAGAATCCTATCACATAACAGCAGGAGTTGTAACATCTACCCTTCCATTTCTTCCCTTTTGATCATCCAGAGGCCCTCTATGCAATGACACACTTGTACTTCTTCAAGTTTAGTGTGTGGGGGGGGGGGGAATTGTGGTGGGGGGGGGATGTGTTTATTTTTTTACTTATATGTTGAGAAAACAAAATGTGGATTGCATGACCACTTTGCAGATTGCATGACCCAAACCTTCATTCAGCTATCATTCAGAGTTTCCAGTTGCCTGCTACATTAACCTTCCACCCCTCTACCCTAACTACCTCTTGGTCCTTGCTTTTTTACACTGTTATAGGAAAGCATTCATAAGCTCAAGAAATAACCAAGGCCGCAAAGTGGCGTAGAGCTGCTGCCTTACAGTGCCAGAGACCCAAGTTTGATCCTAACAATGGGTGATGTCTGCACAGAGTTTGTATATTCTCTTTGTGACTGTGTGAGTTTTCTCTGAGTGCTCTAGTTTCCTACCACACTCCAAATACGTACAGGGGTGCAGGTTAACTGACTTCGGTAAAATTGTAAATTGTCTGTAGTGTGTAGGTTAGTGTCAGTGTAAGGTGTAATCGCTGATTTATGCGGACTCAGTGGGCTGAAGGGCCTGTTTCCACGCTGTATCTCTAAATGAAACTAAACCCCTCAGCTAATATCTTGGGACATTAAATCCTCCAGGATTAAACAATGAATTAAACAATTCCAGAAGTTTTTGATAGAGTGAGCTCCTCATCTAATCCACATTTCCAGCATTCAGTTCTTTTTTCTCTTCCTTCTAGAGGTGTGATTCAAACTTAATTCATTTCTATCTACTTACTCCCCTAACCTTTATCACTCTCTTTGTGTTTCCTTGTCATCATTCTATCACAATGGTTTTCCTTTTGTTCTAAAGAAGGAACTGCAGATGCTGGAGGAATCGAAAGGTACACAAAAAAGCTGAGAAACTCATGTGGGTGCAGCAGCATCTAAGGAGCGAAGAGATAGGCGAGCTGGCTCGAGTTTCGTTTCTCTTCTATGGTCGAGCCCGTCCTACTCTCCAGAATCCTTTTGTTTTCCCACCTCTCTCTGCTCCTCCCCCACCCCACCCCCCCCCCCCCCCCACATTTCTTACTTTCCCCAGTCCTGATGGAATGTCTTTACCCTGAAACATTATGTCTCTCTCCACACAAGCTGTTTGAACTGCTGACGATTTTCAACATATCTTGTTTTTGCAACATGACAACATTGCTGATTTTGGACAAATTGCTGCATTTTCTACACTACAAAGTGACTATACTGCAAGTGATTCTGCTTCAGTTGCCAAATGATTTGGACATTCAAAGATTGTGAATGCCACATGCCTTTCCTTTTTTTAATGAATCACACACTGGTGTGCTCTTCTAATTAAGCAAATAATCAGAATGCATTCAAGGGGAAGCTGGATAAACAAATAAGCGATTAAAAATCTGAAATAAAAATTGAAAGACAAAGACACGCCAGACAGACCACTGGAAGCTGAGGGATCAAGTTCAGTATAATAGCCTCTCAAACCTATGATGGGTATATTGTGCAATGAGGCCACCTAAGTGGCATTGGTGCTTTGTGGATAGAAAGTATTGATTTGATGATAATATGAATGTATTGATGTAATGATACTACAAATACAAAGAAAAACATTCTGTGCGTATTGTACTTTCTCTCTCTATTTTAATGTCAAATTTAGTTTAGTTTAGTTTTTAGAGTTTAGCTTAGAGGATCGATCTTTGGAAATATAAAAAAGAGAAACGTACAACAAGTAAAGCAGCAGAAAGTTAAATTGCTGAGTGCAAAACAAGGACATTGTCCATGAAATAACGGTGAAGCTGAGTTAAAGTCCAATAAATAAATCAAATCAGTAGCCATTCTGCTATTTCATTTAAAAAAAAATCAGCTACATAAAAAAAATATAAAGCAAAGGTCTAAAGGAAGTGACTTCAATTATTTTCAAGCAAAACAAAAAATTCGGGAGTAACTCAGCAGGTCAGGCAGCATATGTGGAGGGAATGGATAGGCGATGTTTCGGGTTGGGAACTTTCTTCAGACTGATCAAGATTCCAGCATCTGCAGTTCCTTGTGTCTTCAGTTATTTTCAAGATGATTTATCAGAATATGTCAAGGGAAGAATGTAAGAAATATACCAATTTAGAGATTTCTAGGAACAGAAATCAACCCCTCACAGCAAGACCAACTGTGAGCACTTGCTCAGAGCATTTGACAACACCTTCAGGGAAGAGATCATACCCTACAGCCTCACAACAGATCTACAGAGCTTACACAAAAGGCTGGAGAAACTCAGCGGGTGCAGCAGCATCTCAGGAGCGAAGGAGATAGGCAACGTTTCGGGCCGAAACCCTTTTTCAGACTGATGGGAGGTGGGGGTGGGGGGGGGGGGGGGGGGGAGAAGAAAGGAAAAAGGAGGAGGAGGAGCCCGAAGGGCTGAGGGAGAGGTGGGAAGGGGAGGAGACAGCAAGGGTTAACAGAAATGAGAAAATTCAATGTTCAAGCCCAGAGGATGCAGACTCCCCAAGCGGAATATGAGGTGCTGTTCCTCCAACTTGCGGTGTTGCTCACTCTGGCCGTGGAGGAGGCCCAGGGCAGAGAGGTCGGATATGGAGTGGGAGGGGGAGTTGAAGTGCTGAGCCACCGGGAGATCGGGTTGGTAATTGCGGACCGAGCGGAGGTGTTCGGCGAAACGATCGCCAAGCCTCCGCTTGGTTTCACCGATATAGTTCAGCTGGCATCTGGAGCAGCGGATGCAGAAGATGAGGTTGGAGGAGGTGCAGGTGAACCTCTGTCGGACCTGGAAGGACTGCTTGGGTCCCTGAAAGGAGTGGAGGGGGGAGGTAAAGGGACAAGTGTAGCATCTCTTGCGGTTGCAAGGGTAAGTGCCCGGGGTAGGGGTGGAGCGGGAGAGAAGGGAAGAATTGACAAGGGAGTTGCAGAGGGAGCGGTCTTTGCAGAAGTCAGGCGGAGGGGAGATGGGAAGATGTGGCGAGTGGAGGGGTCACATTGGAGGTGGCGAAACTGGCGGAGGACTATGTGTTGTATGTGCCGGCTGGTGGGGTGAAAGGTGAGGACCAGGGGGACTCTGCAGTTGAGCTTTATTACCCAGTCTGGAACTAAACTTGGAAAGATACAAAATGCAGCAGTACCTCAGCAGGTCAGGTAGCATTCCTGGAGAACATGGATAGGTGACATTTTGGGTTGGACCATTCTTCAGACTGATTGCGGGGGGGGGGGGGGGGGGGGAGGGGGGGGAAGCTGACTGTGCTACCTCTGTTGTGGTCATTAAAGATAAGCTTCACAAGGAAACCCCTTTACATTCCCTTGGTGCTACTTCACACTCATATTACTTCATGACACAAATGAACAATTAAACCCCTGTAACCTATTGTGCCACAAATTGAGAGCTGGAGAGGAGGTGGGTACTTTTACATATACTAATTTTGGAAAGCAGGCACACAATGACCTCTTTTTTATGTTTCATTTCTCTGAATGCATGATAACTAATTTGCTCATCTGGTTCTTTCCCCTGTATAATTGTACAAGCCATTTAATACCCTTGGTCTTGTTCTCTCTAAAGGAAAGAAAGTTCTTCGTCTTTTTCTGGAGAAAATGAACACTCCATACTTTTTATGCCTCTCTATAAAGGACCACCCATGTCCAGGCACACTTTTTCAACTGTGACCCGTTTCGTATTCAAACCTCAAGATTCTCTGTCCATAGTTTTCATTGAATGAGCACTCATTCTGTATTTCCGATAATCTCCCTCATAACAATGAGTCGCCCAGCTTGTATGTTAAGACTTCATTTTATAGTTGTCTTCACTGCCCTGAAAGGTTGCTATTTCAGCAGGATCTTTCACCATCTTGTTCCCCCATATTCAGTTCCAATTAATTGATACAGAATAAAATTAGACCCAGTACCAACTTTCAAATTATATCAATGGTTCGATGATTTAGTGGTCCAATAGTTTGTTATTGTCACGCATGCACAGCACAGTGAAATTATTTTGCACAACCCGCAAATGCACAGTCGTCGTATTTTGTTGCCGTTTATAAGGAAAAATAAAAAGTCCAAAGTCGGAAGCACTGGTGCGCCTCAAATCCAGGTAAGCCCAGGTAAGCTCCAGGTTGTTGCAGGCCGGCAACCTGGTGTTCCTCTCCTTGCCCGGCCGCCTCTGCCCCTGGGGGGCTACCTGCAGCCAACCTTGCAGGCATTGGGGGCAGCATCCCAGTCCCCCCTCTCCGGCCGGCCCACTCCGTGCATCCGTCGCCGTCAGTTGCTCCCTTCTCCTTGACTCTATGGTCTCCGGAGCTTCAGAGCTTCCCCCCTGCAGGCAGCGACCCACCAGGCCCAACTTCGCAGCGGTGAACCAGACCTGCCCGCGCACGTGGTCACGTCCGACGTCTGGGTCTTCCTTCTCGTCGGTAACAGGATCCATCCTTGTTCTCAGCTGGACGCCGGGTCTGCTCATTCACGGCTCCACGGCACCCGCTGGTAGTTTCCCTTCTACTCCGAGTGCCATCCGTTTGTATCAGAGACATGGAATCATAGATACATACAGCATGGAAACAGGCCCATCGGCCCACCAAGTCCGCACTGACATTCAAACATCTATGTACACCAACCTTCAGAAATCAGTATAAAGCAAAACTAACCTGCTTTCCTCCATTCCTTTCCCCATGTTCTGCTTAAAACTTCCCCACCAGTTTACAATTTTTTTTTTAAGGAGAAAGCAGAATGATATTACTTATAGATCAAAGACTTACAGTGTAGTTGCTGCATGTCTCTGGTCTTTTGATTTTACATTAGCATATCCATTGAGTGGTCTCATGCATTCATCCTTAATACATGTCATCGGAAGTGAGCAGACATTGATTTTGTGTGGCACATGCAGTGAGTAATCCCCCATTGCAGATTTCACTGGCCTGAGTGCTCCGTCTGCTGTCTGAGAGCCTTTATTCTACATCCCTTTGAATCTTAACCTTTCATTCAATGTTAAGTTTGATCATATGGATACTGCCCAAAGGTGCAGTTTTAATCTTAATTTTTCCTTGCCTTTCACACAGTTGATCCAAAATAGAAGGAGCATTTATTTTCTGCCCAGCTGATTATTAGTTGAAACAACTAGAGTTGTCACACAATAGGTAGTAGATGTAGGAGATCATATATGTGTATGTGTACAGTGTATGTGTGTGAGTGCATGTATGTGTGTGAGTGTGTGTGTGTTAAAGATTTTATCCCTGGCATATATTTCTCAAATTGATCAGGCAGATTATTTAAATTTAAGCACTGCAATAAAATGCAAAAATACAAATACAACAATTGTCAAGCATTACTTCATAATGTCCCCTTACTAACTATGGGTGGTTATCTTTACTTCTTGATCTTGACAAGGTGGAACCTCAACTAACTATTTAACCCCACCATCCTCTCCAGGAACCAAATGCTTGCCAAAATGTTTTACAAAGAGAAAAGGCTTTTTTAGATGGTCAATTGGAAACTTGTAAAAACTTACCTTATTAATTTGGAATGTGAAGGGGCTGTTAATCTGCGGGTTCTGACGAGTTTGCCCTCGACTCATACTCGCAGCATGGTCAACATGAGGTCCTAGGAGGTCTTTGTAACTCCCCTTCATGCTCGAGTGTAGTCCCGGCGTACTCGAGGCCCCAAGGTTTAGTCGAAGTAGGTCGTAGTAGGTCGGCATGTAATTCGTAGGTAATCGAGGGTAATCAAAGGTAATCGAAGGTAGTGGAAGGTAGTCGTAGATAGTCTTCAACATAGTCGAAGCGAAGTCAAAGGGAGGTTGAAGGGAGGTCAAAGGGAGGTCGAAGGAGATCGAAGGAGGTCGTGTTCACTCTCCACTATTCGGTGTCCAATTTTCCCGAAGTTAGTCGTAGCTAGTCGTCAACATAGTCGGAGGAGATCGAAGGAGGTCTGCTACATAGTCAAAGGAGGTCTTCAACGTGAGATTTTTTCAAACTCTCCTAAACTCTTCTAAACTCGCCAATTAGGTCGCCGCAGTGGGACAGCCCCTCGAGGTAGCTGAAAGCTCTGCGGAAATGAGAAACTTTGGGATTTCACTGAAGGTATTTCAGGAGTAAGTGATGAACAATGAGAAAGGAGACATTATTTCAAACGTGAAGGATAGGATATGGCAGAGATGGAAATGCTTCCATTTCCCTTTTTGATAGTTTCAGAATAGTATGTATAAAACATTGAGTAAAATCGAGAAAGTTCAAGTTAGGACATTCCAAGGCGGGGTACATCTGGAAACCTTTCACAACCATCTTTTGCAGCACCCACATTAAATATCAAAAGCAAAATTCAGCTCTGGCTTCAGATGCCACTTATAGCTTCCTTACACCAAGGTGTACGGTAGAGAGCATGTTAACTGGTTGCCTCACAGCAGGGCCGGATTTATGTACAAGCTTCACAAGCTTAAGCTTAGGGCCTCGAGATCTAGGGGGACCTGGGCAGGGCCGGATTTACCTATGGGCTTCATAGGCTGATGCCTAGGGTCTCAAAATCTACGGGGACTCTGACCAAGGTGTTTTTTTTCCCCAAAGTAAAAAAATCACGAGAAAAAAAAAATTGGAGCGCTATCAGCGTTTCCACTTTGACGGAAATTACCCGAAATTCTGGTTCCGGCCCGCTGGCAGTTTTGGGGGAAAAGATTGTGACCATCTGCGCCTGCACAGTTGGGGGAAGCCGGTGACGCAGTAGCGATGCAAAATGACACTGTATCTCCACGCGTGCGCAGTGGGCCCGGGCGAGTTCAGATCTCCATTTGCACTCCACACAATCACGTCCATGAATCGTGTCTACAAAGATCCTAGGTGTCTACTCCAGGTAAGTAGTGGAATATTGTGTTGCGGGAGTGCCCATTTCTCCAGACCGGGGGGGGGTGGGGGGGGGGTGGGTGGGTGTCTGCGGTGTCTGCGGCGCGGAGTCAGAGCCTCGCTGCATGGGACGGGGAGGGAGGGAGAGAGAGAGGGGGAGAGGGAGGGGGAAGGGGAGGGGGAGAGAGGGAGATGGGGAGGGAGAGAGAGGTGGAGGGGGAGGGGGATGGAGGAGGGGGGAGAATGAAATGGGGATTATCTTTAGTGAGATTGCAAAATTAAGGTAGGTTTTAGAGCAATTATATTTTCTCTTCCATATGAATAATATCAAACAATTGGAACTGTTTTCTTTTCCATGATAACAATGATGAAAAATATATATTCCATAGTTTGCGACTTTCATTTTGCATCATATTTTTAATGTGCACACACTAACACAGTCGAACAGTAACAGGCAATCAAATCAACACTCAAAGCACTTTCTAAAGAAAGGTTTTATTTACTGCAAAAACTTACAGTATTTTATTTGCAGTGTTTGCATGCTCCTTTATAACATTTTACATAACATTTTACAGTACAACTTGATTATTAAAACAAGGACTGCTTCAATTCTTGATTTAAAAAAATGTATACAACAATGATCCCAATCATCCCATTCCAACCACTCATTACTCTTGACTCAACCAAAACCATTTCTGAAATATTGGTCATAAATATGGTGCAGAAATGCTCCAAAATGAGGCTCAGAATGCACCAGAGAGCATCTAAAACCCTAGAGCTTCCAGGGCCCTTAAGCAGGCCCTGGAACCCGGCCACAAGGGTATTTGAGCTTCACGTTTGACATCTGCACTGGGTGCACTTATTTCACATAACATTTTTGTAATCCTGCCATGCCACCCCCCTTTTTGAAAAGCTTCGTACGGGCTTGGTGTATAATATTTTTGACACTGTCATAGCCCTTTCTTACATACGCTGTCACAACGCACTGTAGTCTCTAAACAACACTTCAGTAATTTTCCTTGCCCTCCATTTCAGAATAATAGTGTTCTAAGCCGATAACATGACACTAGCACTGGCAATAAATAAAAAGCGCAGCTTTCCAGCCCTTATTTCATTGGCCACGCTAGGCTGCACATTGGTGATACTCTGGTGGACACTTCCATCTTCCTCTCGTCATGGAGGTGGGGGATTGGGAGGGGCCTCACAGGTGGAATAGCCTAGGGCCTCTCTTCATTTAAATCCGACCCTGCCTCAAAGCCTGGTTCTGCAACTCAAATACCCAGGAATTAAAGAAATCACAGAGAGCGATTCAGGTACTGATCTCCAGGTACTGATCTCCCTGCCATCGAATGGATCCAGGTACTGATCTCCCTGCCATCGAAGGGATCCAGGTACTGATCTCCCTGCCATCGAAGGGATCTATAAGAGGCTGCCAATATTATCGAAGACCCACATCACCCTGGCCCATTCATATTTCACTCCTATCATCAGGAACAAAGTATAGAAGTCTGAAAACCAGATTCAAGAATTGCTTCTGCACTTTGTTGCCGATGATAGTAGTGAAATATGAACGGGAATTCAAGACACTACACATTAACCTCAACTATGAACCTCTATGGACTGGCTTTGGTTACACTAAGGACTTTATCCTTGCATTATGGTTTTACAGCCAATATATGCATAGCAAGATGTCACAATATACAATGTGTTCATGATAGACTCAAAGTGCTGGAGTAACTCAAAGCGGCAGCTCTGGAGATAAAGGATAAGTGCCATTTCGGGTCGGGACTGAAGGTAGGGGGTGGGGCAGAGATTGAAGAACTGGAGCCGAGAAAACACCAGGAACAATCAGGGTTGGCAACAAATTGATCTTGCCTCCAGGTCTCCACCCCCTACTCCACTCCCCCAATCTACTTTCAGTCAGAAGAAGGGCCCTGATTCGAAACATCATCTATCCTTTTTCTCCAGAGATGCTGCCTGACCTGTTGTGTTACTCCAGCACTTTGTGTCTATCTTTGGTATAAAGGGCCTGTCCCACTTGGCAATTTTCTTTGGTGACTGCCGGAGTCATTGACTGACCTCTCAGGGTCACCAAAAGATTTTGAACATTTCAAAATCCAGCGGCGACAAAAGAAATCCTGCGACACTTGAGGAAACACCGCGCGTCACATACGTCATCACGCCGCATCACCACTGCCTCACGCCGTGACTTTTCTGGTGACCTGATATGTCAGTCAATGATGCCGGCAGTCGCCAATAAAATCACCAAGTGGGACAGGCCCTTAAACCAGCATCTGCATATCTTTGTTTCTGTCATGTGTTAATGGTGTCAGTGTTTAAGGAATAAACATTGGCCAGATTATTATAGATACTTCTGTTCCTTTTCTTCATCATAGAATCCTTGATGTCACCTGTGAGTGTAGATAAAACCTCAAATCAATAAATCATCCAAATAGTGACACATCCATTAGTGCAGCACTCCCTCATTGAGGTGTTGGTCATGATTTGAAGGTGCAATCATTAAAGTGGGACTTGAACCCATAACCCACTGCTGCAAAAGTCAGTGCTAGATAGAGCCGCAGCCAAAACTGGCATTGTTCCAGGGCAGCTTTGGCTGAGGTCCCACTGGATTTATCCATTCTGCCTCATTTAGAACCACTTGACCTTTACTTGGCAAAAAACCTGCACAATCACTGACCTGAAGTCAATTAATTACCACGGGCAATATTACACCAGTAATCCTCTGCATTCATACAATAGTAGAACCTTTCAGATTATACCAAAAAAAAAATCTTCCAAATGCTGACTGCTGGATATATCAAAATCCCTAAAGCTGAAACTGCTCAATTTCTCTGCTTTAACACATTAGCGAAAGTAACACCATTTTAGTTTCAATTCAAAATTAATTAATTCCCGCACTGTGCCAAGTGGAATTTGAATATTAAAATTACACTTAAAAATGTTCAGAATTATCGTTTCTACGTTTTATTTTTTCCATATCGATGGAAACGCAAGGGAGGCTGTTCCATTTTTCCTCACTGCTCGTTACCTGCCTTAAGATTTAGCTGAGTGACATTTCGGGTCGAGATGCCAGTCTGAAGAAGGGTCTCGACCCAAACATCACCCAATCCTTCTCTCCAGAGATGCTGCCTGTCCCGTTGAGTTACTCCAGCATTTTGTGTCTACCTACAAACCAATGCACCTTTGGAAAGTGAGAGGAAACCGACCACCCGGAGAAAACCCATGCAGTCGCAGTGAGAATGAACAAACTCTGTACAGACAGTACCCATAGTCAGGATCGAACCTGGGTCTCTGGTGCTGTAAGACTGAACTCCACTGCTGTGTCAATGAGCTTTACATTCTTGTTGATGCAAATCTAGCAAACGCCACCCTGCCCCCTTCACCACCCCTGGTCTTTGTATGTTCTTGGCCTTGATACCTGCAATGGCATTGAAAGTCATTAGTTTGGTATTCGTGGGTTGTTCATAGTGTGAATGAAAGAGCTGATCTTCAGCCAGTTGGAAAAAGCAGTGGTGATGACATTCACAATGGACTCCAGATAATGAAATGGGGATTTATTCTTTGTTGTTGGTAATCAGCATGTGAGGGGTTAATACTAATAGTATAGTGTATCGAAGAACCCTCAAATGATCATTAGTGTACTATATTATTAGTAAAGATTAGAGCATGAAGACCATCACTTGGTTGCCAATGGCACCTATAAACCTGCACTCTGCTTCTGTAAGGAAATCCCACATTATTGCCTTCCCCCTTTTGCCTCCACAAATATTGACAGACCGGCTGAATTCCCGAGTTGTGCTTTTTTCCCCCAGATTCCAGCAACGTCAGTCTCTGTTGTATTCATGCTACAGCTCTGCTGTGAATTCTCCTCAATGCATGCCCACTCTGACACTACGCATGGGAGTGAGAAGTCGAGGAAGAGGCCTACTCTGTCGTTTGGGAAATTGCTGAAAATACACAGCAGCATGGATTCCTTCATGAAAATAGTCAAACTGAAATTTCACCTCGAATCTCCATTCATAGAAATGGAGAATTGTTCTCCCCAGTGTATGGACCAATATTTATCAACTCATTTAAGATAAACCTCTAGCCATACTTGCACAGCTGTTTGTGGTGCCTTTCTATGTGTAAATTTGCAGCTGGGATTTCTGCATTGCACCTCAGAACTACTTCAATAACTGTAAGGTAGACAAAAATGCTGGAGAAACTCAACGGGTGAGGCAGCATCTATGGAGCGAAGGAAATAGGCAACGTTTTGGGCCGAAACCCTTCTAACTGTAAATCACTTTGGGGATGTACAGAGATTATGCAAGGTTCTGTTAAAATGAGTCCTTCCGTTTCACTCATCAGTTAAGGCAAAGGGAATTTATTTGAAGCGCAATGAACCGAGACACACACTATCTAGTGCCACAGGTTGCAAGTCAGAGATGGTGATGAATAAATATTCAGATTTTGTCAAAGTAATTATTGTGCAGCATTAAAGCCCATGGAATCTGTATTCAAACACAGATATAAAACGAATTAATTTGCTGGCCATTGTCTGGGCTTTGCAAACTCACTTGTCTTTCTCGTCACTTTTATCTTGTGCTCAAACAAAACCTCCCCCTTGGAGATTAAATTAGAGGCAAAACCCATTATATAGCTATTTGTACCTGGATGTGTGATTGATTGGTTTCAATGGCTTTTACCTCTCATATTTCCTCACTTTTTGATATCCTCGGCTTTTGTGCATGTAGGGAAAGATGAAAGTTAATTTCTGTTATAAGCAGTTTACGTATGGCTACGTCCCATCACAAAGCAACAGAAAAACTACTGACAAAGTCTGATTAAAATTCTGTTAGCATCGAACACTAGCGATCTGCAGAATGATTAGAGAAGCATAAAGTCTGCTGAGTAGGTCCTTTGTGCTCTCACATAGGTTGCTACTAACAAGCAGGGTAAGGCCTGCTTTTAGTCAGGGCCTCCGTCATGTACAATTGAGCAGTATCAGCTGAATTTAACCTTTCTAGAATATTGCGGTGGTCATAAAGGGAAAAGAAGTTCACGAGCATAGTTAGCACTGAGCTGGAACCTGGGAGGTTTAGCGTTGGCATTTCAGCTATCTTTTCACGATCTTTCAAGATTATCAGAGTAGTCAGGATATGTAACATTAAACTTTGTTTTCTGCAATACTTGGAGCTGATACAATGTGTATTCTGTGACTGTCAAGGCAGCGGCATCTATTTACCTATAAGGAACAGTGAAAAATAAGTTCATAAGTCATGCAGCAGAATTAGGCCATTCGGCTCATTGAGTCTTCTCGGCTGATCTACCTTTCCCTCTCAACCCCATTCTTCTGCCTTCTCCCCATAACCTTTGACACTCTTACTAATCAAGTTGGATTATGACATGTGTTACTCTTATCCATCTTATGTGTCAGTGCTGAGTGCATTGGCATTGAATGATTTGTTAGCATTATAGAGGTGGACAGAATTGAATGCATTGTACAACACCCTTGATCATTCTGATTGTTTGCTTTTGGTAATTCAGCTCTGTGAAACGCAAACAGCCCTGCCTCTTCACTTGCGTTCCTTCATTTCCTTTGAGCCACTAGGGATATAAAATAGGGAGAATAGAAAGTACATTCATAGTGCAGCGAATGAGCTGTTTCTTCCAACATTTGCTTCAGCTGGAGGAGGAAGGACAAAAGTTGAACCACCATTCCTAAATCCTCTCCTGTTCTTTAGGGCATCGTAAAATAAATGCATATACGTAAATATTTTAAATTAATCTTCACTTGAAGAATGATGTACCTATTATGAAAGATAAGTGTGAGGAATGGCAGGTGACTTAGTACACCACCTCTCCTTAGGCCAAGGTATTCAAAATACTTTTAGATGGGCACAGGGGAGTGCGCAGAATAGAGAAATATGGATCTTTTACAGGCAGATGAGCTCAGTTTAACCGGGCATCATGTTTGGTGCAAAAACTGTTGGCTGAAAGGACCGTTCCTGTGCTGTACTGTTTGATGTTCTACATTCTATGTCAAGTTGCTATGCCTACGGATGTGTTCATGGAATCAGGTAGCTTCTTTGAGAGACTGTAAACCAGTCTTGTTGCAGATGCAAGGTAATCTAGGACAGTGGGGACTGCCTGACCAAGTTGGTGAACAATGAAGGAGGCACCCAACTTTCTTGAAACCACCCTACATTAGGCCAATACCTTCTTGGGCAAGTTGACTCCAAGTTAGTGAGCAGCTTTACTGAAACCTGACTATCTTGCTTTGCTTGTAATCTTGACTATCTTGCCTTGCTTGTAACTCTGAACAGCCAAGAGGGACAGGAGGTGGGCTGCATCTTCTGGAGGCTCAGTTGGCCGGACACCATGAAACTGAGCACAACGCTGGTAAAGGTATGAGCACATCACGTGGGCCTATTTCCTCTTACCCCTACACCTGAATGTAGATCTAGAGGAAGAAAGATTCCAAGGGGAGTAAGAGGCGACCGTGGCTGACAAGGGGATTTAAGGACAGTATAAAAATAAAAGAGAAGACGTATAACAATAGCAAAGATGAGGGGGAAGCCAGAGGATTGGGAAATTTTTAAAGATCAACAGAAGGTAACTAAAAAGGCAATATGTGGAGAAAAAATGAAGTATGAAGGCAAGCTAGCCAAGAATATAAAGGAGGATAGTAATAGCTTCTTTAGGTACATGAAGAAGAAATAACTAGTTAAGACAAATGTGGGTCCCTTGAAGACAGAAAAAGGTGAATTTATTATGGAGAACAAGGAAATGGCAGAAGCTGAACAGGTACTTTGGTTCTGTCTTCACTAAGGAAGACACAAACAATCTCCCAGATATACAAGGGGAGAGAGGAGCTAGGGTGACGGAGGAACTGAAGGAAATTCACATTAGTCAGGAAATGGTGTTGGGTAGACTGATGGGACTGAAGGCTGATCAATCCCCAGGGCTTGATGGTCTGCATCCCAGGGTACTCAAGGAGGTGGCTCTAGAAATCGTGGACGCATTGGTGAGCATTTTCCAATATTATAGACAATATTCTTTAGATTCTGGATCAGTTCCTGTGGATTGGAGGGTAGCTAATGTTATCCCACTTTTTGAGTGAGAAAGGGAGTGAGAAAGCATGGAAATATCGACCAGTTAGCACGACATCATTGGTGGGGAAGATGCTGGATTAGATTATTAAAGATGTATTAGCGGCACATTTGAATAGCAGTAACAGGATCGCTCCAAGTCAGCATGGATTTACAAAAGAGAAATCATGCTTGACATATCTTCTGAAATTTTTTGAGGTTGTGACAAGTAAAATGGACAAGGGAGAGCCAGTGGATGTAGCGTACCTGGACTTTAGAAAGCCTTTGATAGGTCCCACACAGGAGATTAGTGGGCAACATTAATGCACATGGTATTGGGGGTAGGGTATTGACATGGATAAAAAACTGGTTGGCAGACAGGAAACAAAGAGTAGGGATTAACGGGTCCCTTTCAGAATGGCAGGAAGTGACTAGTGGGGTGCCGCAAGGCTTGGTGCTGTGACCGCAGCTATTTACAGTATACATTAATGATTTAGATGAAGGAATTAAAAGCAATGTTAGCAAATTTGCAGATGGCACAAAGCTGGGTGGCAGTGTGAACTGTGAAGAGGATGCTATGAGGATGCAGGGTGACATGGACAGGTTGGGTGAGTGGGCAGATGCTTGGCAGATGCAATATAATGTGAATAAATATGAGGTTTTCCGCTTTGGTGGCAAGAACAGGAAAGCAGATTATTATCTGAATGGTGTCAGGTTAGGAAAAGGGGAGGTACAACAAGACCTGGGTGTGCTTGTACATCAGTCCCTGAAAGTAAGCATGCAGGTACAGCAGGCAGTGAAGAAAGCATGTTGGCCTTCATAACGAGAGGAGTTGAGTATGGGAGCAAAGAGGTCCTCTGCAGTTGTACAGGGCCCTGGTGAGGCCACACCTGGAGTATTGTGTGCAGTTTTGGTCTCCTAATTTGAGGAAGGGCATTCTTGCTATTGAGGGAGTGCAGCCTATGTTTACGAGGTTAATTCCTGGGATGGTGGGACTGTCATATGATGAAAGAATGTAGTGACTGGGCTTGTATTCACTGGAATTTAGAAGGATGAGAGGGGATCTTATAGAAACATATAAAATTATTCAGGGATTGGACAGCCTAAACGCAGGGAGCATGTTACCGATGTTGGGCGAGTCCAGAACCACAGGCCACACTTTAAGAATAAGGTGTAGGCCATTTATAACTGAGATGAGGAAAAACCTTTTCACAGAGAGTTGTGAATTTGTGGAATTCTCTGCCTCAGAAGGCAATGAAGGCCGATTCATTGGCTGCATTCAAAAGAGAATTAGATAGAGGTCTTTGGGCCTGCGGAATCGTGGGATATGGAGAGAAGTCAGGAAAAGGGTACTGATTGTGAATGAGCAGCCAAGATTACATTGAATGGCGGTGCTGGCTCAAGGGCCGAATGGCCTACTGCACCTATTGTCTATGTATCTATGTATATGTACCTATGAATGGCAACAAAAGTACGTTTATGTCTAAATGTTTGTTTTTGTGTTTGGGGTGGTGGGGGGGTTGGGGGGGGGGGGGGGGAATAGAGGCAAACCGTTTTCAGTCACTTACCTCGATGGAGATGCGACTTTTCTTTGTCGCATCTTTGCCCCCCTCGCGGCCTAACAACTGTATTGGTGCGGCCTTTCTCGGAATCCGGCCCAGAACTTCAGTAGCAGCTGCGGCGCGTTCTTTAACATCGCTGAGCGGGGGGATCCCTTGCCGGGAATCGCCAGAAGCAGTGCTCCGACCACTAGCCTGCGGCCTCTAACATCGTGAAGCCGCGGTCTCCAGTAAGAAAGTGGGCGGTTTGGGAACTCCAAGCCACGGAGCGTGTGTTCCGATCTCCCCCGACGTCGGAGTTTCGATGATCCCGATGAGAGGGATTGTACATCGGGCAGTCCGTAGCGGCGACTACGGAGATTTCATGGCCCCGACCATGGGCGAACAAAGGAGGAAGATTGACGAAACGTTGGTGCCTTGCATCACAGTGAAGAATGTTGATTCCACTGTGGTGGATGTTTATGTTAAATTCTATTGTGTATTGTGTTCTTTTTGATTGTGTGGCTGCATGGTTACTCAAATTTCACTGTACCTTATATGGTGCATGTGACAATAAATGTGAACTTGCACTTGAACTGGATTGGCATTCATTATTTCATTCCCAATTTTACTTTTATTGTTTCTGTTATCCGTTCCTGTTGTGTTTGGACCTCCCTGAGCCTTCTCTCTCTCCATTGTCCATGCATTACTTTTTTTTTCAGGTCCCATATCATTATTTTATCATCCAATAGTTTTATAACAACTATTTTGCAGTCCATGCAACCAATTTTCTTGTGTAGGAAGGAACTGCAGGTGCTGGTTTAAACCAACACAAAAAGCTGGAGTAATGCAGCGGGACAGGCAGCATCTCTGGAGAGAAGGAACGGGTGATGTTTTGGGTTGAGATCCTTCTTCAGATCCTTCTTCTTGTGACTGGTATACTTGTGAGGTTCTTCTTTGATTTTACACTCAAAGTGTTGCTTATCTTTGAATTTCCCATTGCAGCTTTGAAATCATACAACTACCCCATCCTTGTACAGATGTTACCTGCCTTGTTTTTATTTATCTTGGATTTAAAACATTTGTGGTTATTTTGGAGCGATCAATGGACCGTGTGAGTAGACTGTACAAACAAAGACCTCATACTTGTGATCTCACCATGATCTCCACACCTTTTTTCATTGCCAAAGTTTTATTTCTCTTAAATAATCAGCAATGTTAAATATGGTATCAACAGTCAATAAAGCATCTTTAATATCACAAGAAGTGAGGTGAACATTATCACACAGAATTTCATAACCGGATGCATATTAATGTAGATAACTAAAGCTCAGTCAAAGGGCAGGATTGTAATGTGGCTTGACGGGAACAAAGAACCAGAGAGGTTGTAAAAACCGCAAAGACATAAGGGGATGGAACGACACTGGGCAATGTTGACTTTTGAGTCTGCTCTGCCATACAGCAAAAACATGGTTAATGTGAAAATCAACATAAAGGGCGGCAGTGTGGTGGTACTTGTGGAGCTGGTATGAGTACAGGTGTCAGAGGTTATGGGGAGATGGCAGGAGAATGAGATTAGGTGGGAGAGATAGATCAGCCACGATTGAATGGCGGAGGAGACTTGATGGGCTGAATGGCTGGATTCTGCTCTGATCATTTATGACCTTATGTTCTTAAGGTATCTCATAGCACCAGATACCTGTATTGAGTTTGTTCAATCTCCCTCTGACTGCGTGTATTTCCTCCCGGTGTCCTGGTTTCCATCCACATTCCACAGGTATGCAGGTTAATTGGCCACCGTAAATTGGTCCCTGTGAGAGGTCAAATTTGGGAAAAGCTGATGAGAATGTGAGGACAATTAAAAAATGGGATGAATGTAGCATTAGTGTAAATGGGTGGCACTTGGTTGGTGTGGACCTGTTGGGCTGAAGCATCTGATTCCATGCTGTATCTCTCTATGATACAATGAAAATGGCAGAGCTAAGACTACAAAAGGAAAATAAGAAAAGAATGGTGCAGGAAAAAAGGGTGTTTGGATTATGTTAATTGGATTTGCAAGAGAAAGGTATTTGTAAGAGATACTATTTTTGAAATAGATATTATTTAACCCAATTTCAATTTATTTTTGAAACTTCCTATTGAATCTGCTTCCCTCTCTGGGAGTTCAACTTAAGCCCCTGTCCCACTTTCATGACCTAAATAGCGACCTCTATCGAGTTTGCCCTTGACTTATACTCACAGCATGGTCGCCACAAGGTCGTAGGAGGTCGTAGGAGGTCTTCGTATCTCTTCCTCATGCTCATGAGTGATATTCGTGTACTTGTGGCCTCAAGTAGGTCGTGGCGTTTTTACCAGCCTGATAAATAATGTCTACGAGTAAAAAAAAGGTCGGCATGGAATAAAATGAGACTTTTTACTCATAGGTAGGTCGTAGGTAGGTCGTAGTAGGTCGTGATGGTAGTCATAGGTAGTCATAGGTAATCGTAGGTAGTCGTAGGTCGGTAACTGGCCCGAGAAAAAAATGCAAACATGACATAATTTTATCATGTGATCATTTTCCACTCGTAGCTAGTTGTAGTTGGTCTTAGGTGTGGAAGATTGAGGTCGAGGGGGGTCGTAGGAGCTCGTAGACATAGTCGTAGGAGGTCGTAGACATGGTCGTAGGATGTCGCAGACATAGTCGTAGGAGGTATTTTACTTTGGCGAGTCAACACGACCTTGACATTTTTTTCAACTCATCTAGGGTCGTCCAAGTGGGACAGGCCCATTAGATTGCTCCAATTTGCAGCATAAAATACTTCTCTGCCTCCCTCTGGTTCTCAGCTACTATAAATCTGCACCCTCCAGCAGAAACAATTGAAGCTTTATTCTCTATCATAAATGTAAACACTTTGATTAGATTTTATAGCTCCACAATCTCTCTGCATCCCTCAACTTCCTCATTACAGGCACATTTGTGATAAACCTATCCTATATGCTTTCCATTGACAACCCTGAAAACAAGGGATGCTGAGTGTAACTATGTTGCTTGTGTGTGCTAAATACTTGGAAAACTTTATTGTCATTCAGACCTTGCGGTCTGAACGAAATTTCATTGCCTGCAGTCATACATATAGTAAATAACAAAAACACGCAATAAACACATATTTAACATCCACCACAGTGAGTTCACCAGACACCTCCTCACTGTGGTGGAAGGCAAAAATCTTGTCATTGTCTCTTCCCTTCTTCCTCTTCCTCTTCCTCTGTGCTGAGGCGACCCGGGCCTCCGATGTTGTGACCGCACCAGGTGATGTAAATAAGTCCCGCGGGTGAACCGCGCTCCGCGAGCGGGCCAGTTCAACTCCGCGGCCCGGGGCGGTCAAAGCTGCCGAAGCTGCCGCCCTCCAGTCCAGCGGACGCAGCTGTTGCCGCGGGAGCTCCGGAAAAACAGGTCACCAACCTGTGACCTGCGAGCTCCCGACGATGTCGTCCACTGGGCCCGCGGCTGGGCCTCCGAAGTTGCTGCCGCCGCCACTGCCACCGGAAAGCCGCCACAGCTCCGAGTCGGGCCGCCAGAACGCCTGAACCCGCCGCAGCCCCGAAGTCGGCCAGCCCCGCGCTGGTAAGTCCTGGCTGGCTCTGCCTCCGGAGCCTCAGGTCAGTTGCAGTTAAAGTTGGAGGCCGCCAGCTCCGCGATAGGCCTCAGCGCAGACGGAGACGGAGATGGGGGATACGACAAGAAAAGTCGCGTCCCCCCAAAAGGAAGAGACTAAGAACGTTTCTCCCACCCCCCCACACACATACACTACATAATAACTCAAACTAACACTAAAAACAAGATAAGAAAACAACAAATAAAAAGAAAAACAGACGGACTGCAGGCGAGCCGCTGCTGCCAGGGCAGCGCTGCCATTCCCAGATGCTGAGTATAACTATGTTGCTTGTGTGTGCTAAATGCACTTACCAAAGGTAATGAAGAAGATGTGAGTGTAGCCTTTACTGTGTTTTAACAGCTTCTTCTTCTTTCGTGTGGCATGCACAGCCTAAAGTTGTTGAAGTTGTTCTATTTGATCTTCCATTTGTGCACGTCGAGTTTATTGCATTAGTCGAAACGGGGCGGTCCACGTGAAGGTTGCAATCTTCCACCCCTTTTAACAGCTGACAGCTTGTCACTTCATTTGCAAATCCTTAACGATTTGACACATAATTCTGCTCAGATGTGAAGAATTTGGATCTGTACCTAATCTGTACCAGTAGTCTCATATTTCCTTATCCCATAGGAGAATGCCCTTCAGCCCATCTACTTTGCTGACTCACAGAACAATCCCATTCTTCCATGAATTTTCCGTGCAACATATTCTCCCCATATTCCCCAGATTCAATTACTTACTTAAGTACTTGGAGTGATTTACTGTGGCTACTTAACTACTAAACTGGACATGTTTGGGATTTTGGAAGAAACTGGACCTCTTGAGGAAATCTACAGGGAGAATATGCAAGCTCCACATAGGCAGCACCCAAGATCAGGAGTGAACCCTGGTTGTTGAAGTTGTGAAGCAACAGCATTTTAAATTTTGGTAAGTTAGTGGCATCCTACCTTCCCAGTGCTTTGCCTCTGTGAATGTTTTACCATTTTAATGTTTTAACTACTCTTGAAGAAATGGCCAGAATAGTCCACAGGGTTTCATCGGTGGCCTTACTTTCATCATTGATCTTTTAGGGGATGAGGTTGCTTCACAATCTCTTATTCTGAAGGACCAGTTGATAATGATAATCTGAGGAGTGAAATCCTGTCACCCTGTAACGTAGAGGGCCAACTTGTGACATTACTCCAGAATTCTCCCAAACTTTTAGAATGTGGCTCTTGGGAGTGAGTTAGCATTACAGAGTAGCCCTTACTTTATAATCTCCTGAATTAGATTTTTAACTCTAGTTCAGAATAGAGCTAAAAGATCTCCATGAAAACCATTTTGATAATATGCCGATCAATTCTAGAGTGCGTGGGCCATTAGCACAAAATGGTATCTAAACTGACTGGAAGTGGCAATGCCATAGTCTGAAGCAACAGCTGGTAGGTGCAATAGCCGCTCTGAGAAAAGATTGAGCAGGGTGGTGTAATCTCTTAAGGCATCTCATTAGGCTTTGGTGGAAGGTACTTTACCTGCACTTGGTGGTGCTGCACCTGGTCTGTGGGTGACGGAAAATGTTCCACTACCCAACACTAACCTTTCTCAGTGATGAGCAGGGTGTTGACAGGGAAAGGAAACCATACCACTTGCACTTTTAACACTTCTACCCCTGCAACCCACAGTGCATCATTATATTTATAAACCATACTTTGATATGCAGCCTTCCTATTTCCATCTTCGTTCTTGTGGCAACAAGATAAAAAAGGACAGAAGTTATTCACATTCATATGGTTGGTTTATTATTGACGCATACACCAAGACACAGTGAAAAACTTTGTTTTTGTGTGCTATCCATGCAATGAGTACATTGGGTACTAATAAAGAGAAAATAGAGTGCAGAGTAGAGTGCTGCAACTGCAGAGAAAGTGCAGATTAAAAAAGTGCAAGGGCTGCATTCAGGTAGTTTGCAAGATTAGGAATTTATCCTGACCATTTGATGGAAGACCTCTTTTATGCTGTCACTTGATGATGGAATAGTTTCATCCATTATTCCTCTTTTGTACAGTCCCCTGTTTAAAAACAAAATCACTTGATGTATCTAGCATATAAAGCAGGAGAAAACAATATGGCTCTTTGCACCTACTCTGCCATTTATTAAAGACAGGGCTGATCTTTTACCTCAGCATCAGTTTCCCGTACCAAGCTTATATACCCTAATTTCCTCAGTATGTAAAAATATTTTCAATCCATAGTGCGGTGACTTAAGACACTGGACAGCAGCCAGCTTAAAGCTCCAGCTCAGCACAAATTGCTGGCTTCAGCACTACAAGGATCAATGGGAGATAGGGTAACCACCCTCCACCATATCAATGGTCAACACTGGGATGCACAGGATGTTTGTTCCTATTATATCCTTCTTTCATCTTACCCCATCCCTCCTCTACCAAGGTAAAACATACTCTAATTAAAAGGTATGTTATAAAACGCTAAACATAAAGTTCTGGAAATACAAGATTGATTCTCAAGACAAGACTAAACCTGGTGTTTGAAGAAAAAGTACAAAGTGCTGGAGTAACCCAGCTGGTCAGCCAGCATCTTTGGAGGACATGGATTAGATGACGTTTTGGATCAGGACACTTCTTCAGACACATTGTAGGAAGGGTGGAAAATGTTGGAAGAGACGTAGAGGCGGACCAAGGCCTGGAAAGTGATACTTGAGTATAGCTGTGGGGGGTTTTGATCGGCACATGGTTGGACTAAGTCCAGAGATGAAAAGACAACATGGTAGTAAGGAGATAAGGAAGGAAGAGATGTGGAATGTGAAGCCAGAGGAAGGAATATAGGTGGAAGGGGAAAGGGAGAAATGGGTTTGCATCCAGTTGAGGCACAGGAAAGAGAGGGGAAAAAGCAGCGTTGTATGTCGGTTAGTTACCTAACATTGGAGAATTCAATGTTCATTCCATTGGGTTATAAGTTCTCCAAGCGGAATATGAGGTGCTGCTCCTCCAATTGTGCATGGCCTCACTCTGGCAATGGAGGTGGCCCGGGACAGAAAAGTCAGTATCAGACTGGGAAGAGGAGTTTCAATGGTTAGCAAATAGGAGATCCAGCAACCATGGCAGACCAAACACAAGTGTTGGGTGAAATGGTCACTTAGTCTACACTTTTACTCACCAAGCTATAGGGCACATTGGGAGCACCAAATGCAATGCATGAAGTTAGGACAGGCGCATGTGAACCTTTGTCTCACCACTGTCTGGTGTTTGACTTGGGTCATTTGTGTTTTGAGGGTAGGTTCAAAAGTAATTCAATTAGAATGAGGCAGAGTCGCTGCCAATGTGGTAATGTTATAATTAGAGGTTGATATAAACAGTTAAGCGAGATTAATTTTGGGCAAAGGAAACATAAAGTGCCAGGGTCCTAACATAAAACGTCACCTACATGTCTTCCAGAGTTGCTTCCTGACCTGCTTACAGTTATTACAGGACATTGTTTTTTTTGTGTAAACCAGAATCTGCCGTTCCTTGTATTTTAGTTTAGGACAGTTCTGTGCACTACACCACAGGAAAGAGATGATAACAGTGGAGAGAATGTAGACGAGATTCCCCAGGATGTTGCCTGTGGTGGAGTAATTCAGAGATTAGATACAGTAAATTAGATCTGCTTTCCTCCAGAGAAGAAGGACCTGATAGATGGGCACAAAACTGATAGAAGAGATTATAGGAAACCTTCCCTCAGAGCAGAGGCATCTAAAGCAACTAAAGGTAGAGGACTTACATAGATTTAGGGTAAGAGGAAAGAACTTCTGAGTGGGGAATTTCCAAGGAGGATTTTATTTCATAGAGAGGATAGTTGAAGTCTGGAACACACTGCCCGTGTGGGTACTAGAAGCAGGTACTCTCAATATCTAAAAGGTTTGTGGAAGAACACTTGGATTGCCAAAGCATGGAAAGCCACAGACAATGTGTTGGTAAGTGGAATTTAGTATAGATTGAGACTTGATGATCAGTGGGGATAAGATCTTTGTAAATTATATTTTCCATAGAAGATGTCCAAACATCAACATATATGTTAGAAGAATTCATGCTGCTTTGACTCAATTATCTCAGTAATCTTTGACAAAAACCTTGGATGTGATGGAATGGCTTGGGATGGAAGAAGGTGATCTCAGTCTGGCCATTGCAACAGTGGGCGCCCTTGGGAAGCGTTGCCCTGCAGGGAAAGCACTCTGGGTTTCGGAGAGATCGCGCAAGGTGCTATAGAAAACCATGCCGTTCCCTTGCACCTTGGGTTGAACAGCAGCGCCCTCTACAGCTTACTGCAGGCTGGGGACACGTCTGCAAGTGCGCGGTCCACTGCCCGACCTGCAGAAGATATGTACAGGGAAAAAAATGTATAGAATGTATGACTAGCCATTTGAGTCAAAGGTTTTTGGGTCAAAGATTAAACATGATCGTTGACACCGCTTCCACCAGCAAAAACCTACAACTTCCATTCCTAAAGTATAGGAATGGAAGTTCCTCTTCCTTTCTTCTTTCCGCCCCCCCCACCCCCACATCAGTCTGAAGAAGGGTCTCGACCCGAAACATCGCCTATTTCCTTCGCTCCATAGATGCTGCCTTACCCACTGAGTTTCTCCAGCATTTTTGTCTACCTTCCTAAAGTATATCCTCCTTTTGCTGTCACCTCTTCCTACAGCGATTGTAACTCTTTTCCAACACTCAAAACATTCTTCATCTAGCTCTTCATCCAGCATTGTCCAGAGTTCATCAAATGTAAACTGCAAACCATTCAAACCTCTGTACTCAGCACCTTTCTCACAATAAATGATCGATACCTTTCTCTTTTCTCTGTGTGTGTGTACCCGCTTCTCTTTTAGTTTTGGTTCAGTTTAGAGATACAGCACGGAAACAGGCCCTTCGGCCCACCGGGTCCGTGCCGACCACCAATCCCTGCAGATTAACACTATCCTACACCTACTAGGGACAATTTTTATATTTACACCAAACCAATTAACCTATAAACCTGTATGTCTTTGGAGTGTGGGAGGAAACCGAAGATCTCGGAGAAAACCCACGCAGGTCACTGGGAGAACGTACAACTACAGACAGCACCTGTAGTTGGGATCGAACCTGTGTCTCTGGTGCTGCATTCGTTGCAAGGCAGCAACTCTACTGCTGCGCCATCGTGACCGTTTTCTGATTTTTGGTACTATCTATCAACCACTGCTCCCCCCAATTTCCTCTCCAGCCCTCCTCTGCTTATTGCTACCTGTTTCACCACATGAAATGTTTGCTCTGCTAGTCACCAGCTCCTTATCATAGAAACATAGAAATTTAGAAAATAGGCGCAGGAGGAGGCCATTCGGCCCTTCAAGCCAGCACCGCCATTCATTGTGATCATGGCTGATCGTCCCCTATCAATAACCCGTGCCTGCCTTCTCACCATATCCACTTATCCTTCTTATCCTTATGATCCTTATCCATGTACCCCATGCCTCAAGCTATTTTGCCATATTAAATGAACCAGACAATTGTCAGCTGTGCATTGAAGGGTTTCTATCTGCTGTTCCTTGGAGATTCTGTCAGGGAAGGTGGGGTGAGAGTAACTGTACCTTGTGGGATGCACAGCGGTTAGTGCTGCTGCCTCACTGCTCCGGAGTCCCAGGACTGTTGCTGACCTACGGGTGCTGTCTGTGCGGGGTGTGTATGTTCTCCCTGTGACCGCGTGGGTTTTCTCTGAGTGCTACGGTTTCCTCCCACATTCCAAAGATGCACAGGTTGTGTAATTGAAGTTTAATTGCCTTCTGTAAATTGCCCCTAGTGTGAAGGATAAAACTAGTGTACAGGAGTTCACTGGTCGGAGTGGACCTGGTGGGCTGAAGTGCCTATTTCCACGCTGTGGAGTTTGCATATTCTCCTTGCCACTGTCTGGGTTTCTCTTTGGGGGAAAAAATAAACACAAAGTGCTGGAGTAGCTCAATAGGTCAGGCAGCATCTCTGGAAGGCATGGATAGGTGAGGTTTTAGGACTGGATCTTTCTTCAGGTCCTGACCCCAAACGTCATCTCTCCATGTTCTCCTGAGATGCTGCCTGACCCTCTGAGTTATGCCAGCAGTTTGTGTCTCTGTTTGTAAACAAGCATCTGCAGTTCTTTGTTTCCACAATTCTCCTTGCGGATCTGATTTCCTCCCAGCTATTAAAGATGTGCTGGTTGATTGGTTAATTGGCTAGTGCAAATTGTCCCTCGTATAAGTGGGTGCCAAGAGAATTGGGTGGAGGGGAGGTCTTGATGGGGGTTCCACAGAGAATAAAGCTCAGAGAAATACATGGGGCAATAAATGGACTGATATTTGATGGACTGAACAGCCTTTTGCTGTGTTCTGAGAAATATGAAACACACTGCACGAGGGAGAAGTATGCAGTATAAATGCCATCCAGTGTGGATCAGTTGAGTAGAGGGACAGCCTGACCTCGTGTGCTTTGTACCGTCCAGTAGCCAGCTGATCTCATCTAGGTTCTCACACAAGGAACGACCACTCAGGTGCTGCCCCGTAACTGGTACTGCCTTGAAGCGGAAAAAAAAAAAGCAGGCTATTAGATTGATTAATCATATGCTTATTTCTTGGATTTTCCACAGAATGTTCCAAGTGGCGAAGTGTATAATCAACTTGTCATTTTCATTCCCAAGCTCTGCCCTGTACTTGGAGAGGCTGAGCT
Organism: Okamejei kenojei; assembly: GCA_035221665.1. Lineage (NCBI taxonomy): Eukaryota > Metazoa > Chordata > Chondrichthyes > Rajiformes > Rajidae > Okamejei > Okamejei kenojei. Next base: position 97,678,608 of record CM069134.1, read on the forward strand.
GAGCTGGAAGTCATTCATTTACCCTGCAACCTTGGTGCTTTTTATTTCTGGTGACTTAGTAATCAGTTTGTTTCAGTTGCAATTTGTGTGATAACGACATGCATTTACCATAAATTGGTAACTGTTCTTGATATTATAAAGTGTACAGGAATGACTAATAAACGTAAAGAGCTAACAACTTAAAACTGTTAGCACACTGGGCTAAGTGAGGTGTGGTAACTCACCAGCAGATAACTGTTTGACAATTAACGTACTGGAACTCCAAGGATACCTATTGAATAAGCATTGCTTTGGATACTCTGTTGAGTCCCTAAATCTTTGTCCTTTCTCCCCAATTGTGGGTAGACCAGAAGGAATCTGATTAGTAGCTGTTTCTACCTCTCTTTGGAACTTAAGTGCCTGTCCCACTTGACTGTCTTTCACGCGCCATTTACGCGACCTGCTAACATGTGGGTATCATATGGGTAGCATGTGGGTAGCGCAGGGATGGGCGCATGGAGTGGCATGGACTGGTGTGGAGGGGTGTGGTGTGGCGTGGAGGAGTATGGACTGCATGAAATCTTCGCTCGCCACTGGCCTGTAACTGATGGTCAAAGTGGGACAGGCTCGAGACCCTGGCACGACGCAACGTCTCACCTCCAACAGCAGCAGAAGCAGGCAAATGATCATCGAACTCAGCCTGGATCCGCCCCCACTCCTACTCCCAGAGCAGGGCCAAGAAGATTGAAGATAAACACAAAATGCAGGAGTAACTCAGCGGGACTGGCAGCATCTCTGGAGGGAAGGAATGGGTGATGTTTCAGGTCAAGACCCTTCTTTCAGACTGAAGAAGGGTCTTGACCCGAAACATCATCCATTCCTTCTCTCCAGAGATGCTGCCGGTCCCTCTGAGTTATTTCTGCATTTTGTGTCCATCTTCAAATGATGTCACACGCTCCAGACGGTTGTGCGGGCGCATGATCACGCGCACGACTCTTGCGGGACCGTCGCGCGACCGTCACTACCGGACCGTCGTGTAAGTGACAGTCCAAGTGGGACAGGGCCTTTACACTCTATAGCCTAGCTCTCCAGCTCAAGCCTGACTTGACCTTGACATGATAGAAACTTTGGGTTCAGGTCGGGTTGAGCTCTGCCCTGTTGGCCTGGCACAGTACTTGAATTGAGGTTAAATGTGGTTAATATTACGATGTGTGAAGATCATCATTTGACATCATTACATTAACAGAGGTGGCTGGCAAGTCAGGTGTGAAAGCAAATAAAGGTCATTAGGTTCAGTTTAGGTTCATATCGGGTGTGGTCAAGCCATATATGGGTCAGGTTTTGATTGACTAATTAAAGAAGCTTCACCTAAATTACAGTGAGGCCATTCAGTTTTTACCTCTGTTTATTGTTCTCTTTATTTCTGGTACTTGGATTGGTGGTAGCTATCTCTCTTGTGGCCATGCACAGGTGCTTACGGAGTTAGTATTCGGCAAACCTGACCCTATTCCCTAGACTCCAGAAGGGCCTATGAGAAAAAGTACATAGTCCCCTGAAAGTGGCGTCATACTTTAGGTGGACAGGGTTGTAATAATGACTTCCAGCAAGAAGACTTTCACAAATAAGGGCAGTGAGTATAGGAAAGAGACAATGTGTTGGTGAGACTGCACTTAGAGTGTTATGTTCAGTTTTAGTCACCCTGCTGTAGGAAAGTTGCCATTAAGTTGGAAAGGGTACAGAAAAGATTTATGAGGACGTTGCCAGGGACTGAGTTATGGGGAGATGATGGGCAGGTTAGGACTTAATTCCTTGGAGTGTAGGATACTGAGGGATGATCTGAGAGAGAGTCATAAGATCAAGAGGGGATCATAGTCAGGATGAATACACACCTTATTTTTCCCTTTTTCCCCATCTTGATTATGGAATCAAAAACTAGAGAGCTTAAGTTTAAGGTATTAGGGGAAAGATTTAACAAAAAAACCTAAGGGGCAACCTTTTTACAGAGAAGATGGAAAGAGATGCGGAGGAAGTGGTTGAGGCAGGTGAAATAAGAACACTTAAAATATAAATTTGGACAAGTACAAGGATAGTAAAGGCTTAGAGTAATGTGGGTCAAATGTAAGCAAATAGAACATGTGTTCTTGGGTATCCATTTCAGCATGGATGAGTTGGGCTGTGAGGGCCTGTTTTGATGCAGTATGTCTATGGCTCTATGAAGACGGGCAAGATCTTGCTGGCGCTGACTGGAGTTCAGACCATGAATGGAATATGATGATTGCTCAATGGTTAAATTCTGGACCAGCAACCCAAAAACCTGCACTAGCAATCTAGAGATCTGAGTTCAAATCCCGCTGCTACCGTAGTGGAATTTACATTCAGATAATAAAGTGTAATTTAAGCAGAAATGACTGCAGAAATGTTGGGTTTGTCATTAAAAATCCACCTGGTTCACCAATGGCCTCTAGGAATGAAATTCTAGGAATGTCATTCTATGACTCTACGACTATGAAATCTGCTGCCCTTGTGGTGTAAACCCAAACAACCTTGTTGACTCTGAAATGGTAAGTAAGTCATCCTGCACGGGGCATTAAGGAATGGGCAATGAATACCGAGCTTACAACATCGCAATTTTAAAAGTTAATAAAAGATAAGAAGGAAGTTCTGGGCTTGCATGCACTCGTTGTAAGGTCAGTGCTTACTGAGTAATGGACGGTGCTACACTGTGAGCAGGCATAAGACCCAGGTTCATGGATATAACTTTTAATTTCTTTTTTTTTAAAATTATCTTACTTTAATTTAATGTTTTCAATTAGTTTAAAGTATTTGCACGTGTTTTCAATGAACCTTATATTTTAAAATTTTCAACGTTTTGGGAAGGCCCCAATTTTTTTCAATTTTAAGGATTTCTCCCTATTTTAAAATGTTGCAGATCTCCACTTCACTGTTAATTAGCTGTGTTCCTTTCTGAAAAAATGAGATGGAACACTGCAGCTGAAGAAAATCAGAAATAAAAGTGGGAAATACTTGCATTGCGGTGAGAGGCAGCCGACTTTTCAGGTTGATAGCATTTCACGGACTTAGAAATAAACAATATAGACAAATGTCAAGCGTAGAATCCTGAAATATTAGTGGTCCCTTTCCACAAATACTGCCGAATCTGCTGTGTGTTTTCTGCTTTCATTTCAGTTTTTCAGCATCTGCAGTATTTTAAAAAGTTTTCATTACATAAAAGGCAACAAAAAGGGTATCAGGGGTTATAGGGAGAGGGCAGGAGAATGAGGTTAAGAGGAAAAGATAGATTAGCCATGATTGAATGGCAGAGTAAACTTGATGGGCCAAATGGCCTATTCTGCTCCTACACTTATGATCATGATCTTATGGTATCTCATAGCATGGAAGACCTGTATTGAGTTTGTACAATCTCCCTCTGACTGTGTGCATTTGCTCCGGGTGCTCTGGTTTCCATCCACATTCCACAGGTATGCAGGTTAAATGGCCACTGTGAATTGTCCCTGAGAGAGGTCAAATTTGGGAAAAGCTGATGAGAATGGGTGGAGAATTTAAAAATGGGATCAATGTATGAATTTATGAACTTAGCCTTACAAAGAATGAAGAGTTTCTGCTATTGCAAATTTGTATATACCCCGCCGTGGTTTCAAAGGAAAGAGCCAGAGAGCAACATTTTTTTTTCAAATTTCTGAATGGCATTGATTTCTCCAGGCAAGTTCCTAAATTAAGGCATTGCAATATTACGAGTGTTATCAGAAATTAACATTGTGAATCTTTAACATAGTGCTGCTGCTGCTGGCTGTAACAGGTATTGCAGCACACCCTTTTAGTAATGCGATATTTCAATCCTCTTGTCAGGCATAGGAATTTTTAATGTGCCTTGAAACTAAATGCTATGGCTCTATATTTTATATGCATATATATGGCTACTATTCACATTATTTATTTTCTCCATCATGGTGCAATGGGCATTTTACATCTGATGCAATGAACGGTAAGTATCTTGTTTGCTGTGGGAACATTAGATAATGTAACATCAATGAAAAGTGGAGAGCACCCGAGAGATAAAGTCCCCTGACCTTGACCATTTTCCAGAAACTGCCCCTTTGAATGCAATGCAGCAGTTACCGGAGATTGCATCATGCTTCGGCAGTGCCGCAGACAGAAGCAGCATCCAGAACATCCATCAGGTGACTCCCCGAATCAATAGACATGACTGCAGAGAATGGCAAGGGCAGCTATTTATGTGATCTGAGCACTCGGCTTGAGGGGCCTGAGTCATCCCCAGCCTGTGCGTCTTTGCGCCTGGCATTAATGAGACAATTTGTAACCAAGGCCAAATCCTCAGCACGGCGATCTGGAAGGAATTAACAATAAAGTGGGCTGGGAAACTGGAAGCCCTGCTAATTTAAAACATGGAGATTAATTAAAGGGAATTTATTAATGCAGACTGTTTGATGCAGCTTGAGTAACAGAGAGGTGCTTAGCTGATGCAAACTAGTGCAATAGCTTGGCTCAAGGCAACTGTGGCAACAAGTCACACAGATGTCGCCGATTTAAATAACAATAAAATTAAATAATGCTGCTGCGGTTGGCAATGAAACAGCTAAAGCCAGTTAAATGATTTGAACCTGATTTTTATGTCTCTTACACAGGTTGATTTAGTGTCAGATCACACCATGCAAATGGGTTGTTCAATTAAATGTCAGCAAGGCATGAATATCATTTGACTGTATCAGTTCTATTGTGTCCCACTTCAAGGAATGGATAACTTAAGTTCAACCATCCCAAGCCTTCTGTGCATTCGCCAAAAGACATCAAACAAAAGACATTTGATCTGCCTGTTGTCGCAGAAGAGAAATTAATAGGAAATTCTACATTTGAGCAGGCAAATACATTCATAATATTAATACAAATTGTCCCAACCTCTGATACCCCATCATAGGCATTTAGCTGCAGAGGCCCACCCTACTCCAGGTTTCTTTCTCCATTTCGCACATTCTGGTGCTCCTTAAAACCCACCTAGAGTTATAGTCACACAGCACAGATATAGGTCCCTCAGTTACCTCATCCATGCTGCTCATCATAATCCCAAGTACCTGTCTCTTCATAATCCCAAGTATCAGTATTTTATCAAAAGGCCCTAGAGATTCAAATGTTCACCTAGATACTTCTCAAATGCTGTGAGAGTATTTGCCTCCACTACCACTGCATTCCAAACTCTAGATGAACTTTTTTTCATCCTTCTGTCCTCTCCAAATCTTACTTTAACCCGTGCCTCTGGTTCTAGTTGGCTCTGCTATGCTATAAAGTTTACTACTGTCCACCCTATCCCTGCCCCTCATAATTCTGTACAACTCTATCAGGTCTACTCTCAGCCATCTCCGCTCCAAGGAAAAAGCAAAGTCTGTCCAATCTATCCTCATAACTTAGAAACTCCATCCTAGGGAACATCATGAACTTGCTCTACAACTTCTCCAGAGCTGTGCTAGCCTTTCTATACTAAGGCGATCAAAACTGCACACTATGTTTTAGATGTGGCCAAGCCAATGTTTGATGGCATCTCTGAGATGAATGCTTTGGTCACCTAGATGTTATGTGCAAGTTCTATGTTTTCTGCAGCTTGATGAACATTTACTTCTGCTCCCTTCCCTGTAGGGTTCTCAAGACAAGTAGGGACCTGAGACCAATTGTGGCATCTCTACTTCTACCCCTACCACAGTACCAGGACTCAAACAAATTTGATGTTGTTTATTATGTAAACTGAGTACTATGTTTACATGTCCGTTGTGTCGCTGCAAGTCGGATGGCTCGGTGCCGCAGAGGTAGAGTTGCTGCCTTACTTGCAACGCCGGAGACCTGGGTTTGATCCCGACTATGGGTACTGTCTGTACGGGGTTTATAGGTTCTCCAATATCTTTGGTTTCCTCTCACACTTCAAAGACGTACAGGTACGTAAGTAAATTGGCTTGGTAAATGTAAAAATTAACCCTAGTGTGTGGAGGATAGTGTTAATATGTGGGGATCGCTGGTCGGCGCGGATCCAGTGGTCCGAAGGGCCTGTTTCCACGCTGTATCTCTAACCTAAACTAAACTAAACTAAAGTAAGGATCGTGTTGTTTCCATTTCTATGACAATAAAACATTCTTGACTCTTGAACATTCCAGTTAAATATCCAAAATCTTGGCCAAATGCATAGGTTTAATGAATGATGTGGAAACGTTGAGAAAGGATCCTCTTGGGAAAGCTGTGGACTCTACAATCAATTATTTTTGTTTTATCTGAATTTCAGGATATCTTTTTACTACATCAGTGTGAATTTAGATTTTTGCAATTCACAATTACTACTAGATACAGATCCCTCCTCTCCTTTATAGCTGCAACTCGACTTGATTTGATCCCAACTACGGGTGCTGTCTGTACGGAGTTTGTACATTCTCCCCATAACCTGTGTGGGTTTTCTCCGAGATCTTTGGTTTCCTCCTACTTTCCAAAGATGTACAGGTTTGCAGGTTAATTGATTTGGTATAAGTGTAAATTGTCCCGAGTGTGTGTTAATGTGCAGGGATCGTTGGTCAGTGCTAACTCGGTGGGCCTCTATCTCTAAACTAAAAAATAATAAACCAATGCTGGGAGCACATTGAATCACCAGTTAGTGTTGCTGACACAGCCCCAGAGAGCGTGGTCTCATCCTGACCTTGGGTGTTTAATGTATGGAGATTGCTTGTTCTTGCTGGTTTCCCTGGTTTCGTCCTGCATTACAAAGACATTTTAGTAAGTTTGTAGATTTCCTCAGTGTCAATAAATTGCAAAATAAGTGTGCAAAGGAATAAATTCCAGGGTTACAGGGAAATAACGAGAGCAAGACTGATAGGATCGTCTCAACCCAAAATGTCACCCATTCCTTCTCTCCAGTGATGCTGCCTGTCCCGCTGAATTAAGGGTCTGTCCCACTTAGGCTATATTTTAGGCGACTATAGGCGAACAGGCTGTTACCACATAGTCGCCAGGGTGTCATGGTCGTGTATGGTCGTGACTAGTCTCCTCAATCGCCCAAAGAGTTTTAGCATTTTTCTGGTCACCGCTGGATTTTCAACATGTTCAAAACTTGTCAGCGACAGTGGCTTGACGCCAATGAGCGCAGCTTGACTTCTCCTGATGTAGGTGCTGCTGTAGGTTGTCACCAGATGACGTAGGTTGTCGCCGGTGCTGACTTCGGTAAATTCCATCGGCGACTACCTACCTCAACCGACGACAGGTACCAGCAACTGAATTGTCTTCAGTTGTCGCCAACAGGGTCGTCAGAGGGCAGTGGAGGCCGGTTCTCTGGATACTTTCAAGAAAGAGCTAGATCGGGCTCTTAAAGATAGCGGAGTCAGGGGATATGTGTAGAAGACAGGAACGGGGTACTGATTGGGAATGATCAGCCATGATCACATTAAATGGCAGTGCTGGCTCGAAGGGCCGAATGGTCCACTCCTGCACCTATTGTCTATTGTCTATTATCTATTGTCTAGTATAGCTTGTCAAGGGTCGATGTAGATTGACTTTGGTTGTCGTAGCTATGGTCGTAGGTGGACGTCCTAATGGGTCGCCGGTTGTCAGTAGCTTGCCGTTGCTTGATGTCGACTGGGTGGTAGGTTGTTGTAGCTTGTCGTAGACATTGCCGTAGGGGGGTCCAGTCACCGGTTTTTTGACGACCTGCTACGTCTATGACAGTCGCCAGCAGTCGTCTCAAAAATTGGGACAGGCCCTTTAGTCCAGCTTTTTGTGTCGATCTTCGCTCCCCTGATACTCAGCATGGAAACAATGGACTAAAAGGCCTGTTTCTGAATTGTTGTAAATATAAGATAGTTTGTAAAAGATAATGAACAATTATAGAATTTATCCCAATAGAGCAATTCTATCAATACCATTCCTCCCACCAAGCTCTTTCCACACAACCTTGCAAATTCTTCTTCCTCATTTGTGTGTCTAATTCCCTTTTGAAGGCCCTGTTTGTTTCAATTCCCATCACTCCTTCGGGCACTGAATTCCAGAGTACAGCTACTCTCTGCTAAAAAAAATGGTCTCTTCTGCTTAAAAATGTTAACCGTTCACCGTCTTGTACCTTTGCTTAGAACACTTGAACCTGGCCTTATTCCCTTGGTTCTCTTGACTTCCTCTACCGCACCCCCTAAAATGACCCAAAAGAGTGATTTCACCATGGTTCCCACACATGAAGAGTTCAAAAAGATTCTGTTAACTTTATCCTGTGAACATTTCAACGTGGTCTTCGTCACTATTTACGTTGCTTTGATGTACAGGCATTCTCTGTTAAGATGCTGCGGAGTCTTCAGGCTGCAACAAAGGCCTTACTGTCTCATAATAATGACCATCCGAATGTAAAAATAAACTGAAAAGATCACATGCTTGCTTCTGAATTATTCATCTATGTTATGTGATGGTTCCGTTTTATACATGCTTTTGACTTTGCACTTTATTGACTGTGATTAACAGAAGCTGAAGAAGGGAGTGCCTCTGACAAGAAACTATTGTGTGACAAGCTTGTGAGAGGCCAGTGCATACAGGTTTAGTTTGGTTTAGAGATACAGCGTGGAAACTGCCCAGCCCACTGGCCCTTCAGCCCACCGAGTCCACACCGACCAGCGATCACCGAACATGAACACTATCCTACACCCACTAGGGACAATTTACACATACACAATGCCAATTAACCTGCATGCCTGTACGTCTTTGGAGCATGGGAGGAAACCGAAGATCTCGTAGAAAACCCACACGTTACGGGGAGAACATATAAACTCCGTACAGACAGCACCCATGGTCGGGATCGAACCCGGGTCTCCAGCGCTGCAAGCATTAAGGCAGCAACGTCTACCTCTGTGCCACCGTGGCTGCCCACTGTGTAACCATGTAACCATGAGCTGCACTTGGTCTGCCTGCACGCACCAGAAACATTCAAAATAGAAGAACGCCTTTTATTTTAGAAAAGGATTAAATAAAATTCATGTGTCCTATAATGAAATGAAATGAAAAATGAAATGAAATGCTACCTCTATTGTCATTCAGACCTTTCGGTCTGAACGAAATTTCTTGCCCGCAGTCATACATATAATAAAAATAACAAACACACACAATAAAGACAAATTTAACATCCACCTCCTCACTGTGATGGAAGGCAAAAGTCTTAGTCTTTGTCATGATTATAACAACCCATAACCTTCATTCCCTATCCCAGGCCAGTACCAAGAGGAGGGTGGAGACATACTGTTGCCCAATGTTTTGCAAAGACATGAAAGGAAGAGTGTGTGTGTATTCTCCTCATCCTTTAGAAGTTGATAAGATGGAGGAGTCCTAGATGACTAGATCTTCATTGCTAACACCCAGACTGCAAGACCAGTGGGGGTGCCTGTTTTGTGTGAATGTTTTGTATGGACCATCTCTCTATTATCCACTTGCTTTACCTGCTTAACAGACCAATGCATCATCTACACTAATCCCATTTGCCCTCATTTGGACTATACCCGTTTATGCCTTGCCTGTTTAAGTGTCTGTCTAAATGAGAAAGAGCAATAGAAAAACAGAACAATCCCAAGAGTTGCTTATTGATATTAGTCCTTATGCCATTGGTGTACAGGTATATTTTGTGACTCAGTCAACTGGAAATAAACGTGACTTGGGAAAACTGGCATGTGATTCCTTTCATGCAAATGTGCCCTCGCTTACACTCCAGAGTGTTGTTATTACATTAAGCAACTACAATTCTCGCACTAAATCCTGCACCTGCTGCCATTGCTAATGCAGAATGGAAAGCTTTTCTCAGAATGATGTGTCAATGGAAGAATTGTCAGAACTCTTTGTTTCGGCACTTTTGACGTAACGGCAGTTGGTATGGCTTCTCTGATTGGTTATCTACTAAGTAAATTCATTTCAAATCATCTGCTAAAGAACCAGTGGGAGAAGATGGGAAATGATTTCATGCAGCAAATTGTTACGATCTGCAACTTACAGAGATGCAAATGGTAAATTCAGATTCAATAATAACTACACAATATTATTTTTGATGCCAGATATACTTAGTTGAACTTTCTTAAATTGTAAGCAAGCATCTGTGAAGAAACATAGAAACATAAAAACATAGAAAATAGGTGCACGAGTAGGCCATTTGGCCCTTTGAGCCTGCACCACCATTCAATATGATCATGGCTGATCATCCAACTCAGTATCCTGTACCTGCCTTCTCTCCATACCCCCTGATCCCTTTAGCCACAAGGGCCACATCTAACTCCCTCTTAAATATAGCCAATGAACTGGCGTCAACTACCTTCTGTTGCAGAGAATTCCACAGATTCACCACTCTCTGTGTGAAAAATATTTTTCTCATCTTTGTCCTAAAAGACTTCCCTCTTATCCTTAAACTGTGACCCCTTGTTCTGGACTTCCCCAACATTGGGAACAATCTTCCTGCATCTAGCCTGTCCAATCCCTTAAGAATTTTGTAAGTTTCTATAAGATCCCCCCTCAGTCTTCTAAATTCTAGCGAGTACAAACCAAGTCGATCCAGTCTTTCCTCATTTGAAAGTCTCTATTGTGAGACCTTGCCGAAAGCCTTCTGAAAGGAAGTTAACAATATAGGTATATAATTCAGTCCCTCAAACCTGGTCTATCATTCACCTAGATTGCAGGAACTGTTTATTTAAATTTAATTTATCCATGTTAGTTTTGTAATGCTTATAGACCTGCATGGGAAAGTAGATGCTCCCACCCCCATGAGTCTTGGGCAGATAGGACTCGTCAGCCTGGGAAGGCAGTCCATCTAGGAGAGGGAAAACTCTGATTTAAAACCTCCACTGCCTTGTGACCATATCCAGTCATGGAAAAGGTTCCAGGAGTAAACCTCGAGAAAAACCGGAGTCGGAGCCCCTAAGGCAGTTAGTCGTCATCTACAACCTCGCTCTGGCAGCTCCTGCGACGGCGCTGGTGCCAAACTGTAACAGTCCTGCCGTGCCTTTGGATCGATCAGTGACGTAGAGAGGGGGACATGCTACATGGGCAACAGCCTGTCCTCCATTTGACATCGCCCAGGCTTGCATCCGACCAGGATGCATCACCCATGGTCAGTCATGATCGAGGGGGGCCTACTAACTATAAAAAATTGATCAATCCTGAATAATACATTTCCATTGTACTAAACTACGGACTTATTAGTTTAGTTTAGTTTATTGTCACGCGTACAGAGGTACAGTGAAAAGCTTTTTATTACATCCTATCTAGTCAGCGTAAAGACTAACATCGATGAATAATTCAGAAGCAAGCATGTGATCCTTTCAATTTATTTTTAGATTCGGATAGTCATTATTATGAGACAGTAAGGTTTTTGTTGCAGCCTGAGGACTCTGCAGCATCTTAATAGAGAATGCCTTTGCATCAAAGCAACATAAATACTTAGTGATGAAGACCACGTTTAAATGTTCACAGGATAACGTTATCGGAATCTTTTTGAACTCTTCATGTAAGGGAACCATGGTGAAATCACTCTATGGGCCACAAACCACAGTAGGGGGTGTGGTAAAGGAAGTCAAGAGAACCAAGGGAATACGGCCAGGTTCAAGTGTTCTGAGCTAACTACAAGACGGTGAATGGAATAACATTTTTAATCAGAAGAGAACATCTTTTTAAGCAGAGAGTAGCTCTAATATGGAATTCAGTGCCCGAAGGAGTGATGGGAATTGAAACAAACAGGGCCTTCTAAATGGAATTAGATACACAAATGAGGAAGAAGAATTTGGAAGGTTGTGTGGAAAGAGCTTGGTGGGAGGAATGGTATTGATAGAATTGCTCTATTGGTTTGATTACAATCGAGCTGTCCACAGTGTCTTGATACAGGCATAAAGGGAATAACATATAAACATAGACATAGACATAGAAAATAGGTGCAGGAGTAGGCCATTCGGCCCTTCGAGCCTGCACCGCCATTCAATATGATCATGGCTGATCATTCAACTCAGTATCCTGTACCTGCCTTCTCTCCATACCCCCTGATCCCTTTAGCCACAAGGGCCACATTTAACTCACTCTTAAATATAGCCAATGAACTGGCCTCAACTACCTTCTGTGGCAGAGAATTCCAGAGACTCACCACTCTCTGTGTGAAAAATGTTTTCCTCATCTCAGTCCTAAAGGAATTCCCCTTATCCTTAGACCGTGACCCCTTGTTCTGGACCTCCCCAACATCGGGACAATCTTCCTGTATCTAGCCTATCCAACCCGTTAAGAATTTTGTAAGTTTCTATAAGATCCCCCCTCAGTCTTCTAAATTCTAGCGAGTACAAACCAAGTCTATCCAGTCTTTCCTCATTTGAAAGTCCTGACATCCCAGGAATCAGTCTGGTGAACCTTCTCTGTACCCCCTCTATGGCAAGAATATATTTTCTCAGATTTGGAGACCAAAACTGTACGCAATACTCCAGGTGTGGTCTCACCAAAACCCTGTACAACTGCAGTAGAACCTCCCTGCTCCTATACTCAAATCCTTTCGCTATGAATGCTAACATACCATTTGCTTTCTTCACTGCCTGCTGCACCTGCATGCCTACTTTCAATGATTGGTGTACCATGACACCCAGGTCTCGTTGTATCTCCCCTTTTTCTAATTTGCCACCATTCAGATAATAGTCTACCCTCCTGTTTTTGCCACCAAAGTGGATAACCTCACATTTATCCATATTATAAATGCATCTGCCATGCATTTGTCCACTCACCCAGCCTATCCAAGTCACCTTGCAGCCTCCTAGCATCCTCCTCACACCTAACACTACCTCCCAGCTTAGTGTCATCCGCAAACTTGGAGATGTTGCATTTAATTCCCTCGTCCAAATCATTAATGTATATATTATAAATAGCTGGGGTCCCAGCACTGAGCCTTGCGGTACCCCACTAGTCACTGCCTGCCATTCTGAAAAGGACCCGTTTACTCCTACCCTTTGCTTCCTGTCTGCCAGCCAGTTCTCTATCCACATCAATACTGAACCCCCAATACCGTGTGCTTTAAGTTTGTATACTAATCTCTTATGTGGGACCTTGTCAAAAGCCTTCTGAAAGTCCAGATATAACACATCCACTGGTTCTCCCTTATCCACTCTGCTAGTTACATCCTCGAAAAATTCTATAAGATTCATCTGACATGATTTACCTTTCGTAAATCCATGCTGACTTTGTCTAATGATTTCACCACTTTCCAAATGTACTGCTATCCCATCTTTAATAACTGACTCTAGCAGTTTCCCCACTACCGATGTTAGACTTAACTGGTCTGTAATTCCCCGTTTTCTCTCCCTCCTTTTTTAAAAAGTGGGGTTACATTAGCTACCCTCCAATCCTCAGGAACTACTCCAGAATCTAAGGAGTTTTGAAAAATTATCACTAATGCATCCACTATTTCTGTGGCTACTTCCTTGAGTACTCTGGGATGCAGACTATCTGGCCCTTGGTATTTATCGGCCTTTAATCCATTCAATTTACCCAACACCACTTCCCGGCTAACCTGGATTATTTGACCCCTGGTCCCCTGCTATTTCCGGCAGATTATTTATGTCTTCCTTAGTGAAGACAGAACCAAAGTAGTTATTCAATTGGTCTGCCATGTCCTTGTTCCCCAAGATTAATTCACCTGTTTCTGACTGCAAGGGACCTACATTTGTTTTAACTAACCTCTTTCCCTTCACATATCTATAAAAACTTTTGCAGTCAGTTTTTATGTTCCCTGCCAGTATTCTTTCATAATCTATTTTCCCTTTCCTAATTAAGCCCTTTGTCCTCCTCTGCTGGACTGAATTTCTCCCAGTCCTCTGGGAGGCTCCTTTTTCTGGCTAATTTGTATGCTTCATCTTTTGTTTTTATACTATCCCTGATTTCCCTTGCATGGATGCACTACCTTCCCCGATTTATTATTTTGCCAAACTGGGATGAACAATTGTTGTAGTTCATCCATGCAGTCTTTAAATACCTTCCATTGCACATCCACTGTCAACCCTTTAAGAATCACTTGCCAGTCTATCTTGACCAATTCACATCTCATTCCTTCAAAGTTACCTTTGTTTAAGTTCAGAACCCTTGTTTCTGACTGAATTATGTCACTCTCCATCCTAATGAAGAACTCAACCATATTATGGTCACTCTTGCCCAAGGGGCCACGTACAACAAGACTGCTAACTAACCCTTCCTCATTACTCAATACCCAGTCTAGAATAGCCTGCTCTCTCGTTGGTTCCTCTACATGTTGGTTTAGAAAACTATCCCGCATACATTCCAAGAACTCCTGTTCCTCAGCACCCCTGCCCATTTGATTCACCCAATCTATATGTAGATTGAAGTCACCCATTATAACTGTTTTACCCTTGTTGCACGCATTCCTAATTTCCTGTTTGATGCCATCCCCAACTCCACTACTACTGTTAGGTGGCCTGTACACAACTCCCACTAGCATTTTCTGCCCCTTAGAGTTTCGCAGCTCTACCCATATCGATTCCACATCCTCCAAGCTAATGTCCTTCCTTTCTATTGCATTAATCTCCTCTCTCACCAGCAACGCTACCCCACCTCCCTTCCCTTTCTGTCTATCCCTCCTGAATATTGAATATCCCTGGATGTTCATCTCCCAGCCTTGGTCCCCCTGGAGCCATGTCTCTGTGATCCCAACTATAGCATAGTCATTAATAGCTATCTTCACATTCAACTCGTCCACCTTATTACGAATGCTCCTTGCATTGAGACACAAAGCCTTCAGGCTTGTTTTTACAACACTCTTCCTTCTTATACAATTATGTTGACAAGTGGTCCCTTTTGATTTTTGACCTGGAAACCCACCACCTCTTATTCTCAGTTTATTATTTTTTTCTTCTTTCCCCCCTACATGTTGGGTCTGAGTGCTTCCCTTCTCTGCCTCCTGCCTCAGACCCTCTCTACTGGCTTTCTCTATTTGAGTCCCTCCCCCCAACCGTTCTAGTTTAAAGTCCCCCCGGTAGCCTTTGCAAATTTCCCTGCCAGGATACTGGTCCCCCTCGGGTTCAAGTGCAACCCGTCCTTTTTATACAGGTCACTCCTTCCCCATATAGTGCAAGGTAAAGTCTGATTAAAGATAGTCCATGGGTCTCCAATGAGGTAGATGGTAGCTCAGGACCGCTCTCTAGTTGTTCAACTAGAGAGCAGTCCTGAGCTACCATGTTACTCATTGGATACCTTCAGACTATCTTTAATCAGACTTTACTGAAATTGAAAGGGAGGGTCCTCACTGTTAGAAGGATTTCTCCCTTTTTGCTTTGAATCATACCCCCCAGAGGAAATACTTTCCCTTCCATCACCATTTCCAATTGCAATAATATCAGGCCTCAATCATGCTCACATAATCAAAGCTCATACCATTCTTCTTTGCCAGTGGTAACTCAGTGGAATCTTCGTCTCTGGGACAACTCAATAGACCTGAAACACAAAAGCTCGGACTACCTTACTAGTGTGGAGCTGAGGGAGTGTCGCACAAACATTTTCATTTGGATAAGACTTCCTTTGACCGCTGCCTGTTCTCTTGGGTGGATGGAACAGTCCTCAGGTACTCCATGGTGAAAAACAGCTACGTTATCCCGGAAATATGCATTCCTCAATGAACATTGGTATTTGTAGACCTTCCTGTGTGCAGACTGTGTTCCTTAGCTTTCAAGCAAGAATGCATTAAGCATGCATATTACAGCAGTCACAGGCATAATGTAATGATTATGCTGGAAATTTATTGAAATAACTAAGCCAGTGCACCTTGCATTATTTATTCAAGCTTGCTTGGGCAAGGTGGGATGCCTGGTATCTCCAGTGTTACTTCGTGGTAAATCTATCTTAAAATGATGGCTGCAAACAACAGGCAAGCTTTTCTGATGACTAAAATGACTATACGAGATGTGACGAGGCAAACAGGTGGAGAAAGAAACCTAATGCTCCAAGGAAGACAATATCTTGGAATGAGGTTGGTGATGGGCTGATATCATAAACTTTTAGCTCATGGAATACAAATGCCATGCCTAGTGATAAGGTATGAATGTTTCTCATTACTCATGGCTTGTACCTCCAGCATCGCTGCTCTACAATGCTGCTCCTAGCTCTCCCACTGCATCATACTTTGTTTCATTGTGACCGCTCCACCAACACTCATTGGCTCATATCATACACATTATGGCTCGATCATTGGAAGAAGAAGACTCATTCTCCAGGCACCTCACACATACACCACTAAGTTGCAGGGAGAGGGAGCGGACAACCTGTCTGGCTGCTTCAAGAGGAGGAATCCAAGAACTACTGTGCAGTCGCCATCCTTGTGGAAGGATCATGGCTGACCATAGTGGGCAGGAGAAGAGGTCAAGGCTGTGGTTTCCTCTTTATCACTTCCTACTGCTATCTTACACTACACAGACGGCAAGACAAGAGGAAATGCTTTCACTGACCACCTACGTTCACCTTACAGTAATGCTGGTCAGTAATTCTTGGCATTCCCCATTGCTACAGATTAGTCAACTCAAACTGGCTTGAGATCTGCAGTTTATCTCCGATGTTCCTTCTCAATGTTCATGAATCATCAGGGATGTTACACTTCATCAAGGAAGTTTCGAGCACATCCTTACACCTTTCCCTCTGTCCATCCGGTTATCACTTGCTTTGATAAAGATCAGAATTGATACCACTGGGGTGTAGACTATCCAAGCGAAATACCCAAGATTGACTCTTCACTACATTTACTGCTGGCTCCAGTCGCAAATCTGAGTTTTCAAGTGATCTGTGCAAGGCATTCATTGATGCTGGAATTCCACTGTGGAAATTGGAAAACAAATCTCTCAGAGGTTTTTTAGGAAAAACACAGAGGAACATATACCAAACGAGTCATCATTACGGAAAAATTATGTTGACAACAACTTCAACATTGCTGTGCAGAAAATTAGAGATGAAGCATGGAAAAAAATATGGATCTCAATAGACGAGACAACCGTTGTTGTGGGGAGATATGTTGCCAATGTGGTCATCGGTACACTGGAGGCAGGTCAACCATCAAAGGAGTATTTGTTGACACCGGAAGTATCGGAGAAGTCAAACAGCTCAAGTATTGCTCAGTTGTTTACATCTTCACTTGTTGTACTTTGGCCAGAAGGTATAAAACACGAGAATGTTCTTCTGTTTGTGACTTAAAGTGTTATTCCCCAAAATGTTGCATTTGCAATGCTTAGCTCAAGGACTTCATAGAATTGCCAAGCTTGTTTCCATACTTAGCTTGTTTCCAAATGTCGATCGCCTAGTTTCCAATGTCAAGAAAATCTTCCTCAAAGCACCATCACGTGTGCAGTTGTTCAAGGAAATGGCACCCGAGATTCTGCTACCTCCTCGACGCATTTTGACTAGATGGGGTACATGGCTCTTTGCTGTACTCTACTATGCTGCAAATTTTGAAAAGATAAAAGAGATCGTCAACTGTTTTGAAGAAGAAAAATCTGCTGCAGTCAGGATCGTCAGTGAAATCATGCAGAAAAAGTCCTCCACCGCGATCTTGCGTTTACTGCTTCCAATTTTGCAAACTTCCCACAAGTTATCACTTCCCTTGAGCAATGTGGCAAAACATTAGTGAATAACTTACAGGTTTTCAACAAAGTAAAATTAAATAGAATAGAATGCCTTTTATTGTCATTCAAACAGCTTGGTTTGAACAAAATTGCATTTCTACAGTCTTAACATTACAAAAAAAACTAAGACCCACACTTAACACAATTTACACAAACATCCATCATAGTGAATCTCCAACACCTCCTCACTGTGATGGACGACAAAAGTCTTATCTCTTCCCATTGTTCTTCTCCCGTGATCCAGCAGTCCAACTGCAGCGTCGAGGCGACTGGGGCTCCCGATGTTAAAGTCCCCGTCGAGCGATGGTAAGTCCCAACGCCGGGCGACGTTAGGCCCCCTCCTAGTAACTGACGATATTCGTAAAGTTCTTGGTGATGTAGGTAAAGACATTCAAGGAAAATGTGAGAGATTTTAGCTAACAAAGATCTTGAAGAAATAGAAAACATAGCTAAAGTTCCTAAAGATAGTTGTAATGTCACAAGATATCGACATGAATATAGGGTCTGTAGCTTGTTTTGGGTATGCACCAGTGACCTCAGCTGAGGTAAAAAGAGGATTTTCACAACTGAAGCATATTCTGTCTGACAGATGGCGTAGTTTAACCCCAGATAATTTGAAAAGAATTCTAGTAATTATGTGCAACCAGGTAACTTTGGTGATTTAATGTAGTTATACCTTTATATTATAATTTGTAACCATATTTTGGTGGTGGAAATAAATGCCTTTTTATGCCTTTTTTTTGTCAATAAACGCCTTTTTCATGCCTTTTTTGTAATTTTATTACGCCTTTTTGCTTGCCTATTTCAAGTTTTTTAGTGCGTAAACACCCTGGCTCTAGTGATCACTGTTGCCCTTAGGTTTGTGCTGGGTTTGAGATCTTGATCTTCTTCTCCATCAGCCAAATTCTGCACTGACCGATGGCAATGGTGAATTTTATCATTGATGTTTGCCTTGGCTGTGGGGTGGTTCCTGAGTTAAGGGAAGCAGTCCACATTTCCCAAGTCCCATTGTGGACCTTATTGGCGGAGGTTCCATGAGGACGGGGAGTGATTACTTTGGCGGAGGACCTTTGGGGCTGGGCGACGCAGTGGCGGAATGATTGAGTTGTTGCTTTACAGCGCCAGAGACCCAGGTTCGATCCTATGGGTGCTGCCTGTACAGAGTTTGTATGCTCTCCCTGTGACCTGCATAGGTTTTCACCGGGTGCTCCAATTACCTCCCACACTCCAAAGATATACAGGTTTGTAGGTTAATTGGCTTCCGTAAAATTGTAAATTGTCCATAGTGTGTGCGTGGGATAGTGTTAGTGGTCGGTGCGGACTCGGTGGGCTGAAGGGCCTATTTCCACGCTGTATCTCTAAACTAAACTAAACTAAACTGGTTTGCAGATATTAGGTGTTTTGTCCTTAGACATTTTTCCTTAGAGGAGCAAATGATAACTTTGAGTGTATTCTCCAACTATTCAAATATGTAAATAAGGTTGCGAAGGGGTGAACTTGACTCAGAAATGCCAGCGGTGCAGTTTGAACATTTTCCCAACAGTATTGAGAATGGACTGAATTGACAGTCTGAAGAAGGCTCTCGACCCTTCACCCCATAGATGCTGCCTGTTCCGCTGAGTTACTCCAGCATTTTGTGTCTACTGAGAATTGACTTCCATTCAATGGGAAGCTCGTTGGATCCAAGGTGAGGCACTGCATAAGAAAAATTGCTGATCTTATGACACAGCCTTGGTTGACACCAGTCTACACTGACATCGGGCCTCTCATGGACATTTTTGTTAGGACCATGACTTCCATGCCATTGTATAATAGACATAAGATGGAGATCAATTTCTGTGAACATTTTAATTTGAGAAGGATGTGTGAAAAACTCTTTAGGTTGACGAGGACAAGTAAAGGTACATAAAGTGGCTGATTTTGCCCTTCATTCCAAGAGTTAATGTGCGGTGATGATCATGTTGTGTCTACTTCTGGATGGAATCCATGCTGGGATCCACTCTGAAAGCACTGAGAGAAGACTGTTGAGTAAGAGTCTGGAGGTGACTTTCTCCATGGCAGACAGCAGGGAAACCTCTCAGTAATTGCAGCAATCAGACTTGTCTCCATTATTTGAAGAAAGTCACAATTATGGTGTCTTCGAGCTTTCCTCGTACATCCCTTTAATTCTATATCAAAGGCAGTTGATTCCTGTTTATTGTAAAGGGAAATTCTTCGGAAAGATGTTAATTCTGGGATTAACTCCATTTGCACTCCTTAATATTTTATACCTCTCCGCGACTTTGCAGCTTTCCGATTACCGTTAAATACTTCACTAGTAACTGATTACAGTAATTAAAAAGTCAAGGAACAACCTGTGATGGAAATTGAAGGCAGAATGTGTGGGGTGGGTGTCGGGGGAGTTTAGGGGAGGATGGGTAAAAGCATCGCTAAAAAGCCACCATTTTAATGGGTGTGGTAGGATGTGTAAAACGATGAACGTTTTAAAAGAACTAGATTTGAAAGCACTTTCCTGTGACACCACATGTGCTATTCATTGAAGCGTGAAGCACTTACTCTGTAACTAAGATGCATTTTAGGTATAAATAATATATGCCAAAAAAGCCTTGCATCACCATTAATACTGACCTTGGTGAATAATTCATTATAGGATTCTGTCCAGCTGTTATAAGTGCCCCAGCAAACCTTCAACATTTCTGCTTTAATTCATGTCACTAAACATTAGGTTCTCTCCTGTTTCCTTTTAGATCCTTTTCTCGAGAATATAGGAAATGCATTTCCTGGATTACTCAAATCAATTTTACTATTCCAACTATTTCTATAGCTTCCCACCTCCAGAAGAAACAATGAATTAATTCTAGTGTCCAGAATGAATAGGGGATTAAACCTGTCCTGTTCGTTTTTAGTTTAGAGATACAGCATGGAAACAGGCTCTTTGGCCCACCGAGTCCATGTCAACCAGCGATCCCCGCACATTAACAGTATCCTACACACACTGGTTTACACGCACAGGGGCAATTTACAATTTTACCAAGACAATTAGCCCACAAACCTTTAGGTCTTTAGAGTGTGGGAGGGAACTGGAGCACTCTGGACTAGAGCAGGTCGCGAGGAGAATGTACAAACTCCACACAGACAGCACCCTTAGTCGTGAACGAACATGTTTCTGGCCCTGTAAGGCAGCAAATCTACCGCTAGACCTCCGTGCCGCCCAATGTATTTTCTAAACCAGTTTGGTTAACACAGATATGGGCCATTTTGCCCAATAAGTTCCTGGTAGTGCTTATCTGCTGCAAGAGCCTTTACTTAGTCCTGCAACATCTCGTCCAATTGCATAAGTTTCATTTGCATTTTTTAGCTTCCCCTGAATTGCGTCTATTCCAAGTGAGGGGTTTTGGTATTAATTTACTGAAATGAATATTGCAGGAAGGGCCAGCATTTACTGCCCATCCCTAGTTGCACTTGTGAAGATAGTGGTGATCTGTCTTCATGAACCAGTGCAAACTTCCTGGTGAAACTACTTCCACACTGCTTTTGGGTGAAGACTTAATGATGATGTAGGGCTGTTGATATATTTCCAAGTCAATATTGTGTCAACTTGGAGTGTAGCGTTATGAAGATCTTTTGTGCTTCCAGCCCTTGTCCATCTTGGTGGAAGATGTCATGATTCTGGGAGGAGTGGTCACAATAGTCTGGTGAGTAACAGTAGCATATTTTGGAGATGGTACATACTGAAGCCACTAGTATAGAGTCATACAGCACAGAAACAGGCCCTTCAGCCTAACTTGTTCATTTTGACCAAGGTGCCCCATCTACAGGAATCACATCTGCCCGTGTTTGGCCCATATTCTTCTAAACCTTTCCTATCCATGTACCTGTCCAAATGTTTTTTACATGTTGTCATAGTTTCTACCTCAACTACTACTCCGTCAGCTCATTCCATATACCCACCACCCTCGGTGTGGAAAGATTGCCACACAAATTCCTTTCCCCACTTAAATCTATGTCCTCTGGTGGTGAGAGGAATTCATGTTTAGGGAGGCGGATGGAATAAATTTAAGCAGGCTTCTTTGTTCTGATTGATGTTAAGCTTGAATGCTGTGGAAGTTGCTCTCATCCAGTCAAACAGCGAGTATTCACCTCACTTACTGATTTCAGCCTAGTAGATGGTGAAAAGCTTTGGGGTGTCAGGAGTTGGTTCACACATAGCAAGATGCCCAGCTTCTGACCTGCCTTTGTAACCGCAGTTTCGATGTGGCTGGTAGTTTCAGAAGAATGGTGGGACTCCAGTATGTTGATGAAAGGGGACTCGTACAGGAAACAAAAGCAGTAGCACATACCATTGCACTTCAAAACCATTCAATAAGTTGATGACTCGCCCTTTACCTCAGCGCCACTTCCCCACACATGTTCACCACTCAGTCGTACAAGAGAGTAGAAATAAGGAATTGCAGATGCTGGTTTACAGAAAAAAGACACAAAGCGCTGGATGGAGGCAGCATCTCTGGAGAACATGGATAGGTTTTTTTTTAGGACGGAATCCTTCATCAGATACTCTTGAGCTGTAATCTCCTCAAGGTTTGCCTACTTCGAAGATGTCCTCCTCCTCTCTCCGAAGGGAGTTCCATGACATCCTCTCTCACTGCTCCCCCTCTGTGATTCCTGCTGCTCTCCTGCTCTTTGACAATGTTCTGGCCCTCACTCTGAAGAAGGGTTGCCACCCAAAATGTCATAGACAATAGACAATAGACAATAGACAATAGGTGTTCTATTAGGTGCACCGCCATTCAATATGAACATTTATATTCGGGATCAAACATTTATCCTCCAGCGATTGGTCGAGAGAGCGTCACGTGATTTGATATAATTTCAACTATTTTAGAATGTTGGCACGCTGACACTCCAACGATGTACTATTTACAAAATGACATCACTTTTATGACGACATTTTGTAAATAGCATTTACTATGTCGGGAAATCATGTCACAGCTCCGCGTGCATGTAACGGGAAACTCTCGCGCTGCCACGGCTACAGCGCCACCTCTCGTCTCGACAAGTGCAGTGACTCCAACTCTGCCGCTTTCGTCGGGAGATCGCCCGCTGAAAGGGCATTTTCGGAAAATCTCCCGCTCTCCCGCTTGCGTATAATTTCACCTGCCCGGGCAATAGTTTAACCAGAAACTCCAAATAAGGCCAAGGATATTTGTTTTATATTTGCGATCAAACATTTAAACAAGAATAATTTATATTTGTGATCAAACATTTAAACAAGAATAAATTCAATGAAATCCAAGTGTAAACATAAACAGTCAGGGAAAACTTCTTGAAAAGTCAAACCATTGTTTCAACATCTATTTACAATATTTACATCCTGTTTGTTTTTTGTTATGCATGGCTAATTGTTGTAAAAATTTACAACGCAGCCATGGAAATGGTATTGATGGGGCTGGAGATTTTGCTGGTTCATGTTCATTGTTCTAAAAATCCGCTCCGGTTGTGGTTGTGCTGACTGTGGTAGTTGTGGATGTTGATCGACAATCTCTTTAACGTTCAGTTGACTGTTTGATAGATCAATCGCAAAATCTGCACCATCACCATCAATGCCAGCATTTTCTTTATCATCTGATGTTGATTTCAGCGGGCGATCTTGCTGAAAGGGCATTTTCGGAAAATCTCCCGCTCTCCCGCTTGCGTATAATTTCTCTACTTCACTCGGGAGTATAGCGCGCGATGTAAATTTGTAAACAACTTAAGGTAAGCAATTATTCTTGTAAATGTTTGATCCCAAATATAAAACAAATATCCTTGGCCTTATTTCGAGTTTCTGGTTTAAACTATGGGCCTCGGTGCCTCCAAATAGTACTATTCACTTCGGGGCTGCGCCCCTCAGTGAATAGTACTATTTTGGAGGCACCTCTGCCCATAGTTTAACCAGAAACTCTCAAGCCCAAGTATATTTGTATACTATCCATGTTCTCCAGAGTGCCTCATTAAATATATTTTTTATGATTCATTAAGAGTGCCACTCAATCTTCGAAACTCAAAAGATTAACCACTTTTTCACAACAAACCTGTCACCCCAAGAATCAATCCATCTTCACACTCTATCTCAAATACACTCCTTATTTGGTACAGAGACCAGGACAGCTCATACCATATAATTAGAAAAATACTTCCCTACTCTTGTACTCAAATCCTCTTGCAATAAAGAACGATGTTCAAATTACTTCTTGCCCTCATGTTAATATGCAGTATTTTGTGTACTATGACACCCAAGTCTCTTTGACCCACCAAAATATTTCACTCCCTCACCATTTACACATAAAATACATGTATATTTTTCCTATGAAAGTGGAGGACCTCATATTTTTCCTTTTATATTCTAACTGTCAAATCTTTATCCAATCTCTTAGCCTGGCTATATCTCACTAAGACATCTCATAGGCTAAAATGCCACCCAGCATTGTATCAGAAGCAAACTTCAATGCCTTACATTTGATCTCATCCAAATCCTTGACGTTGATTGGGAACAGCTGGAGCCCCAGATCAAATCTCTCTGCAACCTCACTAGTTAAGCAGTCCCCCAACCCCAAGTAACTACTATTTTCTCTGATCCTATCCTCGGTCCAGACCAGGATATTACGCCTAATACCATGTAATCTAATCTTCTTTAATAATTTCAATACAAATACCAGCTTGTCTGTCTGCAGTTATTTGTTCCCATTCATTTCAATGGGACCATTGTACTTGCACCTTCTCTAACCTGTTGCAGGCTAAGTGGCAGATTTCTGAGCCCGTAACCATGACTCTTGTTGTGATGTGGAGTGCCAGACTTTAAGCTTGTGATTAGCAGTTCAATATGAATGATAGTAAGCCTTCAATTTATGTCTTGTCTTGCTTTTCGACCATAAACCAAACAAACATGAAGTAATGTGGCCCGGTAAGTTAAACTGGGAATGGACATGCACAGTAAATGGCAAGGCCCTCAGGAGTGTTGTCGAACAGGAGACCCACAGTACAATTATGTACAAGTATGTAGTTTCTTGAAAGTGACAACATGGCAGGACAGCGAGGTGAAAAAAGCATATGGCATGCTTGCCTTCATTCTTCAGGATATTGAGTACTTGATTTGGTATGAAACGTTAGAGCTGTACAAGATGTCGGTGAGACCACAGTTAGACTATTGTGTGCTGTTTTAGTTACCACATTGTTGGTAGGATGCAGATGGGGTGCAGAAGAGATTCACAATGATTTTACTGGGACTTGTATTATAAGGAGAGACTGGATAGAGTCTGAAGTGAAGAAGGCTAAGGGGTGACCTTGTAGATGTTTATCAAATCATGAGATAAGGTAGACAGTCAGGTGAAGTTGAGTCTAAAATACATTTAACGTTAGACAGGAAAGATTTGAACAGGGGTATGCGGGACCAGGCCAGTACAATGGGTGTAACGGAGTTCTGATTCCAGGCCACTGATCTCTCAACGGAACTCAAAATGCTGGAGTAACTCAAGGGGCCAGACAGCACATTTTGAGTGAATGGGTAGGAGACATTTTGGTTCCGGATACTTCAGTCTGAAGAAGAGTTCCAACCTGAAATGTTGCCTGTCCATTTACTCTATTAATATTGCCTGAGTTACTCCAGCATTTTGTGTTATCCTCAAGATTTCAGCATCTGCAGCTCCTTGTGTCTCCCAACAGAGCTGGGAGATCAGATACTACTGTGCATATATAGAATCAAGTACATTGGGTAGAGTGAAGGGAAAAATGCAAAGTGTAGAGTATAGTTCTCTGTCCAGATTAATTTAGACAGGGTGCAGGAGTGGAGACTGACAAACTTATATAAATAAATGTTTCACTGCAAATGAACAGTGAGAAATCACAACATTCAGTATAATATTTCTACATCGCGGCATTCGAGTTATGGAAGAAACTCCTAGGAAAAGAGCTCCCTCCTGAGATGTTTACGAACTTGCTGTGTTTTTATCTCTATCTCATCAACTCAGCATGAATTCAGACCAATAGGCTTAATGATGTCTTTAATGAACTTGGTTTCATCGTTTTTGCTGACAAATCTAACGGATTCCATATTCAAATGGACAAACACAATTTAGTACCAAAAATACCAAGGAATAGCCTGAGTGACAGGTGGCTTCTGTTTGTGTCCTCTTCTCCTCAGGCAACTTTTGAAAACAACTCAGCTCAGTCTTTTCCTAGACGTTTCTTCCATAACTCGACCACCCTGGAGTAGAAATATTATACTGAATGTTGTGATTTTCTACTGTCGAAGCCATCGTTGCAGTGAAACAGTTCTTCATATAAGTTTGTCAGTCTCCACTTCTACACCCTGTCTAGATTAATCTAGATACAGAACTATATTCTGCACTCTGTATCTTTCCCTTCACTCTAATCATAAACTTAATCAGATCCTACCGATAGTATGGCAATTGGAACTGCACCCAATATTCCAAGTGTTGTCTCAACAATGTGTGGGGTAAACCTACTTGATCACATCATTACCAATAATCCCTGGTAGTTGCATTGGTTCAAAACAATGGTCGAAGTGATCCTTATTGAGATAAAGTCCCATCCTCATACCAAACACACTTCCACTTGTATTGTGTGGCACCACAATCAAGTTGATAAGTGGCAAGTGAAAAGTACAAAATAATGAACCAAACAATATTGTCCAACAATCCCGGAGGAGGGTTACACAAAAAGCTGGAGAAACTCAGCGGGTGCAGCAGCATCTAAGGAGCGAAGGAGATAGGCGACGTTTCGGGTCGAGACCCTTCTTCAGGCTTCAATCCCGGAGGAGGACTCGCTCCACAGAGCCGCGCGGCCTACGGAGAAGCCGACGCGGAGCGAGTGGTCGAAGTCCCGGGAAGGAGCCTTGAAGTCAAGTCGGGCCGAGGATGGAGCTTCGGGGTCGAGACGAGCCAAGGGCGAGGTCGAGCCGAGGTGGACGGGCCCCATCACCGAGAACAAAGGGGGACCCCGAGTGGGAGGGGGGCGTCGATAACAAAAGGGAGACCCGGTATGAGGGGGGGGCCGCCGAGAACAAAGCGGGACCCGGTTGGAGGGGAACGAAGATGGGATGAGTAATTCTTGTAACTTAGTCGGCGCATTTTGTGGCCACTTCCTACACACACTGAACAATTTATATTTACAGATTCTAATTAACCTACAAACCTGTACATCTTTGGAGTGTGAGAGGAAACCACAGCACCTGGAGAAAACCCAAGTGGTCATGGGGAGAATGTACAAACATTGCACAAACAACACCCGTAGTCAGGATCGAACCCGGGTCTCAGTCGTTCTAAGGCAGCAACTCTACCGCTGCACCACTGTACAACCCTGTACTATCCTCATGACTGGATGGCAGCAGCCTGGGCAATGTTCAGGAAGCTCGATGCCATCCAAGACAGAGCTGCTTGCTTGCCTGGCATTCCATCCACTACCCTAATAAGCGAGTTCAGTATTCTGACTGCGCATGCCCAAGTCATAGATCACAAACTAACAACAGTCTCGGCAAAGGTGGTGTTGCATTATGTGCAGGCTTGAGTTTCGTCCGTGGTTGGGCAAACCTCTCCGTCGCTGCGGCCACTGTTGAGTTGCTACTGGGCCATCCCCGTCCCCTCCCCGGTGTCCCGTCCCTGTCCGGAGGTGTCCGGGGTGGCCCTGTGCTAGCGGGGCGGCCCCAGACCTGCAGCCGTGCTGCAGCCGCTGGCTCCAGCTCGGCTCTGCCTGACCCGCCGGGTTGGCCGGCAGCCCTCCACCTCCACCCCCCTCCCCTCAGTCCGACATCGAGATCCTGCTGAAGATGAGCAGCCGCTGCCCCTGCTCGAAGACAAGCAACTTGGAGCCGCTGCTGCTGGAGTCGTCCTGCTTGGAGAGAAAGTCTGCGGACAGGCGTGCCCCGGGCAGGGATGGGACACTGGTGGGGGGAGGGGGGGAGGGAAACGGGGATGGTCCAATTATGTTTTGGCAGCACCGGGGACACAGGTTCGATCCTGGCTGCAGATGAGACACGGTTCTGTGAGCTGCAGAGAGCTGGTCCAGCCCCCCCCCCCCCCCCCCAACTCCCATTCGTATCTGCCCCCTCTATCTGCCCCCTGACAAATACAAACTTGAAAAAAGACAGAAAATCAGACCCAAACTACACTCACTGAATCTATAGCGCTTCATTCGATTTTTATTTATAGCGTTTGACCTTTGACAAATCCCATGATTCCTTGCATTTTCTGAATACCGAACTCGCTTATTATCATTCCCACCATTGTTTGGCGCTCCGTGGCTGCAGTGTTGCACCTCCACACATTGCGTGTCCATTCCTGCTCCACCAGCACCGACCATCGTGCAATCTCTACCATCAAGAAGGAAAGGAGCAGCAGGTGAATGAGATTCCTCATACGTTACTCACCATTCAAGAGCATTTAAGAAGAGTTTCTTCCCTGCTGTTATTGGATCCTTCTACGGATTCTCATATTCTCAGATTGAATTCCCAATCTTCCAATCTACCTTGTTGTGGCCCTTTCACCTTTTATTTGTGTGCACTTTTTCTATAGCTGTGATACTGCACTCTTTATATTCTCTTTTGTACCCACCTGATGTGTTCATGTATGACACGATTTGCCTGGATAGCACACAAGACAATTTTTTTCACATATCTTGCTACAAATGACAATAATAAACCAATACCAATACACCTTGCTGACTTGGAAGAATGTTACTCCTTTATTACTGCTTAGTCTAAATCCTGGAGATTGCTTCCTACCAATACAAAGGACTTGAGGAAATTTCTGGCTGTCCATGTTAGTTGTTCATTCTCATCTTCACCTCAAGGCCAATTTGCATTGGGCAATAAATGGTGCCAGCAATGGTTTCAACATAAAACAATAGTGACATGTAAATACCTCTGATAGTCTGCAACATCCAATCCCTAAATCAATGTTTAGTAGATAACATTTGTTGAAAGTCATTGGCAAATTATTTTCTAAATGAATTATGTGTATTAGTCTCTCCCTTTTTGTCACCCGTTTGGCTTTGTGTAGTTGAATTAATGCTGTTGTCACCTTTAGTGGAAGCTAAATGAAAGGGAGAGTGGGAAGATCGGTAACCTGTGCCATTGTGGCTGCTGACAGCACATGTGTCACACACATACATAACGATCATCATGACCTTTGGCAGGCATTTGGGATGAGATGGGGTAGGGGGGTGTCATAGAAACATAGAAATTAGGTGCAGGAGTAGGCCATTCGGCCCTTCGAGCCTGCAGGAGTAGGCCATTCGGCCCTTTGAGCCTTCGAGTCATATTATCGATCTCCGCAGATAGCCGCATTTCACCCAGCAACTTAGTTATTGAGTCTTTTCATTGATGCTAATTCGGTCGCTAATTAAGGCTTTCCAGGAAGGTAATTGCTGAACCTTGTAAAACATTAGTGCATCGTCAGGCAAATCAGGAAATATAATCAATCTGCCTAAACTAATGATTTTATTAATTTTATTTTGGTCTTGTCAAACTTAGCACTAATTTGGGCCTGCCACATGTTGCAAATGGGCAGCCTGATGCTGGACATGGTATGCACAGAAATCAGTCCTTCATTGCAAGCATCACTATTCTGATCTGATGGTTGAGGCTGTCTTAAAGGCTTCACCACCTGTACAACCTTGCTCTCAGTATTCGTCCAACCTCTAGGAAGATTCCTCCCATTGAATTGGAATGGGAGCAAACTCTTTAGTTAAGGAGCCTTTTGGCTCCATTACCTGCATTTTCAATGATAGTGTTTAGATACCTGTTAGATAATTGCCACAGATAGGCACGTGAATATGCAGGGAATGGAGGGGTATGGACCCATGGGTACCCCTCAGGCAAAAGGGGTTAGTTTAATTTGGTTCAGGTTTTGTGGGCCAAAAGGGCCTGTTCCTGTGCTGCACTGTTCTGTGGTGTAGGTTCTATGAATCAAAGGGATATCAAATCCAAGAGATCCCTGGAAACTCAGTCACTGAACACAAGGTTTTAGATAGTTAGGGAACCAATGATGTTAGTGCCTGGAAGAATAGATCAGGCTTAATCTTACTGAATGACAGAGGAGGGCTGAATGGCGTACTCTGACTTCTTTATCTTACTGTTAACCATATAACCATATAACATATAACCATATAACAATTACAGCATGGAAACAGGCCCTCTCGGCCCTTCCAGTCCGTGCCAACCATTTGTTTTCCCCTAGTCCCATCTACCTGCACTCAGACCATACCCCTCCATTCCCTTCACGTCCATATACCTATCCACTTTACTCTTAAATGTTAAAATCGATCCTGCCTCCACCACTTCTGCTGGAAGCTCATTCCACACAGCCACCACCCTCTGAGTAAAGAAGTTCCCCCTCACGTTACCCCAAAACTTCTGTCCCTTAATTCTCATGTCATGCCCTCTTGTTTGAATCTTCCCTACCCTCAATGGGAAAAACGTATCCACGTCAACTCTGTCTATCCTTTCATCATTTTAAAGACCTCAATCAAGTCCCCCCTTAACCTTCTACGCTCCAAAGAATAAAGACCTAACTTGTTCAACCTTTCTCTGTAACATAGTTGTTGGAAGCCTGGCAACATTCTAGTAAATCTCCTCTGTACTCTCTCTATTTTGTTGACATCCTTCCTATAACTAGGCGACCAAAATTGTACACCATACTCCAGAATTGGTCTTACCAATGCCTTGTACAATTCTAACATTACTTCCCTACTCCTATATTCAATGCTCTGATTTATAAAGGCTTCTTGTAATTGTGTAAGGCTTCTTGTAATTGTTCTTGTAATTGTGATGTGGATCTCTTGCGACTTGATTATCTGCAAAAATCAGTTGCAGGAGCAGAGCTGGAGGCACTTGCCAAGGTAATAGGAGGTTAATCGCCTCACTTTCAAATTTCCCAAAACATTCTGCAGAATCTTTTGAGTTGTAGTCCACTCATCTTTGTTATATTCCGAACGGCAGAATGAATAACAACTTACACGCTGGTTGCTTGGATCACGAGAGAGAGATTTATTACCCAACATTCCCTGCTTATATTGAACACCAACTCATTAACATGTACATGAATATTTATGAATACATTACACTGATCTCCCTTTATTAAGTATTAAATCTAAGTACTCAGTTACAATTTTGTTGTTGTGATACTCGATTTAAACCAGTTTTCATGAATTTCTAAATGATAACATAATATATTTGTTTTATATATCTACATATTTTTGTTTTACTTGTGCAGTGATTTATTTAACTTACAAACCTAACCTGACTACTGGTTTATGGATTCTGCCTGATCGTCTAACAGTAACAGGTTTAGGTGTTGACTCAACTGCTGGCTTGTTTGGCTCTGTTTTAGTACCCTAGCTTTGATCAGAGGAATCTGTTACTTTGTCTGTACAAACTGAACTTTGTGTTTCAATCACAGTGGTGTCTTCCAACTCACTATCAGATAAAAACTCAGGGATTAGGACTTCATCCACAGTTTTTGGTTCATCTTTGGCTGGAATCATTTGATCAACATGAACACTTTTGATCAACTAAGTATCCTTTTTGTTCCACACACTTCCACTATTTCCCAACATCCCGTTTGTCTTGACTGGGCTTGTTGGGAGGACTGAGAAGAGGAACCTGCTCATCTGGCTTGAAGTACCTCTCCTTTTTGTGGGAATCAAAATGGCGTTATTGACGACTGTTTTTGCTCAACTCTCAAGGCCAAATTGGGTTGAACGAGACTTAGGCATATTCTTAGCCTTCTCTTCATCAACAGTTCTGCAGGTGAGTAACTTGTTGTGTGTTGTGTGGTTCTGTACTTCAGCAAGAAACTAGCCAAACGATGTTTCATGCTGAATTTTGAACTACACTGTAAAACCTGATTTGAGAGCATCTTTGACAATTCTAACAGAGCTTTCCGCCGCCCCGTTAGAGGCTGGATGGTATGGGGGAACAAGTGTGTGTTTTACACCATTCTGCTGCATGAACTCTTTGAACTGTTCTGAACTAAACTGAGGCCCGTTATCAGAAACAAGTTCTTCCGGTAAACCATGGCATGCAAAAATTGATCTTAACTCATCTATGGTACACTCAGTAGTAGTGCTTGACCCGATATGCTTAACCTCAATCCATTTGGAATGATTATCTACTAGTACCAGAAAGTGATCATTACACTTTTCACAAATATCTACATGAACTCTCTGAAAAGGTCTAATTGGCCATGACCAAGGTTGCAGTAGTGTTTTTGGGGGTTTACTCCCGCAATTTTGGCAGACACTACATTTGCTCACCAGTGACTCGATGTCACTGTTAATACCAGGTCATTACACAAAACTTCTGGCAATTGACTTCATGCTTACTATGCCAGGATGTTCGGCATCAAGTTCATTCATAATTGTGTTTCTCAAAGACTCTGGTACAACCACTCTGCAACCCCACTTAATACATCCTTGTTCACATGATAATTCATGGCGTTGATTATGGAAAGGCTTCAGCTCTGAGTTCAGAACTGAGTTCAATCCACTATCGATTTCAGTCCAACCGTTCAATGTCTGTTCATAGACCCACTTCAACTCAGCGTCTTTCTCTGTTCCTGCTGCAATTTCTGTTGCAGTCACAGGAAAGTCTTCATCTACAACTTGCAGTGTGTAGATTGAGTTCTCACTTCCCCCGTCAGAGTTCCCATGGGGCAAGCGTGACAAGACATCTGCAACTGCGTTGCACTTGGAGCTTCTGTACTCCACCTTGTAGTCATACTGGGACAGCAAAATTGTCCAGCGCTGGTTCCTTGATGTTGCCATGGAAGGTATAGCTGACTTGTGACCAAGTATCACTAGTAGTGGCTTGTGATCAGTCACGAGGGTGAATGATCTGCCGAGAATGGTCTGTGCATAATTGCATTCATTCGGTGATAGGGTGTGGGATGCAAAAGCAATAGGCCTTTCCTGTCCGTCCTGCACCATAACTTGAAGCATCACAGGCAAGTATCATCTCGCGTGTCGTATCGCAGTGAATAAGAAGTTTATCACTTGTCAAGTTTTCCTTGCAGATGTCATATGCGCGTTGCTGTTCCTTTCCCCATGTCCATTTCACATCTTTTTGGAGCAGATAATGTAGTGGCTTTAGCACAGTTGCTAAATCTGGAAGGAATTGTGCATAGAACTGCACCATCCCAAGGAATTATCGTAGCTCTGACACATTGTTGGGTTTTGGAGCATTCACTATTGCTTCAACTTTCGCCTTCACAGGGTGAAGTCCGTTGGCATCTACTTTGAGTCCAAGGTAGACCACCTCTGACTGCGCAAATGCACATTTACTTTGTCGCAGTTTGACCTTGTGGGAGTTCAGTCGTGTGAGAACTTGCTCAAGGATTTCCAGATGTTCTACCATGCCCTCTGTGAATATCAGTAGGTCATCCTGGTTACACACACAGTGCGGAATGCCTTGTAACATTTTGTCCATGACAGAGTGGAACATTTTCGGGGAGGATTTCACACCATAGGGCAGCTTTGTATATGAATACAAGCCCTTATGTGTGTTGATTGTCAAGTACTGCTGACTTTTCTTGTCGACATTGAGTTGGGCGTAAGTGTGAGACAAATCCAGCTTAGTGAAGACTCTTGCTCTGCTAAGTTCTGTGTACAGATCTTGCGAGGTTGGTAACGGATATTGTTCATCATCAACGGCTTGGTTGATTGTGACTTTTTAGTCACCACATAGTCGAACAGTTTTGTCGGCATTGGGTATGGTCACAATTGGCATTGCCCAGTTACTCTGGTCTGTCTGCACAAGTACTCCATTGCGTTCTAACCTGTCGGGTTCTTCCTCCACTTGTTGCTTTAGTGCATATGGTACAGGTCTTGGTCAACAATGCAAGTCTCCCATCTTGCTTCAATCGAATGTGTGCAGAGTACCCTGTTATTCCCGTGTGACTGTCGGCAAAAATCCCTGTATGTTTGCTTATGACGTTTTCAAGACGTAATTTGAACAAATCGACGCTGAAAATGTTCTTCCTGTCTAACTCTATTTTGCTCAGCCAATCCTTTACAAGGAGGGTTGGTTTATTGCTGTAGCTGGCCACTATGATGGGCAGAGTTACTGACTGACCATTATGCTGAACTTTACAGTTCATTTGTCCACATGTCTCCAAATCTTCACCCGAGTAGGTTCTCAGCTTGACCTTACTCTCAAACAATAGTATCTGTGGGAACTTTGTTTCGTACAGGTCTTTGCTCATGATCGAACAATCTGCTGCCGTGTCAATACACATATCGATTAACTGTTCATTTATCAATATTTTTGTTCGAAAGTCCTTGCCTTGGCTGGTTGTAGGCTTATCGATGTTGGTTGCATAAATAGTGTACAACCCAAGTTCATTTCTATCTGGGTTCATCTTCAAGTTGTGAACTCCTCTCTGGTGTTGTCGCATGATTCCCGCATAATGTTAGTTTTCTGTTTTAACTTGACCGACATGCTGAGGCGATATGGCCTTTTTTCTGGCAGTTATTGCACTTGGCCATTTTGAACTGACAAAATTAGGATGAGTGATTACCGTTGCAACGATAACAACTGGCTGAACCCGGCTCCCCGCCATACTTTGGTTTTGGTTTAGCGCCTCTTGGTTTGGCCACATGGGCACTGCCTTGTGACTGTAAACGGCCACTGCAGTCCGTGGTGGATGAAACTCATGAGCATTCTTTGATGCCATCTCCATTGTGGTAGCAATCTTGTATGCTTTCTCAAATGTAAGATCTGGAGTATTCATGAGTTTGGTGAAAGCTGCATTCGTGTCGTTCTCTTTTTTTTAAAGTCCGTTCAAAAACCCCGATTACCTGTCTGTTCGGGTGTAACAATTCACCTAAAATGTAGCTGTAGAAAGGCTATTCAGATTGAGGAACTCAATAGACAATAGACAATAGACAATAGGTGCAGGAGTAGGCCATGTGGCCCTTCGAGCCAGCACCGCCATTCAATGTGATCATGGCTGATAATCCCCAATCAGTACCCCTTTCCTGCCTTCTCCCCATATCCCCTGACTCTGCTATTTTTAAGAGCCCTATCTAGCTCTCTCTTGAAAGCATCCAGATAACCTGCCTCCACCGCCCTCTGAGGCAGAGAATTCCACAGACTCACCACTCTCAGTGAGAAAAAGTGTTTCCTCGTCTCCATTCTAAATGGCTTACTCCTTATTTTTAAACTGTGGCCCCTGGTTCTGGACTCCCCCATCATTGGGAACATGTTTCCTGCCTCTAGAGTGTCCAAGCCTTTAACAATCTTATATGTTTCAATGAGATGCCCCCTCATCCTTCTAAACTCCAGACAAAACTCGACAAATAAAATTTTTATACAATCGCAAGGACGGCATCTTGCCACGTAGACACAACATAGAGATAGCCTGACAAACTCTCGACGATTTGTCTAGCTGCTGTTTAAACTACAGTCCCCTGCATTGAAGGATCTGCGGTCTATCATGTCCAGCTCGCAAACAACTACGACACAACTCTGTATTTACTGTTTAAAATGTTAAACAATACTGCATGTTGTAAAACAATCCTGCACGGTACTTAAAGGATGAGTTCACAAACTCTATCCCATCCTCGTTGCCAATGTTGTTATATTCCGGACGGCAGAATGAATAACAATTTACACGCTGGTTGCCTGGATCACAAGAGAGAGATTTATTACCCAACATTCCCTGCTTATATTGAACACCAACTCATTAACATATACATGAATATGTATAAATACATTGCAATCTTGTTGTAAACGTGGCAATCAGTTTAAGTATAAGCTGCCACAAAAAGCAATGGAAAAATCATCAGACATTTTGGTGACGTTAGTTGAGGAGTAAATGTTTGCCAGAAATTGGAGAAAACTTTGTTTTCTTTTAAAGTAGGTTTTGAGTTGTTTGACATCCACACTTGAAAGTGAACATGGCCTCAGTCACACGCCTGGTGAAAAATACAGTAAACCCTCATTTTAAAGGACCTACCAACATATAGTAAAGCCTCATTTTGAACCGAATTTGGTTATAGCGGATGGACCTACCAACGCTGCCTACACAACCCCCGGCTCGCAGGGTGGAGCAGCAAGCCCTTCTTCACCAGCTGCTGGTGACATGGCTGATGTTGTGGCTGATGTTGTAGATCTTGGCCGGCAGCGCTGCTGCCAACAATAGGACGCGCGCAGTCACCATGGGGTTCCCTCCCCTCTCACCAGCTGTTGCATCTTCCTGTTAACTGCTGTTTTGTCCATTCAGCCGCTTTCCTCCCCCACCACCCCTCCTGCCCCCCTCTATCACCCCCTCCTCCTCTTTCTCCCCCGGAGTCTCTGACATATTCCACCTTGGAAGGTGTCAGCAACTGTGGGGGAGAAAGAGGAGGAGGAGGCGGCGGTGGAGGAGGGGGCGGCAGAGTGGACAGCCCGACGGGAGGAGGAGGAGGAGGAGGAGGAGGAGGAGGTGGTGGTGGTGGTGGACGATGGAGTGAACAATGTGATGGCCGGCAAGAAGAAGTGGCAGCTGGTGAGAGGGGAGGGAGTCCCATGGTGACCGAGTGCGTCTTGTCATTGGGAGCGGCCCGACCAGCAGCTACAACGTGAGCCACAACATCAGTCTCGTGGACTGCACTGTGTGGCAGCGGGTGCAGACAGCAGCAATGGGGCATGCAGTTTACAGGCAAATTGACACAAAATTCTGGAGAAACTCAGCAGACTGAATCAGTCTGAGGAAGGGTCCCAATCCGAAGCCTCATCTATCCATGTTCCCCAGAGGTGCTGCCTGACCTGCTGAGTTACTCCAGCACTTTGTCTGCTTTTGTCTACGAACCAGCAGCTCTTTATTTCTACTCCATAGAATGATAATACTTTACTCAGTTATAGCAGACAATCGGCAATGATTGACACCATTCCCCCTCCCCCCCCACCCCCACTATAACGACAGTTTACTGTGTAGCTCTTCTTCTGACAATGTAACATTCCTTCAGAACAGCACAGGAAGATCAGCGTAGATTATTGTGCTCAAGTCTCAAGTGTATCCTCTAACTCTTTTACTTCTGAGTGACAGAGAGTGGAGTCACATTGCAAAGGATAGAAAAAAGAAACCGGACATGCCAGAGGGACAGAAGGTTCAGTAGAATCTGTGGGGGGGTAAGGATTTGTCAACGTTTTGATTAAAACTCTGTATTAGGACTGCATTGTGTCATCATTTGGTATATAAGATCTGAGGTTAAAAAAAATAGCATCATAATAGCAACCAGTTTCAAAAACGGAGCTTTCAAACAGACTCTATTGAGCAGCTTGTTTTGCACATGAATCTCCTCCCAGTTGCACATCGGGTACAACCTGTGCTCGAGGACAGTGCTTCACAATTTATTTCTGCACCTATGAATGAATTTGGTTTGGAATGTGAGTCCACACTAAAACCTGCTCCATTTTAGAATGCTCCATTTAGATTGCTCCATTCATAAACAAAATTAACTTAATGACCCAATTTCATTAAAAAAGATAAACAGATGTTGATGATGTGAGGGCAAAGCAATGAATGCAGGAAAGCAAAGTTGATGTCTGTTAGTAATCAGACATCAACTACAGTAAAAATCGTATCAGTTTCTAGGGCTGGGTCTATTGCTATGCAGTGTCTATACCTTCTGGTAGTTTAGCATGGCATTATGACTGTGTTCTTAAGTTCAGAGGAACCTGGTTATTATCATTCCAGTGAGGTCATTTCCTCATTAGCACCTGATGTAAACTAGCTCACGCCCTTCCCTGAAGGAAACTCATGTGCGGATGGAAAGAGGAGAGGGAGTGCTGGGTGATGAGGGGGAATGGAGGAGGATAGGCTGAGGAAGAGGGATGGTCAGGTAATGGAGGAGGGGAGGGGAGGGAGGGGGTTAGGGGAGGAAGCGGAGGTGAGTTGGTAGAGGGTGAGGAGAGGGAGGAGGGGAATAGGGGACTGAAGGGGGAGAGTGAGATGCGTTCACATTAATCTTATATCTTACATGTTATTGCCATTTTGAACTTTAAAAACGTCGCAGTCACGTTCCCACTTGCCGGCCACACCTGCGCAGTTGGGGGAAGGATGGCGTGGCTCGCGGGGATATCTAGCGTCACAACGGGAATCCGTTAGCCACGCCGGCGCAGTTGGGGGCCGTGGGTCAATGGTGAAATATGCCTTGTGGACCGGGCCCAACGGGTTCGCACTTGGTCTAGTTCCCTTTATCATCAATATGCACACTGTGGGTAGTTCGATTGGAATCATTTATAATCTTTCCACTGACTGGTTAGAATGCAGCAAAAGCTTTTCACTGCACTTCGCTACTCGTGACAATGAACTAAACCAAAACTAAACCCAAAATCTGTTCCAGATTTCAGTGTCTGCAGTCACTCGTGTCTGTGTTATTATTCGTGCTCTGCAAAACAATGGATTATGCACTCTTTTTGAAGAAGAATGAGGGTTGAGGGATTAGTCAATCTTGATTTGACGAACCTCGGTTCTACTGTCCAAGGAATTGATCTTTTTGATGTCAATAAATGAGGTTGAGCAAATTGATTTGCTTGCTACTCTCCATTGCAATAGCCAAAATTCTGCAAACTATGATTTGAAAGTGACAATCTACAATTTGATGTGGTTGCTACTCTTGGATTTTTAGAGTTTGGGTCAGAACACAGTTGAATAAATTACTCTTGATGGACAGGGATGAGATGCTGCAAATAGATGACGTTTTAACATTTTTGTTTTCTCGAACTGTAGTGCTTCCATTTAGTTCCTTGAGCTGAGGTTCCCAAAACATTAGAAAATAGGTGCAGGAGGAGACCATTCGGCCCTTCGAGCCAGCACCGCCATTCATTGTGATCATGGCTGATCGTCCCCTATCAATAACCCGTGCCTGCCTTCTCCCCATATCCCTTGACTCCACTAGCCCCTAAAGCTCTATCTAACTTCGCTCTTAAATCATCCAGTGACTTGGCCTTCACTGCCCTCTGTGGCAGGGAATTCCATAAATTCACAACTAACTCTAAACTCTGTTTAGAAGAGCTGGTATTTTGTAAACTGATAAATTTGTCCTCGTTGATTTTAGGTGCTTAGTGTCTGCAAAACAATGCAGTACTCACTACTCACTTAAAGAACGGAAACCCGTGTCCAGTCACTCCACACAGGACACAGAAGCAGGAATAGGTTAGTTTCCCCCTCATGACCACATCCCTAGCCATCAGCCTCCAGTCCAAAATACCACCTTCTGCGTACATTCACACGTACGATATATGAAAGGCAGCACACGTCCAGATCAAATCCACACATTCTATCACGAGACTGATTACAAAGCAGGATCCCACTGGAGGAAATGTAAATTATATGCACAGAGGTAAGAATATCTGCTGGGAATTGACTCGATCCAGTTTGCATGAAATATTATAACGGCCTGCAAAGAGGACACACAATGAAACTCATACTATCAATCAATCAATCAATTTTATTTGTATAGAACATTTAAAAACAACTCGTGTTGACCAAAGTGCTGTACATCAGAGCAGGTACTAATGTGCTACATACAATGGTACACAGACTTAACAATACATACACAAACTGTTTACAGCGCCGCTGTAGCCTGGCTGAAGAAGGGTCTCGGCCCGAAACGTCGCCTATCTCCTTCGCTCCTTAGATGCTGCTGCACCCGCTGAGTTTCTCCAGCTTTTTGTGTACCCTCGATTCTCCAGCATCTGCAGTTCCTTCTTTAAAACTGTTTACAGCGCCTCCTCAGAGGGCCTCAAAAAACGCTAGGGAGTAGAAATAGGTTTTGATCCTCGATTTAAAGGAGTCGATGGAGGGGGCAGTTCAGAGCGGGATGCTGTTCCACAGTCTAGGTGCTGCAATCGCAAAAGCGCGGTCACCCCTGAGCTTAAACCTAGACTGTGGGATAGTCAGTAGCCCCAAGTCGGCCGACCTGAGGGACCTGGAGGTGGAATGGTGGGATAGAAGATTTTTGATATAGGGGGGAGGACATCTCAGTATCTGAGGGAATATGGCTCAGACAACAGAAAAGAGACTCTTTTTTATAACCCGTACCATTCTCTTTTATTTTTGAAAGACATGCATATATGTGAAATGTGCAAAGTGGAACTCCGGTTGTGAGCATTTTGAGTTCCAATAGTAAGCTTTAATGAGGGATCTTAATGTTCTATCAGTGACAATGTCACTGGAACATAGGAAAGACATTCTTACCATTGAGGGAGTACAGAGAAGGTTCACCAGACTGATTCCTGGGATGGCAGGACTTCCATATGAAGAAAGACTGGACTCGCTGGAATTTAGGAGATTGAGGGGGGATCTTATAGAGGCTTACAAAATTCTTAAGGGGTTGGACAGGCTAGATGCAGGAAGATTGTTCCCAATGTTGGGGAACTCCAGAACAAGGGGTCACAGTTTAAGGATAAGTGGGAAGTATTTTAGGACCGAGATGAGAAGATCTTTTTTCACACAGAGAGTGGTGAGTCTGTGGAATTCTCTGCCACAGAAGGTAGTTGAGGCCAGTTCATTGGCTATATTTAAGAGGGAGTTAGGTGTGGCCCTTGTGGCTAAAGGGATCAGGGCGTATGGAGAGAAGGCAGGTACAGGATACTGAGTTGGATGATCAGCCATGATCATATTGAATGGCGGTGCAGGCTCGAAGGGCCAAATGGCCTACTCCTGCACCTATTTTCTATGATTCTATGATTCTAATGTAAGATAACTCCCGTGGTCGTAGGTTGCTGAAGAGAATATTCATATTCCCACATATACATGCTCAAACTGTTTATATTGATGTTGTTCCCAAATATAAATATTATAGAGCGCATCAAGATTTGATATGCAACGAAAACTAAAACTTGCAGGGTGAATCTTAATATAAACCTTTCCAGCTATTAGCCACCTTAAAGATATTGGCCGACCTTTGTTAACAAGACTTTGAGGTCATCATTTCCTGTTCTTTCTCCTTGCTCTAAGCACTTTGCTCTTCCTTACTGGGAGGTGCTCCTGGGTTGCACTTACGCATAGCACCAGGGACCCAGGTTCAATCCTGACCTCCTGTGCTGGCTGAGTGAAGTTTGCATGTTCTCAAACTGCGGTATGTAGTTGTTGCGTATAACTGCAATTTCGGATTTCCCACTGGTGCTTCAGTCTCCTCCCACATCGCAAAGACATGTGAGGAAGTTAAATAACTCCTTGTATAGCTAAGTCATAGATTCATACAGCCAGAGAATCTTACAGTGTTGGAACTGGTCCTTCGGCTCAACTTGCCCACAGCGGCCAACATGTCCCATCCACACGAGTTCAGTCCTATCCATGTGCCTGTCTAAATGTTTCGTAAGCGTTGCGATAGTACCTGCCTCAACTACTTCCTCTGGCAGTTTGTTCTATACACCTACCATCCTCTGCGTGAAAAAGTTACCCCTCAGATTCCTATTAGATCTTTCCACCCTCACCTGAACCTATGTCTTCTGGTTCTCCATTCCCCTACTCTGGGCAAGAGACTCTGTGCGTCTACCCAATCTATTCTTCCCATGAATTTAGACACCTCTATAAGATGACCCTTATCTTCCTGCACTCTAAGGAGTAGAGTCCTAGCCTGCTCAACCTCTCCCATCAGCACAGTCCCTCGAGTCCTGGCAACATCCTAGTAAAACCTCTCTGCACCTTTTCCAGCATGACAACATCTTTCCTATAATATCATGCCCAAAACTCCTCAATACTCTAAATGCGGCCTCACCAATGTCTTATACAACTATAACATGCCCTCCCAACTTCTATACTCAATGCTCTGACTGATAAAGGCCAATGTGCCAAAAGCTATTTTGACCACCTGTGAAACCACAATCCTCATCCACGACAACCTTATTAGACCTGCAGCTGCATGCAATCTCCTGTCTCATTTCCCATGGACTATTTGTGGGCCTGTAGTACATCCCCAACAAGGTGATCATCCCTTTCTTGTTCCTCAGCTCCACCCATATAGCCTCTCTTGGCGAACCGTCTGTAATGTCACCCCTGACCACTGCCTTGACATCCTCCTTAACCAATAACGTAACCCCCCTTCGCTTTTACCCTCACCTCTGTCTCTCCTGAAACACCTGTACCCTGGAACATTGAAGTGCCAGTCTTGCCCTTCTCTTAACCAGGTTTTCGTCGTCTCGTTCCTGCGCCCCACCTGGATTTGTACCCGTTTCTTCCCTGTCTCCACCCCCCCCCCCCCCCCCACCGCCTTCTACCTACTGTATATTCCTTCCTCTGTCTTCGCAACGTGCATCTTTTCAATCATCTCCTTTTCTCACACTTTTTCTCCTTTCATCCCTGGCTTTTGTCCAGCCATCTCTATCCATCTATCACTTGCCAGGCTTTGTCCTGCCCCATCTCTCTTCCAGCTTTCTTCCCCATGCCCCTCCCCCCACCGCTACCCCCACCATAATCATTCTGAAGAAGGGTCCCGACCCAAAACATGGCCTATCCATTTTGGTCACAACAAGCATTCACAAATACCAATCAGATAATGATGAGCTAACCTTCCGTGTCACCTTGTCGTGGTGGAGAAGCTTGTGTGGACCTGTGATCCTGAGAGCGATGCCGTCTGGTGCTATCCTGGTAGGGCCACCCATGGTGATAAGGTCAAGGGGAAGGTCCCTGACAAAGAGCAATCCAACCAAGACCTCAACACTGGAACAGACGGAGGATGATGGCTGACCTTAGTGGAGCGTCACAACAGCTGGGGAGGCGGATCAAGGTTGCAGCAGAAAAGGGTCTTCAGTCATCTTGCACTCCATGCTACTGGATTCTGACCAAGATGTGTCAAGGACCGTGGGGTGGCTGGCTGCGCACCAGTCACCCCATGTTAAACAACGTCACGCACTGGCGTCCTCCGTATAGGGAATAACACCCTGGAGATACCCATGGTCAACCATGACCGAAGGGGGCCTAAGAAGAAGAATTGACTTTAGTAAAAGAAAAGACACAAACTACAGGAGTAACTCAGTGGGATCTGAAGTGTCACCTATCCGGGTTCTCCAGAGACTCTGTCTAATCCGCTGAGTTACTCCAGCACAATGTGTCTTTTTTGTTAAACCAGCAACTGCAATTCTTTGAGTTTGTCATAATTTGTACGTTTCTATAGCCACTGCATTACACAACTACAGATGGGATATACTGAGCTTGCAAACAGACCAGAGAAACATATTTTTGTTTTGTTTGCACACACTCCACCCACTTGTACCTGAAAATGGCAACACAATCTGCTGTACAACCAAAACAGGATATATGACCAGCCTTCCTCTTTTCTGCTTTATATGATTAGTATCCATTTAAAGTCCGACCTGAAATTTACAATGAGCATATTGTGGACATATTTGGGATGGCAGGCTGGAGCAAATTAAGAATTACCCCAGCATTACTCCAGGTAATCTATTTGTTAATTCCAAAGATCTGGGAAGTGCCTGGCACTGTTGCTAACCAATTTAGAAAGTCTGCTCCATTCAGCTCTAAATTGCATATGAAAGGAAATTTTGTCTTTAAACTTCAATCGCCAAATTGGTTGTCCTTACACTTCAACCAACAATACTTCAATGTTTTATTTCCCTCAGAATATATAAAAGCAAAAACACTTCACAATAGATCACCCTGACAAAATAGCCACATATTTTTATAGGTGTACTTTGCTGCTCTGTGGTGGTGTGTGAACAAAGGCTGCTCACTTCCAGTGGTAAATTGTGGTGAGTTTGTTTATTTGCTGTTCTAGGGAAAATTAGCATCAAAATGAAAGGAAATAGTTGACCAAACTGGAGTAATCCACGTAACCCATTTGCACTGTTGTTCCACATTAGTGTTAAAATATTAGAGAAAGCACACAAAGTTTGGTATCCAAACTGGAGCATTAAAGAGCAGCAATTGGTTAAAGAACTACATGAAAACATATTCAACCTTATTGAAATTCAGAACTAAAATATGTTCTGTCAAATTAAATTCTGAAAATAAATAGTTTCAGGCTATTGAACCCCTTCTTCATGCGCAGTAACTGATGCAGGATAGATAGTCTTTTGCCTATAACATTTTTGATGTTAATTGCTGCTCATTGAGATTACGAGGTGAGAAAAGAAGACTGGCTACTCTATCAATGGATTATTTTACACAAACACAGTCAATCAGTAGGAGATGTGTAGTTACCATCCCGTCAACTCCTCTTTACAGCATTAAGGTTATAACCTATTGAAAATCAAAAATATTGCAAATATATACTGGAAAGTTCAAAAGCAGATATCAAAAAGATGTATGTAAAATTATGAGAAGCATAGGTCTGGTGGATAGTCAAAGCTTTTGACCCAGGGTTGAAATGTCAAAGACTATAGGGCATAGCTTTAAGGTGAAAGAGACAAAGTTTAAAGGGGATGTGCAGGGCAAGTTGCTTACACATAGGGTGTTGGGTGCCTGGCACACATTGCCAGGGGTGGTGATAGAGTTGGATACACTTGTTGGGATTTAAGAGATTTAAGAGGCTTTTAAGTAGACACGTGGAAATACAGGTTATGAGAGATATGTATTATATGCAGGCAGATGAGACTAGTTTATCTTGGCATTATATTAGGCCCAGACATTGTGAATCAAAAGGCCTGTCTAAGAAGATTTGTTAATTGAATCATTAATGCCAAAGAAGGGCAGGTGTATATTTCTAAATAAGCAACACTAATATCAGGCACATCAATGTTTCAGCTGTTACAAGTTCACCACCTTTCCTTGCAAACAGAAATTACCACAGGAAACCATTGTCATGTCTCAATATACTTGTAACAGTTCTCTCCCTACTCCGATGAGAACAAATATATGTTGAAAACCCGAGCAATGGAGAAGCTCTGGGAAGGGTGCAGAAGGCCATTGAGTCCCCAGGGTGTCCTAGTGATATGACCTGGGCAGCAGTGCTAGTGCCTTCAATGACACACTGAGGAAGCCTCACCTCCAAACTCCCCTGATAGTGCTGACA
This sequence comes from Okamejei kenojei, assembly GCA_035221665.1. Lineage (NCBI taxonomy): Eukaryota > Metazoa > Chordata > Chondrichthyes > Rajiformes > Rajidae > Okamejei > Okamejei kenojei. Next base: position 97,723,256 of record CM069134.1, read on the forward strand.
GCTGCCAAGGCATCCCCTGCAGGCTTGTCAATTGTCAAAGATTCATCACAAAATTAGAAATATGTTTTACATTTTTGTTAAGATACAAGGCATTCTAAAAGAATAAAAAACAATTTAGCTGAAGCAAATTATTTTTTTAAAACAGCTGTTAAAGTATACTAAAAATATTAACAGTCAGTCCCCAGGATATGATGGTCAAGTCAAAAGTCAAAAGAGTTTATAGTCATGTGTCTCTGACAGGACAATGAAATTCTTTCTTTGCTTAGCACAAAAGAACATAGTAGGCATTGACTACAAAACAGATCAGTGTGTCCATATACCATGAATATCATAAATACCATAAATACACACATGAATAAATAAATTGATAAAGTGCAAATAACAAATAAAGGGGTATTAATGTTCAGAGTTTTGACCGAGCCAAGTTTAATAGCCTGATGGCTGTGGAGAAGTAGCTATTCCTGAACCTGGTCGTTGCAGTCCTCAGGCTCCTGTACCTTCTACCTGAAGGTAGCAGGCAGATGAGTGTGTGGCCAGGATGGTGTGGGTGCTTGATGATGCTGCCAGCCTTTTGAGGCAGCGACTGCGATAGATCCCCTCGATGGAAGGGAGGTCAGAGCCGATGATGGACTGGGCAGTGTTTACTACTTTTTGTAGTCTTTTCCTCTCCAGGGCGCTCAAGTTGCCGAACCAAGCCACGATGCAATCGGTCAGCATGCTCTCTACTGTGCACCTGTAGAAGTTAGAGAGAGTCCTCCTTGACAGACCGACTCTCCATAATCTTACAGGAAGTAGAGGCGCTGATGAGCTTTCTTAATAATTGCATCTGTGTTCTCGGAGCAGGAAAGATCTTCAGCGATGTGCACGCCCAGGAATTTGAAGCTCTTGACCCTTTCAACCATTGACCTGTTCATATATACAAGGCTGTGGGTCCCCATCCTACTCCTTCCAAAGTCCACAATCAGTTCCTTGGTTTTGCTGGTGTTGAGGGCCAGGTTATTGTGCTGGCACCATATGGACAGTCGCTCAATCTCTCTTCTATACTCTGACTCATTATGCGGTTCTCTATACTCTTATGAGGTTCCATTGCTGGGAACAACTGTTCATAACCCAAGATGTTTGTCAGTGTTGGGAGGGGGGGGTCACAGAAAGACCTGTGATGGGAGAGGGGGCAGGCATGGGAAGAGTGACCGCCAGCCAATCTCTCACTGACTCAGTGAGGATGTGAGTGAGTCTGTTCAGCGCTCCCAGCTCTGCTCAGCTCCACCCAGCCCCTGATTGCCTCAGCTCGGGACGGTGAGAGAAGGGACGCGGAAATGTCCTGTTCCCACTCAGCAGAAGATATGTGGAGCAGCCAGAAAATTCACCCCCATCCATCCGGCCAGCTTTTTTAAAAAAAGGAACGTGGCAAATATTTCTGAAAAATTAAAAACATTAAACATATCGTGAGCAATTTCATTTAAAAAAAGTAAGTTGTGTTCACCTTTTGCTTCACCTTTCCTTCCCCAGTTGCCTACAATCTCCATAGAAATCAATGGAGTTGTAAATTCCATGTCAGACCACTGATGCCGACAATGTTTTGGATTCTCATTTTACTTTGCATGGGCAGAGGTCCTGGCCTTGGTGCCAAATTTAGGCCAGTATACCATTCACGGAGCAGACATTTTAGCTTGTAGTGCTTTGAGAATCATGATTAATATTGGGTGAATAAAGCTACTATCACTTGATCAGAAATTGTCATGTAAGCAAGTTTTCAGTTTGCAGTACAAGTGTCAAACCTTTGAATCTAGTTTATTATGAGACAGGTTACAATAATCTTTAGATAGACACAAAATGCTGGAGTAACTCTGCGGGACAGGCAGCATCACTGGAGAGAAGGTCTTCAAACCCCAAACATCACTTGTTCCTTTTCTCCAGAGATGCTTCCTGACCCACTGACTTACTCCAGCAGTTTGTGTCTACCTTCGGTATAAACCAGCATCTGCACTTCCTTCCTACACAATTATCTTTACCCAGCCTACATCTACTGTCAAAAGCAAGAACCTCAACAGTAAGTGGCATCTATTACGAACTGTCCTAAATATGGCTCTGGGATTAACCCTGTTGTTGTACAAGGCTCTGCATACTGGGTAAAGCTGCCTCCAGCAAATGATCCATCGTGGGCCGAAATCGATGAGCAGCTTGTGGCTGACTCTGGGTTCTGTCCCATCAAATGCTCAGACCTGGTTGGTCACGAGCATGATGCAACTTGATATACACAACAATAGCAACACTGTCGGAACACTAATCTGGTGGAACAAAGTCTCAAGAGGACACTGCCCTTAGCAAAGGAACATCCTGAGAGCAACTTGTTGAAAACTCAGAGGAGGGAAAGGTCTTGCTTACTGGTACGTTAGCTCTGTTGTCACAGGTATAGAATTTCCACTTTGAGTGCAGTTGCTAATTCTGGTTAAGATTGCTCACAAAGTGTTTCTTCCACTCATGCCTCCTCCACTGGAGTTTACAATCAACCCCATGTACATGCACGCAAAACCTCAAAACATAATCTTATTTTTAAATATTACTCAGAATTGTTTTTCCTTCATGCGACTGAAGTTGGTATATGGTGATACTTGATGAATTACTATTTATCATGAAAATAATTAGGACTGCTATGTCAATTTACTACCTGAAGGCAATGAAATGAAATGATTAGTGTTTTCTTTCAACACTGCATAAAAACTATTTGCGAGCTATATTGGCATATATTAGCAAGACCCTTGGTAAATTAAACCACAAATAACATTGAAAATGATTTAAAATGCATCTCATGACGAACTTGTGCTCAAGGGATCAAGCTTAATTTTTGAATTTCCCTTGAAGTCTCCGGGTAAGGGCACAATTAGTGGGAACTCCCATTGGGAGTTAACATGCCCTCTGGATGGGGCCTGTTTGAAGTGCACTGATTTTAAAAATAGCCCGAATGCAAACATTTCCTCATAACTATGGTTAAATCAATTTTGATCAGAGTGCATCAAACAATTAAGATATCAGCTGGCATTCAATGCCAATAAGGGTGAATACAAATTTTCACCGTGTTATAGGTCCATTCTTCTGCAAGGATTACAGGCTCTCAAGGGGATGTACCAAAATTTGCCTTAAGTACCCACATAGGATATTATTGTTAAGATTTCCAGGGTTAAAATACCATCTTTGGACTCACTAATTACCTAGAAATTGTGTTTTCTTGGTTAATAAATGCAGGCAGGCCACTTAATGCATCTTGTAAATGCATTTCTTCAACCTATTTTCATGGAAGATGGCTTATATTGGCATGTATACATTTGCTCAAGGCCTTTCTTTCTCGTAGCGAAACACAGGTGTGTGGTTTAATGTTCTGAATGGGAAACCAACAGTAGAACACTAATGTCTAGAAAGGAACTGCAGATGCTGGTTTAAACCGAAGATAGACACAAAATGCTGGAGTAACTCGGCAAGTCAGGCAGCATCTCTGGAGAAAAAGATTGGGTGACGTTTTGCGTCAGAACCCTTCTTCGGACTGAGAGTCAGGGGAAAGGGAAGCGAGAGATATAGAAAGCGATGTAGAGAGATATAGAACAAATGAATGATTCTGCCTCCAGAAGGGTTCCAACCCGAAACATCACCTTCTCTTTTTCACCAGAGAGTCTTCCCGATCCGTCGAGTTACTCCAGCATTTTGTGTCTATAGTCAGTGGAGCACTAAAGCATCAGCATAAAAACAGGTCACTAAAGTACTAGGGGATGATGAGAGGATTGTCCTGTCAAGAGAGGCCAGTAGAATAACAAGGGATGGTCTTATAAAGGCATAGAAGATCCTGAGGGGGCATTGCAGAATAGCCATTGAGATGTTTTCACCTGTGTGAGAGTTTCAAAAGATACATACACAGTTATAAGATAAGGGGCCAGTCTTTAAAATGGAGATACGCAAAGTTTAGTTTTAGTTTTTGATTACTTTTATTTTTAGCCTACTCCCATTCTTCTTTCCTTGTGTTCCCGTGTACCATATGTACGACTGTGCTATGGATAACATAGCTCTGCTGAGAAACTGTTGCACACCCCTGCATTCCCTGTTCCTGAAGGTTGCTACGCTGGGATCCAGTATGCCGGGAACATGATGCAAATCCTTGGTCTTTCACTGGCATCACAGGGTCAATGAATCAACTACGGCATTGCGTGGAGAGGCTGCCCCTGAGGATCCTACGATGCTCCCATAGCTGCCCATCACCATGCCAACCTGAGGACAAACCTGAGCCCCAAATCTCAGCTGTGAACAGCCAGGCACTTACCTCAGTCGGACCCAATACCAAGCTCCTTCAAGAACATCCTCCCTGCACTGAACTGGCACAGCACAGCCTGAACAGAGACCTTGTTTGAAAAAGTAGATTGGGATACATGTGAGTGTTGGAACTGAAGGACAAAGAGCACCATAACCACGCAATGCTGTGCAGAACACTAATAAGTTAGGTGTCAGTGTACATTTGCCTTTGTGCAATATATATTGACACACTTCCTCATTCTCAACAAGCCCATAATGAGATAAGGCCTGGGAAACAATATCACATTTGAGGTGTTTATGGACTAGGATTTGGAGAAATATGTTCAAATCCCACTGCAGTGACTGTGGACTTAACACATATTTGATTAAGTGATTGTCATAGAAAGATATGAATCTAATGGTGGCTTTGAAACAGCTGTGTTGGTTTAATGAAGGAAGTCTGGTCCATTTGGGCCTTCAGAACCACAGCAATGTGGTTGATTCATAATTGGCCAGTCAAGTGGTCTGGAAAGCCAGTCATAGATTCAGAGAATCGTCGAGAGATAGAGCAGAGAAACAAGTCCTTCAGCTCATAAAGTCGTCAGAGACCATCAACCACTCACTTTATACTAATCCTACATAAATCCCATTTATTATTCTCTTCGCATTCTCTTTAACAACCCCTAGGATTTTACTACTCACTTATCCACATGGTGGGCATAGTGATGGGCAGCTATGAGAATGGCTAATTACCCAACCAAGCAATTTTGGGCACCATATCTGAGGAAGGATGTGCTGGCTCCGGAGAGGGTCCAGAGAGGTTTACAAGTACGATCCCAGGAATGAGTAGGTTAACCTATGATGAGTGTTTGCCGGCACTGGGCCTGTACTCGCTGGAGTTTAGAAGAATGAGGGGAGGGGGGGACCTCATTGAAACATACAGAATCGTGAAAGGCTTGGATAGAATGGATGTGGAGAGGATGTTTCACTCGTGGGAGAGTCTGAGGACTAGAGGTCATAGCCTCAGAATTAAAGGACGTTATTTTAGGAAGGAGATGTGGAGAGATTTCTTTAGTCAGAGGGTGGTGAATCTGTGGAATTCTTGGCACAGAAGGCTGTGGAGGCCATCAGTGGATATTTTAAAGGCAGAGATAGATAGATTATTGATTAGTACAGGTGTCAGAGGTTATGGGGCGAAGGCAGGAGAATGGGGTTAGGAGGGAGAAATAGATCAGCCATGATTGAATGGCAGAGTAGACATGATGGGCTGAATGGCCTAATTCTGCTCCTATTCCCTATGATCTTATGACCTAACCTGTATGTATTTGATGTGGAGAATACTGGAGCATCTGAAGGAAACCCACAGAGTCACCAGGAGAAGGTACAAACTCCACTCAGACAACACCAAGTTCAGGATTAAACCCAGATCGCTGACACTTGGATGCTGTCTGTGTGGAGTTTCAGGTCATTGTGAATTATCCCCAAGTTTAGTTTAGTTTAGAGATTCAGCGTGGAAACAGGCCCTTCGGCCCACCGAGTCCGCACCTTATCAGTGATCCCCGCACACTAACACTATCCTACTTCACACTAGGGACAATTTACAATTGTTTTTTACAATATTACCAAACCAATTAACCTACAAACTTGTACATCTTTGGAATGTGGGGGGAAGCCAGAGCACCAGGAGAAAGCCCATGCAGGTCACAGAGAGAACGTACAAACCCCGTACATACAGCACCAGTAGTCAGGATTGGACCCAGGTCTCTGGCGCTGTAAGGCAGCAACTCTACCGCTGCACCACCGCACAGTTGTATAGGTGGTTGGGAGGATAGGCGGGTAGGAGTTGATGGGCATGTGAGAGAGAATTAGTTGCAGGAAAAATATGAGGGTGATTGAAAGTGATAGGACTGCTCTAAAAGGCAGCAGAGAAAATATAAAAATATAGGAAATCCCCAGTGTGACTTATCTCCACAAACAGAAAGTTGATACACTGCTGCTCGGAGTTTTCAAGGTTCTCATAAAGGTTTAATTCCAGGATATCTATGGCTTGTTTGGGTATTTGGAGGCAACAATATTCAGCAAGAATTCTAATTACCACCTAGCAAGCTTCTGATCTTCTTACAGCCCCCCACCTGGGGCAAATAGTTAACTGGATTTGTGCAGGCATGTTACTGATGTTTTAACACACGTCTTCCTAATTTTTTACAATATCTTGAGTTCTTTCAAAAGCCCAGTGCAGGCTTGGGGGGGGGGGGGGGGGGGGGGTTTGCTGAAACGTTATAGTGCCGTAAGGCTGTTTGTTATCTGCCAACAAGCTAATGATTGCAATGTTCACGTTACAGCCACGGGAGATCAGAGCAGTGTAAAAGCTTGCCTGATCCCTGCACCTTTTGTGAAAGGTATTTAAATTGAACCTTGACAAAAATGTGCATTGCTCCCTGAAGGAAATGTGAGGTCTGTAAGGTTGATGTGCGACAGGCCAGAATTGTCAGCCCTAATTAAGAAGTGACAGAATCTTGTGAGAAGTGATCACACCAGCTCATCACTGGGCCCAGTTTCTGGTCCATTCCCAGAGCTATCTTGTAATTCTTTGCATTGACTTGGACATGCTGCCAACTAGTTAAGGTTTACAGAAAGGAGAAAAAGTTTAAAGACTACAGTTGCTACTTAGTGAGCTGCTGATTACCTGTGTCTAGAGGTCCACCTATCATAGAATCACAGAGCGGTATAATACGGAAGGAGGCTATTCAGCCCTTCAATTCGGTGCTAGATCTTTGCTAGTTCCACTTCACTGCCTTTTGTCAGAACCTTATACCATGACCTTTTGCCTCCATTATGAACCTTGTAGTGCCACGTGATACCAAATAATCACATCCAAGAACTTTTTTTTCCTCATGCCATTTTTTAGTTCTTTCCCAATCACCTTTATCATTGGTCCCTTGGTTCATCATGCCTCTGCACATGGGGATGCATGGAGCTGGCATGGGGCTGGCACAGAACTGATGGACTGAATGGATTTCTTCCACGTTCTATGATTCTGTGATAAGCAAATGTCTGAATAACAGTAATCAAGGAACACTCCAAGTAGCTATTGCAAAATCGAAAACCTTCCTCCTTTTCGCTAACCACCAGCTCTTGTCAGCATATCCTATCCATTGTGACGAATTTCAGGTTAACAATGGTATGGACCAGAATCTGGGCTCGGAGATGAGTTGGTGAGATCACTGTTCAGAAGATTCTATCACTTCTTAACCCACACTAGCGGTTCTGCCCACTCGTAAATCAAACTCTCAAGCCCCACATTTCCTTAGGGTGTAATCCATATTTTCCCCAAATTTCAATCAAAATATCTTTCACACAAAGGTTAAGAGACGAGGTGAGCATTTACACCTCCTTGTTCTCTATCTACTTTGCCTCGACCTTTCATGTCTAAATATCCACGACAGTTCCTCTCTCAATCTCAGCTTCTCCAATTCTTCTGCTAAGCCTCTTCTTGTATCAATCAAAGGTTTGTACAAATTTTGAAACACATTGTGTCAAGTGAACATTGGATTTTTGCTTCTTTGCAATATCAAAACGTCTGTGTTGCTAACCGCAGGATGTGGGAAAAGAGGGGAAGAGAATGTTATTTGGATCCAGGAAGACCAGCATTGTTTCAGGGAGAATGTGTGTGACTGCAAGTTTCTTTTCACCCCTGCCGGACCACAATAGGCTTCTTTCAGCCCAGCACATGTGCCGACATTGTAGCACTTCCCCACAAACTGCAGCAACCACTTCACCACTTCACCAGCACAAACACACCACTCTGGGGCAATGCAACGGTCGATTCAAGGAAGGTGCAAGTGAGCAGTAATGTGATGGTAGCAGAGCAGATGGCAGGAACATGCTGCCCAGTGAACAGGTGCTTCCTCTGTGCAGCTGAAATCGCCTTCATGTAAAGAATCTGTTGGCTGTGTGGACTTACCTAGCAGGAGCAGAGGGGGTCGTTGGGGCAACTTCACAGGTGCCAAGCTGTGGATGCTAGATCAATGGATATTTTTAAGGCAGAGATTGACAGATTATTGATTAGTAAAGGTGTCAGGGGTTATGGGGAGAAGGCAGGAGAATGGGGTTGAAAGGGAAAGTCAGATCAGACATAATTGAATGTCAGAGTAAACATGATGGGCCGAATGGCCTCATTCTTCTCCTATAAAATGAATTTATGTACTTTTCAACTTAAATGATGCATGTAGATTTTTGAGGGTCCTAGGAATAATGAAAAGGAAGAGCCTACTTCAAATGCAAAGGGGGTCCAATTAAAGTAATGGATAAAATGATTAGTCAAGAAGTTCAAGAGTCAAAAGTGTTTAATTGTCATATGTACCAAAACAGAACAATAACATTCAGAAATTCTTACTTGTGTCAAAGTTCGGTTCTTAAAAAGCAGATAGCAACAAAAATTGTTACAGGTAAACCATGGCAATATTTAATTGATTTGTCAGACGAGTGGCAAAGATCTACAATGAGCATAAACGTTGCTCAGTGCTTCTCGGGCTCCACTCACAGAACAAAGGAAAGCTAGCACAATTATACTTTTTTTTTCTCAGTAAAACACTCCTACCAATGACAGAAAGATTCTGTAGCCTTTCAGAATATAAGAAAAGCTGGGTCCAAATCAAGCTCATCCAATAACAAGTTACATAGAACCATAGAAACATAGAAAATAGGTGCAGGAGTAGGCCATTCGGCCCTTCGAGCCTGCACCGCCATTCAATATGATCATGGCTGATCATCCAACTCAGTATCCTGTACCTGCCTTCTCTCCATACCCCCTGATCCCTTTTGCCACAAGGGCCACATCTAACTCCCTCTTAAATATAGCCAATGAAATGGCCTCAACTACCTTCTGTGGCAGAGAATTCCAGAGACTCACCACTCTCTGTGTGAAAAATGTTTTCCTCATCTCGGTCCTATAGGAATTCCCCCTTATCCTTAGACTGTTACCCCTTGTTCTGGACCTCCCCAACATCGGTAACAATCTTCCTGCATCTAGCCTATCCAACCCCTTAAGAATTTTGTAAGTTTCTATAAGATCCCCCCTCAGTCTTCTAAATTCTAGCGAGTACAAGCCAAGTCTATCCAGTCTTTCCTCATATGAAAGTCCTGACATCCCAGGAATCAGTCTGGTGAACCTTCTCTGTACCCCCTCTATGGCAAGAATGTCTTTCCTCAGATCTGGAGACCAAAACTGTACTCAATACTCCAGGTGTGGTCTCACCAAGACCCTGTACAACTGCAGTAGAACCTCCCTGCTCCTATACTCAAATCCTTTTGCTATGAATGCTAACACACCTAACACTACCTCCCAGCTTAGTGTCATCCGCAAACTTGGAGATGTTGCATTCAATTCCCTCGTCCAAATCATTAATATATATTGTAAATAGCTGGGGTCCCAGCACTGAGCCTTGCGGTACCCCACTCACTGCCTGCCATTCTGAAAAGGACCCGTTTACTCCTGCCCTTTGCTTCCTGTCTGCCAGCCAGTTCTCTATTCACATCAATACTGAACCCCCAATACCGTGTGCTTTAAGTTTGTATACTAATCTCTTATGTGGGACCTTTTCGAATATAACTTATTATAATATAAGTTATTATTTATCTCTGAAGCGTCAGCTTTTTTTTCAATGTCTTCTTTATGGCCTTGAAAAGAAGCACAGGTAAGCTGTATTTAATCAACACAGAAAAGAAGCAGGCTGCCATCTTAAGTGTCTTTATTGAAAAGACAACCTGTCCTCCATATTGTGTTCCATATCTTCTTCTTCTTTCGTGTGGCGTGAAAAGCCTAAAGTTGTTGGACAACTTGTACTATTTGATCTTCCGTTTGTGCACGTCGTGTTGATTGCATTCGTCAAAACAGGGCGGACCACGTAAAGGTTGCAATCTTCCACCCCGTGTTCCATATAATTTACAAAGTTATTCAGGCTTGGCATCGAGCCATTCTTTTGTTCTACTAGTCCAGGGGTAGGGAACCTGCGGCCTTAAGGCCGCATGCGGCCATATAAGCCATTCATTGGGGTCTTTTGAATGAATCCAAATTTTGTAGAATAAATCCTTTTATTTTGTTCATGTTTTTGTTCATCTTTTATTATTTTTATTTTAATCTTAAAATAAACCTTTTTAAAATGACAAAGAGTAAAAGAAGATTCAACAAAATAATCCTCCCCGACTGACTGCCACATTTAAACATTAGTAAGTCATGAGGGCTATTTTAACAAAATAATGTACATTTTGAAGTATATCTATTTGAGGTTTCTTGGATGCGGCCTTATTAGATTACAGCTAACTTAAAGTGGCATTCCGACCTGTACTAGTCCATGCTTTTGTAGAAGTATGACTCCATTTTAGATTTGACTATAAGATTTGACTATTAGCTCTTTCACTTGCAGCAGCACAACAAGCTTGTAAACAATGTACTCAATGGATAACATAATAAACAAACAAAAGAAAGTTAAATAGCTATAAAAAAATAGTGCAAACAATAGCCAGAGGTCCCTAATGCAATCAGGACAGTTTGTAGTTTGTAACTTATTAGGTGTTTGTAGTGTTTAATAACCTGATAGTTGTTGGAAAGAAGCTGTTCCTGATGCTGAAGGTCACAGTTTTCAAACTTATAACTTCTTCCCAAAAGTAAGAATGAGATGAGAGCATTGCCAGAGTGGTGCGAGTCCTTGATGATGCTGGCTGCCTTTTTGAGGAATGGAATAATCGGAGCTTAAGGCGCAAATGGGACCTTTTGGCCCATCCTGTACTTACCAACTGTAATGACCATCCATGCTAATCTAATTTGTCCACACTAATTCCATATATCTCTATTCCTTCCCCACGTATGACCACGTATAAATGTATTCAGAGAAGTATTGGTGAGTAACTGCAGCCACAATATTCCTATTGGACAATATTCCACATTGGCTGAGTAAGGTATGTCTGACATAAAAGTAGAAACACTTCAGCACATCCAGGGCATCTGTGAAAAGAAAAACAAAACGAATATTTTGGGTGGAAGACCTTTCATCTGAATGAAAAAGAAAATTTAATCCTGATGTAATGAAGTCTGCCTTGTTTCTTGCTTCTTGTCACCCGCCTCCACCATATGGGTGGAATCATTGAATTCAGTAGCATTGTGGTTGCATTACGGGGCCTGTAAGCCAAACTGCTGACCCCCATTTCAATGGTGACAATAATTAATTAAATATACATAACTAAGTGAAAAATGGTGAACATGAAATAACAGGTTAAAATGCATTCTGGTTCATTAATACTCTGCGAGAAAAATAAATTTGTACTTTTCACCTTGCCGAGCCTGGTCCCTCGGTCAGAGAGTTGACTTAAAAATAGTCTGAGATGAAATGGCTCAGCTATTCATTCAGTTCAAGACATAGTTGAGGATGTGTAACAAAAACCATATTCAATCTTGCATCTCGTGTTTCACAAATGAAATAGCCAGCAACCAAGAAGCTAGGACGATTTCCAAGAATGGCGCCTGGACATAAAGCACGGTATATATTCTCTTTAATCATATGAATGCCACTTAATCGCTGGCTGACTGTCAGTCGCAATCATTGCTGACACTCCCTGCCCCCCACCTCACTTTCTACAAGGGTAATTTTGTGTCGCAACTTATCTTTGGTGAGAAAATCGTTCCCTGTGCTCAATCCACCTCACGCTTTTCAATGAAGGAGTCATGGATTTTGCACAAGGGTAATGTGGACTAGCAGGACGATTGTGTGCAGAGTAGTGTGCCTTCCTTGATTTTACAACTTTAATTTCTCACACCCATACATTGCAAATGTCTGGGACAGAGAAATAGAAACTGTGCTCTTCTTTACTGTGAATAAGGAGCCAAAAAGCATCACATGTACTTGGTTGGTGCTCGAAGCTCGATGCTCATATAAAACTCTGCTTGCCATGTCCTACGGTCCTATGGATCATGTCTTGTCTGTCACTCCCACATTTTCCGATCTATTAAACACTCCATCTGGCTAGAGCTTGATTTCAACTTTGCATCCAAATCCCACTGTGACCTAATCCTCCTCAAGATATGCTATTCCATCCAGTCTAATAACCATCTGAAGTTTTTGTGCACTTCCAATGCTGATCTCTTTTCATTTTTCTACCATTGACAACCTCTTCATTTACCTTGTCCTGAACTCTGGAATCCCATCACCATCCCTCCCATCCTCCGGATCTCTTCCGTAAATCATGCCCGCCCCAACCTGGCCACTGGCTGTCTGCCCTACTGTCATTTTCAATGGCATATTTTTTCTAATGATGATCTGCGGGCATTTTACCATGCTCAATATACCATACAAAGACAACATGTTGCGGGACTGAAATTCCTCGTGTAATGTAAGTAACAAAATATGTTTGCACATTTTTCTGAATTTCCTGCCTCTGCCACTTTCATTATTTTGTAAGAGTTTGCAAAATATATAAACCATATTACCAGAACGTGATGTGATCAGGCTGAGATTATGCTTTGCAATTTCCATGCCTGGATACCGATCAAAATTGTGTCACATGCTGGCGGATATAAGCCTATAAAATACTGTCAGCATAAAACATTGCTGTGCTGTGGATGGAATAGAATTTGTAACAAAATGTGCAGCCGAACACTCAGTCTTTCTGAAAGAAGGCATAAATTTGAACATTAAGGCAGACATGTGGGTATCAAACTAATGAATAATTTTAGCACTGCTGGGAGAACGGGGTGTGTGGCAGGTAATTGTGATTTTCAGTTTTAAAACTGCCTGCGCCTTAATGTGTAACCAGAGAAGGAGATGTATTCATATTCACTCTATCTTCTCTCAGTTCTATCAGAAGCATCTAATGATTCTGGCCTGTGTGAGGACAAATCTTTCAAACTCAGCAAAAGCCAAATCACCTGCAAGTTGCTGAGTAAATGGTGAAATTATCTTCCTGGAGCTAGTTCAAGCGCTTCATTGCCTGTCATTTACTGCTGTCTTAGAGGATTGAAATTTGCCCCCTTCTCACTGACTGGCCCATGGTCTAATGGCACTGTCTTTGCTCTGGTTAATCCTTGTTTGCATTCCCCTTGAGCACACACAGTTAAGGGCAATTAAAGCCAAAGGTTTACTGTGAAAATTGGACAAATTAAATTGCGTTTTCACAAGTAATATATTTCTTCTGAAGTGCAAAAATTCCAAGGCTTGTTTTTGGGTAGGTTATGCCACAAGAAGGAAGAAGTTACCGAATAATAAAGCATTCCATTTGTTTAGTAACTTTAATGAAGAAAAGGCCATTTAAAAAAATTAATTCAAGGGATGAGGGCGTCATATGTGGAACATTTAATTGCCCAATGGTAATTGCCCTTGAGAAGGTGGTGGGGAACCACTGCAGTCCTGGTGAGGAGGGTATACCCACAATGATGTTCGGCGTGAGAGAGATAGGTTAGTTTATTGTCACATGTACCGAGGTACAGGGAAAAGCTATTTTGTTTTGTACTATCCAGTCAGCGGTAATACTGTACATGATTACAATCAAGCTGTCTGCAGTGTAAGAAATGTTGCTGGACACGAAATGCTGGAGTAATTCAGCAGGACAGGCAGCATTTCTGGAGAGAAGGAATGGGTGATGTTTCGGGTTGAGATCCTTCTGATATGAGTGATATGAGGGGAGAGGGAAATACATAGATAAGGAAGTATAAGGAGTGAAAATGGGACAAAAGGGATGGAGATCAAGGAAAATGTGGAATCGATCATTGTTAGCTGGGATAAGATAATGACAACAAAGCAATGTAGTCGGAGTCAGTAAGACTCGTCGAAGAACTGGGAAGGGGGAGGGGATGGAGAAAGAAGAAAAGCAAGGGTTACTTGAAGTTAGAGAAGTCAATGTTCATACCGCTGAGGTGTGAGCTGCCCGAGCAAAATATGAGTGCTGTTCGTCCAATTTGCGCTGGGCCTCACTTTGACAATAGAGGAGGCCCAGGACAGAAAGGTCAGTTTGCGAATGGTAGGGGGGAATTAAAGTGTTCAGCAACCAGGAGATCAGGTTGGTTTAGGTAGACTGAGCGGAGGTGTTCAATGAACCGATCGGCGAGCCTTTGCTTGAATTGTTGCTGTTGGAGCAGATGGTCCAAACTACTGCTACTCATATTGCCGGAGTCTTGTCGTAAAGATCCATAATGACACATTAAGTCAAATAAGTAGAAACGACCCAAGAAATGACAGGTACTGGAATCTTGAGCAAAATCCAAAGTGCTGGAGGAACTCAACAGATCAGGCAACATTTGTGGAAGGAATGGACAGGCAAAGTTTTGGGTCAGGACAATCTTCAAACTGATGGAGGAGGCAGTGGGGGAAGAAAGCTGGAAAAGGGAGGTGAAAGGGCAGCACAGTGGCCTAGCGATAGAGTTTCTGCCTTACAGTGCCAGGTTCAATCCTGAGTATAGGTGCTCTCTGTACGAAGTTTGTATATTCTCCCTGTTACGGTGTGGATTTTCTATGGCTGCTCCAGTAACCATTCACATTCCAAGACGTGCACGTTTGTAGATTAATTGGCTTCTTTCCCTGGTGTGTAGGATAGAGCTAGTGTAAGGGTGATCGCTGGTCGGCACGGACTCAGTAGGCTGAAGGACCTTTTTCCATGCTGTTTCTCTATACTAAATGGTTTAAACCAGCATCTGCACATTTTGTCAATCTGAGGTGCTCCAGCATTTTGTGTCTATCTAAACTAAACTCAACTACTTCCCCAATTCTGTTGGATAGGGACTGACCGCATGGAGTGAATGGAACTGGCTGATGATGGTGTTCTGAGATGGTACACATTCCAGTGGAAGCAGAGGGGAATTATCTACTTCACACTTCTGGTGGGAGATAGTTGTGAATGTTTGCCTTTAGTACACAGGTCTCCCTGTGAAGTAGCAGTCTCTTCTGCTAGCTGGTTAATAGGCCACCAGAAATGAAAGGAGATTTGATACGTTTGGTTGAGTATGAGACAAAATGTGCAGTGTGATATTTAGTCACTTTGCAAGAAGGCATAAACTTGAACAAGGCAGCAGATGAGCCAGGCACAAAATAAATGAATAAATTTAGCAGGAGATCTGAGTAGTTCTCTCCTTAGTGCGTGGATGTGTGGCGAGTTATTAGATCAATACCATGCTATTATTTGATGGTCATTACTAATGTGGTGTTTTTGCTGATTTAATGGCTTGGGTACAAGTATAGGAAAGGTTTGGAGGACTATGGATTAGGTGCAAGTAAGCAGGACTAGCTTGGTTAGGTAACTTGGTTGGCATGGACAACTTGGGCTGAAGGACCTGTTTCCATGATGTGTCGCTCCATGACTTTTGACTCCTCATTTTAGGGTGTGCCTGGTAATGTTCCTACCAGTACTCCTCATTAATCCCTCATCTTAAATATAAAGGCAATGTTATATGTGCATCGTGAGTTCCTCACCCTGCATCCTTTCCATTCCCACACACCTTCGGCCTTCCCCGATCCAGAAAAAGGTGCCTCAGCACTTTATTATTCCTTGACAGATACAGTCTCTCAATATGGGTGTCATTTTTAGTTTATTTCGTGCCTTCTTCAGTGACAGTGCCCTTTCTTCTAAAACAGCGACAAGAACTATACAAATGTGGGCTCACATATTTCTTCAAACATTAAAATATGGAACAGTTAAATATATGACTGAGGGAAATGTAATGTTTCAAATTCATTGATAACGAAGGAAGGACTAGCCAGTCCTTCCTGGAGTTCATGGGGAAGGGAACGTAACCGCTTAAAGGGGTTGTCCCACTGCGGTGACCTAATTGGCGAGTTTAGAAGAGTTTAGGAGAGTTTGAAAAAGTGTCATGTTGAAGACCTCCTTCGACTACGTGGAAGATCTCCTTCGACCTCCCTTTGACTATGTTGAAGACTATCTACAACTACCTTCGACTACCTTCGATTACCTACGAATAACATGCCGACCTACTACGACCTACCTCGACTAAACCTACGAGTAAAAAAAATATTCATTTTCCATGGAGTCCTTTTTTTACTCGCGGGCATTTTTCAGCTGAGGCCTCGAGTACACAGGGACTACTCTCGAGCATGAAGGAGAGTTACAAAGACCTCCTAGGACCTGGTATTGACCATGCTGCGAGTATGAGTCGAGGGCAAATTCCTTCTGAACTCGCGGATTATGTCGCCGCAGTGGGACATAGACTGTATCAGTAACTGTGCTGGATACATAGAAACCTGGAGAAAGATGGGCAGTGAGAATTTGGGCTGAAGAAGAGAAATTAAAAAGAGAAATGGAAGTCAGACCACTTCACAAGAGTAATGGAAAAAAATAAATTGCAAATAAAGCCTTGGGCTAGGTTGCTGCATGGATAGAGTGTGGCAAATGGAGTTTCTGTACACGATTTGGGATGTTTGATGAAGGAGCCCACAACTAATTTTAGGCTGCAGAGAAAGTAGTTAGCCCAATGCATTCCAATCTATATTGCCTTACATTGTGGAAAGCACTTTCGCAGATGGAGTGGTTATGTGAAAAGCCGACCACCTTTCCTCTCTGTACGAGTCATGTGCCCACTATGTCCCAGCAAAGCAAAAGGTCATCTGCAGAAACAGTAAAACACTCAGCCAGCCTGCATGAAAAGACCTACTTCAGAACGGTTTTGTTCTGTAGCCCCCTCACATTGCTCAAGGGCTTAACAACCTTGAAAGGACGAGGATCTTATTGTCCCGGGCATGGATGTGAGTCTGTCATCGAAGGAAAGAGAAATCAGTTCACCGATTGCTGTGCTGCCCCACCCCTTGATCCCTGCCACCTTGAGGACTGGAAATCCGAGCCCGTCGTCACTTGCCGGGCCAGGGCTGTGGGATCCGCGCATGATAAAGCAGATTGTATGAGTTACAGTGTGCAAGGCAACCAGGAATCAATATCTGTGTCTAGACCCATACATCTAGCGATCTGATTGAATTTTAATTTCCCACAAGGCCAGATGACCTGAGTAAACAGCTGGCCCTAAGCAGAATCACCAGACAGCGAGGTGAAAGGCAACAAATGTCTTTGGGATGTATGAATAAACTGCTAATGGATGTTCCAAACCTCCGTGAGAAGATTTGGTTACTGTACTCGCTTCCGCCTGTGCAGAATAGGATGTACGCCTTCCATTTTTTAATACATCAATGTCGTTCAAACATTACTGTTAACGCTGCCTTCATAGAGCCCGTCCTTATATATCCCCTGCACTTCAAATGAAGCAATGAAAATAAATTGCTTTTTGTTCCACTCTTCATCTTGGTAAACATATAAGGTATTTTTTATGGTGTTGAGATTTTATTAGAATACCAGACAAGTAAAGTTTTAAACTTTGCCAAGTGATATGTTGCCAAATAAACAACGGTTCTAATAATAATAATAATAATAATAATAATAATATTAGCAAAGTATACCCTGCAGTTTAAAGGCTTTCCTTTATATTTCACAACACTTGGATTGATTTCCGTGGATTGAAATGTTAATTTACCCTTAATTTCTCAGTGAGGTTGTTTAGACAGTTTAAGGCTGCAAACGTTTGGCAAATGAGGTGGGTGAAATAGTCAAATTAACTTAGTTTAATTACCTATGATACGCTCAGAAAGAAGACAATTGATAGAATGATTGGTATTGGTATAGGTTTATTATTGTCACGTGTACCAATATACGGTGAAAAACTCTACTTTGTGTACTATCCAGGTAAATCACACCATTCACAAGTACATCAAGGCAGTAAAAAAAGAAAAAAAGAACCAGAGTGCAGAATATTGTGTCACAACTACAAAAGGTCAGTTAAATAGAAACATAGAAACGTAGAAACATAGAAAAGAGGTGCAGTAGTAGGCCATTCGGCCCTTCTAGCCATTCACCGCCATTCAATATGATCATGCCTGATCATCCAACTCAGTATCCTGTACCTGCCTTCTCCATACCCCCTGATCCCTTTAGCCACGAGGGCCATATCTAACTCCCTCTTAAATATAGCCAATGAAGTGGCCTCAACTACCTTCTGTGGCAGAGAATTCCACAGATTCACCACTCTCCGTGTGAAAAATGTCTTTCTCATCTCAGTCCTAAAAGATTTCCCCTTATCCTTAAACTGTGACCCCATGTTCTGGACTTCGCCAACATCGGGAACAATCTTCCTGCATCTAGCCTGTCCAACCCCTTAAGAATTTTGTAAGTTTCTATAAGATCCCCCCTCAATCTTCTAAATTCTAGTGAGTACAAGCCGAGTCTATCCAGTCTTTCTTTATATGAAAGTCCGGACATCCCATGAATCAGTCTGGTGAACCTTCTCTGTACTCCCTCTATGACAAAAATGTCTTTCCTCAGATTTGGAGACCAAAACTGTACGCAATACTCCAGGTGTGGTCTCACCAAGACGCTGTAATATTGCGTACAGTTTTGGTCTCCAAATGAAGCAATGGCTGCAATGAGGTAAATTGGGCAATTAGAAATACGTCCTTAACATATGAGATGTCCATTCAAGAGTCTGATAATGATGGGGAAGTAGCTTTAGACTTTACTTTAGAATTTAGAGATACAGCGCGGAAATATGCCCTTCGGCCCACTGACCCTCCTCGGTGCCAGCCCACTTCCGTGGTGTCACGTACAAACTTGCAAATGGGATTAGAGCAGAATTTGGCCACAGTCTTTGATTTCCAATCATGAATCTCCAGAGAAAGTAGCTTTTGAGATGAGTTTTTGGTTATTTCGTATTCTTATATAAATGAGCGACCTTTTCACCTTGTGAATGGTTGTCATGTTCAACAAGGCACTATAGAAGTTGGAATGCTTTCCTGCCTTCCCACTTGCGACACGCATTCTCATCGTGGGTGGAGCACAGGGATGCAAAATCCTTTTGAATTTGTATGATAGTGTAATGTTACACTAACATCATCATTCAGGTGTTAAAACTGAATTTGGGCCAGTTTCATGCTGCAGACTCTTGGCAACTGAGGTGTGTCGAATCTTGTCAAATTAACTTCACATTGCCAGCAGCAATTGAAGAATTTAATTTAATTATCTACGTCACGTTCAAAAAGGAGACAATTAATCAGAATACATTTCCAGAGAGGGTAGAAGAGGCACCAAGTGGACATTCTCAGCAGCAAATGGATGAGGTGTACTGATAGACATGTACACGTTGTACTGTGTTTCTATATGTGTGTATATATGGTGATCTTGTGGATGATAGTCATGTGCTGTAAATGCATTATAACAATTGAACATGAGCTGGAACAATCACTCTGCAACAGATTCTTGAAGACTCAATATGTATGTATTAACTGTTTTGCCTTACAAATACACACCTGCCACTTTTGATGTGCACATAATATGTACTGCCTCAATATATTTATGAAGATTATAATTATGAAAGCATTAGATCATAATTAATTCTTCTTCATGAGGAATACTGGTGCTTGGTAAGCCCTTATAGCGTTTGCTCAGCCAAACAATTTTATCACAATCACATTTGCCCAAGCCTCTGCATTTGTGGGCAAGAGTGCAAATGATAGTGATGTTGTACAATACTGTAAAACTATATTCTGCACTCTGCTATTCTTCTCTTTGCATTACTGTACCTGTTGTACTTATGCGTGGCTTGATTGTATTCATGTACAGTAAGATTTGATTTGATGGGATAGTATGCAATCAAAAGCTTTTCTCGGTACACATGCGTACTAAACCAATACAGATACCAATACCAATTTTTAGTTTAATTTTGTTTAGTTTAGAGATACAGCGTGGAAACAGGCTCTTCAGCACACCGAGTCTATGCCAACTAGCGATCCTCATACACTAACACTATCCTACTCGCTAGGAATAATTTACAATTTTACCAAGTCAATCAGCCTACAGACCTGTATGTCTTTGGAGTATGGGAGAATAGAGGAGCACCCGGGTAAAAACCCACACGGTCACGGGGAGAATGTACAAATTCCATACAGACAGCACCAGTAGTCAGGATTTATCCCGGCTCTCTGGCGCTGTAAGACAGCAACTCTATTATTGCACCACCATGCCCCCCATGACTTAGCATTTTTGCTCTTCAACACTTATCCTTTTTTGTTCACATTAGGTCAGTATCCTTCTGTGCCTTACATGTTTATGTGTCCTTCTAAATGCCTCTTAAACATAGTAATGACATCTGATTCTACCACCTTTGGCAGCATATTTCCAAATATCAACCATAATCTGTGTAAAAAACTATCCCTTCAAATCTCCTTTAAAATTCACCTCAAACCTATGCCCTCATGTTTCTGATACCCCACAATGGGAAAAAGACCTTGATTATCTGCCCTATCTATATTTCTCATAATCTTATTTTTTCAATCCAGTCTAATTCACTACAGGAAAACAAGCGCAGCCTATCCAATCTTTTCCAGTAACCAAAGTCCTTAAATCCAGGCAATATCCTGGTGAATCTCCTCTGTACTCTCTCCAGCACAACTTCATCATCCCTACAATGAGATGACGAGAACCGTACAAGCTGTAGAATGAAGCCACCAAGTATGTTTTAGTGCCAAGGTCTTGGCCTAGTGGATCTTTGCAGGGAGTGCAGGGAAATCTTTGTGCAAAGGGAAATAAATTGATCAATAATGATCCAGTCAAAATGGATTGAAATGAAATACTTTAATATGTGTCCCCTAACTGATCATATCATAGGCCTATTATTGCATCTCTGATAGTGGCTCCCTGTTTGCAAACTTTATGAAACAGAACAGTATGAAATGCACTCCTGTTCCGTTGTATCACCCGACTTTAAATGGAACAGCAGAGAAATGTAAAAAAACAGTTAAAGAACCTTTAACAGTGGCGCAGAGTTACTGCCTTATAGCACCAGACACCCGGATAAGTTGCTGACCTTCGGGGGCCATCTATATGGAGTTTGTCCATTCTCCCTGTGACCGCGTGAGTTTTCTCTGGGAGCTCCGGTATCCTCCCACACTCCAAAGACGTACAGGTTTATAGGTTAATTGTCTTCAGTAAAAATTGTAAATTGTCCCTAGTGTGCAGGATAGTGCCAGTGTACAGGGTGATCGCTGGTCGGCACAGACTCAGTGGGCGAAGGGTCTGTACCTCTGATGTTTAAAGTCTAAACCTCTCAGGAAGCAAATGCTGCCGGGATATTCAAAACCCAGCATGAAACATCACATGGCCAACCTCTTACTGAAATGCAGAGCAAATCCACACACTGCCACTGGATATCCATCTGCAAAACACTTGTCGAAGTCAAACCTGAGAACAGCTTGAGCCTTGTTTAAGTTGGGCAAACAGTTGAGTCAAAACATTACTGTGACATTCATCAGTTGAACACAGTTCCAATCAAAACAAGTTTAGTTTAGTTTATCGTTATGTGAAAAGCTTTTTTTTGTTGCTATCCAGTCAATGGAAAGATCATTCGTGATTACAATCAGGCCGTATACAGTATACAAATACAGAATAAAGGGAATAACATTGAATGCAAGATAAACTCCAGTAAAGTCCAATGAAAAATAGTCCGAGGGTCTCCAATGAGGTAGATTGTAAGTCAGAACCTCTCTCTACTGGATCCACTTGCAAGAACTTATTTAATGCAAGAGAACCGGAATTTCAAGAGAGAGAGAGATATAGCTCTATAAGGTTATATATACTCTCTAAGGTTAATGGAATTAAGGGATATGGGGAGAAAGCAGGAATAGGGTACTGATTTTGGATGATCATATTGAATGGCGGTGTTGGCTCAAAGGGCCGAATGGCCTACTCCTCCACCTGTTTTCTATGTTTCCAGAAATGATGTCGCTCTCAGCATCTGGGAGAACTGAGGTCAATGGAGGTCTGGTGTCAATCCCAGTGGAAACAGCTCGTTGCAGCCCTTGTACTATTGTATTTGCACTTTCTGTGTAGTTGTAATACTGTATTCTGCAGTTTGCTTATTTTCCTCTTTGTATTACCTGTTGTATTTGTGCATGGCTTTATTGTACTTATGTATAATATGATTTGACTGAGTAACATGCAAACAAATATTTTCACTGTATCACAGCACACATGACAAAATAGACCAGTACCAACCAACACCAATATGATCTTCAGTTACCACTTCAGTGACCTGTCCTTGGACGTGTGGTCATAAAAAATGTCTCTTTGCTAATGATTCCCTATTTCCACTTAAAACCTGATAGGCACATTGCTTAACCAGACTACAGCGACACGGTGACCACCCAGGACATGTCACTGGTACCATTTAATGACCATCTCAAATATGAGGGTCCTGACACATCCCGTTCTTTCTTGCCAAGTTTTGCTCATCAATATCTCAGGATTCATATTGACTAAACATCAACTGGGCAAGCTAAAACATCAGGAGACGCTGTGTGATCTGCAATGGAATTGCAAGGGACAGTAGGTTGTGAATGTTGGCTAAGCCTCAGGTGACAAACACAATGACTCTATCCTATAGTGTCTGTGAAAACATGTGCAGTCAGAAAGCTTTCTGAGTGCAGCAAAATATTACTGATAGTCAGGAACACCTGAAGGCAGCTGCAAACAATAGTATTTAAAATATTAAAAAATAGTTAAATATACTAGAACCGCCAATAATGAATTAAAAGCACAAATATATATTGAAATTAAGAAAAATAACCAAAGAACACTTTTAAAATGCACTTTTTATGTAGATACATGTGGTTGTGCTAAGTGTGGTGCCAATGGCTGATATCTAATTCAGTTGCTGAGTGCAAAATGTAAATGGCCCCTCAACTAATGGAGTGTCCTTGGATTCAGAGATTTGCACTCCCTTTCATCTCATGTTTGACTGCCATGCTACAGTGTGCAGTGTACCTGCATGGTATGGAGCACACTGCATAGCTAATCCATGGTTCTCTATTGACCCAACAATAAGTTACCAGTGTATTCTACGCCATTAGTTGGCTCACATCATGACCCATTACATCCATCATTTGTTGCAATGGATCAGGTTCGTTGATGGAATACTTATCAAACTGCAGGCACACTAAAAAATATCAACACCTGGTTTGGGAAGTTTTCATCAATGGTTTCCCTCTTACTGGATTAACTCCCAGAACAATTAATATATTGCCGTTGAAGCTTGTAAGAATCTGCAAAGTGCACTATGCTAAGTTGTCAAGATTACTTGAACAGAGCACTCTCTCTGCAGTGACTTTTGCCACCAAAAAAAAGAATCAGTGAATGTTCCACAATATATTTTACACACTAAATGAAAGCAAATATGAAACTATTTATTGACAGTTATATTCTTCCCTGTCTAGGGCAGAATGAATAAAGGATGGTGAAAGAATCACAGAAATGTGATGCCATTCCATCTGTCTAGTGCAGGTAGACAAAAATGCTGGAAAAACTCAGCGGGTGGTGCAACATCTATGGAGAGAAGGAATAGGCGAAGTTTCGGGGCCCTTCCCCTCCCCTTCCCAGCTCTCTCACAAGCCTACTGTCTCCGCCTCTTCCTTTCTTTTTCCCGCCACCCCGACATCAGCCTGAAGAAGGGTCTCAACCTGAAACGTAGCCTATTCCTTCACTCCATAAATGTTGCCTCACCTGCTGAGTTTCTCCAGCATTTTTGTCTACCTTCGATTTTTCCAGCATCTGCAGTTCTTTCTTAAACATCTGTCTAGTGCATGTTAGTTTCCTCTAAGCTAATCTATTCACCCCTAGTTCCCTGCTCTTTGACCAGAGCTCTGGAAATCATTCAAGTGCCTACCTAGTTCCTTTTAAAAACCCTTATTGATTCAGTTTCCACCAGCCTTGCAGGCAGTGAATTCCAGATCATAAACAGTTCCTGGTTAAACAAAGTATTTCTCTCATTCCTACCATTTCCATTTTCCCTTCAACATAAACCTGTCCCCAAGTCCTGAACCATCAGCTAATAGGGAAAGCTTCTCTCTACTTCTCCTGTTCTGGGTTCCGATGGTGGAGATGAAGATCAGGACTCAGTGGTGGAAACCAAAGCTTTGTGCTAAGCTTTGGGTCATTTGGAGTAGCTCAAAGTCTGTTGGCAGAGTCCTGTTTAAACTTGTACACCTCTACTAAATCTCCTCTCAGCCTTCCCTGAAGGAGAACAATCCGCATCTTTGCGTCAAATACCATAGCTGGATTCAACTCCTTCATAACACTTCCTGCACCCCTTCCACCACCACAGGACCTTCTCCTCCTTACTGAAGCATGGTGGCCAGCAGTAGACAATGCAAGATTATCCCTCTGAAAAGTAAGATGAGGTTGGTCTTCCTCTATTGTAACAATTTTCCAACAGATGTGCATATTAAGGCATTTTATCATGGAATCATTGAAAATTATACCACGGAAACAGGCCCTTCAGCCCACAGATTCCTTGTTGACCTTTGATCTGTTCACACAAATTCTATATTATCTCACTTTCTCATCCACTCACCCACACACTTGGGACAAATTGCAGTTTAGTTTAGTTTAGTTCAGAGATATAGAATGGAAACAAGCCTTTTGGCCTACTGAGTACTCGCTGTCCGGTGATCACCATACATTAACACTATCCTACACACCAGGGACAATTTACAAACCTGTGTTTCTTTGCAGTATGGGAGGAAGCGAGTACCTGGGGAAAATCTACGCATTAACGGGGAGAATGTACAAACTCCACACAGGCAGCATCTGAGGTCAGGGTCAAACTGGGTCTCTGGCGCTGTGAGGCAGCAGCTCTACCAGCTGCACCACTGTGCCACCCATATGCATTGATTTGTTTAAAAAAATCTCAGTCTCTGCTCTGTCAGTTGGTCACAGGCTCAAGTTACACTGCAGAGGCTTGAGTATAAAGGTCCAGGTGAACATTTGGGTGCTGGGAATTATTTCAAATAGTGTATTTTGGGGAAACAATAAATTGACCCCCAACTGAGCTTTTAGAAGCACTTAAAAAGATCCCATAGCATTATTTTGAAGAAGAGCAGAGGACATTATCTTTGTCAATGTCCGTTAGTTATTTTGCAATAACACCACTATAATTGGTTATTTTCTTTGTGTACATTGAAAGCTACATTTGCTATATTACAGCAAAGGCTACATTTATCAACAGTACTGGTTGGGATGAGTAGAGTCCCTGAAATGAGTTAGATAAATGCAAGAATAATCATACATTGGACGATTTAAATTAGTTTTTTTTTTCTATTGCCTGTTTTTTCTTTGATTGTTCAAAGAGTTATGATTTTTATTTCAAAAAACATGCATTGGCAAACTCTTGATTATAAGAATCCAAGCCAAGATAATTGATTTTCCAAAGATAGTGATTTCAGTGTTCTTGTCATTTTGCATTGATCCTTCTCTCTCCCACCAATTGATTAATCAGTGCAAGCTAACTTGCCAATAAAATGTCAAGCATGTTCATTATAAATTAACAGATGCTATAATTTCAAGCCAATGGATAACCAAAGGGTGGTGAATGGGTAGAAAGTGAACAAAATTATTGCCCTTTGTTATTTGAGATGTTATTGGACTTGGCATTGATGCCAAGTTGATTGGTGAAGGAAAAGTGGTGATGGTCACACTGTCTCAAGAATCATAATTTTTAACACAAATGCAGTTGGAATTGTAACGTCCAATTTTGTCCGACAACAGTTTTTGGGGAATGGCAAAGTGAAGTTGAAAAATAACAGATCAGGAAATGTAATTGCTTATTCAAAGGGAAATGAGAATGTGGAACTCGCTCCCACAGGGAGTGGTTGGAAGGATTAGTGTGGATGCGCTTCAGGGAAGATCAGGCAAGTAAGTAAAAGAGAAGCAATAAATGATTGCCCTGATAGATTTAGAAGGAACAATAGGAGGAAGTCCAAGTTGAGCATCATGCCAGCACTGGGCTGAATGATCTATTTCTTTGCAGGTCTCGATATAATCCAATCTAATGTAAGTCGTCAAGTTTATTGTCATATGCACAAGTACAGTCAGAAATAGGTACGATGAAAATCTTGCTTGCAGCTGCATCACAGGCACATAGACTCAGATAAACACAGGAAAACATAAATTGTACATAAATTACACAAAATAAATCTGCAATTCAGTAAAGAGAAATAAAGACTTTGTGAAAAACAAGACTTTAGTGCAAAAACACAAATAGAGAAAAACACGTCCATAGTAGTGGAAGAGGTGGATTGTAGTGGTTTGTTGCCGAGATGGGGTTAGTGTTGTATTATTTGCTTCAAGAATCAGACGGAGAGCAGCTGTTACTGACTCTGGTGGAATGGAACATCAGACTTCTGTATCTCCTGCCTGATGGTAGCAGTCATTTCACCATTCACAGATTATGATCAACATCAGAATATTCTAGTCAACAAGGGTCAGCACCACCTACCTCAAAGGCAAGTTGAACAAAAGCATCCTTGTGCTGGGGACAGAAGGGCAGCTGGTGAAGCTGCATCATGGAGCTCAGAATTTTACTTCAGAGTCACGTGAGTGATTCCGTGAAGAAGGCCTGCCAGGACGCCTGCGCAGCATTACGTCAAGCGCATTGGAGCAAGCACCAGTCAGGCAGGACTGAGCTCCTGCCTGTGGTAAGTTAACTTTAAGGTAAGTTTATTTTTACTTACCAGGGGTTTAGGCAGGAGCCTCTTTTTACAGAGGTTTCCTGCCAGTTTTGCAGCCAGACAACTTGCCGGTTATGGACTGTGGTGAAATTTCAGTCCGACCGCAAATGCGGAAAAACCGGGAAAATTGATCGGGTTGCGAGATAAGGAGCCGCTAACAGTGCAGTTAGCGGCTCCCCAGCTGCACGGATGCCGTAAAAACGGCAAAAAAGTTAAAGCAGGGTCACTGACAGAGGGGTCAGCGGCTCCGCAACCTGCAGGGATGTTATAGGAACGGCAAGGAATATTAAACTGAGTCGCTGACAGGGGAGTCAGCGACTCCAAGCCTGTGGGATGCCGTTGAACGGCAAAGAAGCAACGCTAGAGCCACTGACAGTGGGGTCAGTGGCTCACAGATGTTGGTTCCCAGTCAAAAATTACTGGGACTAATTCAGCCCTCAGGTGAGTTGGGATATAAGGATTCTTATATATTTTATTGAGTTTTTTCTTTGGGTAAAAAACTAAAGGAAAGTAACAAGTTATTGTTATATGATATTGTTCTGACAATGTTATTATTGTTTAAGCACAGGTTGCTATGAATTATATTTTCACAGGTAAAGCTGTACACTAAATGTTGATTTAGTGAGCTTACACAGCAATAGCGCGAGCCTATGGGACAGGCCGCGCCAGCAGCGCTGGACTGGGCTGCCTCATGTGCAAAATGTGCGGGCCTATGGGACAGGCCACGTCAGCAGCGCTGGACAGGGCTGCTTCATGTGCAAAATGTGCGGGCCTATGGGACAGGCCATGTCAGCAGCACTGGACAGGGCTGCTTCATGTGTCAAATGTGCGGGCCTATGGGACAGGCCACGTCAGCAGCGCTGGACAGGGCTGCTTCATGTGTAAAATGTGCGGTCCTATGGGACAGGCCGCGCCAGCAGCGCCGGACAGGGCCGCTTCATATATGAAGGTGCTGGCCTACGGGAGAGCCGTGCCAGCAGTTCCTGATTCAGGGCTGCTTCATTTGTGACATTACCGGCCTATGTGAGAGCCGTATCAGCAGCGCCTGACAGGGCTGCTTCATGCGTGAAGTGCCGGTCTACAGGAGAGCCGTGCCAACAGCGCCTGATGCAGGGCTGTTCATGACAAAAGCGCCGGCATTTATGAAAGGCGGCACCAGCAACGCCTCGCAGAGGGTTGCTCAAATTCACACATATCTGCTTGCCCACGGAGTCGGGAGATGATTCTCCACTGGGGTTAGAGAGCAAGGTCCACGGAGTCGGGGGATGAATTCCTCACCGTGGCTGGATAGTGCGTTGAAACGACTATCCTTATACAGTAACTGTTGTATACAGTGCTGCAAAGGTCTCCCTCTCAGAGGCAGAGACCAAGATGGGTCAGTATCCTGCTGACACTGAGTCTCAGGGTATGGCTGTGGGGCATACCCAAAGGGATGAAGGGCACGTGTTAGAGGTACCTTTCCTGACAATAAGTTGCCATCCCAGTAAAATATTCTATTGGGGTTAGGCCAATGGGTTCATATCAGTATTGTATCCTACGTCCTGCGGTAGCGCCTGTTAGAGTTGCCTACGAAACACCCTTCTGAGAATGGAAGAGCAAAAGATCAAGATGTCAATGGAACAGACTCAAGTACATATGTGCTGGCAGTGAACAACGCCAACAGGGGGATGTGAGAGCCAGCCGCTGAATCGATTATTCAGGTAGGTCTATTCTACAAGCGAAGAAGCCTGGCAGATGAATTAATTCGGCCATAAACGGGCAGAAGTCATCGTTCAGAATGCACCCCAGGTGCTCATCGGCAGTAGCAGTTCACTGGAGCTGGGGGCAGCATGATAGATCAGAAATTCCATGCACTTTCCAATCATGCTCAACTAAATGGGTCTAGCACTTCCAACATTTGGGTAGTGCGCCGTTCACAAGTTGTAATATTTATATTTGTTATAAAACACACAAGGGGTAAAATATTTGGTTGAGGCACAGCCGGAGCATTCCAAGCAAGTTGGATTATGGCCAGGGTTTGGAAATTGGGCAGAAGTGCTAGACCCATTTAGTTGAGCATGATTGGAAAGGAAGCCATGACCAGGGTTGCAGTGGTGTTTTTGGTGGATTACTCCAGCAATTTTGGCAGACACTACATTGACTCGAGTCACCAGTGACTCGATGTCACTGTTAATACCCGACCAATACACAAAACGTCTGGCAATTGACTTCATGCTTACTATGCCAGGATGTTCAGCATGAAGTTCATTCAAAATTTTTGTTTCTCAAAGACTCTGGTACAACCACAGAGATGAACCCCCCACTGAATTCATCTCTGCTCACATGATAATTCACGGCGTTGATTATGGAAAGGCTTCAGCTCTGAGTTCAGAACTGAGTTCAATCCACTATCGATTTCAGTCCAACCGTTCAATGCCTGTTCATAGACCCACTTCAGCACAGCGTCTTTCTCTGTTCCTGCTGCAATTTCTGTTGCAGTCACAGGAAAGTCTTCATCTACAACTTGCAGTGTGTAGATTGAGTTCTCACTTCCCACATCGGAGTTCTCATGGGGCAACCGGGACAACGTATCTGCAACTGCGTTGCACTTGGAGCTTCTGTACTCCATCTTGTAGTCGTATTTGGACAGTAAAATTGCCCAGCGCTGCATCCTTGATGCCGCCACGGAAGGTATAGCTGACTTGGAACCAAGTATCACTAGTAGTGGCTTGTGATCAGTCACAAGGGTGAATGGTCTGCCGAGAAGAAACTGATGGAAATTTCTTGATTCCGAATACGATGCTGAGTGCTTCCTTTTCTATCTGTGCATAGTTGCGTTCACTCGATGACAGGGTGCGGGATGCAAAATCAATAGGCTTTTCTTGTCTGTCATTCATTACGTGGGAGATCACTGCACCTACACCATAACTTGAAGCATCACAAGCAAGTTTCATCTCGTGTGTCGTATCATAGTGAACAGGAAGTTTATCACTTGTCCAGTTTTCCTTGCAGATGTCATATGCACGTTGCTGTTCCTTTCCCCACGTCCATTTCACATCTTTTTGTAGCAGATGATGAAGTGGCTTTAGCACAGTTGCTAAACCTGGAAGGAATCGTGCATAGAACTGCACCATCCCAAGGAATGATCGTAGCTCTGACACATTGTTCGGTTTTGGAGCATTCACTTTTGCTTCAACGTTCGCTTTCACAGGGCGAAGTCCGTTGGCGTCTACTTTGAGTCCAAGGTAGACCACCTCTGACTGCGCAAATGCACATTTACTTTGTCGCAGTTTGACATTGTGGGAGTTCAGTGGTATGAGAACATGCTTGAAGATTACCAGATGTTCTACTATGCCCTCTGTGAATATCAGTAGGTCATCCTGGTTGCACACACAGTGCGGAATGCCTTGTAACATTTGATCCATTACAAACTGAAACATTTTCAGGGAGGATTTCACACTATTGGGCAGCTTTGTATATAAACCCTTATGTGTGTTCATAGTTGAGTAAACATAGAAAACATAGACATAGAAAATAGGTGCAGGAGGAGGCCATTCGGCCCTTTGAGACAGCACAGCCATTCATTGTGATCATGGCTGATCATCTGCTATCAATAACCCATGCCTGCCTTCTCCCCATATCCCTTGACTTCACTAGCCTCTAGAGCTCTATCTAACTCTCTCTTAAATCCATCCAGTGACTTGGCCTCCACTGCGCTCCATGGCAGGGAATTCCACAAATTCACAACTCTCTGGGTGAAACAGTTTTTGCTCACCTCAGTCTTAAATGACCTCCCCTTTATTCTAAGACTGTGGCCCCTAGTTCTGGACTCGCCCCACATTGGGAACATGTTTCCTGCATCTAGCTTGTCCAGTCCTTTTATAATTTTATATGTTTCTATAAGATCCCCCTCATCCTTCTAAACTCTAGTGAACACAAGCGTAGTTTCCTCATATGACATTCCCGCCATCCCAGGGATCAATCTCGTGAACCTGCACTGCCTCAATCACAAGGATGTCCTTACTCAAATTAGGAGACCAAAACTGTACACAATACTCCAGATGTGGTTTCACCAGAGCCCTATACAACTGCAGACGAACCTCTTTACTCCTATACTGAAATCCTCTTGTTATGAAGGCCAACATTCCATTAGCTTTCTTCACTGCTTGCTGTACCTTTCAGTGATCGGTGTACAAGGACGCCCAGGTCTCGTTGCACCTCCCCCTTACCTAACCTAACCGCATTGAGATAATAATCTGCCCTCTTGTTTTCGCCGCAAAGTATATAACTTCACATTTATCTATATTATACTGCATCTGCCACGCATCTGCCCACTCACTCAACCTGTCCAAGTCACCCTGCAACCTCCTAACATCCTCTTCACAGTTCACACTGCCACCCAGCTTTGTGTCATCTGCAAACTTGCTAGTGTTGCTCCTAATTCCCTCTTCCAAATCATTAATATATATGATAAACAGTTGAGGCCCCAACACCGAGCCTTACGGCATTCCACTCACCATTGCCTGCCATTCTGAAAAGGACCCGTTTACTCCTACTCTTTGCTTCCGGTCTGCCAACCAATTTTCTCTCCATCAACACCCTACCCCCAATACCATGTGCTGTAATTTCAGTCACCAGTCTCCCATGCGGGACCTTATCAAAGGCTTTCTGAAAGTCTAGATACATCCACTGGCATCCCTTCATCCATTTTACTTGTCACATCCTCAAGAAATTCCAGAAGATTAGTAAAGCATGATTTCTCTTTTATAAATCCATGTTGACTTGGACTAATCCTTTTACTGCTATCCAAATGCCCCATTATTACCTCTGTAATAATTGACTCCAGCATCTTTCCCACCACCGAAGTCAGGCTAAATGGTCTGTAATTCCCTGTTTTCTCTCTCGCTCCTTTCTCAGAAAAGATGGAAAAGTACTGCTGACTTTCCTTGTCGACATTGAGTTGGGCACAAGGATGAGACAAATCCAGCTTAGTGACGACTTTTGCTCCGCTAAGTTCTGCATACAGATCTTGCGAGGTTGGTAACAGATATTGTTCGTCATGAACGGCTTGGTTGATTGTGACTTTGTAGTCACCACATAGTCGAACAGTTTTGTCGGCCTTGGGTACGTCCACAATCGGCATTGCCGAGTTACTCCGGTCTGTCTTCACGAGTACTCCATTCCGTTCTAACCTGTCGGGTTCTTCCTCCACTTGTTGCTTTAGTGCATATGGTATAGGTCTTGGTCGACAATACACAGGTTTCACATCTTGCTTCAATCGAATGTGTGCAGAGTACCCTGTTATTCCCGTGTAACTGTCAGCAAAAATGTTTGCATGTTTGCTTGTGACGTTTTCAAGATGTGATTTGGTCAAATCGACACTGAAAATGTTCTTCAGTCTAATTCTATTCTACTCAGCCAATCCTTTCCAAGGAGGGTTGGTTTATTTCTGTAGCTGGCCACTACGTATGATGGGCAGTGTTACTGACTGACCATTATGCTGAACTTTACAGTTCATTCGTCCACATGTCCCTAAAACTTCGCCTGAATAGGTTCTCAGCTTGACCATACTCACAGACAATGGTATCTGTGGGAACTTTGTTTCGTACAG
Source organism: Okamejei kenojei (assembly GCA_035221665.1). Classification (NCBI taxonomy): domain Eukaryota; kingdom Metazoa; phylum Chordata; class Chondrichthyes; order Rajiformes; family Rajidae; genus Okamejei; species Okamejei kenojei. The sequence goes on from CM069134.1 coordinate 97,755,713, forward strand.
ATCTTTGCTCAAGACCGAACAAACGGCTGCCATTTCAATACACATATCGATTAACTGCTGTTTAATCAATTGTTTAGTTCGGAAGTCCTTGCCTTGGCTGGTTGTAGGCTTATTGATGTTGGTTGCATAAATGGTGTACAACCCAAGTTCATTTCCATCTGGGTTCATCTCCAAGTTATGAACTCCTTTCTGGTGTTGTCACTTGTTTCCCACAGATTGTTGGTTTCCTGTTTTAAGCTTGGCCCGACATGCTGAGGCAATATGGCCTTTCTTCTGGCACTTATAGCTCTTGGCCATTTTGAACTGACAAAATTGGGATGAGTGATTTTACTTCGGAGTCACGGAGGAGGAAAATGTTCCTAGAAAAAGTAAAAAGAAATCCGTGAGGCCCGTGGTTTCTGATAATGACTCTGATAATGAAAGTCCTCCGGATAATAAAGCTATATGGCTAAAAATGGAACATATGGAGAAAGTACTCCAAAATATAATGAGACAAGGGTCATAGTACCCAGAAGTTTCCCAAAATGACCCCGAGGGGTTTGAATATACAGAATATGGCTATGTGCCAAATTGGGAATTTGAAACTCCAGACCCAGGATTAAGGGCGGAGGAAGTCTCATTGGATATAATTCCAAGTGTATCAGGGCTGCAAAAGACAGACCCTGCAAGTGGTGATGTGGATTATGAGTGCACACCAAAATAAAAAAGATGAGGCCAGATGTGCCTGATATGGCAAAAGCTTTTGCTATACCTGAAGGAAGTGGTGAGGCTATGGAAGAAAACCTAGCTGCCAGTATTAATTATATGGTATCTCACCAACTTCAAGATTCTGTGATGGTTGAAACAGCAGAATTATATAAAACACCGAAAAATTGCACCTCATTGAAGGTACCTACGGTTAATCCGTCTATATGGACGCCTATGACTCCAGGCATGAGAGGACAAGAAATAAGATTTCAAAGAATCCTCAAATTGATTTCAGCTGCCATTACTGCTTTTGGAAGGCAAATGGAGGGGTCGGAAATGGTTAAAATCCAACAAGATACTTTGGGCTTATTGTGCAATTCCTTCTATGAAATTAATTGTATGAGGAAAATTGCGATTCGGCCCATATTTCATCCAAGGTTTGCAGGTCTGTGTCGATCAAGTGGTGTTCAAGCTCCTGGTTATCTATTTGGAGAGAACCTGCCTAAGCAAATAAGAGAAATGGATAAAGAGGCTAAATCTATTAGCCACATGAGACCTTTCGTTTTTGGACAAAAAAGGGATTTTTCGTCAAGAAGGGGATTTGATTTTGGAAACAGAGGCAGGAATATGATAAGAAAATATTACCATCCAACACAGCCTAATGTTCACCCGTATACGGGGAGAAGGAGACCACCACGTTCATATGGAGAGGTACAAAAAATGTATTCTATTCTTAAAGAAACTGTGGACAAATCTCTAGTTGGAGAGAGATTACAAATGTTTTATGATGAGTGGCTTGCCATCACATCTGATCGGTTTATTTTACAAACAGTTTCAGGAGCTACTATAACATTTAAAGAAGGTGTTAACTCTCCGGTACAAAATAAACCTGCTTATGGTTTCGTGTTTTCTGCAATTGAAGAGGCAGAAATTAATGTGGAAATTGACAAATTGTTTAAAAAGGTGTTATTGAAAAAACTGTTGAACATAAACATCAATTTGTGTCAAATATATTTCCAAGAAGTAAAAAAGATGGTGGTTGCAGAATTATTCTGGACCTTACAAACTTTAATAAATTTGTCGAGTATAAACATTTTAAGATGGAAACATTCAACACTACAAGACATTTGATATCAGCAGGTTGTTATATGGCTACAATTGATTTAAAGGATGCTTACTATTCAGTACCGATACATCAGTTCTTTCGAAGGTATTTAAAATTTAATTGGCTGGGACAGCTGTGGCAATTCAAAGCTTTACCAAATGGGTTAAGTTCAGCTCCTAGGCTCTTTACAAAGCAGTTGAAACCAGCTTTAGCACAATTAAGAGCACAAAAGCACATCATTATGGCTTATCAGGATGACATTTTAATCATCAATAGTAATCAGGAATCAGCTGAAAAATCAGTTTCAGCAACTAAAACTTTATTTGAGAAGTTAGGTTTCTTGATTCATCCAATTAAGTCCCAGCTGCAGCCAGCACAGTCAATTAACTATTTGGGGTTTGTGATTAACTCAGTTACTATGTTAGTAACTTTGCCAACAGATAAGATTGATGATATTTTAATGACCTGTAGGGGTCTCATTCACAAACCTTATCCCTCCATCCGAGAAGTAGCAAAGGTTATTGGTAAATTAGTAGCAGTATTTCCTGCAGTAGAATTTGGTCCATTACATTACCAAAACCTTCAAAGGGACAGATTCATTTACCAACTGTGGGGGCAGATGGACTGTCCAAGAGGAAATGTTTCTCCAAACATATGGTATTAACTATTTAGAATTATTGGGAGCATTTTATGGGTTAAAAGCCTATTGTTCTACAAAAAAGAATCTGCATGTACTGATACAGTTAGACAATAAAACAGCGGTTGCATATATTAATCACATGGGTGGAGTCAGATCGGTATCATGTGATTGTTTGGTCAATCAGATATGGCATTGGTGTATTAAGCAACAAATTTGGATTTCGGCAAATTACATCCCAGGTAAAGACAATGTGGTGGCAGACAATAGATCAAGGGTGTTTAAAGACAACACAGAATGGATGTTGAACCCAGTAATTTTCAGTAAAATTGTGATTCAATATGGGTTACCAGACATTGATCTGTTTGCATCAAGATTAAATCATCAATTCCCTAAATATGTGTCTTGGGAACCAGATCCAGTTGCAGTAGATGCTTTTTCACTACATTGGGGGAATATGTTCTTTTATGCCTTTCCGCCATTTGCTCTGGTTCAGCAATGTCTGAAGAAAATAGAACAAGATTCTGCCACAGGATTATTGGTGATTCCAATTTGGCCGACACAACCATGGTTCCCATTGATGTTAAACATGATTAAAGAACCATATATGTCAATTCCTAGCAGCAGTGATTTATTGATAAAACCAGTAACCAAAGAAATTCATCCATTACATGCTTATATGAATTTGTTAATCTGCAGGTTTTGACCAGACCACTACAAGAGCTTGGATTGTCGGATAGAACTATGGATATTATAGTCGCATCATGGCGAGATAGCACTCAGAGACAATATATGACACATATAAAGAAATGGGAAAATTTTTGTAGACAATCAAATATATCCTATCATACTGTGAACATTGCAAACATATTGGAGTTCCTTGCCGAGTTGTATTTTGAACAGCACTTAAGTTATAGTGCCATTAATAGTGCACGTAGTGCCTTATCATCTTATTTAGGACAAATCTCTGACCAGAAATCAATTGGATCACATCCATTAATATCCAGATTTATGAAAGGAATCTTTAACAAAAATCCACCCAAACCAAGATATACAGTAATTTGGGATGTCAGCATTGTACTTACTTTACCTAGGCAATGGACTCCAATCGAAGTTTGTCATTGGAAAAGTTAACATTTAAATTAGTAATGTTAATGGCATTGGTTTCAGCTCAAAGGGTGCAAACATTACAAATGCTACGTTTAGACTGTATGCATGTGGCTGCAGATAACATTGTGTTCTATGTTTACAATCTGATCAAACAAAGCAGACCAGGGAGAACTGGAGCAAAGGTAATGTTTCAAGCTTACCCTATTGATCCAACGTTGTGTGTAGTTAAACATTTGAATCAATATGTAAAAGTTACCAAAACTCTTCGAGGTGATGAAAAAACATTAATGATTAAGCATAAGAAACCACACACAAAAGCTTCAGTGCAAACAATTTCAAGGTGGTTAAAACAGGTGTTACTTTTAGCAGGAGTAGACACTGATGTGTTCAAATCTCACTCCACCAGGGCAGCAGCTACGTCCGCGGCGAAGTTACAGGACGTACCACTCGAACACATTTTAGAAACCGCAGGGTGGTGTAAAGAAGAAACTTTTTCAAAGTTCTACAATAAACCTGTTCACACAATGACAGGCTTTGGACATGCAGTGTTGGGTTCACTATAATCACCTGCTTTGTTTCAACTAACGATTGATAGTATCGATTATGTTATCACTTATATCTTTTATCACTTTGTAATGGTTTCCCCAGATGTAAAAAGGGGGTTATTATATGTTCTTTTATCATTAAAAGATTTATGGAAAGAACTAAAACTAGTCTGGTAAAAGGTTTTTACTCATGTATGTGTTGATCTAGCCGGACTGTCGTATGGAAGAATTCTACGACATGGAAAACACAGAAGCTTCAAAATCTTCACGTAGTCACTCACGTGACTCCGAAGTAAAATAGTAAGATTAAACGAGAACTTACCAGTTCGAAGTTTGATCGATATTTTATGAGGAGTAACGATGAGGGATTACGTGCCCTCCACTCCACACCCTCATAAAATAAATTATCATCTGGTAGTTCTAAATCTATGATCAGCCTTACTATCTTACTCCGGCTATTGTGTTCTGTGTTTTTCATGCCGCTGCTTTGAAGTATGCCGTTCTAGCGCCAGGCGGGGCTTCTTCACGTAATCCCTCATCGTTACTCCTCATAAAATAACGATCAAACTTCGAACTGGTAAGTTCTCGTTTAATCTTACTATTACCGTTGCAACGATAACAACTGGCTGAACTCGGTTCCCCACAATACTGTGGTTTTTGTTCAGCACCTCTTGGTTTGGCCACAGGCACTGCCTTGTGACTGTAAACGGCCACTGCAGTCCGTGGTGGACGAAACTCACGAGCATCCTTTGATGCCATCTCCATTGTGGTAGCAATCTTGCATGCTTTCTCAAATGTAAGATATGGAGTATTCATGAGTTTGTACTGAATTTGTTCATCCACTAGACCACAAACAAATCTATTGCGTAGTGCGCGTCCGAGAAAGGTTCCAAAGTTACAGTGTACAGTTAAGTTTTTCAAGGCAACAATGTACTCATTGATTGTCTCATTCTGCTTCTGGTTTCTAGTGCCAAATTTATAGCTTTCTGCAATTTCCAGAGGCTTTGGGTTAAAGTGCTCCTGAACCTTATAATGTCATTGAATGGCATGTATTTTGCCTTTAAAGGCGCAAGGAGATTCACAAGTGTGCCGTACACTTCAGGACCGATCCCCGTGAGCAGAATCGCTTTCATGCATTCGCAAGCGGCCTTATTTGTTTCAGTCACTATCTCTCCTTCACCACTAATCTCCATTATGTTGTTTGCCATGAAAAACATGTTTGCTCTCTCCATATTGGAGCTGAACGGCTCTCTACCCTTGCCAAAAGTGCCAAGGTTTCCGATGTAGCCCGTGCACACTGCCATCGTGTTGTTCTCTTTTTTTTTAAGTCGTTCAAAAATCCCAAATTCCTGTCTGTTTTGCTGTAAAAATTCACCTGAAACTTAGCTGCACAAAGGCTATTCAGCTTGAGTAATCCGACAAAAAAAATTCAGTCTAAAATGTTATACAATACCAAGGACGACACAACATAGAGATAGCCTAAAAAACGTGCGCTGATTTTTCAGCTGCTTTGTTAAAGTACAGTCCCCTGCATAGAAGGAACTGTGGCCTATTGTGTCCAGCTCGCAAACAACTGCAACACAACTCCCTATTTACTGTTTAAAATGTTAAACAATACTGCGTGTTGCAAAACAGTCCTGCACTGTATTTAAACGATGAGTTCACAAACTCTATCCCATCCTCGTCGCCAATTTTGTTATATTCCGGACAGCAGAATGAATAACAACTTGCACGCAGGCTGCCTGGATCACGAGAGAGATGTATTACCCAACATTCCCTACTTATATTCAACACCAACTCATTAACATATACATGAATATGCATCAATACATTACAACAAGTAATCTCATTTTCGTGCACATGATCCATATCCCTCCATTCCCTGCATATCCCTGACTGCTTACTCCAAAGCCTTTCAAATATCACTATCGTATCTGCCTTGTCATCAGGTGGCACTGTTCGTCGGCAGCGGGTTCATCATTTTGACTCTTTTTGTTTTTTTAGTAAGTCTAAATGTATGTTTTAGTGTGTCTCGGTACGTCTTATGTGGTGGGGGGTAATGGGAGGAAACCGTTTTCAGTCACTTGCCTCGATGGAGATGCAACTTTTTTCCTTGTTGCTTCTTCGCCTCCCTCGTGGCCTAACACCAAGGATTGGTGCGGTCTTTCCCGGAGTCGGGCCCAGAGCTTCAGCAGCGGGTGCAGCGTAGACTTTCCATCGCGGAGCAGGCCGATCCCTTGGCGGGGATCGCCAGAGAAGAGCTTCGATCGCTGGCCTACTGCCTATAACATCCTGAGGCCTCGGTCTGCGGAGCTTCTAGCAGCAGGCGTGGAAAGGACTTTACCATCGCAGAGCGGGCCGATCCCTTGCTGGGGATCACCAGAGAAAAGCACCGACTGCCGGCCCGTGGCCTAAAACATCCTGAAGCTATGGTCTCCGGTAATGAAGTGGCCGAACCGGGAACTCCAAGCCGTGGGGTGTGTTCAATCTGTCCCGACGTCGGAGCTGTGATCATCCTGACGAGAGGACTTGCACATCGGGCCGTCCGTGGTGGCGACTAAGGAGGGTCAAGCCCCCTGACCACGGGTGAACAATGGAGGAAAACTGACTGAACTTTATTGCCTTCCATCACAGTGAAGAATGCAGTGGTGGATGTTTATGTTAAATTCTATTGCACATAAACTGAATTTATGTACAATAGAATTTGTACCTTACACTCTACAAATAAGTATGGTTATTACACTATATTAACCTTATTACAGTGTAATAAGGTTACTGTAACCTTTACTGTACCCTCATTCTTCTAAAGTCCAGAGAGTACAGGCCCAGTGCCAACAAATGCTCATCATAGGTTAACCTACTCATTCCTGGGATCATTCTTGTAAACCTTTTCTGGAGCCTCTCCAGAGCCAGCACATCCTTCCTCAGATATGGAGCCTGAATTGCTCACAATGTTCCAAACGCAGTCTGACCAGCACCTTATAGAGCCTCAACATTACATGCCTGTTTTTGTATACAAGCCCTCTTGAAAGTTGAGATAGGGAAATGATAAATCTGAGATGGATCACATCAAATATATAGTGGGGTAGACATATGCATTAAGTGTGATGAAACATTATTGCCTTGTTCTTTCCTGCTCTACTCTTTCGCTGTAACTTCAACATACTGGATTTTTCGTTTCCAAGTTCTGATGAAAGGTCATCGACCAGATGCCGCTTGACCTGCCGAGTATTTCCCGTATGAAAATGTTTTTAATTTCAATGGGCGATGAGCATAATTTTCCTATTTGTTTATACACATGCATTCATAAAGACTGGTAATTTTTCATCTTATGAAAATATTCAAAGCTGGAGTTTGAAATGTATCTAGAAAACATGGTCTTGAATAAGCTGACTATTCTTTGTCGAAGTCAGACTGCCAGCAACCAGTCTGCAGCATGACCAAGTTATATGTTAGATTTGCACTCAGCCAGCTTTTAGCCTCTGTACATTTTAATTTTCCTTTTGCAGTTGCTTTTTATTCCCTTCTTTAGAGTGTCCTTTTCTGCTGTACAGTTAAGGGCACAAAGGATTCTTCTGTTAGCCCAGGCCTGCAGCTCAGACGAGGATCCCAGTCAGCTCTAATGGAAATGTGCACTGTTGGCGTGTTCATTGGAACTTTGGTATTATCTCTGTTCACTGCACGCTTTAGATGGTAATTTCTAAAGTGTCATATATTTCAGATCGGCCTGGTGGCCTTCAGCCAAAGAGGTACTTATGAAGTTTAATTGAAGTTGCAATTTAGAAAATGTAACAGCCAATCCACACATGTCAGTATTCCACAAAATGCAATATGGTATTAATAAGATTATCTGTTTTTTAAAAGGTTGATTAATGGACAAAAGTTGGCCAGGAAACTAGGACATCTCCCTGCTCTTCTTCAAAGAAATTTCACAGACTTTTTGCCTCTGTGGGGGAAAGCTTCAGTGTAACATTGCCTTCAGTGAGATGCCACTTCTGATATTGCTGCACTCCCTTGGCACCGTTCTGAACCTTATAGAAACATTATGTCTGAATATTATAGTCATGCCCCTGGAATCCGACACTGGTACCCATCAATTGGGAAGGAAACTTGCCTCCAGAATAAAGTGGGACTTCAGAAACGTCAGTATCAAAGTCTGGGCTGGTGCATTGGTCTTGTATGGAGTGAGGACTTACCTATATGGCACTATTTTGTGTAAAAAAAAAACAGTTATCCCAGAGACTACACACAGTGATGCAGCTAGCAGAGTCGCAGCCTTACTGGGTGTGTGAGAGACCGGATTCAATTCTGACCTCCAGTGCTGTCTGTGTGAAGTTTGCATGTTCTCACTGTGACCCTATGGATTTATTTTGGGTAAATCCAATAGCATCATAGAGTCATGCAGCATGGACATAGGCCCTTCTTTCCAACATGTCCATGCCAAGATACCCTATCTAGTCCAATTTCCCCACATTTGGTCCTTTACTATCCATTTACTGTCCAAGTGTTTTATTTTAATGTAGTAATTGTACCTGGCTCAACTACTTCATCTGGCTGTGTACTCTGGTTTCCTTTTATATCCCAAAGACATGTTGGTTGGTAGGTTAATCAGCCACTGCAAATTACCCCTAGTGTGAAGGTGAATAGTAGAATAAGAAAAGGGGGACACTTTTGGAGAATGTGAGGAGATTTTTTTAAATGGGATTATACAGGGTTAATGTCAATGGATGGTTAGTAGTCTATGAGGACTCAGTGGGACAAAAAGGCCTGTTATAGTGCCTTGGTAAATATCTAGCTATCTATATTACTAAAAGTCTGACCTTGACCACTTCCTGTTCTGTATATTGATTTTAGAAAAAACACTGCCACTTACAGCTGTGATTTTTGGCCATCTTACTCAGAGTCCCCCTCCGCTGCGCAGGACAAGAGGATTTTTCCCATCGATGAAAAATAAAAGAGTTATTAGTGTTTTAAAAATGTTGAGATACTCTCTCCTGAAGGCCACGCCCCTTCCGGAGGGACTATAAAACCTGGAATTGTAGAGGTGCCTCAGTTCTCTGCAAGGTGAGGGAGCGAGAGGTCACAATTCTCAATCTGAGCTGTGAATAACACTGAACACATGTTACTAAACTGTGAGTGGTTTTATTGACCTATCAGTACCCTTAATGTAGTTTGAAAATGCAAAAGTGTGTTTTGGTTTTAAAGTGCTAAAGCTGTGTTGCCTTTGGTTTTGAAAGTGCTAAAGCAAGCTGTGTTGCCTTTGGATTTGAAAGTGCTAAAGCAAGCTATGTTGCCTTTGGTTTTGAAAGTGCTAAAGCAAGCTGCCTTGCCTAATTAGAGCTGCCTTGCCTAATTAGAGCTGCCTCGCCTAATTAGAGCTGCTTTGCCTAATTCGAGCTGCCTTGCATAATTCAAGCTGCCTTGCCTAATTAGCTGCCTTGCCTGCGCTTTATATTGATTTTAGTAACAATGCTGCCACTTGTGGCTATGATTTTTGGCCATCTTTGAGTAAGAGTCCCCCTCCACTGTGCAGGACAAGAGGATTTTTCCCAATGATGAAAAATAAAAGAATTATTAGTGTTTAAAAAATGTTGAGATTCTTTCTCCTGAAGGTCATGCCCCTTCCAGAGGGACTATAAAACCCGCAAGTGTTGAGTGCCTCAGTCAGTCTCTGCAAGATGGGGGAGTGGTTTTACTGACCTGCCAGTGCCCTTAATGTGGTTTGAAAATATAGTTTAGAAATGTTAAAGCTGTGTTGCCTTTGGTTTGGAAATGCTAAAGCTGTGTTGCCTTCGGCATCTTACTCAACTTTTTCCCATGGTCATTAGTATCAAGTTCCTTCACATTTGATGTTATATTTCAAAAATTATTGATATTTAAAGTTTTTTAAGAAAAGCCAACTTTGAAAATAATAACTGCCTGTGAGAGTGAGACTTTTCTTGCAGCTTCCAGTGATGATGTCACAATGGCATCTCACAGTCGTCCAATCACAATGGGATCTCATTTACACAAGTTGCCGTGAAGATTCCGAAAACCAAAAATGACATCGCAATGTGATCTCTGCTGCCAATACAGAAGCTGTGAGAGTTGATGGAGTGGGAGATAGGAGGAGAAGAACTGTTATTTGAACATTGTCTTTAGTGGGGGAGTGCGAAAGGGGAGAGGTGAGGGAGGGAGTGACTGTGGGTAGGGAAAAGGAGAGGAAGGCAGAGGTGTCAGAGAGACAATGGGATCAGCAGCTTCAACGGGAGTAAGGAGAGAGTGAGATTTTTACCCCCCCCCCCCCCCCCTCACGTGGGAAGGTTTGATTGCCTCCAGGCAGCCCTGACGCCACCCAAAATCGAGTCATTGGCTCCATGAAGTGCCCACTGCCCCCACCCCTCCCCCCTTGGGAAGAATTGACTGGCTCAAGGGAGCGCCGACGCCGACCCAAAAGTCGAGTCCATTCATTGGCTCCTTGTGGGATATTCCACGTGGGAAGGATTGATTGCGTTGGGGGAACGGGATGCGTTGGGGGAACAGGTGAGTGGTGGAAACGGGTCGCGTTGGGGGAACGCGTGAGTGGTGGAATATTGCTTAGGGGAAACGGGGCCCAATGAGTCAGGGTGCAGGGAGGGGAGATGGGTTATGGAGGGTGTGATTGAGGATAGACAGTGACTGAGAGTAGATGAAAGGAGAGGGAGGGAGAGGTCAAGGAGGGAGTGGAGGAGGGAAGGAGGTGAGGAGAGGGAAGAGGGAGGGTGAAGAGGAGGAGGAGGGAGTGTTGGGGGATGAAGGGAAATTAACTGCACCTGCGTAGTTGGGTCTTATGGATAATTGGTGGAATATTGCGCTGGGTGAACGGGTTACGTTGGGGGAATTGGTGGTGGGGGTGATAGGCTCTGAGGGGGCGCTTGTCTCCGGGGTGAGTGCCGAAGCTGTGTTTGGGGACCAGCCCTCCCATGTAACGCTGCGCCCCACTCCCCCATCCCCCGGGTTAGGGGATGGGGCCCAACGGGTCTCATTTGGTCTAGTATACTATTAAAAGTCTCATCTAGTTCGTCTGTCTGTCTGTGAGATCAAGGAAATATGCCAAAACGGTACACAATAGTGTGAAAGCCTTTGCAGAATCTTACTCAGCGTTTTCCCGTGGTCATTCGCATCACGTTTATTCACATTTGATGTTATATTTAACAAGAAATTTTACATTTATAAACTTAAAATCTCAAGACTTGGGAATAAAGGGGGGACCTATGCTAAAACGGTACACGATAGCGCATACATTTTTGCATCCCCTTACGCACCTTTGTCCCATGGTCGTTCCTGTCAAGTTTCCTTCAGATTTGATGTTATATTTCATGGAGAGAGGGAGAGATATAGAGGGGGAGAGGGGGAGAGGGGGAGAGGGGGAGAGGGAATAGGTTGTGTTGGGGAACCAGGCCTCCCGCGGGGGCTATGTGTGAGTGGTGCAATATTGTTTTGGCGGACCAGGCCTCCCGTGTGACAGGGACACAATGGGTCCCACTTGGTTTAGTTTATTACTAAAACTACATGACTAAAGTAGAAGCAAGGAACTGCAGTTGCTGGTTAACAAAAAAAACACAAAGTGCTGAAGTAACACAGAGGGTCGGGCAGCATTCCTGGAGAACATGGATAGGTGACGTTACAGGTCCTGGAGAACATGGATAGGTGACGTTACAGGTCCTGGAGAACATGGATAGTTGACGTTTCAGGTAACCTGCTGAGTTACTCCAACATTTTGTGTCTTTTTTTTCTGAAGTAGATTAGCTCATCACTATCAGATTGCTGTTTGTGAAAGCTTGCTGTGGCCATAGTAATTGCTATGCTCCTGACATTACAAGAGCCACAACACCTATAAAGTACTTAATTGCCTGCATAAAGCTTTAGAGGTCACAACAGGCACAATAGAAACGTTCGTCGGAGTCTTTCATCATGAACTCTGTAGCCGGTAGTAAGAAAGATCCCATTAATCAAATCTTTCAATTGCAGCCAAGAGAAGTCTCGCAGTCAGCATGCAATTTTCAAGATGTCTGCCAGGAAGGAGTTATGCTGTCAGCATTTTGCAAGAACGGATTTGAGAAAACTAAATTGACTTGTCGCAGTATATCCCTCACAGGTCCACGTCGTAGGAGGCCAGTCAGTTGCATCTTGCATTTATTGTTAGTTTAAGTAGAATGACCTCTTTGTGTTGGTCTTGTTCTTATGTTTGGCATCAGGTGCCGATCTCCATAGGCCTGCTGGGAGCTGATGGATGCCAGATTGCACCAGTTTGCAAACGGCTGGAATCCCGGCTTCTTCATTTACTCTGTTGCGTCATTGAAAGTTTGGCCAGGATGCAGGCTCCAGATCCTGCAGCCATGGACATAAGCAGTTCTGTCCGCTTGTATATGGGAAATGCATCCAATGGAAGAAGGAGCAAATCCTTACATTCAGCTGCATTCTGTGGAAGGAGCAGCAAGCTAATTTCTGAGAGCACGGTGGCACAGCGGTAGAATTGCTGCCTTCCTGCACCAGTGACCCCGGTTCGATCCTGATTACGGGTGCTGTCTGTACAGAGTTTGTACATTCGCCCCATGACTTGCATGGGTTTTCTCTGGGAGCTCCAGTGTCCTCCCACACTCGAAAGACGTACAGGCATGTAGGTTATTTGGCTTGGTAAAATTGTAAATTGTCCCTAGTGTGTGTTGGATAGTGTTAGTGAGCAGGGATCACTGGTCGGCATGGACTCGGTGGGCCAAAGGGCCTGTTTCCGTGCTGTTTCTCTAAATGAAACTAAACTAAAATAATCATGCTGCTTTAGCAATGACATGTTAATCTAAAGTTAAATCAAAAAGGACTATGAATTTAGTCACTATCAATCAAACTAGCAGAATGCCGTAGAAAGGATAAGGGGGGAAGTCTTTTAGGACCGAGATGAGAAAACCATTTTTCACACAGAGAGTGGTGAGTCTGTGGAATTCTCTGCGGCAGAAGGTAGTTGAGGCCAGTTCATTGGCTATATTTAAGAGGGAGTTAGATGTGGCCCTTGTGGCTAAAGGGATCAGGGGGTATAGAGAGAAGGCAGGTACAGGATACTGAGTTGGATGAACAGCCATGATCATATTGAATGGCGGTGCAGGCTCGAAGGGCTGAATGGCCTACTCCTGCACATATTTTCTATGATTCTATGATTAAACATGGAATTGCAGATGCTGGTTTCCACTGTAGCAACGTTAGAAATTCACTATGTGCTCGAGTAACTCAATGGGTCAGGCAGCATCTGTGCACTGTATTGAGATATTTTAAAAGTAGCTGGAGTAACTCAGTAGTTGTATGTTGCTAATGTTAAGTGTGGTCTGAGTGTTTTTTTTATGGTCTGTGGGTGGGGATGTCTCTTCTTGGGACACACAGCAAGACAAAAAAATGACTGTTGTTGGAAAAACCAGTGAGGCAGTCTGATGAGCCATACAATAGTACTGATCGCAGAATGACCAAGTACACCGAATATGATTCGTAGTCTTGTATGAGTGTTTACAGAAAAGATTGCAAATGTGTTCTGCCCACACCCGAGTGAGAAGTTTTAATCACAAGCTTACAGTTTAAAAATAAGCTCTTGAATGGTGAGTAATATGTACCAAAATGCAGCAGTCAATTCCATGGAAAGGAAATGCAACACAGAGCAAAATGCTATGGTTAAATCAGGGAGTCCAGACTTGTGAATTGTGGTGAGTCAGTGTGGTATTACTCTGGGACCTTAGTGCCATTTGTGCTGCTAATGGGGCTGCAGGATGGAAGAGTAACTGAGGTCTCTGCACAAGACTGACCAACTTGAATTGCAAGTGGACGTAACAAGCTATCTTCTGACCACATGCGGCCGCTGTAGGGGAGGTTTATCTGATGGTGAATGAATGAACTGTAGGAATGTTAATACATTATCAGTCTAACCGTAGAATGCTGTTCATGCTATTGAGAAATGTAAAATGCTTTTTTTAAATAAATAGCTGGAGGGTCTCAGCAGACCAAGTAGCATTTGTGGAGCCAAAGTGTTGGTCGCCATTTTGATTTGAGACCCAATGTCAGTGTCAATGACTATGAGTCAATAGAGTTGGTAAAGGTCTGAGCGAGTGATGGGGTCCGGTGGGTTAGGGTACTTAACAAGATGGGTTAGGGTACTTACTGGAGATGCCGATAAAGGTTCTTTGTTGTTCTGTGGAGTACAAGTCGTGGAAACTCACAGCACTGGAACTGAAAGGTCGAGATCTAAAGTCTGAATTTATGAAAATTAATCTGTATGGACTTTAATTAATTTAATTTCACCCTCCTATAATGTGAAAAATGAGATCTGGAGGCTGAAGTTGAGGACCTAAACTATGTGTATCCATAACAAATTAGATTAAAATTTGTCACTAATGCCAGCTTGTTGAAGTCAAATAAGTCTTCTTTAACATCTAATCTCGGAGCTGCCTGCGATCACTTACTGAGAAAAGGTGCTGCGACCGTGGGGCCTATGTACTTAATATAGTGAAGCCGTTAAGTAGCCCAGGGTATCATTGGACTCCCCCTGCCCCCTCTGGAGGACATTTACCACTCCAGGTGCCGCAGCAGGACTTGTAATATCGTGCAAGACATTACACATCCTTGTCACCACCTTTTCACACTGCCGCCCTCAGGAAAAAGGTACAGGCAGTTAAAGTCACGCACTGCCAGACTCAAGAACAGCTTTTACCCATCAGCAATCTTGGAACTGAACTCTGTCTCGGGAGCGGGTTATGGGGAAGGAGGGGGAGGGGAGGGGTGGAGACAGTGTTAATTTATGTAAATGTGAATCCATGGGAGGGTTTGGGGAGGGAGGGAGTGTAAAAAAGTATGAGTATGTGAATGTTTGAAGTTCTTTTAAATGGAGAGACACAGTAATCTCGTTGCATGCAATGACAATAAAGCATTCTAATCTAATCTAAAGCGACCAATTCGGGAACTCGGAGCCGCGGAGTATGTTTGGATCATCTCCGCGGGGGAGAGGCTGTACATAGTGCCGTTGGTAGCGGCGACTGCGTAGGTTTCCAGGCCCCGACCACGGAAGAACAATGGAGGAATATTGACTGGACTTTATTGGCTTCCATCGCAGTGAGAAACGGTCAGAACGGTTTATGTTTATGCTGAAATCAATTGGTGGATGTGAACTTGAACTTGAACAGTAGTAACTTAGTGTAAGCCTCATTAACATTAAGAAGAGGTTGACATTTTATGAATTGAAGTCCATGCAGACTTAATGACTATGAGATGGGTTTTTTTCTGTAGGCCCTGGCCCTCTACTTGAACTTGAACTAACTTTATCTATGGTAGTAAATTCCAGTGTAAGTCTCGTTGACATTAACAAGAGGTTGACATTTTATGAATTGAAGTCCATGCAGACCTAAGTACTATGAGATGTTTCTTTCTGTAGCTTCTTCCCCTCCACTCTTCAGAGCCCCATACACATTCACACACACAGAAGTGTTTTATGTGGACATGCACTGTGGGCACTGTGCCACATAATGAACACTAATTTGATCATTTGCTGACTTGCCATCCCATCTACCTGGACATGCGCACATGTATAATGTCCCCATTGATATGTTAATATTGTCTTACATAATATAAAACATGAAAAGATGTAAAATAGTCCCATACACATTTTATCTTTTATTATTAGGAGGCAGCAGTATATCCCGGGTTATCATGCCGAGTGCTATCGTCACTTCTGCAACATAACTATAAATCGGGCTAGAGCAAGGTCTCGAAGGAAGAAAGGTAATGACTCAAACAACAATTCTTTGTATTTATGGTCATATGATGTTACTTTGAACAATGAAATACTGTACATTTGAGCATGTTGATTTATTTTACTTTTCATTCCTTTTCTGTTTTCGTTTTCCTCTTTCAATGGAGTTCAAGGCGCTGAAAAGCCTGAAGCAGGTGAATCACCTCAAGAGGTATTTCCTGATGGTGAAGCAGATGAGCCGGCCCCAAGGAGACTGCTTCGATCCATGACAAATGATGGTCAACAAACAGCAACTGTCGAAAATTGTAGAAACATCGAAATATAGAAAATAGGTGCCGGAGTAGGCCACTCGGCACTTCGAGCCTGCACCGCCTTTCAGATTCAGATTCAGATTCAGATTCAGATTCCTTTATTGTCATTCAGACCTTTCGGTCTGAACGAAATTTGTTACCTTGCAGTCATAACATGTAATAAATTAAAACAAAACACACAATAAACACATAATTTAACATCCACCACAGTGAGTTCACCAAGCACCTCCTCACTGTGGTGGAAGGCAAAAGTCTTAAAGTCTTTGTCATTTTCCCCTACTTGTTCCCCCTCTGTACTGAGGCAATCCAGGCCTTCGATGTCATCGTCCACTAGGCCCGCGGCCGAGCCTCCGAAGCCAGGCCGCCACCGCCGCCGCCGCCGGAACGCCGGAACACCACCCACAGCCCCAGCCAGGATCGACCACGGGAACGCTGGAGCCGCCGGAGCTCTGAAGCCGGGCCGCTGCTGGAGCACCTGCTGGAGAGCCGCTGGAGAGCCGCCGGAGCCGCCGGAGCGCCGAAGCCGGGCCGCCGCTGGAGCACCTGCTGGAGAGCCGCTGGAGAGCCGCCGGAGCGCCGAAGCCGGGCCGCCGCTGGAGCACCTGCTGGAGAGCCGCTGGAGAGCCGCCGGAGCGCCGAAGCCGGGCCGCCGCTGGAGCACCTGCTGGAGAGCCGCTGGAGAGCCGCCGGAGCGCCGAAGCCGGGCCGCCGCTGGAGCACCCGCTGGTGAGCCGCCGGAGCGCCAATGCCGGGCCGCTGCTGGAGCACCGCTGGAGCAACTGCTGGAGCACCGAAGCCCCGAAGCCCCGAAGCCGGGCCGCCGCCGCCGCTGGAACACTGGAGCTCTGAACGCTCGCCACAGCTCCGAGGCCACCAGCTCCGCCATTAGGCCTCAGCACAGACGGAGACGGTGACGGGGGACACGACAAGAAAAGGTCGCATCCCCCCGAAGGGAGAGACTAAAACCTTGTTTCTCCCACCCTCCCCCCCCCCCCCCCCCCCCCACACACACAAACACAGCCTAATAAACCAAAATTCTAACTAAAAACAGACACAAAAGGACGAAAAAAACGAAAAAAACAGACGGACTGCAGGTGAGCCGCAGCTGCCACGCAGCGCCGCCACTTCCGGAAAGTCTTTGCCAGCCACTTTCAATATGATCATGGCTGATCATCCAACTCAGAATCCCTTACCTGCCTTCTCTCCATGCCCCCTGATCCCTTTAGCCACAAGGACCACATCTAACTCCCTCTTAAATATAGCCAACGAACTGGCCTCAACTACCTTCTGTGGTAGAGAATTCCAGAAATTCACCACTCTCTTTGTGAAAAATGTTTTTCTCATCTCGGTCCTAAAAGATGTCCCCCTTATCCTTAAACTGTGACCCCTTGTCCTGGACTTCCCCAACATCGGGAACAATCTTCCTGCATCTAGCCTGTCCAACCCCTTAAGGATTTTGTAAGTTTCTATAAGATCCCCCCTCAATCTTCTAAATTCTAGCGAGTACAAGCCGAGTTTATCCAGTCTTTCTTCATATGAAAGTCCTGACATCCCAGGAATCAGTCTGGTGAACCTTCTCTGTACTCCCTCTATCGCAAGAATGTAAGTGGTGAATTGGACATTGACTGGGGTGATCTGCCTCCAGCCCCAAGCACTTTGCTGGAATTAACATACTGTTCATGCAAGAAAACAAGCCGTAAGAAATCAAGTACAGGGAAAGGAAGATGCTCATTTCAACATCATGGTGTGTCATGTACAGATTTATGTAAGTGTGTTGACTGCAGAAATATTACTGCAAAAGACTTGGAATCTGATGAAGAATATTCAGATGAAGATTTGATGTAATGGAAACAAATAAATTGGTGAAATAGATGATTATATAAAGTTTTAGTTTAATGTCGATCGTTTCATTGTTTATTTGGTCAAATTATTTAAACAATGAGTGAATTACATATGATAATGGCGTGCTGGCGAATGACAGTGCGACAGTCCACACACCCATCCATACATACATACACACACACATCCATCCACACGCATACATACATGCACACATACATACATGCACACATACATCCACACATATCCACACACACATGCATCCACACATACATCCACACATCCATCTGCACGCACACATACATCCACACACATACATCCACACGCACATACATCCACACGCACACACATACATACACACATACATCCATCCACACATACATCCACTTACTTCCACACATCTACAGATACATATTTGACAGGTATACACACACACACACAAACTACAGATACTCAAACAATGCAACACTTTTGGGGTTCCTTTAGGTTAAAGGTAATAGCCCTCATTTGCAAAGGCACCATGGGGGGGGTCTCTATCAAAAATATAGGCTCATTGTAGCTTAAAATAATAAGATTAAATGAGAACTTACCAGTTTGAAGTTTGATCTTTATTTTATGAGGAGTCGAGTTGAGGGACTACGTGCCCTCCGCTCCCACCCTCATAGATCTCATCTGGTAGTTCTAGTTTTATCATCTTACCATTATACTTCAGTCATTGTTAGCTGTGAATTCATTCCGCTGCTTTGAAGATTGACGCACCAACGGCTGTACGGACTTCTATTCACGTAGTCCCTCAACTCGACTCCTCATAAAATAAAGATCAAACTTCAAACTGGTAAGTTCTCATTTAATCTTACTATTTTACTTCGGAGTCATGTGAGTGACTACGTGAAGACTTCAAAGCACTGTGAATTCACGCCGCAGACCCAAATCTGACGTTCACACTGCCTGGATTGACTCAAAAGTCGTTAACAATCAATCATGCATCAGTAACAACATTTGTTAAATGAATAACAGTTTATTTACAAACAAATCATAACAAACCCCTCTAACTCAGGGGGAAACTGTAACAGTACTCAAAACAGAATCAGCAAACACCCCGAGCCTTGAAATCGGCTTGTGATAAAACCTCTGAAAAGTTAGCTCACTGGACCATCCTGCGGCCGCGAGGATATGGTCTATTGGCACGTCCATCGCCCTTGCCGCGGAAGTTGATGCCGCCCAGGTGGAATGAGATTTGAATTTATCAGTATCAATTCCAGCACTTGCCAGGACCTGCTTTAGCCACCTTGAAATTGTTTGCACCGACACCTTACTGTGTGGTTTTTTGTGACTAATAAACAAAGCCGACTCTGTTCCTCTCAGAGGTTTTAGTAATCTCAATGTAACGAGATAAATGTGAGACTACACACAAGCGATCATCTGTGGGGTATGCTGAAAACACAATCTTACATCCTGTCATGCCTCTTCTATTATGTTTAAGCAAATCATAGACATAAAATATAATGGCATCTGCCGACACATGCATTCTATCTAGCCGTAGCTTTTGCAACGTTTGTACACGTTGAGCTGAAAACCAACGCCATAAGCATGACCACCTTAATAGTTAATTTGGCTATAGATAGGCTTGTAACCGGAGCCCACTGGCGAAGAAACCATAAGAACCTCACTCACATTCCAAATACCGGCAAACCTGGGTTTAGGAGGATTAGAATTGAAAACTCCCTTCATGAATCGTGAAACTAACGGATGTGTGTCCCTACTGTATGTAATTCTGCATTCATAGGTAAATAAGAAGACAGAGCACTTCTGGCTGAATTGATCGCACTG
This sequence comes from Okamejei kenojei, assembly GCA_035221665.1. Taxonomy (NCBI): domain Eukaryota; kingdom Metazoa; phylum Chordata; class Chondrichthyes; order Rajiformes; family Rajidae; genus Okamejei; species Okamejei kenojei. The sequence continues at coordinate 97,775,517 of CM069134.1, forward strand.
TAACTTAATTTTTGGTCGAAATAAAGAGTTGACAAAAACTCCAATACGTCCGTGATCCCTGCAGTGTGATATACAATATTCTGCTGTAGGCAGAATTGCTTCCACTTCCTTATATAGGTGATATATTGCTGCTGTGTACTATCCCTGCAGGCTGACGTGAGAACATCCACAGTCCGATGAGACAGTCCTCTCCCCAGGTATGGCCTCCTTAAAATCTGCAAATTAACAGATCAATACGATCATGTAAAGGATGTTGATCCCCAGTGATTGGATTTACCAGTAGATTTTTATTCTTGGGAATAATCATGTAAGGCTCCCTAGCCATTTGTAATACAACGGGAAACCATGCTTGTGTAGGCCAATCTGGCACTACCAATACCCCTGAAGCGGAGTCCTCCTTGATCTTTTGCAAACATCTGCTGATGAGACAGAATGGAGGAAATACATACACAAACATTCCTCCCCAATGCAGCGAAAACGCATCCACTGCTACTGCCCAGTATCTGGTTCCCATGAAACATATCTAGGTAACTGATGATTTAAGCGAGATGCAAACAAGTCAATATCTGGCAATCCATACTGAACAATCATTTGGTTAAATACATCCTGATTTAACATCCATTCAATGTTGTCATTAAACTGATGTGACCTAGTGTCAGCTACAGTGTTGAATCTTCCTGGCAAATAAAGTGCTGAAAGCCAGATATTTTGGTCAATACACCAGCTCCAAATCTGGTTAGCCAGTCTATCACAAGACTGTGACTTAACTCCACCCATGTGGTTTACATATGCCACTGCTGTGGTGTTGTCAATCTGAACCTGCACATGCAAGTCCCTTCTTGTAGAACAATAAGCTTTGAGCCCATACCAGGTGCCCAACAACTCTAAATAATTAATCCCTCTTAATTGAAGAAGCGATGTCTCATCCACATTCCATCTGCCTCCACAACTAGAAGACATATCTGTTGCACCCCAACCAAGTGCACTTACATCAGTCTGTAATATCAGTGACGGTGGTTCCACCAAAACCTTCCTAAAACTTTTTGAAACATGTACTATCCACCATTGTATGTCAGCAATCACCCCAGCTGACAACTGCATAGGCCTATCAAAATGGCCCCTTTATATTCTCAGTGCCTGTTCCTTTGATCATTGTAATTGATAATGCAGAGGACCATACTGCACAGCTGGAAATGCTGCAACAAACTTCCCAATTAACCTGGCGACTTGTCTAATCGAAGGCCGTTGTTCTCCAACGAGATTAACACAGTCCTCAATTAACTGATTCAATTCATCCCTGGGCAAAGTTACCAACATGTGATTGGAATTAATGGTAAATCCCAGATAATCAATAATTTTGGACTGGTGATAATTTAGATTTATCTGGGTGAATAACAAATCCCATTTGTTCAAAAGTGATTTTAACAACTGAAACTGATGATTGAGTTTCAGCCATGAGTCTTTCCAACAATCAGAATATCATCTAAGTAGGCCATTACCACATGCCCCTGAGCTCTAAGTAATGCTAACACAGGTTTTACCAATTTAGTAAATAATCTAGGAGCTGAAGTTAATCCATTCAGCAATGCCCTGAATTGCCACAGCTGAGTCATCCAAATAAATTTCAAATATCTTCTATCATCATCATGAATAGACACTGAGTAATACGCATCCTTTAAATCAATAGTTGCCATATAACACCCTTTGGACACTAGATGTTTGGCCGTGGTAAAAGTTTCCATTTTGAAATGCCTATAAACAAACAAATTTTGTTCAAACTCGATAAATCCAGAATAATTCTACACCTCCCAGTCTTTTTAGATCTGGGAAATATACTTGGCACAAATTGTTGACTTTGATAGACAGAAGCTCAATTACCCCTTTCTTATGTAACGACTGAATCTCTGCTTGAATAAGCACATTTCCTCATCTGAAAAAATAAGTTTACGACTAGGATAAATGTTGATTAGGTAGACTGTCCTTAGAGTAAAATTCAATTTTCACCCTTCAATACTACTAAGTATGAACAAATCTGATGTCAACTGCTGCCATTGTTTGAGAAACAATTTTAAGCTTCCCCCAATTTGAACAGGAACATCAGTTAATTCATCGTCTGTCAATGTTATATTCCTTACCTGCATCTTCCCTTGCGGACCTTGTTGTCCTCGACCTCTTGTAGAGAAAGGCACCTTCCCCTTCATGCTGGCAGCCTGCCAGTTCCGAAATTGAAAACCTGAACGGCTCGTTCCTTCTCCTGCATCCACATTAGTGCCTTTCCAATACGGATAAAACCTTTTGCCTTGCTTATCAGCCGGCTTAATGAGGGCCATAGTGTTAACATCGTCATGACAGTCTTTGACCCTTTTTGCAAGGTTACCTCCAAACAACAGATTTTGTGGTGGTACACTGGTCGGTTTGCACAAACTCGCCAAATTTGGATTAAGCACTGGCCTAATAGCGGCCCTCCTGATATTATTGATTTCAAAAAATGCATTACAAAGGAATCCCAGTCCGTCCTGGTGTGCTTCAACCATATTGCTTGGATCAATAACTTTCACCACAGCTGTAATACCTGCTGACAACAGTTTAAGCACTTTTTGAAACTTCATCTCCTGGGCTCTAGCAGGCATAACCATCTGTGACCAAATTTGGTGATTAACCACCGGTACCTTCAGGAGATCACAATTAACAGGAGCTTTATAGTTTTTTTGCTGCTTCATCCATAGCTAGCTCCTGTAACTGGTGGGAGAGCATATACTGAATGGCTTCAGCCAATTCTACATCAATCGCCTCTCCTGCCTCTCTAGGCTCAGCAAACTTCCCAGCAATGTTCGGAATTACCTCCAACCAAACTTCTTTACTGCTCTCCCCCAGCATAGAATCAGTGTCAGCAAACTGCACTGATGGAACATCCTCCTCACAGGCAGGATAGTTCTGCAGCCCTGAAACAGGTGCTGCTAGCACAAGCTCTCCATCAAGCCTGGCTTGGGCACCACTCCACCTCACGGAGCTGGTCCCTGTCGAGCATTCTTTGTAATAAAATCTCGACCTGGGAGAGCCATGAGCAAACGGACTCTCCTATGGAGGGTATAACCTCCAGGCCCGACTCATCTACGGGCCTAACAGACTTGCCAGTGGCCTTCCGCCCTACTGGCAAGCCTCCACTGCCCCCAGGCAGTGGGTCCGCAACCACTGGCTGTGTAGCCAGCACCGGACCAGGTGTACCAGACGGGCCTCCATCCTCAACACTCTCCTGGTCACTTTCCTTTCTACCTCCGGAGCGCCTCGCTTTCTTCACTTTCTGCAACATATCTCCAAGAACTACAAACCGTCGCAGAAAATGACCTGTGGTAAAAAAAATTTAAAAACCTTACCTCCGTTTTTAAACTTACCGCTTGGAGGAGTGCTGCTGCTCCAACCGGCCGACTGCACCAACGTCTGACGTCATGACGCAACAACGGCTGTACGGGCTTCTATTCACATAGTCACTCACATGACTCCGAAGTAAAATGAATATGTTTTACTCTTACAGGTCTGTCCCCCAGCCTGGCACTGCCCCAGTCCCACTATGGCTGCGACACCCACTCTGCACACTGGCAGTCAGTGGGGTTCAGTAAAGGGAGGAACCCACAGGAACTGCCCTCGCCCAATAATTAGGCTGGTTCAGGAGCCGGACCTCTGCGGCAGTCTCATTCAAAAAACACACACACAATTATATTAATTATATTATTTTTATATAATATGTAATATGATTACTAGAGCCAGGATGTTTAGGCGCTAAAATAATTCTGAAATAGTCAGGCATAAAGGCATAATAAAATTACAAAAAAGGCATGAAAAAGGCATTCATTGACAAAAAAGGCATAAAAAGGCATTTATTTCCACCAAAATATGGTTAAAAATGATAATTATAAAGGTATACGACATTAAATGACCAAAGTTGCCTGGTTGCACATAACTACCAGCATTTTTTCAAAATTATCTAGTGTTAAACTACAGTATGCCGTCTGTCAGACAGAATATGCTACAGTTGTGAAAAACTTCTTTCTACCCCAGCTGAGGTCACTGGTGCATACCTGAAACAAGCTATCTTGTGCATTACAACTACCTTTGAGAACTTTAGCTATGTTTTGTATTTCCTCAAGATCTTTGTTTGCTAAAATCACCCTCTCACATTTTCCTTGTATGTCTTAACCTAAATTGTCAGGAACCTTAAGTACAAAGTACAGCAAATGAAGATGTAAACAACTGTGCAATAGTTCAGCTCTTTGACTTCTCCAACACTTCCGATGTCACGAAAGACTCCTTTGATGGTTGACTTGCCTCCAGTGTACCAATGACCATATTGGCAACAAATCTCCCCACAGCATCAGTTATCTCATCTATTGAGATCCATATTTTGTTGCATGCAACTTCAACTCTAATTTTCTGCACAACAATGTTGAAGTTGCTGTCAACATAATTTTTCTGTAATGATGACTCGCTTGGTATATGTTACACTGTGTATTTCCCTAAAATACCTCTGAGAGATTTGTTTTCCAATTTCCACAGTGGAATTCCAGCATCAATGAATGCGTTGCACAGATCACTCAAAAACTCAGATTTGTGATTGGAGCCAGCAATAAATGTTGTGAGGAGACAAGCTTGCGTATTTCCTACCTTCTGTTTCTCTGCCGCCAACTTGTGTTTAGATGTCTGTACATGCATGAAGATGAAATATTTTTTCTCGTGATTCACTGCTTTCTCACATGCGTTGCAAAAAACAGCACACAGTTGTCTGTAGAGAATATATCACTCCCGTACACTCTCACCAAACCGTTCCGTTTTTTACAAGGCGTTGACTTGACTTTAGGCACTTTGACGCTTGCAGGGACTAGATCCTACAGGAGCGGGGATGCAGACCTCTACAGGCAGGCCAAGAATAAGCTTAGAAGAGGAATCAGAGCTGCCAATGAAAGGTACTCTGAGAAGTTGAGGAACAAGTTCTCAGCAAATGACTCTTCTTCAGTGTGGAAGGGCTTGCAAGCAATCACAAGCTACAAGAGGAAAATGCCCCGCTCCTTGGACAATCGTCAGCTGACCAACGACCTGAACGAGTTCTACTGCAGTTTCGATAAACAGAAACTTAACTCTGGTAACCCCAACCAACACTTCACACCTACTCACAGCTTGACTCCAGTTTGAAAAGACTGGACCCTTCCCCACCTACCCCTCCCCAATCACCACTTCACACCTACTTAAAGCATCTACCGTTTGCAAAGACTGGACCCTTTCCCACGCACCCATCTCCAATCACCACTTAGCACCCACTTACAGCCGGATTTCGCCCCAGTGGTGTAAATTTTCTTATGTTAAAACGGCAAAAAAGGCTGATTTAGGCACTCAATCGTGAAAAAGGCATTATCTTCCTGAAATCATCAAAAAAGGCATGAAAAGGCACTTATGGCATTCATGGCAAAATCCTGACTAATGATTAGTCATATTCACATCATATATATATAGATGGTTTAAATAGACTGCAACACGGAAATAGGCTCCCCATGGACACTAGATGGCGCTTACTTTTCCGATCTCACTTTCTAATTAATTTAATTAATTAATGTGCAACTTTTGCCACTGACGAGTTATGACTTCCTTCTCAATTATATTTCATTTAAATCTGTGCAAAATTTAATGTAGTTCTGAGACATGGGTCACAAAAATTGATTTCTAGATACATTTTGGATGCTCGGCCCACAGCCTACCGTGCCCTGTGTGCTTAGCATCCCTCTCTGAAGATTAAAGAAAACTTTTTCCAACTTTCCAAATAGTTTGTGATTCGGAGAGGGACAAGAGGACAAGACATTGAGCTGTAGGGAGGAACTGCAGATGCTGGTTTACACCAAATATAGACAGAAAATGCTGGTCAACGGGTCAGGCACTGGAGAAAAGGAACAGGTGTCGTTTCAGGTCAAGACCCTTCTTCAGAAAGATCCTGGTGTTCTTCTTGTGGTCTTGCTCTCTGGTTAGGTGATGTAATCAATTAAACAAAATCTCTCCATTTTAATCAGTGCTTCTCCTGACCTTGCAAATTGCCGAGTGTTCATACCACAGAAACAAGCTGTCCTGCCCAACTTTATGCTAATTATTTTATATGTTGAACAGCCAAGTAGAGACTGTTGGGGCCCAGTACTGGCATTGTGTGGCGTAGGGTCCGGTATAATCAATGTTCCACCCAACACCTGGCTGGAGACTAGCAGCCCTCTTTGGAACTGAAGCTGATCAAGAGAAAATGTGTTAATGGGAGGAGTGGGGGGGATACTGAAGGTAAAAGGATAAGCATCTAAAATGAGTTGGTACCTTTGAATGGTGCTCCATTATTTCCTATGCAACTCAGGATAGGAATGCAGTTCAATCCTGAAGAATGGCACCTTGTGTGAATTGGTGCCAACAAGAGTTTATCCTGATAGTCCCTTACAAAATACTTGCACCAGTGGCATAAAATACTTATAGTACAACGGGTGAGTGGAAGAAACAATCGGGTGATAACTCCAGGGAACTCCCAGCGGAAACATCCCTTTGCAATATATTCTGAACACATTTACACATGTGGCACCATTGAATGATACAACATAACAGGTTGAACAGAGTGGCTAAAGTCACTGCCAACTACAGTACTAAGATACAACACTAAGATAACCCAGTGACCAAGGCTGGAAAATATGCATGTGTGAGCGTCTGGTACAAGAACACTAAAGTCAGCTCTGATGCACACAGTCTGCCAATGTTTGAACGAGACACACACATTTAGATCAGTCACTGACATAGAGTGGCCAGTTTTGCCAGTACCTGTCGAATTAAAGTCATTTTGGGGAGGAGGAAAGACAATTGAAGAGAGGAAAAATAAATAACAATTTGAAAGAAATCAAACAGCTCAGCTCTTATTGGGAAAACTGCACTAGAGAATTGACCACCTTAGATCAGTAGGTCTCAGCTGTAGCCTGTCAGATAGGAAGTAATAAGCTTTAGAAATTAAGCCGGCTGCGACATTACAGCTCACAGACGGTTGTAAGTGAACAAACCAATCTCCCATTTGCTTCCCCCGGTCAGGTACTATAAATGCTAATGTGCCAAATGTGTGGTAACAATTAATCAGGTCAATACTGGAACTGCATGTCAGCACTGCCCGACATCACCTCGCGTACCATCCATTTAACCAAGAATCCCATCATCACAGCCTTTGCACCACACTGATTAATGCTGCAACACTGTTCCATTCCTTGCTTGCTGAAGGGCACACCCTCTGGCTGAGCCGCAGTATCAATAACGCAATGTAATTTGTTTAAAGAAAGCTCAGACTAGGCTCTGTGCATGATGTACCGGCTTGGAATCTTTATTGCCCTGACATTGAGCAAGACTTTTCCACAACCTGCTTTCCTGTAATTAAACTAAAATTTAGTTTTAATTGTCAGATGTTAATATGTCTGGTGAGTTTGAGATGAAAAGAGAGGCTGGCTATAGGCTGGATCTTTTTTCCCTGGAGTGTAAGAGGCTGAGGGGTGACCTTAGAGAAGTTTATAAAATTTTCAGGGGCATTGATACGGCATATGGGCATATTATTTTCCCCAGGGGGGTGGAGTCTAAAATTAGAGGGCATAGGTTTAAGGTGAGAGGGGAACGATTTAAAAGATACCTGAGGGGCAATTGCTTCACACAGAAGATGATGTGTACACGTTATGGGCTGCCAGAAGAAGCAGTATAATCACAACATTTAAAAGACACTTGGACAGGTTCATGGGATAGGAACGGTTTGGAGGGATATGGGCAAGAAACAGGCAAGTGGGTTAAGCAACCTAGTTGGCATGGGCAAGTCGGGCTGAAGGGCCTGTTTTCAAGCTGTGTAACACTGACTAATTCAGTTGCATCAACGGGGCAATTAACTCCTCTCTGGCTTGGACACAGAAAACACCCTCATAGAATCTGCAATATTCTGCAACATATCTCACAAAGGGAAGCAGTAAATGATTGTGAATGAGAGATAATTTTACCAAAGATAATGCTTTTACTCTTCTGTAGGAAGCAATTGGCATCTCCATCAAGGTTTGGAACTCGAGTTACATTTTATAAAAGTATCCCAACTAATCAATCAAAATATTGTATAATCTATATAATTATACACAGTAAGTAGTTACATTTCAATTTTTGTTTTGCAAGCTCCCATTTATTGCAGCTCCCATTTATTGCAGTTGTTATTTCCATAATACCCTCCACATCTCTTACTATAGCTCTTAGGGCGAATAGAATCAAGGGATATAGGGAGAAAGCAGGAATGGGTACTGACTTTGGATGATTAGCCATGATCATATTGAATGGTGGTGCTGGTTCAAAGGGACGAATGGCCTACTCCTGCACCTATTTTCTATGTTTCTATGTTTCTTATCAAAACTCATATTTTTGGTTGTGCCAGGGTGTTCCCATTTTGCTATGTTGACTTTTGATCTTTCCACAGGGAAATTTAGGCTCTGCCAGGCATCCATTCCTCATTTCACTGCAGGCTGAGCTGCCCTCACACCAGGAATGCACCGGTCACTATCCCAGGGGCGGTTTTCTCACTGCTGATCATCATCAGTCCAGCTGACGGCTGCGTCCGCTGGACTGGAGGGCGGCAGATTCGGCAGCTTCGGCCGCCCCGGGCCGCGGAGTTGAACCGGCCCGCTCGCGGAGCGCGGTTCACCCGCGGGACTTATTTACATCACCCGGTGCGGTCACAACATCGGAGGCCCGGGTCGCCTCAGCGCAGAGGAAGAGGAAGAGGAAGAAGGGAAGAGACAAAGACAAGATTTTTGCCTTCCACCACAGTGAGGAGGTGTCTGGTGAACTCACTGTGGTGGATGTTAAATATGTGTTTATTGTGTGTTTTTGTTATTTACTATATGTATGACTGCAGGCAACAAATTTCATTCAGACCTTGCGGTCTGAATGACAATAAAGTTTTCCAAGTTTCCATGTCCTAGCGAGGCAGTAGCACTAAAGGTTCTTCCACATTTACCAGGGTAGTCAAAAATGCTGGAGAAACTCAGTGGGTGAGGCTGCATCTATGGAGTGAAGGAAATAGGCAACGTTTCAGGTCGCGACCCTTCTTCAGATGTTGGGGGGGGGGGGGGTGGGCGGGAAGAAGAAGCGAAGAAGTGGAGACAGTGGGCTGTGGGAGAGCTGGGAAGGGGAGGCGAAAGAGGGAGAAAGCAGGGACGACCTGAAATTGGAGAAGTCGATGTTCATATCGCTGGGGTGTAAACTACCCAGCAAAATATGAGGTGCTGCTCCTCCAATTTATGGTGGGCCTCACTCTGGCCATGGAGGAGGCCCAGGACAGAAAAGTCAGTTTCGGAATGGGAGGGGGAGTTGAAATGCTGAGCCACTGGGAGATCAGTCAGGTTGGTTATTGCGAACCGAGCGGAGGTGATGAGCGTAGCAGGTGCAGGTGAACCTCTGCCGGACCTGGAAAGACTGCTTAGGTCCTTGGATGGAGTCAAGGGGGGAGGTAAAGTGACAAGTGTAGCATATTTACCAAGTGCCTTACAAATCTCCTCCAAGATGTCCAAAGCCACTTTACTGAAAATGAAATAATCTCAGTGTAGTAATGCAGGAGATACATTAATCAATTCACGCACAGCAAACCTACATGATCAGTCATTATAATGCTTGATAGGAAACTGGTATTCAGGACAAGATTAGCAACCATGTTTGTGGCTAGAAAAGTCTCGACTACAAAGGAGGAAGTTGGAGCGATGACATGTTTATAATGAGTGAAGATATTGGGCAAAGAAACAAAATATTTTATTTATCATGATGGTTAAATAGAGTGTGAGCTTTGTGAAGAAATAGTATGAGATATATCTTCATTATGGGAGTAGCTGACAAAACACTAAATGGTGTAAATTAAATATGATTTGAAATAACAGGGTATTATGGAAATAACAACTGCAATAAATAGAGCTTTAACTCTTAAAGCAGGCTGATTGTGTCAAAGTAGCAGTCAAAAAGAGGTACAATTCTTGGAATATTCATAGGGTTATTGCTTTAATTATTAATTTATGCATGGTTCAGTGTTAGGAAATAGTGTTAGATCTGGACAGGGTAATATAGCATGTAAAGTATCAGAAAATAAATATGGTGAGGTAGTGACCATAGTCAATGTATAGTCTAGTCTGAAGAAGGGTCTCGATGCAAAACATCACCCATTCCTTCTCTCCGGAGCTGCTGCCTGACCCGCTGAGTTACTCCAGCATTTTATGTCTATCAATGTATAGACACGTTGAATATGGATTGTCGAAGAAAAGCCAATCATTGATAAATGGGAGATCAGCTTATTTATGAATGTGGACCTAAATCTGATTGTTTGATTTGAAATATATGTATAATTACTGAAAAATAAAACTCACAATGAATTCAACCCACTTCTCTGTTCCAGACAATTTGAGCAGACTTTCGCCATGAATATACCACAGCTCTCGATTAGCTGCCTGTATGCTTGTGCTTGCTCATAGTTGATCATTTTCTTACCTTTGAGTTGGAAAGTTCCAAGATCCACCTTCAATTCTGAGCACCAATTCTGCTGGACACGAAGGGAGAGCTCAACTCTTAGCAATGACTGCCTCGCAAATAAGACTATAATCTGCTCGCTCAGAAGATTGTAAATGATCTTGTTGTTCCAGTTTGAAGAAAAATATGGGATCTCTCCCTGGTATTGTGGACAATATCCCAATATTTATCTTTAATCACCCTTCCTAAAACTGAGTTCCTGTTCATTATCTCATTGTTATTCCTGAAAACCTGTTGTGGGCAAGTTGGCTGTTGGTTTCCAGTTACATCTGTGACTAAACCTGAAAACTACTTCAGAGTGGATGACATGATATGAAAGATACTTTCTACATCCAAGCCTCTTTTTGTTTTGAAAATGAGATATAGTGCGGACAATAGAATTTACTCTCAGAACCAAATATCTGACTTACTGACTGTTGGTAGGGTGATAAGTGAGAGAAATTAAATGACTTGCTGGGATCGTTGCAGGTGAGTTTGTCTACACATCTATTACCAACCCTTTTCTTCTTTCTGCAAACACTCGCTGACCTTATTTTGTGTTCTTGCACTTTCTATGTCAACTCCATGGTAACTGAAGCGATTGCTGTTTCACAGAGATTTAAGCTTTTCAAAATATATTTATCAGGATATAGGTCAAAGATTTGCAAATGGGTTCAAGGTTGAAATGAGTCACCATTTCAATTTTACAACTGATTTCTTTTTAACATAGCCTTTAAAATGAGACTCTACCCTTGTCAATATACACACAATGGCTTCCAAACCCACCATAGAAACATAGAAAATAGGTGCAAGCGGAGGCCATTCGGCCCTTTGAGCCAGCACCACCATTCATTGTGATTATGGCTGATCAAACACAATCAGTAACCTGTGCCTGCCTTCTCCCCATACCCCTTGATTCCACTAGCCCCAAGAGCTCTATCTAACTCTCTTTTAAATTCATCCAGTGAATTGGCCTCCATTGCCTTCTGTGGCAGAGAATTCCACAAATTCACATCTCTCTGGGTGAAAAAGTTTTTTCTCATCTCAGTGTTAAATGGCCTCCCTTTATTTTTAGACTGTGGCCCATGGTTCTGGACTCCCCCAACGTCAGGAACATTTTTCATGCGTCTAGCTTGTCCAGTCCTTTTATAATTTTATATGTCTCTATAAGAATGGATCTTGTCCTTTACCAGGCTCTCCAAGGTAGTGTCATTGTATTATACAGTCAAGGACCATGCACTTAAAGCAACAGAGACTTGAAAATGTAGTAAAAAACTTGTGATTCTATATACTGACTGAGTACTACTACTGTATACTTGTACTGTATCTGAGATGCTTATCTAAGATGTATCTAAGTGCATATGTTTAGTGATACATGTACTGAACTGTATACAAAATTGGATTTCACTGTACCTCGGTACATGTGACAAATAAAGTAGTATTGAACCATTGAAACTAGTCCTTCGGCCCACTTACTCTATGCTGACTTTACTCTTTGTATTCTGCCACTTCCCTATCTCCATTGCCTCTACAATCTGTACTATTACTAAAACTCTCATCCTGGCCACTTCCGGTCTGCGTTGTAATTAAATTTGGGCAAAAACGCTACCGTATATTGCTAGGATTTTTTCGCCACCTTACTCAGCGTTCTCCTCTACTCCAAGACACCATTGTTTTGGAGTAGAGGAGAACTCCAAGTTTTGTTCCAGTCGGTGAAATATGAGAAATGTTACGAAGGTTTAAAAAATTGTGAGATCAGCAGATTGGTCTACTCGCTTGTCTTCACCATGAAGGTAACGCCCCTTCCGGCACCCGCTGGAGAATAAAACTCCGGAGGTGGGAGTGAGTAAACAAGCCGTGCTAATTGAGTCCACAATAGTGGAGTCAGGAAAGCCGCTGTGTGGAGTCGGGAAAACCGCTGTGTGGAGTCTGGAAAGCTGCTGTGTGGAGTCGGGAGATGCTGTGTGGTGCTGCGTCCAGTGAGCCACCGAGTGTAGTCACTCCCCCCCCACACAACCCCCCTCCCCTCCTCCTCCTCCTCCTCCTTGCCACATTCCCCTATTCCCCCTTCTCCACTTCCCCCTCCCCCCTCCCCACACACCCCCCTCTGGCCCAAACCCCCCCTTAACCCCTCCCCCATTTCTCCCCCACCCCCCCCCCCCCCCCCCCTCCACCACCAAACTCCCTCCCCACACCACCCCACCCCTTCCCCACACACCCCTCCCCCACACAACCCCCCCTCCCCACACAATCCTTCTCCGCTACAACCCCCCTCCACCACTACCCCACCTTGGTGGAATCTTGCATTGGGGAATGGGTTGCATTAGGGAACCTGGCCTCCCATGTGACTCCCAATGGGTCCCACTTCGTCTAGTTCTCCTTAAAAAACAACACACTGACCAAAATGTTTTTGGTGATGGTCTCTTCGTTAGAGGAGGTAACTAATTAAACAGGTCTAATGAGCACTTTTACATTCCGCCCTGTTTGGGCTCACATTCAGACTGTTTGCATTTTGATTTTCACAAAAACGAACTCAAATGCTCATAAAATAATTACTTGAACCAAGCACTTTTTAAGCATCTGCATTCATTTTCAAGTGCTAAACTTTGATCCTTAGAACTCAGGCAGCACAGAGTTTTGGCCCCTCTTCCACACCCCTCACAGCTATTTGCAGGAGGTCCTAGTGGGTCGCCAGGAGGTCGGAGGGTCTCGTAGGTTCTCGTAGGTTGTAGCCGGTGCTGACCGGTGAATTTCATTGGCTCATTGGGGAAAAAAAAACGTAGTTTTCAGAACCAAGGAAACCGACTGGTAATGTCAAATGTCCGCCGAGCTTCACAGCCGTGTATCTCTGGCTTCTTAAAAGTTGTCTTCACTCCTTCTCCCTCCTTCTCCCCCCTTCTGCCCCCTCTTTTAAAGGCCTTACCGTACACTGTGCTTTAGCCGTCTTAATTACAGCGCCAACCTTCCTGTTCATCGCGGTATCACCTTGGCTTTGCACCGTGTGAATTTCACTCAGTGGAGGCCCAGTGGAGCCCCCAGTGGAGGTCCAGTGGAGGTCCTGGTCCCGTCTCTCTCTCTCACCCTCATCACTCAGCCCTCTCTCCGCCCTCCCTCTACGGCAATGGCGGTCCTGTCTACCTGTTCCCCCATTGTGGGAGGATTGAGGGAGAGGGAGGGATAGGGAGGGAGAGGGGGGAAGTGGGGGAGGTGAGAAGAGTGGAGGAGGAGGGGGAATAGAGGGAGAGGAGGGGGTGAGTGGGGGAGATCAGGAGGGATAATGGGGGGGATGGGGAGGTGAGTTGGGGATAGATGGGATAGGAGGGGAGTAGGGTAGGGAGAAGAGTTGTGGTGACTGAGGGTAGGGGAAAGGAAAGGGAGGGAGAGGTTGAGGGAGGGATTGGGGGAGGGGAGGAGGAGAGAGGAAAAATGAGGAAGGGTGAAGAGGAGAGGAAGGGAGTGCTGGGGGATGAGGAGAAATGAGCCGTGCCTGCGCAGTTAGGGGCTATGCGTGAGTGGTGCAATATTGCATGGGGGGGACGGGTTGCATTGGGGGAACGGGTGAGTGGTGCAATATTGCATTAGGGAACGGGTCGCATTGGGGACGAGGCCTCCCGTGTGACAGGGACCCAATGGGTCCCACTTACTCTAGTAAAACAGTAAACTCGACTGGACTTTGCCTCCATCCAGACATTGCATTTCAGATGAAAACAATCCCCTGTATTTCCTCGAAATCTTTTTTAATCTGGATACTTTAATTACCAACATTTCTGCCACTTAATTTCTCTTTGTTTATTTAATATCATTTATAATTTGATTCGCCTATGTCAAATCCCTTCTTACCTTTCACTTCTACCTGATGAAGTTCCAGCTTCAGAAAGAAAATGTAAACAAAATTGTAGATAAGATAAAAAGAGAGTGGTCAAAACATTCATCATGTCAGACAGCATCTGTGGAAAGGGACATAGAGTTTATTAATATTTTTTGTTGAAAATCCTTTGCTGCTAAATGTTGGCCACCTAATAGTTGAGTTTAGTTTATTGTCACGTGTACCGAGGTACAGTGAAAAGCTTTTGTTGCGTGCTAACCAGTCAGCAGAAAGACTATACATGATTACAATCGAGCCGTCCGCATTGTACAGATAGTACATGATAAAGGGAATAACTTTTAGTGCAAATAAAGTTCATTTTAGTGCAAATAAAGTCCGATTAAAGATAATCCGAGGGTCTCCAATGAGGTAGATAGTAACTCAGGACTTCTCTCGAATTGTTGATAGGATGGTTCAGTTGCCTGATAACAGCTGGGAAGAAACAGTCCCTGAATTTGGAACTGTTCATTTCATACTCTTGTACCTTTTGTCTGATGGCAGAGGGGAGAAAAGGGAGTGACTGGGTGGGTGGGACTCGTTCTTCATTATGTTGGCGGTCTAATAGCCTTGTGTACAAAATTATTGCCCATGAGATTACAGGGGCTGTGTGAACATGGAAACAATGTTACAGGCCTGTCCCACTTAGGCGAATTTTTAGGCGACTGCAGGAGAATATGCAGTCGCCACATGGTCGCCACATGTTCGCAGGTGGTTGCCAGGGAGTTGCCTTTATGGTCGTGATGAGTTTCCGCATTCTTGGAACTAGTCGCTGCCTCATTATGGTCGCCGTGAATTTTTCAACATGTTGAAAAATTAGCGGCAACTAAAATGAAGTCGCCACTGAGAGTAGCGAGAATTCTCGTGCTGTAGGTGGGTCGCAAGGACGTCCTAGTGGGTAGCCAGGAGGTCGAAGATTCTCTTAGGTTCTTGTAGGTGCTAGCCGGTGCTGACCGGTGACTTTCATTTGCTCATTGGAAAAAAAAACGTAAGCAGTAGTTTTCAGAACCAAGGATAACCGACCGGTAATGTTAAATGTCTGCCGAGCTTCACAGCCGTGCATCTCTGGCTTCTGAAAAGTTGTTTGGCTTCTTAAAATTTATCTCCACTCCTTCTCCCTCCTTCTCCCCTCCCCCTACTCCCCCCCTCTTTTAAAGGACTTACCGTACACTGTGCTAGCCGTCTTAATTACAGTGCCAACCTTCCTGTTCATCACGGTGTGTGTCTGTATCCCCTTTGCACCGTGTGAATTTCAGACAGCGCTTCCCACACTTGCCTTTGCGATGTGTGTGAGTGAGTGTGAGTGTGAGTGTTAGTGTGTGAATGTTAGTGTGTGAGTGTGAGTGTGAGTGTGTGTGTGAGTGTGAGTGTGAGTGTGTGTGTGAGTGTGTGTGTGAGTGTGTGTGTGTGTGTGTGTGTGTGTGTGTGTGTGTGTGTGTGTGTGTGTGTGTGTGTGTGTGTGTGTGTGTGTGTGTGTGTGTGTGTTTTCCACTTTGACAGTCGCCGTTCCAGTCGCCGGTTTTTCAGGTGACTGCCGGCAACTTGACAGTCACCATCAATCGGCTGAAAGATCGCCTGTGGGACAGCCCATAAGTCAGTACTCACACATTGTAATTATTGAACAAATTAAATAGGCAGTGATGCTGAGTTAATTGCTTGTACTCGCTAGAATTTAGAAGACTGAGGGGGGATCTTATAGAAACGTACAAAATTCTTAAGTGGTTGGATAGGCTAGATGCAGGAAGATTGTTCCCGATGTTGGGGAGGTCCAGAACAAGGGGTCACAGTCTAAGGATAAGGGGGAATTCCTTTAGGACCGAGATGAGGAAAACATTTTTCACACAGAGAGTGGTGAATCTCTGGAATTATCTGACACAGAAGGTAGTTGAGGCCAGTTCATTGGCTATATTTAAGAGGGAGTTAGATGTGGCCCTTGTGGCTAAAGGGATCAGGGGGTATGGAGAGAAGGCAGGTACAGGATACTGAGTTGGATGGTCAGCCATGATTATATTGAATGGCGGTGCAGGCTCGAAGGGCCGAATGGCCTACTCCTGCACCTATTTTCTATGTTTTCATGTTTCTATGTTAATTGATGAGAGAGTATTCTGAGTTTAGCAATTGAGTTTGCTGTGCTATGGTCAAGGGAGGCAAAACGTCAGATTACATTCCTGCTCCTGATAATTTCACACGTCAGCTCCAATTACCTGGTCATATACTGTGCAAAATGATTGATTCTTTCTCCATGCCCTCACCTGATTCTGGTCTGGCCCCTGAGTAGTGACCAGCGGAAGCAATATCTTATTGGAGGTGTTTATCATCAGAAATTAAACCTAGGCCCCCATCTGCTGGTTAAGTGTAATGTTAAAAATCTAATACAAAATTTGAAGATGGTGATGTCAACCAAGCTCGATATTTTCTTGATTCAGCCAGCATCTGCCCAACACATTAACTGGTAATCCTTTCCACTGCTGTCAAGATTATGCCATGTGCTTGCTGCATTTGTCTGCAAAATGACTTTGGTGGGCTTGTGTGTGTTGTTTGCCATGACTGGTTGAGGTTCACCCCAATGGTTTGACTGCAAGATTTCCTTTCAGTAGTGGCATCACAGGTGAGTGCACCAAATCTCAGTTGATGCATCAAGAAACTGCAGATGCTGGAATCCTGAGCAAAAAAACAAATGGCTGGAGGGACCCAGTGATTCAGGCAGCATCTGCGGATAGAATGGTGATGACCTTTCACGCTTCACCAAACAACATTATGCAGGAACATTATGAACTGATACATAATGTAATTTACCTTCCCTACACTCTGGCTTTCTCGTCATTTTTTCTCTCTCTCCCCCTTTAAACAGCTTCTTAATACCTACTTCTTTGGCAAGCTTTGGTCTTGGTTCTTGGTTACTTGGTCCTCCAAAATATTCCAACTGGAATTTAAACTGGAGGTGGTGAAGGGAGGGGTTAAGTCAGAGAGGGTTATTGGGAAGAAAGTGCCACTTTAAATTTAGTTGCATCTGGCTGGGCAACCGTGGTTTGGTGGAGATTATTCCATGCTTTAATAGTGCGTGGGAAGAACAAATTGCAGTACACATCTGTCTTTGTGGCTGGGACCACAAATTGGATCGAATGCCCTCGTCTGCTCCTAATTGGTTTGGGGTTGGTGTAGGTCTCGTGATCTATGTCTAGCTGACCATTTAACATTTTGTAAAAACAGGTCAAACGGTGAGCTTCACGTCTGTCTTGGAGAGGGTTCCACCCCAGAGAATTCAGAAGTTTGGTGACACTCGCTTCTCTCTCGTAGGTGTTAGTAACAAATCGAGCGGCCTGTCTTTGGACACGCTCGATGGATGAAATGTTTTTATCTGTGTATGGATCCCACGCTGCAACTGCGTAGTCCAGATGAGGTCTAACGAGGGTGAAATACAGCTTCTCCTTGACAGAAGCTGAACAATGATGGAAGTTGTGCCTCAGGAAGTTTAGGACACCTGTTGCTTTCGCTGTTGCATGATGAGTCTGGCCATTCCAACGTAGATCATTCTGCAATTTGATGCCAAGATACTTGGTTTGTTTGGATTCTTCAAGGGTGACACCAAGTATGTTGTAAGATGTGACGCCTGGATTCCTCTTTCTGGTGACATGCATGGTTTCACATTTGGAAGGGTCAGCTACTTCAATATCTCCTCAGTGCCATCCTGTGGCTTTAGTCTGTTAATAAAACACAACTTACTGCTGTGATTCTGATCGCACAATTATTACATTCTCATTAAGAATTTCAGAGCAGTGTGGAAACCAACAGAATTGCCCAGAGTGCTATAAAGATATTAATATTTGAAACAAGAGCAAAGCAAAATCAAATTCAGATAATTCAAGGATGGTTTGGAAGGAGAGGTGTTACAATTGGTGACATATATCTGGTTGAGACAGAACCAGCAGCACAACAACTTGTGACAGTCACTTTGTACATGGCTAAATAATTCCATAACAATGTCTTCATCATGCATAACTCAACATCTCAATTCCCAATTTGCATGAAAGCATGATTTCCCCATTTACTGTGTGAAAACGGACAGGTACAGGGATTACCTGACAAGGCTCGGTGATGGGACCACAGCCATTTACAATATACATCAATGATTTGGATGAAGGGAGTCAAAGTAACATTAGCAAATTTGCTGATGACACAAAGCTGGGTGGTAGTGTGAACTGTGAGGAGGATGCTATGAGAATGCAGGGTGACATGGACAAGTTGGGGGAGTGGGCAGATGCATGGCAGGTGATGTTTAATGTGGATAAATGTGGTGTTATCCACTTTGGTATCAAAACTAGGAAGACAGATTACTATCTAAATGGTGTCATGTTGGGAAAAGGGGAAGTACAATGGGATCTGGGGGTCCTTGTTCATCAGTCTATGAAAGTAAGCATGCAGGTACAACTGGCAGTGAAGAAAGTGAATGGCATGTTGGCCTTTATAACAAGAGGAGTTGAGTATAGGAGCAAAGAGGTCCTACTGTAGTTGTACAGGGCCCTAGTGAGACCACACCTGGAGTATTGCATTTAGTTTTGGTCCCCTAATTTGAGGAAGGATATTTTTGCTATTGAGGGATACAAGGTTAATTCCCGGGATGGCGGGACTGTCATATGCTGAGAGAATGGAGCGGCTGGGCTTGTACATTCTGGAGTTTAGAAGGATGAGAGGGGATCTTATTGAAACATATAAGACTGTTAAGGGTTTGGACACGCTAGAGGCAGGAAACATGTTCCCGATGTTGGGGGAGTCCAGAACCAGGGGTCACAGTTTAAGAATAAGGGGTAAGCCATTTAGAACGGAGACGAGGAAACACTTTTTCTCACAGAGTTGTGAGTCTGTGGAATTCTCTGCCTCAGAGGGCGGTGGAGGCTGGTTCTCTGGATACTTTCAAGAGAGAGCTATATAGGGCTCTTAAAGATAGCAGAATCAGGGGATATGGGGAGAAAACAGGAACGGGGTACTGATTGGGGAAGATCACATTGAATGGCGGTGCTGGCTCAAAGGGCCGAATGGCCTACTCCTGCACCTATTGTCTATTGTCTATTGTCTATTAAGATTAGACAATTGAGAAGAAGGCAGAGAGATAATTCTGCTCATTCAATATTGTTATTCCCTTTGAATTTCATCTGGAGGAGGAATGGATTCATAAATCTAGGGATGCAAATTTGTCATACAATAAAAAAGCCATAGAGAAATATTACATGGAAACATCAGGTTTCAGCCCATCAGTTTTGCCACAACCATCAAATTACACTAATTCTACATTGTTTTCTCAAATTGTTTGTGCAAATTATACTTTAATCCCATTTTTTCATCAACTCCTCTCAGATTTCACCCCTCACCTACACACACTGGTGGCAATTTACCTATCAACCAAAATGTTTTGGGAAGTGGGAGGAAACCGGAGAATCTGGGAAAACCCATGCAGACACAGGGAGATCATGCAAACTCCACAGATAAAGCACACAAGGGCAGGACTGATCCTGGTCTTTGGTACAGCTCTGAGGCAGTAGCTCCATCAGCTGTTTTACTTTGCTGCCTTTATCCCAACATGACAGCTGAGATATTTACAATCAAATTACAGTAAGTCTCTTTCTTTGAAAAAGCACTTGTCCATTTTGGTGATCAAGAATCGTAGTTAGCAATTCACTCAGCGCCTTCAAAGGGGGAATCTGCTGCATTTTCCTGGTGAGTCTTTGTGCAACTTCAGTTTCTCAGTAATGTAATTGACTCTAAACTCTCATATGAATTTGCCTTACAAACCGTTGCATCAAAACCACAATACTAGGAAATAATAGGTTTAAAACAGACAACTAATTTCTGGCACTTCGCCAGAGCATCTCATAAATGTAAACTATTTACTCACTCACCAGAAGTATGCTCTGAATACCTGTTTATATCTGCCTTTGGGCTATGAATATTGTGGTAAACCTCTGGAATTCACGCCCTCCATGGTGTAGGAGGTTTGATTAATGGAGGTATTTATAAAGTACGTCAAAACATTGAAAATGGAACAGCACAGGACAGGAACAGGCCCTTTGGCCCACAATATCAAACATGATGTCAAATGAAACTAATCTGCTATGCACCTGATCCATATCCATTTATTCCCCCTGTATCCATGCACCTATCTAAAAAGATGGTATCAAAAATATTCCATAGTAGATGAAAATTGTAACATTGTTGTCAAATTTAACACAATCAAGTATCTGAAGTGCATAAAGCACATTAAAAAATATAGGTTTTAAAAAATATTTAAAAAATTGTGGTACCAGTGATACAGTTGATGGCAAGATTGCATGACATTTTTGAAGGATGAGGGAAATAGCACAGGGAGGACTTGAGGCCTGTGTTAGATCAGCTGTGATCATATTATGGAAAAACACGGTCTTATTTTCTTATGTTCTTGTGAATCTTAAGCACCATTAATACAATACCTATCTGGAAAGGTTGGCAGCAATTCTTCACAATTTAGGGATGGCTAATGAAACTATTGATAGACACAAAGTGCTGGGGTTACTCAGCGGGTCAGATAGCATCTCTGGAGAACATGAACGGGTGACATTTCTTCTTCGATGTTCTCCAGCAGATGCTGCCGGACCCGCTGTGTCACTGCAGCACTTTGTGTCTTTTTTGTAAACCTGTATTTGCAGTTCCGTGTTTCTAATGAAAAAATGCCGCTGTTGCTTCAACCTATAAAATGAGCAACCTTCTTCAGAATGGCTGAGTTTGGATACAGGTGTTTCGGGTGGGGAATATTGATATATCTCCCATCCGTACTCAAAGAAGATGACACAAGTCTGAAGAAGGGTCTCGACCCGAAACGTTGTCTATTTCCTTTGCTCCATAGATGCTGCCTCACCCGCTGAGTTTCTCCAGCATTTTCGTCTACCTTTTCTGCAATTCCTTCTTAAACGCGTCTTCTTTCAAGTTACTTTACCATTCAATGGTTGTCCAGAACAAAAACAAGCACACGATATTTCCTATTCTGAAATCCTGACAGGGTGGGATTCATTCCCAAGGCATTTTTCTTAAGATTTTACAGAAAGGGAAACCAAAAGTCAACATTTGCTTGAAATAAAAGTGTAAAATTCCGTGTATACTCTGCAGCTCAGGGTGGATTTGTGAGTGAGGAAACGGATTGAATGTTTCCAGTCAAAGACGTTCTGTCAAAACCCTCCACGGTTGCCACCTGATCTGCTGAGTTTTTCCAGCATTTTTGCTCCCATTTTAGCTTACATGGAGCATAGACATTGAGAGATGGGGAGGCCGAACCAAGCACAAGCTTCACTAAATAGCCACACAATTTAGTTTAAAGCAGGATAGGCACAAAATGTGGAGTAACTCAGCGGGACAGGCACATGTTAAAGCAGGAGTTCTTGAGTGGCAGTGAGGAGTGAGAAGCCTGCTGAATTTCCCCATCCTCACGATCCCCTTTACTGCAGAACACTGAAATAAGTCACAAAACCTCCCCTTGCCATTTTCACTTGGCTTGGCTCAATGCACCAATGCAACACATCAGGGATTAAACAACGCAATTCAGGTCTATTTGAGCCATCGGGGACCAGGTATTCTAGTTTACATATGAAGCTAAAAGCAAATAATGCATTCTAAAACAATGAAGAGTACTGGCAATGGCATTCTTCTCCCCAGGGACCTGTTTATTGTATCAGTCGTCAGCTAAAGGAGTTTTTTAAATAATATAGGCTGAGACTGCCCGAGAGCCAAGAGCTTAGATGTGGCGGAATTTGTCAAATGTGTTCAGGAACCGTTCCTCAAGCAATATGCACACTGCTTATAAGTGAGAGATCGAAGCTTGACCTAGTCTTAGGCAATAGGGCAGGGCAAATGGGACTAGATTAGATGGGGCATCTTGCTCGGCCTGGAATAGTTGGGCCGAAAGGCCTGTTTCCATGCTGTGTGACTATGACTAATTTTGCATTCAGAGGCAACAAAATAGATGAGCGATGGAGGAGAGCCAAGCATTTATCCTTGGGGCATCTTAAAGTGAGAATGCGGGCATAAGAAAAGAAGGAATTGCAGGAAGTTCTGTACATGGTCATGTTAACCACTGAAATAGATTCAGTGTATTTGTTAATTCTAAACAAACCTTTTAGCATGGTTTCCTTATTTTAATCAGAAAGGTATTACAGTCACAGTCACAGAGGCCAACGTCAGAAGATCCTTCAGGGGGGTGAACCCTTGGAAAGCGCCTGGACCTGATGGTATACCCAGGTTGAGTTCTCAAAATATGTGCAGACCAACTGGCTGGGTTTTTTGCGGACATTTTCAACCTCTCACGACTGAGGTCTGAGGTTCCCACCTGCTTCAAGAGGGCATCAATAATACCGGTGCCCAAGAAATATTAAGGTGATGTGCCTCAACGACTATCGACCAGTGGCACTACTAACGTCTGCGGTGATGAAGTGCTTTGAGAGGTTGGTTATGGTGGATATGAACTCCTACCTCAACAAGAACCTCGACCCGCTACAGTTAGCCTACCGTCACAACAGGTCAACGGAGGATGCGATCTCACTGGCTCTCCACTCCACACTGGACCACTTGGACAATAAAAACACTTATGTTAGGATGTTGGTTATAGACTACAGCTCAGCGTTCAATACCATCATCCCCTCGAAGCACACGGAACTGGGTTTCTGCGCATCCTGCTGCAATTGGATCCTCGACTTTCTTATCCACAGACCACAGTCTGTTCGAATTGACAGAAATCCTTCTTCCTCATTAACAATCCGTACAGAAGCACCTCAAGGTTGCGTGCTCAGCCCCCTGCCCTACTCACTGTATAATCATGACTGGGTAGCCGGATATAGTGCAAACTCCATCTTCAATTTCGCTGACAAGCACCGTTGTTAGACGAATTATAGATGGTGATGAGTCAGAGTATAGAAGTGAGATCGACCAATTGACCAAATGGTGTCAGCACAACAACCTGGCTCTCAAATTCAATAAAACCAATGAACTGATTGTGGACTTTGGAAGAGGAAGGATGAGGACCCACAATCATATTTATATCAATGGGACGATGTGGAGAGAGTCAAAAACTTCAAATTCCTGGGCATGCATATTTCCGAAGATCTTTCCTGGACACAGCACACTGATACAATTATAAATAAAGTACATCAACGCCTCTAATTCCTGAGAAGATTAAGGAGATTCGGTATGTCAAAGAGGATTCTCTTGGACTTTTACAGGTGCACAGTAAAGAGCATATTGACTGGTTCAGCAACTTGAATGTCTAGGAATGGAAAAGACTGCAAAATGTTGTGATCACTGTCCAGTCCATCACCGGCTCTGACCTCCCCACCATTTAAGGGATTTATCGGAGTCGCTGCCTCAAAAAGGTAGCCAGCATCATTAGAGACCCACACCATCCTGGCCACACACTGATTTCACCACTGGCATCGGGAAGAAGGTACAGGAGCCTGAAAACTGTAATGGCCAGGTTCAGGAACAGCTTCTTCCCTACAGCCATTAAGCTATTAAACAACCTCAAATAAGCTCTGAACTACTATTTAGAAGACTGAGGGGGGATCTTATAGAAACTTACAAAATTCTTAAGGCTAGATGCAGGAAGATTGTTCCCGATGTTGGGGAGGTCCAGAACAAGGGGTCACAGTCTAAGGATAAGGGGGAATTCCTTTAGGACCGAGATGAGGAAAACATTTTTCACACAGAGAGTGGTGAGTATCTGGAATTCTCTGCCAGAGAAGGTAGTTGAAGCCAGTTCATTGGCTATATTTAAGAGGGAGTTAGATGTGGCCCTTGTGGCTAAAGGGATCAGGGGGTATGGAGAGAAGGCAGGTACAGGATACTGAGTTGCATGATCAGCCATGATCATGTTGAATGGCGGTGCAAGCTCGAAGGGCCGAATGGCCTACTCCAGCACCTATTTTCTATGTTTCTATGTTTCTAATAGACTATTATTATTATTATTATTATTATTATTATTATTATTATTGCACTACTATTATTTGCTTTTTGAATATGTGTGTATGTGCATGTGTATATATAATATGTGTGTGTGTACTTTTTTAGTCTGTGTATATATAGACACTGAACTTTTTTTTCACTCCATGTTTACATATTCTTCACCCTACCGGATGTGATTTTTATTTTCAACTAATAGGGCAATCATAAAGGCATTAACAATAGTTCTTCTGTTTACTATTCTTAATCTTTGTGAGATAAGTTTCCAACATCCTGTAATATGTGTAATAATGTAAAGGTGAAATTAATAAGGGAACATTAAGTTGAGGTCGTCTTCTAAAGGACCTGTCCCACTTCGACGATTTTGAAGGTGACTGCTGGCGACTGTCATAATCGTAGCGGGGCACCGAAAAGGGTTGATACATAGATAGTTACACCAATGGCCGGAGATTAAAATAGAAAGTGTGAGACAAAAGGATTGATGAGGTGCAAATTGTGAAGCCAGAGGTAGGAATGTGCATGGAGGGGAAGTGGGAGGAAAGAATTGGTGGGAGTCCAGGTGGGGTACAGAGGAAGGAGGGGGAAGAATGGGGGATGTGGGGGAGAAAGGAGAAAGGGGTGGGGGGGGGTTGTTGTTAGAGGTTACCTAAAAATTGGTGAACTTTATGTTCATACCATTTGGATCTAAGCTACCGAAATGGAATGTATGAGGTGCTCCATCCAATTTTTACATTTCTTGTCATTAGATGGTTGTCAAAAATAAAACCTCAACTTGATTTTGTCTTATTAATGTGTCCTCGACATTACTAATATAGATATGAACAAAATGCTGGAGTAACACAGCGGGACAGGCAGCATCTCTGCATGGAAGGAATGGGCGACATTTCGGGTCAAGTCCCTTCACCCAACATTTTGTGTCCATCTTCGGTGTAAACCAACACCTGCAGTTCCTTCCTACACATTACTAATATAGATTACAGGATGTTGGAATCTTATCACACAAGGAAAAAAATTGCACACATTAGACAACCACGTTTTCACTCATGAACCAAAGTAACATCTGAGCAATGATCCTGAGAAAATCTGCAGAGCCATGAAATTGTATTCTATCCGCAGTGTGAGAGGGAGAAAACTGGGAAGAAAACAAAATAAATTTGCAAATTTAAGTTAGTCATGCCAAAGTTTACAAAGGTTTATTATTTTCCTAATATTACAATTTCATACCACTGCAGCTGAACAAAGTGCTCATTCTCTGCTGCATATCCACTCCTGATAGTGGATGGGAGCATCTACAATAAGGGCAATTTTATTGTCCACCACTTCCTCAAGGGCAATTAGGGGTAGACAATAAATGTTTATTTTGCCAGCAGTACACCCACATTGTGAATGGAAAGTGGCTTTGCTTTGGCTGCTCCTGAGTACACTCACTAGCTTACCTACAGAACCTACAGTAATACACAATGTTGCATAAATGCCCCTGACATATCAATATCTCAATAAATTTCTGTTACCACCATCAAATTTCCTTTTGAATATAACCAACTTGATAAAGCTCTTTCTGCTTGCAACCAATAACTTGATTGCATTGCGTCTTTGCTTTCATTAACAGGATATATATTTTTGTCCCGGAACAAATAAACAGTAGATTACAGTCATTTCACATCTGCAATTCACAACCATCAGTGAAGATTAGAGACTTCCAATGAAAACAATAAATCACTCAGCTCCTATAAACTCATTGATACTAAGAAAGAAAAATGCTGCTTCAAACCATTTTAAACCATGGTCAATGTTGGAAAAAAACATTCATGATTAATATTTCCTTTGGAAATGAAGGGTTATTTTTAATTCCATATCTTTCTGTCTCACCTTTGCTTATTCTTGCAAAAATGGGTGATGTTATCCTCACAACATAAACTTCTGAGTTTAGAATTGGCCTTCAGTAAACAAAATGAGGCATGAGTCAGCCATGGTTGTCTGCAAATAGATAGTTGTCCCAATTGAAAGTTAGTACACACTTAACATGATATAGGCTGTATAAGGTCGAGCCGCAGGTAGATAAGGTGGTCATTATCTAAATGGTGTCAAGTTGGGAAAAGGGGAAGTACAACGGGATCTGGGGGTCCTTGTTCATCAGTCAATGAAAGTAAGCATGCAGGTATAGCAGGCAGTGAAGAAAGAGAATGGCATGTTGGCACAGACAAGTAGGACTAGTGTAGCTGGGCCATTGTTGGGCCAAAGGGTCTGTTTCCACACGGTATCACTCTATGACTGTGACTAAGCATCTGGTGTTGACATTGGGCCTACACAGTGTTCCTCTCAACTGGAGTACAATTGCATCAACCTAGTTGTCAGTTAAGTTTGTTCTTATACACTGTCTCAACTTCAATGGAATCTTCTAATGCAGTTTGTGTTTTGGTATAATGATTGCTGGCTTCTGAGCTTGACAGTCATGCCTTGTCGGTGATTTAACACTAATGCCTGGTGCTGAATTTAACCACCCTTTGATAAGTCTGAAGTGATGCATGACACTTGATACTGGAGCCTGTGAGTGCCAAACTTTGATGAATTGCCCTCCATCTGCTTTGCTCTGTCCACAGGCTTCAGTTAGTGCTGATAATGAAGTGTGTAATTTATGACTGGATGTTGCTGGGGGTACAATTGCTTCAACTATAGGCAGCTGCTGCCTTAGAAGTCAAGTTACAGTATATTTACATGAGTGAAATTATTTCACGATAATAAATGTTATTATTACCTGAGAGTGAGAAAAAGAACCCTCAAATGAGAGTAAAGTGGTTAATTTGTACTAAATGTTTAAGGTGAAACTCATGAGCTCTGGTTAAGGCAATATTTAACTGTGGGACAGAATTAGGGTTCTTTCTGTAGAGTTAGTTCATCAGATTGAATGAGGCAGCACAGTAGTGCAGTGGTAGAGTCTGCACCAGAGAGTATGGAGTTTGTACGTTCTCTCGGTGACCTGCGTGGGTTTTCTCAGGGATCTCCGGTTTCCTCCCACACTCCTAATATGTGCAGGTTTGTAGATTCATTAGCTTTGGTAAAAATTGTAAATTGTCCCTAATGTGCAGAATAGTGCTAGTGTATGGGGGCAATTGCTGGTCGGCACGGATCCGGAAGGCCGAAGGGCCTGTTTCCACGCTGTACCTCTAAAGATTGATGCCTAGTCTCAGCTGACTTCAAACAAAACAGATGGCAGAGCTTCTCAAAAAATAAAAGGCTCTCTCTGCATCTGCAGGAGTTTTCTTTAGTGAGCATTGTCTCACCGGCAAGTCATGGACTTGAAGCTTGCTCCCTTTCAAAGCATTCCATACACACACCAGTTTAAGTGCTGGGTTTATTTCGATTAATGACAAGATTGCTCAGACAGGATTGCTCTTACATTCCTTATTGAAACCAGTGCTGGATTTATAGGAGGAAGCTGTCCGACCACCAATGATGACCGGGATGCTTTCAAGAGAGAGCTAGATAGGGCCCTTAAAAATAGCGGAGTCAGGGGATATGGGGAGAAAGCAGGAATGGGGGATGATCAGCCATGATCACATTGAATGGCGGTGCTGGCTCGAAGGGCCAAATGGCCTACTCCTGCACCTATTGTCTATTGTCTATTGTCCATTGTCCAATGTCTACACAACAAAATCCCTCAGAGAGTTGTAAAATAATGTTCTGCTTTTACTGGTGATTGACCAAGGAAAGAGCATTGGAGAAAGCAACTAGAGAGCTCACAACTCTTGGACTGGTACTAAGGAATCCTGTTCAATCCTTAACCCTGTGCCCAGACAGATAGGCTTTCCTTCAGAGAGGTATCCTTTAACGACAAAGGAATTCCTTGGAGCTACTCGTGTTCTGCTTGAAATGCAGCATGTTCTGCTTCTGAGTCAATCTGAGCAAATTTGAACCCATTGTTTCCATTTACTATCGCACTCTTTGGCATGAATGCAAGGAGGTGCCACAAAGTATTATGCAGGATTCATTAACATTTTCAAAGTGATATTGTGAGCACTGATATAAAACTGGAAGCAAACTAATCAAGTGCCAACCTAGGAAGATATTATTGAATCTGACCATTGATCTTAAAAATCTTAAAATTACCTACATGAAAATTGCTAAACACAAAATGCTGGTGTAACTTAGCGGGTCAGGCAGCAACTCTGGAGAAAAGGAATAGGTGATGTTATCAGATTGAGACCCTTCATAGGACTGAGAGTCAGGAGTCTAGGGTCTCGACCCGAAACGTCTCCTGTTCCTTTTCTCCAGAGATGCTGCCTGACCCGCTGTTACTTTAGCATTGTGTGTCTATCTTCTGTGTAAACCAGCATCTGCAGTTCCTTTTCATACATGAAAATTGAATGGGCAGAAGAGGGGAGACAGAGTGCAGCATGCTGAAGGTACAGATCTTCATGTGTTCGTTAAAATAGCACAAAGGAAGGTATTACGAGCGCAAGAATTAGGAGGAGGAATCAGTTGTATTATCTTTCAAGCCTCATCGAACATTCATTGAGATCATGGCTTATTTTCCACCTCAGAGCCATTTCTCTGCATTCTGCAGTTATCTCTTGATTTACTTGATATCTCAAAATCTATCTGAGTGAAATGATCAACATTCTGCAGCCAACTACCGTTAGAAATTCCAGGTTCATCGCCATGTGGATATAAAAAACTCTTCATCACAGTCCTAAATAACCTACCCTTTATTCTGCTCCTAGTCCCCTTAGCCGGAAGAAATATCCCCCCCTACTTCCAGCATTCCCACTTTTTTTTTTGATGAGATCTCCTCACATTTTTCTAAACTTGAGGAAACAGACCTGGCATCATTGTGAGGTAAACAACCCTCATTATGAGGTAAACCTCCCATGCTGCATGAATAGCTGCCATTTGACAATCAGAGAAGGAAAATCTGAGGAAGTGTCTCAATCCAAAACATCATCCATACATTTCCTCCAAGGATGCTGCCTGACCCACTGACCTTACAGAACCGTTTCTTTGCACAGAATAAAAGAGAAACTGACTGAAGATCACCAATGAACCTGGAAACACGGTTTCCATAATGATCTATTGCATGCAGCATCTACCAGCCTTATTTTGCAAACTTGTTATGGTTCAGTTTATCGTTGCTTCCAATTTTTTTAGTTTATGCAGTGCAAACCAATATCCTCCTATGTCTCCCTCACTGATAGATCCACATACTGTTGTGGAGGGGGGGAGTCATTGGACTCCATCATGACAAATTCATCACATAGAATTGTAATACACATAGAAATTTGTCATGTGTCCCCTTCCCTTCCTTCATTTCTTTCAAAACCTTTTACGCAGCTGGTTTGTGGCAGCCATGGGAAGATTTTATGTTGGGACATACTCTCCAGTGGTCAGTGCACGATAGCATGGCCTTGCCAAGCTTCCCAA
Organism: Okamejei kenojei; assembly: GCA_035221665.1. Lineage (NCBI taxonomy): Eukaryota > Metazoa > Chordata > Chondrichthyes > Rajiformes > Rajidae > Okamejei > Okamejei kenojei. Next base: position 97,805,329 of record CM069134.1, read on the forward strand.
GCAACTCCCAATGGAAATACACAGCTTGACAATTACCACTTCTTTTGAAGTGGGATGTATAATAGAGCACTCTCAAAGGCTTTCTTAACCAGGTTTTTTACATTGTGATCTGAACGAACAACAGTGGTGCATGTGACACTGTTTTAACACATCCAAAAGAACCCAATTCATCTTCTGGATGCAAATGCTCGATGCTAAATCCAAAGGGGCCATGTACAAATCAGAAGAGATGATTAAGAAATTATTACCAATTACACTCAGATCACACGTTAAGTCCAATTCTAGTTCCCAAGACACATGGGGAGCATCTAAACCCTGGACAATATGCAATAAAGAGCCACAAGGTATTTCCTACATTTGATCAACGAAATAGAAGGAGATTCGAGATTTTCATTCATGATAAGAGACATTACAAGAGTGATTTGTTAGAGCTAAGAGGTATTAGAGAAACATTTACTTCGAACCATATGGTGAGAATGAAAATGTTAAGAACTACATACAATATATCAGAATGGGTGATAACTGAGTTTTCTCTCCCATTCCTAACCTGTTTTCTTCACTCTTGTCGCATCCCTGAGGAGAAATTTATGGGCTTTGTTTCAACAACAGCTGGTTGCAAAGTTTTCCTCATGTGATTCACATTCTGAGTAAAGAATTCTGACCTCCTTATCAAGTCCTTTATAGTCTCCCTAACCAGTAGAAACAACCTGTCATGTTTACCTCATAAACGTGTGGTCCTCATAAACGTGGGGCCCTCTAGGTCGCTCTTCAATCTCAGAAGAGAAATCAATCTCCTGGATAATGTCCAAAGGAACCTCTCTGACACCCTTCTCCATTAATTTCACATTATTCTTCAGCAATTGCAACATTATATTTTTGATTTTGTATTCAACTCCTCCAGGTACAAGCACACCATCATTTTTTAGAAACTTTATCATTTTACACAGCCATCTTTATGACTTTAGTCATGTGTGCAATTCTGATGAAAAACATCCATTACAACACAATGTTTACTGTCACATCAAGTTCCGGATAGTTTACCTTGTTATAATCTGCAACCATATGTTTGAAGATTTGTAGCTTAAGGCAAACATATACAATAAATATTTGCCCTTTAAATGTAGAATTATTTTAATAGTTCTTTATTAAAAGGTGACAGGAGGACCCATGCATTGGTATGTGTTACATGCCACGCTTGGAACATGACCATAACCTATATGTGGACAAACAGATGTCCGACCTTGAAGAAACCTTTGCTCCCTCCGCCCCCACCCAAGTGCAATTCAGGTTGTTTTTGCCTCACACCAGGCTTGTATTATTGGGGTCATAGAGTGTAACCCATACGAGTCCTTGAACAGTGGCTGTCAGGCAAGTGAAAATGTGCACCTGGATGTCAGGCACACACAGCTGATGTCAGAATTTGTTAAACGATGACTTTACTGATAGAGATGTAACGGACCATCAAAGCCCCCAGTGTGAGAGTCAAGTGGAAAAGCTTGTACATGCCAGCTAAATATGTGGCATTTGGCCTTGGACTTTGAGTGCTTCAGCTCTGTTTTATGTGTGCAGTGTGTGTGTGTGTAATTATGCTCCTAGAGCTTACCCCATTTAGTCTAGTTTAGTAAAACACCGAATCAAGCACCGGATCACTATTCTTTATTCTTTCCAACAATAAAAAACTCCCTCTTTGTACTGAAACCTAACCCAGTCCTGTATATTCAGATACCCCAGCCAATTGGATATCCCACTGGGCAGGGACCTAAACCCTTCAGCTACTCTTTGGTGTCAGGCCAACTCAATGGTACCTGACTGTAACAGCTGTGGACTAACTCTGAAGGGTCTTTCACCTACAAGGCAAGGATGCCCTTTCCTCCACCCTCAGTGCTTACTAGACTACCGTTCTCAGATCTCGTAGGGAACCCCAACACAAGCGCGCGAATGAACGTTCCGCTCCAACCAGCAAAGTGGGGAAACTGATGCAAAAACCGCACCGGGGCAACTATTTCTCCCCTCGCAATCTGGAACGGTCCAAAACCCCGATCGCAAACCTCGGTCTGGGGGTCCGTTGAGATCCTGGACGAGCCCCCAATGTAATTATGCTCCTAGAGCTTACCCCCTTAATCTAGTTCAGTAAAACACTGAGTCAAGCACCCGATCAACTATTCTTTATTCTTTCCAACAATAACAAACTCCCTATACAATACCTAACCACCGTGGGTCCAATCCTTGTCTATGCTTGTTCAAGCCCTTCGGCTTCGTGCAAGCAGACACCTCCAAAAGGTTACGCAGTCCAAAGCCCCCCTCGAGAAGATCGATCAATCCTCGTGGGGTCTATTCTTTTATAGGCCAACGGACCCATGGGGCAGAACTACATGGGGGAGGCAGCCCCTACAAGCCAATCACACATATCGATCACATTATACAGTTAATGACAGGTCCCTAATCCAATTACAAAGTTCCCCCATTACAATGATTCTACAGAAGCTTCTAGAAAGAAGACAGTTAACTAAAATAATGCAACATTTACCCAGGTTGTATAAACAATTCAAACAAGGTTTCACACACACCAGTCAATCATCAAACAGCAGCATAAACACTGCTACATTATTTACAATATCTTTTCACACCCCCTTCTACAACCAATCCCCACTATACATTTGCAGACCTTATCTCTCTCTGCAAACCTTCATACATATTACCAAAGTTAGGACATCTGGACCTCTCCTCATCCTGCATATCCATCTAGGGTCCAGACTTTCTGGCGCCAGCTCACAGCTTGCATCTTTTCACAGAAAGAGGCCAAGCAGACCTTGCAAATGCAAATATTTTCCATTTTGTAATACCTCTAATTTGGCCAATATTAACATGTGTGCGCGCGTGTGTGTGTGTGTGTGTGTGTGTGTGCGTGTGCATGTAGGAATGCATGCATGGATGTTGTGCTTGTGTGCATGAATATTTGTGCGTGTGTTGTCTCTGTACTTGTATGTGTGTGGGGGGGTGTTTCAATATGCGTCTGATGTGTGTGTGTGTCTGCTTGTGTGTATGTGTCTCTCTCTTTTGGAGCATGCGAGTGCATGAATGCATGCATAACCATGCACCTTTGTTCATGTATGTGTGGATGTGTGTATGTGCACCTGCATGTATGCTATGTGTATGCTTGTGTGCTTGAGTTTTTGTGGTCGTGTGCATGAGTTTTTGTGCGAGTGTGCACTTACTTGTGCTTGTGTTGTGTGCGTGCGGATATGAGAGCACATATATACTTGTGTGCAGGCTCGTACAAATACATTTTTATCAAACCTATGATAATCTTACAAGGAAATGTCATTCTTCAGCAAAAAAAAATCCTTTTAAAGATGAGGTTAGTTCCCAGAATAATTCTGCCAGTAATTGTTAAACTGCTGAGGTGTCCATTTATACTGTGTATCACTCACACAGTAATAGCTATTGGATGAATTTACAATCTATAACACCAGGCACCTTAGCCTCCCTATTAACAGTAAGACCAATGACAAATTGCCCTCCCTGAGAAAAGCTTGCACTTTGAATATTCTGTTGAGGTTGTCATCACACAAACTCTTTTGCTCATTTTTAGCAAGTTGCTCTGTTAAAATATTGGGTAAAATCTTTTGACACAACTTAACTATTGCAAAATATCACACAGCTTATCTTGCAACCGTCGATTACCTGCACTGTCTGCTTTCCTCACAAATCACATGGAAATTAATTTATTTCTATCATTTTGGGTTTTTTCCTCTTATGATGTGTGTAAAATTTCTAGTTTGTTTTCTGTGCAATGCACCATTTTGATTAATGGAGCAAGATGGTATCACACAGCCCGAACTTCGTTTAGGCCGCATTTGGAGTATTGTATGCAGTTCTGGTTGTCCCTGTATAGGAAGGATGTAGATGGTTTGGAAAGGATGCAGAGGAGTTTTACCAGAATGATGCCTGGAGTAAGGGTATTAGCTGCAAGACTTGTATTGTTTTCTCTGGAACACCGGAGGTATGATGTAGAGGGGAGAGCGGCTGTAAGTACAAGTACCAATTTTCCGGCAACTGTTGGTCCGGCACCTCCTTTAATCCGGACAAAACTACAAGAGATTTGCGTGTGGCGCGTGCTCTTTCAGGACATTTGGCTCCTGAAAGAGTCAATTATGCACTTCTTTGTTAATTGTTAATTTTTTATTTAAGTTTATAACAGTCCATGGTGCTTTAGAGACATGGGAGGGGTATAATTAATGGGTCAGAGATGTATTGTTGAATTGTTATTATGTGACCTCTGTTGATCTGGCTAAATGGATATTCAGACAAAGCTCTGGTGCCAAGGGTGCCGGAAAATGGCTGGTGTACCTGTATATAAAATTATGAACGACAGATATGGAGTAACCATATAACAATATAACCATATAACAATTACAGCACGGAAACAGGCCCTCTCGGCCCTTCCAGTCCGTGCTGACCATTTGTTTTCCCCTAGTCCCATCTACCTGCACTCAGACCATACCCCTCCATTCCCTTCACGTCCATATACCTATCCACTTTACTCTTAAATGTTAAAATCGATCCTGCCTCCACCACTTCTGCTGGAAGCTGATTCCACACAGCCACCACCCTCTGAGTAAAGAAGTTCCCCCTCACGTTACCCCTAAACTTCTGTCCCTTAATTCTCATGTCATGCCTTTGTAGCACAACCTTTTCCCCAGGATGGAATTATCAAATATTAGAGGGCATAGCCTTTAAACGAGATGAGCGATGCAGGTGTTTTACACTAAAGGGCATGTCCCACTTAGGCGATTTTTTTAGGCAACTACAGGCGACTAGGCTGTTGCCACATCCTCGCCGGGGTGTCGCCTGTATGGTCGTGAGTAGTCTCATCAGTCGCCCAAAGAGTCGTAGCGTCTTTCTGGTCGCCGGTGGATTTTCAACATGTTGAAACATTTCGGAGACAGTCGGCAACAGTGGGTTTGACGCCAATGAGCGTAGCTTGACTTCTCCTGACATAGGTGCTGTTGTAGTTGTTGCCAGGATAACGTAGGTTGTCGCCAGGTGACGTAGGTTGTCGCCAGTGCTGATATTTTCTGTTGTTTAAGTAATGATTGTATTTCACATTTTATGTCGAAGGGGTTTTCCAGTCGCCAGTTTTTCAGCGACCTGCTATGACTATGACAGTCGTCGGCAGTCGCCTAAGTGGGACAGACCCTTAAGGGTAGTGAGTGGCTGGAACACACTGCCGGGAATGGTTGTGGAGCCAGGTCCGACAGAGGTATTTAAGAGACTGTTGGAGAGGCACATGGATATGCACGGAATGGAGGGATATGAATTATGTGCAGGCAGATAAGGCTTGGTCTTGGCATCATGCTCGGCAGAAACATTGTGGGCTGAAGGTCCTGTTCCTGAGCTATGTTGTTATATGTTCTATGTTCTATGAATGGTGCCCTGAAGCTGGTGGTAGTGTGCACCCTTTGACAACACTCTATCCTTTCCTTAGTATGCTTGATACTTTGCCCAAATGGCATTTCTAAGAGTGAGCCTTTTAAACAATAAAGTTATAGCGTGGAAACAGGTCGTTCAGCCCAACGAGCCTATGCCAACCAGCGTTTACCCCATATACTTACTAGCACAATCCTACACACTAGGGACAATTTCCAATTGTTTTAATCCAAAGCCAATTAACCTATAAACCTGTACATCTTTGGAGTGTGGGAGGAAACCAGTACAACTGTAGAAAACCCACATGGTCACAGGGAGAATGTACAAACTCCATACAGGCGGCACCCTTAAGCAGGATCGAACCCGGGTCCCTGATGCTGCATCACTACTGCTGCGCCACTGTTCCGCCCCAGGAAAATGTTTCACTGTCAATTGTCATCTCTCCACATCCCCATCATGCCACTCCATCCCCCTCTCCCACCACCCCAGTGAAAAATACATACACACGCCAGTTCAGCATAACTATTTTGTCGACTATCTTTTCTATTAGTAGCAAGTGATGCCTTCATCTTTTTCAAGAGAAGCAAAGTACTGCTTCAAAGGTTGAATTCCATCATTCAACTGGACACTAAGAACCAATAAAACAAAGGATAAAATTATGTAATTGATTGAACCTGAACTAATTCTCCTCGTCGTATTTGCCATTAGCTTTGCACATACGAGGAAGGCTGAGGAGAGGCTCAGTGAGACTGTGGGAGCATTAGGCTCCTCAAAGCTATTCTTATTTCCAATCAAGTTTCCCAATATATAAGAATTCCCTTGGGAAGCCTCACTGCTCCCAGAAGAGCAATAGAACATCAGCCATGCCTCCCACTTCTGACTGGTCTCCAGTATAGAAGCAGGCAGATAGGAGTTGGTCTTGGCATCATGCTCATCAGAAGCATTGTGGGCCGAAGGGCCTGATCCTGTACTATACTGTTCTATGTTTTTGTTCCAGTGTAGAAGCAAGCATGTGTGAGCAGAGCTGGACCAGGCTCCGTTATGATGCCTGCTGTCTTTAAATGGCTTGCTGTCCAGGTCAGCTCCCATTTTATGGGCTCTATGTGAAAAACTAGAAGCTGGCTGGAGAATCCTACCTCAGCGTAGAATGGATTTTAGGGCATTTGCTGTTGAACTTCCCGCATAGCTTCCAACACTATCCTCACAGTCCTAGTTAATGACCCACAGATCATTCCAGTGATGTTCACAAGATTCACGACATCCTCACAAGACGGTGACTAATTGTACAATCCGACCTGACTAATATATTGACATCATAGCATCATTCCTGCAGTGAATGCTGACAGATTATAATCACGTGAGTTCTTGTAACTCCTCCAAGGTATACCTCTGAGTTAAGCTCAATTTTGAAAATGGAAACCATTTTGGAGCAGTTGCGATACACAAATAAGTTGTGCTTGTGATGTTTGTGGACAGTTCAGATTGCTAAGTGCTTCTTCATTAATACAACAAGCACTGTGAGGGCAGTGCTAAAGGCTATGGGCAAAGTTCCTCAGCAAATCTGGGCTGCCCTCCTAAAACTGACTCTACACTGAGGTAGGACTCTCTAGCCAGCCTCTAGTTTTTCACATAAAGTTCATTAATATCATGATTATATTCTCTTTTTATATATCAGAGTAATATTGATCTCTCGCTGCACCAATGCTATTCCTGCAGCTTTGCCTGGCCGTTTAAAAGTCTCTAAACCACTGTTATCACATCTAAAGAACATGTTGCAATACATTATTTCTCCTTTTGAAAGCCATTTGCTTGAGGAAATATCTCGAGAGTCCATACTTTTTCTAATGAAATTATTGACCTCACAAAAGTGTGTAATCATAGCTACATCGTTATAATCAGTCAAAGTTATGAAAGCATTCTTGTTCGAGCTGGTTGGTGTATAGATTCTATGCCTTCTCTAGGCCTTAACCACTGAAATAAAACTGACACTTCTGTGCATCACTTAAGGAATGCTGCAATATTGAATAAGATATGCCATCAAGGTGAGTTTGACCTCTTAAATGGATATATAACACTCAAACATCCTGATTTTTATTTAATTGAAGCATGCAAATTTGGTTAGTGCTGTACTCAATCAGTCTACAATTCTTGCAGTCCTCTCTTGTGGTATGATTTCCATCTCTTATATGCAAGTCTCAGTCTGTTTTAAGCTGGAATGTGCTTACTGTCAGCTGTTGGCTGATGGATCCGTCTCCCCTCTGGGTGTCCCCTCCACTGTGAAGGTCTCCTGACACATGAAGAAATTAGTGAAATCAGTAAGCACACAGCTTGGGTTCCTCAGCACTTCCAGTAGGAACTAACTTTAAATTAAATAATAATCTGACAATATTATTTAGCGTTCATACTACTTTAACCTGCTGTGAAGCGACATTGATGAAGAATTTAGGGTCTAAATTGTGCTGTGAAAACCATTTTTAAACATTTAATACATTCAAGAATCTTAAAAATACATAGCTTGACACCCGAAAAACTAAGCTCTAAAAGGAGAGACTTTTTATTTACAGGAAGAACAAGGCAACTGAAATATAGAATGCAGTTATGACTAATACATGGGGCATTTTTAAAATTTTTTATCTAAAGATTCCATAAATAAAATAGCAGCGTATGTTGGAAGTGCTCAGCGCACCCGGCAGCACCTGCATTGAGACAAACACTCAATGTTTCACATCAGTGACCTTTCACCAGCACAATGTATGATACTGTGGCACTTCAAATATATTGAAATATCGCATGGAACTTAACAGGAGATGTCCAAACCAAACCTTGACACTGAGCCACAGACATGCTGGTAAATTGGATTAATGCATGTGTTTATGTGACGGATGGCCTAATCCGATGGGCCAAAGAGCCTTTTTCTGAGCTCTTTGACTCTGACGCAATGACCCTGGGTAGCAAACAGCTTGCTCAAAGAGATAACTCACGCTGTCTGCAGATGTAGACGAGGAAGATTGTGTCTTCTAGAGAGAATTGGACAGATACATGGTGAGGGAAAATTTGCACGGCTACAGAGAAGTGCTGGTGGGGCAAGGGGCGGGCGGGTGGATCTTGGAAGATGCTTTGGTATGGAGCTAATTCATTCAGAATGGGCTGAATGCTCTAGTGTTGTGCTGTAGAAATCGGATGATTACATTAATTCTTGATTGCATCACTGGTACGTAATACTCTGTGCTGGAGATGCAATAGAATCATACATTTGCTGAAGATCTTTATTTTTACAGAAGGTCGGATATGGCTTTGCATAGCACACTGCAGGCAGTGTGAGGATGGAGCATTTCATCAGTGAGGTATCGCATGCACTAGCTTGCTAAAGGCACATAGGCCCTGTTTTCAGCTGACCGATCGCTGAATCAGCTGAAAGGAAAAGCTCTGACGCCTTGAAATCCTTTGTGGGCAATAAAATATGTCAGTTTGATGAAATACGCTACTTTAAAATTGTTCATAAAGCAATCAGCGATATTGGGTCCAAAATGAATTGATCTTGTGATTCTGTAAACATTACCAATATTAAGTTACTGGATTGAAAATCAAAAAAATTCAGTCATGCCTTTTGCTTGCGTTTTGATGTGCTAGGTCACAGATGATGAAAAATCATGATAGTTATGATATTATCTGAAGTGTTTCATATGTGTTCACTACATGTTCTATATAGGGCGGTTCAGTCAGAAAGGGTAGTGCAGTACCAAAGGGCATTGCAGTAACACAGCTGGTAGAGCTGCTGCCTCACAATGCCAGAGACTTGGGTTTGATCCTGGCTTTCGACTTTTGAGATACAGCGCAGAAAAAGCCCCTTCGGCCCATCGAGTCTGCGCCGACCAGTGATGATCTCATACACTTACCTTTGCATCCTAGGGGCAATGGTACAACTTACCAAAGCCAAGGAACCGAAAAACTCTTTGGAGTATGGGAGGAAACTGAAGCACCTGGACAAAACCCACGTGGTCACAGGGAGAATGTACAAACTGTGTACAGACAGCGCCCATAGTCAGGATCAAACCCGGATCTCTGGCGCTACGCCACTGCTCAGGTGCTATGCACATTCTCCCTGTGACTACATGAGTTTCCCCTAGGTGCTCCAGTTTGGTCGCACATCACAAAGATCTGTGGGTGTGTACTGTAGGTTAATTGGCCTCTGTAAAGCTCTGTAAAAAAGTGTGTGGGGAGTGGATGTGAAAGAGGGATAATGTGTAACTGGTGTGTACGGGTGATCGATGATCAGTGTGGACTCAGTGGGCTGTAGGACCTGCTTCCATGCTGCATCTCTAAACTAAACTAAACTAAACTAAATCAAATATGATTTGATTTAGTTTAGGTTATAGGACCATAGGTTATAGGAGCAGAATTAGGCCATTCAGCCAATCAAGTCTACTCCGCCATTCAATCATGGTTGATCTGTCTTTCCCTCTCAACCCCATTCTTCTGCCTTCTCCCCATAATCCCTGGCACCCTCACTAATCAAGAATTTGTCAATCTGCGCCTTAAAAATAACCAATGGTCTCTACAGCCGTCTATAGCAATTAATTCCGCACATTCACCTCCCTCTGACTACAAAATACTTTATTTTCTCTTTCTGTGGTAAAAGCTGGTTTCTTCCAGCTTCGTACAATAGCTAAAATCCAATCATTGCTCAAATTCAACGACCTTGAAAAATATAATCCACGCATTCATCTTCTCCTGCCTTGACTCCTGCAACTCCCTATACACTGGCATCAGCCAATCATCCCTGTCCCGTCTGCAATTGGTCCAAAACACCGCAGCAAGACATCTGACGGGCACCTGTAAAAGGGACCACAGCACTCCGATCCTGGCCTCTCCCCACTGGCTCCCAGTACGGTACAGAATCAACTTCCTCTTATACATATACAAAGCCCTAAACGGGCTTGCCCCCCCCCCCCCCCCTTATCAAAAATCTTCTAACCCATCATTCTATTTCCAGGTCCCTCAGGTCAGCTGACTTGGGGCTACTGACTATCCCGCGGTCTAGGTTTAAGCTCAGGGGTGACCGCGGTTTTGCGGTTGCAGCACCTAGACAGTGGAACAGCATCCCTCTCCCCATCAGAACTGCCCCCTCCATCGACTCTACGTTACGACTCAAAACCTATATCTACTCCATAGCGTTTTTGAGGCCCTCTGAGGGGGTGCTGTAAACAGTTTATGTATGTATTGTTAGGTCTGTCTACCGTTGTATGTGTCAAATTAGTACCTGCACTGATGTGAAGCACTTTGGTCAATGTGAGTTGTTTTTAAATGTGCTATACAAATATATGTATTATTATTATTATTATTATTATTATGCAGTGTATTCACATACAGTACAACCTGCCTCAATAGCACACAATACAAAATTTCCATTATATCTTGGTACACGTAACAATAACAAACCAACACCAATGATTGTTTCTGCATGTGTTCCACATGGTTCTATAATATTGTTTGGTGCTGAAACCTTAAACCATGGAGTCAGAAAAGGTTAAAATATAAATAACTAGTATTATCATAACCCCTTCATCCCCTGTCTTCATCTGTAGCCATTGGGGCCATGAGCAACATGTGACATCGTGTGCATGGCCATCCCTTTGTTACGGCCATTTGCGTAACAGGAATTCACCCTTAAGGAAGGCACTAATCACTACCAAGAATTTGAGATATGGAATAAAAATTCACTCTTATGGAATTTATGTAAGTAAAATAAGAATTAGCACAGTAGTAGTAGGCCCCCCTCGGTCATGACTGACCATGGGTGATGTATCCTAGTTTGCAGGTGATGTGTGGTTGGATGCAAGCCTGGGCGATGTCATATGGAGGACAGGCTGTTGCCCATGCAGCACATCCCCCTCTCCACGTTGCTGATTGATCGAAAGGAACAGCAGGACCATTACAGTTTGGCACCAGCGCCGTCGCAGGAGCTGCCAGAGCGAGGTTGTAGACAACGATGAACTGCATTAGGGGCTCCGACTCCAGATTTTCTTGAGGTTTACTCCAGGAGCGTTTTCCGTGACTGGATATGGCCACAAGGCAGTGGAGGTTTTAAATCAGAGTTTTCCCTCTCCTAGATGGACTGCCTTCCCAGGCTGACGAGCCCCATCTGCATGAGACTCATGGGGGCGGGATTGTCTACCTTCCCGTGCAGGTCTATAGCACATGCCTACTGCCCAATTAGCACAATATGCAAAAGAAACAACAAATTGTGTAGATTCTCGTTAAGGGTTCACGTTAAGGAAAATCTAATATGGGCAATTATCTAGGAACAAAATCCCTACATAATGCAGGGGAGAACTGTACTTCTCTCCAAAGGCCTGAGTACAATATTTGGTGAACAACTGTGCCCCAGCACTTTAAAGAGTATGGAATTAGACAAAGGCTGACACCTAGTTAAAGAAAGGTTCAGTGCAGCAGGAGATCTTGTTGCTTAGGATTATCTAACTACCATCCACCTCTTTGATGACCCTCGGACTTTCTTTAATCGGACTTTGCTGGATTTATCTTCCACTAAACGTTATTCCCTTTTCACATATCTATACAATGTAAATGGCTGGGTCATAATCATATGTTGTCTCCCTGCTGACTGGAGAGCACGCAACAAAAGCTTTTCGCTGTACCTCGGTACACGTGACAATAAATAAACTGAAACTGACACTGAAACTGAAATGCTAAAATTTGATGAGAAAGATACGGAAGGTACTATGGAGGGAATGGCTGAGTATGGAGACCTTGGCATCCAAACGCACAGTCACCTATAGAGGGGTGAGGAATTGGGGAAGCAAAAGAGGCCTGAGAGGAGCATTTTGTTACTGGAGGGACCAGGCCATGGACTAATTCACTCGTATCCTCCTGGTCCATCACACAGGACTGATCACTATCAACTGGCGAAATATAAATAAAGGAAGGGAGGCTCTGCATTCCTAGAACAAATTCTCACATCTTGACAAGCTGAAAGACTGTAAGCCTACTCCAATATTTAGATCACAGGTTATGTCAATCGCTTTTCCCACCCATTTTAATACCAAATAATAGGTCAGTCAATTAATTGGAGTCCAGATCAACTATTAAAAAATTGAAAATGACTTGGTAATTTGATCAATTTACTAGTGTGTCGGTTGGTACTTTCCACAAATATACTTCATGAAAGATCTCCCTGCATTCACTTTGTGCTTCATCTCAGCTACTGAGCCGGGAAGGAATGTCTCTGAATCAAGTCACGTGCAGCAGTTTGCTAATGCCATGCTAGGAAATATACCAACTCCTCACAGCTTTAAGGGTACACCCCACTTTACAGCTGTGCTGGTAATGAATCTTCACCCTAAAGAAATCACAAATCACTACGCAAATATTTAAGTTAGGGAATAATTTTTCATCTCAAACCTTTTTGGCGCAGGTGCAGACGGCAGAGCTTTGCATTACGGAAAAACATGATATGGACGTGGAGGTTATCTGCACTGGATGCAAGATCTGACTTTGCTAAGCACCAAAGGCAGAGCTTCAAGATGAAAATAGGATCTACACGTGCATACTATTTAAGCAATCCATTAAGTTCTTTATTCCTTAGTATTGGAAACCTTTTAAAGATTTTATTAAATTACTGCAGATCTTGTGACTTGGAGATAAATTAGATTCTTGTTTCGTTAATGGAAGTTGTTTAGGCTGTAATTAGCACTTAGCTTTAATCTCTTCTACATCAGTCCCGAGGGCCTGAATGACTCAAACTGGTTGCAAAAAATACTTCTTGGCATTCTGGTATTTAGTAGTATGTGAATGAATATATGAATGATTGGTGAGTTATACATGAAGTAGAAATGCCATTACTTGTTTGACTTTGTCAATTAAATTCACATTTATAAAATGTAAGGACGCCAGAAATAGCAGAGGAGTTGATCCTTTGAACCTGCTCCACCATGGCTGTCGTAACAGCTCATGTGCCGTAACACCTCATTTTCCACTTGATTCCCATTTTCCATATCTGCAGAGTTCAACAATGTGTCAGTCTCAGTCTTGAAAATACTAGACTAGACAAGAATATCCTGATGGGTGGTATATTGGAAATATTCTCAGCCAGCTAAAGGAAGAAATTCTCCCTTCATCTTCATTCTATAACCCCAAAGATTATGCTCCATGTTCTGGATTCACTATGCAAATACTTTGGATTTAAAAATATGTTTTTATCTCAATTTTTCCCCAAATAGTTTTTGGTTAAGAATAAAGGTTAATTTACATTTGTATGGTGCTCATGACACACGGGAACATCCCCATTTAGTTTAGAATCACAAAGAGATATTTGAGGATGGTGATGAACAGCTTGCCAACAGGGCCTTACATCGCCCGGCGCGGCTTTAATGGCCGCGGGATTTGCCATCGCCCGCCAGGGGCTTTAACATCGGGAGAAGAATGGAAAACAGGGGAGAGACAATGACTTTGCCTTCCATCACAGTGAGGAGGAGATTCACTATGATGGATGTTTGTGTAAATTGTGTTAATTGTGTGTCTTGTTTTTTTACTTGTTGTATGACCGCAGAAACCAAATTTTGTTTAAACTTTAATTGAGGTTCAAATGACAATAAACGATATTGTATTGTACTGTTGTATGTTTTAAAGCACATCTTCAGAGGGGAAGGGGGAAGGAAGAGAAAGATAAATATTTAGAGGGTTTTTTGTTGCTGAAAGGTAGCCTGGTTATGGTGGTAGGGTTAAAATCAAGTTCATTTTCAGGTTCCACACAATTCAAAGAACAGAGCAACCTTGAAGGGCTTATGGTCATAAGAATATATGAGGGGTCACTACCCCCCTTATAGCTATTCTGCCATTCAATAAGATCATGGTTGATATTTACTCCAGTGGCAAATTTGTGCATTAGAGTCATAGAGTCCTAGATTCATACAGCATGGAAACAGGCCTGTCGGCCCAACTTGCCCACACCGACCAACATGTTCCATTTACACTAGTCTCATCTGTCTGCATTTGGCCATATCCCACTAAACCTGTCCTATTTACAGTATGTGCCTGTGACTGTTTCGTAAACATTGCAATAATCCCTGCCTCAACTACCCCTTCTCTTAGCTCGTTCCAAACATCCACCAGCCTTTGTGTGAAATAGTTAGCTCAGATTCCTATTAAATATTTTCCTCTTCTCCTTAAATCGATGTTCCCTGGTTCTCAATTCTGCCTACTCCTCATAACTCCTCCTACTATACTCCTCTGTGTGTCTCCCTGATCTATTCCTCTCTTGATTTTAAACACCTCAGTCCTCCAGCGCTCCAAGTAATAGAGTCCCAGACTGCTCAACATCTCCTGATAGCTCAGACTCTCGACTCCTGGCAACATTTTTGTAAATTTTCTCTGTACCCTTTCCAATTTGACAACATCTTTCCGATAACATGGTGCCCAGAACAGAGCACAATACCCTAAATGCACCCTCACCAATGTCTTATACAATTGCAACATGACCTCCCAATTTCTATATTCAATACTCTGACTGATGAAGGCAAATATGCCAAAATCCTTTTTGACCATCCTATTTACAGGTACCTGTGAAGCCACCTTAAAGGAACAATGTACTCTGAGACCCTCTGCTCTACAACACTCCCCAGAGCCTTACCATTCACTGTGTAGGTTCTGTCCATGTTAGACTTTCCAAATGCAAGACCTTACTTGTCTTTGTATTCAATCCCATCAACCATTCCTCAGCCCAACTGGCCAAGCGATCAAGATCCTACTGCAATTTTTGACATCCATCTTCACTATCTGCAATACCACTCACTTTGTATCATCTGCAAAACCCCATATCCTTTGATTTGTGTAATATGTAATAATAAATTAAATTCAGATGTGCAGGAAGGACAGATGCTGGTTTACATCAAAGATAGATACAAAATTCTTCAGACTAAAGAATTCACCAAACGTCACCAATTCCTTCTATCCAGAAATGCCGCCTGTCCCGCTGAATTACTCCAACATTTTGTGTCTATCTTCAATTTATCAATCCAATTACTTAAATATACTAAGAAACTGACCTTCGGTAATCCTCGGTATAGATTTTCTTTCCACCGTACAAATCACTGACCCCTTAATTTGAGACGGTGAGGCCTAATTCTCAACACCTCATTATCATTGCATCTACATTGTTAAGCCAACAAACAATTTATCTTCCTCTTTTCTCACTGTACCTAGCTGCTAACCTTCAGAGATACATGTATAAGGAATCCAGTCCTTCTGACCACCAATATCTTTCAATTTCTCTCCATTTTAAAAGATACTTTGTGCTTCTAGTTTCTCTACTAAAATGGGTAACCTCCATTTTCCGCACTGTATTCCATCTGCCATCTCCTTACCCATTCACTTAGCCCTTTTATATGTTTCTAAAACATTTCTGCATCCTGCTCACAGTGCACAGTACCACCCAGGTTTATATTATCAGAAAACATGGATATATTGCACATTGACATACATTTTGTATAGCTGATACCTCAGCGCAGTCCCCTATAAGAACGTAAAGCGAATGCAGTGTACGTTCTCCCCGTGACCTTCATGGGTTTTCTCCGAGATCTTCGGTTTCCTCTCACACTCCAAAGATGTACAGGTTTGTAGGTTAACAGGCTTGGTAAATTGTCCCGAGTGTGTGTAGGATAGTGTTAATGTATGGGGATCGCTGGTCGGCATGGACCCGGTGGGCCGGAGAGTCTGTTTCCACGCTGTATCTCTAAACTAAACTGAACTCACCAATCTCAACTGCCCCCAAAAATGACTGGCTTATTCCTACACTCTTCCTAGTCCATTAACTAGTTCTCAATTCAGGACAGGAAATTATCCCCCTTACTTTGCTTAATATTCTCTTTTGAAAAACTATATTGAATATCTTCTGCATGGTCAAATACACATCACCAGTTATGCCCTGCCGAATACTACTTCAAACATTTTAACAGGTTTGTTCAGCATAAATTCTCTTTCAAAAATCCATGTTAACTCTGCCCAAACCTATTATTATATACTAAGTATTCTATTGCCAACATAATATATTAAATAGTAGTGCTATTTTGACTACCTTTTGCTGTGAGGGAGCCAGCCTATGTAATTTTGCGTTGTAAGGTTGGAGGTGGCGATGTATTTGGGAAGAATCATGTGGATACATGGAACAGAATATTCAGAAAATGCCTCACGTTGCCTTCATTTTCATGAATCTTTTTAATTATGGTTCGCGTAGGTCCTTATGGTCATGTTAACCAGACTCAGCTGAACATCACATTAAACAATGAACAGTTAATGCTAATACAGCTCATTACTAACAATAAGTTGATAAATTCATGTGGTGTGATGTCCTTCCATGTTCAAAACCTGGCTATGAATTAAGACTAGAGAGATGAACTGAAAGTTTCCTGTAAGATGTTCAATTTCTTTAAAAAAATATGCAGTCCTATGCCAGATTTTTATGTCTATGACCCCAAAAACTATATATCATTCTGCTATATTTGACACCAAATTACTAATTGGATACGAGTATGCAAATCTAGACCATTGGGGTAGACTGCTGAGGTTGGAATTATGACATATTAGAGGATAGTTCCATCTGCTGGTTCTTTGAAGTTACTGGGACTGAATTTCTGTTGCGGAGTACATTGTCACCTAATAGAACATCATCTATGCCAGCAAGCGCAAATTTTATGTAATCCTCAGTTTAAGAATGTTTTGAAACTGCATTGGTTGTACTAACTTTTCCATTCTGTAGCACTAACATTTCTCCTGAACTATCAACACCTCACTGAATAAAATGTTAATTTTTGTCACCTACGAATAAAAATGAGATAGGTGTAAACCAAGTGTTATGTAAATATGAGCTATCCCCTTTCTGCTGATCACAATTGCTCAGAGCACAAATGCGGCAATGATGCAGTCATTAAAGTGTTAATAGTGTTATGAATTGTATAATGTTAAAAACACGTCATGGGAAATTTGTTGTAGCTGTAACTTACATTATGTGACCGTTTGGTACATGACTCATTTACTCCTCAAATTATATGATATTAGTGGCAAAAAAAGCTGGTTACTATTATAAAAGGTGAAAATCTGGGGGGAGTACACACAAACCCCTGGATGAACTCAGTGGGTCAGGCAGCATTTATGGAGGCAAAAAGATGACCAATAATTTGGCTCAAGACACTGCATCAGGTACTACTCTTCCTTGGGTCTATAAGGCCACATTGGGTCTATAAGACCACATTTGGAATATTGTGAGCAATTTTGGGCACCATATCTGAGGATGTGCTGGCTCTGGAGAGGGTCCAGAGGAGGTTTACAAGAATGAGTAGGTTAACCTATGATGAACGTTTGTTGGCACTGGGCCTGTACTCGCTGGGGTTTAGAAGGATGAGGGGGAACTTCAATGAAATATACAGAATAGTGAAAGTCTTGGATAGAGTGGATGTAGAGAGGATGTTTCCACTGGTGGGAGAGTCTAGGACTAGAGGTCATAGCCTCAGAATTAAAGGACGTTCCTTTAAGAAGGAGATGAGGAGAAATGTCTTAAGTCAGAGGGTGGTGAATCTGTGGAATTCTTTGCCACAGAAGGCTGTGGGGGCCATGTCAGCGGATATTTTTAAGGCAGAGAGAGATAGATTATTGATTAGTACAAGTGTCAGAGGATATGGCAGGAGAATGGGGTTAGGAGAGTGAGATAGATTAGCCATGATTGAATGACGGAGTAGACTTGATGGACTGAATGGCCTAATTCTACTCCTATCCCTTAAGACCTTATGGGCTATCTCTTTTGTTTCTAAAGATGCTGCTCAACCCACTGAGTTCACCCAGCAGTTAGTTTTTGCACCAAATTTCAGTACCTGCAGTCTCCGCTGTCTCCAGAACCTGGGAAGTGTCAATATTAAGTGTGGCCTGATGTTCTTGTGTACAATTCATTGAAAATTCACATGCATACATGGAAAGGAATTAATTAGTAACTGTATATTATATATACCAGTAGGTTAATCCCTATTTTATTTCGGAGTCACGTGAGTGACTTCGTGAAGACCCCGCCAGCACGCATGCACGACATATTGTTGCACGCATGCACGACATATCGTTGCACGCATTTGCTATCGACAAGCTGGAGAGCGAGTGCACTCTCTCCACGGCTCCTTCAACTACGCAGTCAAGGTAAGTACACTAACCTTTCATTGGTTGCAGGATGGAAGGCAACGGCAACAGGAAAGGGCAAGGATAACTTCCCGAGACGCCGACAAGCCAGCGGCCACTTTCTCTGGAGCTGCAAGCACCACCGGCAGCATCTGGACGGCCGGGGGTAAAGGTGCGGAAGTCGGGCGCTTCCGTTACACCAGCGCCCGACTTATCTCCCGAATGGATGTCCGCACTGGAGCTGGAAATTCCAGACCCAAACTTCGTGCCCCCATCCCCCAGGAAGAGGCGGAGCAAACAGATACGTGGCAAAGTGCCTCGCTCGCCGACAGTGGCTTCACCCCGTGTTGCTGTGGATCCACGGGGGCCGGGCCGGGGAACGGCTGCGCTACAGGGGAGCCCCGCAGCCGCGGCACGCCACGTACAGCTGCCGGGGATATCTGCCGTAGGGTCAGTCTGGCAGAGCTACTGCTGCGTCGAGCAGCCCTGCAGGTGCAGGAGCTGCAGACAGTACACGGCGTCAGGCTGCGGTCAAGGGCGCCGGTGGCAGCCGTAGACGGTCGGTTAGCTTAGCTCTGGCAGCTGCCGACCATCCGCCTCCACGAAGAAGATTGTGCGATAGTGGAGGTAAGCCTGCACGGACTTCGGGGAGCCAGGTACCGGGGGCCGGCGCCGAATCATCTCCACTGCCTTCCTACCAGGCAGGTGGACCGCCACAGTCCGCTCGAAGGCCAACTAGCGGAAAGTCGGTGTGGGAGTCGTATGGGCCTGCAGGAGCAGTAGCCCACGACAACCTACCTTCGGACCCTAGTCTGCATCCTATGGAGGTGTGGTCCACTGGTAGAAGCCCCAGAGAATTTGCAGAGCCTGGGGAAGTCGGTTTGTCCGCCGCGAGTAGCGGGGAAGGTCGCATTGCTCGGTTGGAGCTCTTGCTGGAGCAACTACTCCAGCGGGACATGGACTGGGATGAACTGGAGTCTCGGGCCTACACAAGCCACGCCAGGAGACCGCCCAGCATATCGTCTTCTCCAGCCAGCCGTACCAGAAGTTGCCTGGACGCTGACTTCGATGACGAACCAGGGATGCCGGAGGCCATAGCTCCAGTGCAAGGTGCGGACCTGCTGGACGTAGTGATGAAATTTGCCACAGCTACCCACACTGGGGAGCCGCTGCACCCCAAACTGGCGGGCACCATTGACTATCTGACCACACGCCAGCTTCTGGGTCAGGTAGTCAATGAAACCATGGACAAGTTCAAGCCGCCTGAAAACTGCATCAACTTGAGTGTGCCTACGGTGAATGCTCAGATCTGGGGGAATTTGAGTACTACCACTACGATGCTGGACGTCCGCCTCCAGCGCATCCTCAAACTCCTGTCGACGGGCTTCACGGCATTTGCAGGACCCTCGATGGGGATAACATGACCGGTGAGCAGCAGGATGCCCTGGCACTTCTCTGCAATACGCAGTTCGAAATAAACTGCTTTCGTCAGAGCTCCATCCGGCCCACACTCAACCCAAAATTTGCAGGGTTGTGCCGTCCCTCCAGCACTCCACCACCTGATCAGCTGTTTGGGGAAGATCTGCCGAAACAAGTCAAAGACATTGACGAGAAGGCCAAGACCGTTGGCCTTATGCAACCACCACCGGCTAAAGTACACCCATACCAACGGCTGCAACCGTACCCTAACTGGAAACCTCGCCAGCCGGATAGGACACCCAGGACCTATCCACCTCCACTTCCCCAACAGCAGCGGCCTTTTTTAGGGCAAGGCCTGCAGAGGCCCGCATGGAAGATGCGGCCACAGCCACGACAAGCAGCACGACGTCCCCCCAAAACGCCATACACCAAGACCCGCCGTTGCCCATGGAGGTAAGGGGGTCTGGTTCGTCTAAGGAAGTAGCAATTGTAACCTCACAAGTAGGGGGATGGTTGCGGGCATTTCGTGGTGCTTGGGATGCAATAACCACAGACACGTTTATTCTACAAAATATTCACAGCTATGTCATAGAATTTATTAATGGGAAACTTCCCCCTACACAGCATGGACCTCAGCGCACATTTACGCTCTCTCAAAACGAGATAAAGGAGGGACATGCTGAAATTCTATGGCTAGCAGCCAAAGGGGAGATTGGTAAACCGACTCACGAACCCCTTGTGTTTGTGTCCAACATCTTTCCAAAACCAAAAAAGATGGTGGATGTCGGATTATCACAGACCTAACCCCTTTTGTACCAATTGAACACTTTGGAGAGAAGGCAGGTGTACAGTTGGATATACCTATTTCAAAATGGAAACCTTTGAAACAGCTAAGCAGCTGCTTTACCAGTGGTACTTTATGGCTTGCATCGATTTAAAAGATGCATACTATAGTCCCCATCATAGAATCTCACAGGAAGTTCCTACTATCCAAACTACCCCCTCAAGTTATGGGCTACCTGGGCTTCACCATTGACACAAACCGAATGATGATCATCATCCCGACCAACAAAGCTTCAGACATTCAAGAAGCATGCAACAGCCTTGCTTGCACCAGGGTACCGACTATCAGACAGACGGCCAAGGTAATTGGGAACTTGGTAGCTACATTCTCAGCTGCGCAATTCGGACCATTACATTACCAAAACTTACAAAGAGCAAAGATCTCAGCGTTAAAAGAAAATGCTGGGCACTTTGACAGACTGATACGGCTGCCAATTAAGGCTAAAGCTGAGCTACAATGGTGGATTGACAATATTAGTGAGTGTCACAAACCTATCATTGTTAGCAATTCTTCAGTCGTGCTACAGACTGGCGCAAGCGCACAGGGCTGTGGTGCAATTGTCACCGCGTCCAGTTGTGGTGGCAGATGGGATCCTCACGGGTCTACCCTCCTGCAGACACAAGGGATAGACGATCTGGAGATGTTAGGGGCTTTCCATGGGCAGCGGGCATTCTGCACTAACTTACAGCATTTACCTGTCCGCCTCCTAAAAGATAACACCACGGTGGTGGCTTATATATAAATCATATGGGTGGTATCAGGTCATTATCTTGTGACGAATTGGCTAACTCAATCTGGCACTGGTGCATTGAGAGAAATATTTGGATAACAGCGACCTATCTACCAGGGAAGCTCAACACAGTGGCGGACACCAGGTCACGAGTGTTCAATGATAACATCGATTGGATGTTGAACCCCAAATTTTGCTGACATTATAGCTAACGTTGGCACACCAGATATCGACCTTTTTTGCGTCCAGGTTGAACCATCAGATACCAACGTATGTGTCTTGGGAACCAGACCCAGGGGCAGTAGCTCTGGATGCTTTTTCTCTCCATTGGGGGGAAATGGTTTTGTAGGCCGACTGGCCTACACAGCCATGGTACCTGGTGGTCCTCCAAATTTTGAAACGTCCGTGGATTCAGTTTGGTAAAACCCCCAAATTGATTACTAACCCCATTACGGGGAACAGTCACCCGAGCCATGGTCACCTAAACATGTTGGCCTGCAGGTTCTACAGAGGCCGCTCGTCAAGGCCGGCATATCACCAAGAGCCATGGACCTCATCTCAGCGTCATGCCGAGCATCAGCCAGGAGGCAGTACCTCACCCAGGTCAGGAAGTGGGAGGCATTCTGTTCCCGTACCAACACGACCTCCAACTTGGCTACGATCCCTGATGTCCTGGAATTCCTAGCGGGCCTTCACTACAATACGGGCCTTAGCTACAGTGCCATCAACAGCGCCAGGAGTGCACTGTCCTCATACCTGGACATAGGTATAGGCTCCAACCACCCGGTGTCTAAATTCATGAGGGGAGTGTTTAACACCAACCCTCCACGGCCTAGATACAACATCACCTGGGACGTAGGGATCGTTCTGACCCTACCGAGGAGCTGGTCTCCTATGACAGAGTTACCACTCAAAAAGCTCACCCTCAAAGTGGTGATGCTGATGGCACTGACTACAGTTCAACGAGTCCAGCATTACAGAAGCTGCGGCTGGATAGCATTGTCTCCACCCCTGCAAAGGTGACTTTCTTTGTCCAGGACCTATTGAAGCAGCACAGACCTGGGGCTCATGGGCTGCAGTTGGAGTTTTGGGCGTAACCCACTGATGCCACCCTCTGCATAGTCACCCATCTCCGCCTCTACATCCGCACTACATGAACCATCCGGAAGATGGAGCAGGGGCTCCTCATCAGCCACAAATCTCCACATCACCGGGTGCCTGTGCAGACTATCGCAAGGTGGCTCAGGGCGGTGTTGGGTGCAGCAGGAGTAGGTACTTACATTTTAAAATCTCACTCTACCTGGGCTGCATCCACATCAGCGGCGAGGGCCATGGAGGTGCCCATGGACCACATCCTCGCCACCGCGGGCTGGGCCAGTGCAGCTACCTTCCAGGGGTTCTACAATAAGCCGCTGGTCGCCCCCGCAACGTTAGCGGAAGCCGTGCTGGGAGCCGCTCCGTGAATGATTGTCCCCGAATTAGGGGTCCTTTGCTTTGTTATTATTTGTGTTAATAACTGTGCATTATTTTTCAGCCTGTTCAGTCTGGAATGCATTAACTACCTTCCTCCATCAGTATTGCGGCAGTGTGATAGCATGGACGATGTACAGGGCTTGAAATCACAGAGCTTTGAAATCTTCACGAAGTCACTCACGTGACTCCGAAATAAAATAGTAAGATTAAACGAGAACTTTACCAATTTCGAAGGTTGATCTTTATTTTATGAGGAGTTGCGGTGAGGGATTTCGTGCCCTCCGCTCCCACCCTCTATCATAAGGTCAACTGGTATGTTCTACGATCTTAATCTTACTGTTTCCAGTCATGGTGCGTTCTGTGATTCCACACCGCTGCTTTGAAGGATGTCGCGCATGCGTGCTGGCGGGGTCTTCACGAAATCCCTCACCGCAACTCTTCATAAAATAAAGATTAACCTTTGAACTTGGTAAGTTCTCGTTTAATCTTACTATTACATTATTGTTTATTATACAAGAGTACATTAATCTGTATTTTAAAGAACTCAAGGACAAAGCAGTCTCAATGATTTAGAAATTCTTTGTTTATCAGAATTCTGCAGCAAGAAATTTAGAGGTAGCGTAGAACATGCAGAAAACTGTTACTTCATGCATTTTGTGCTGCTGATTGAACAATTGTACAATTGTGATGAAATAAGGACTTGTTGAGATCTCATCTGGGCTACTTTGCATTGTTTTGGTCTCCTTGCCCTAGGAAGGATATAGTTTCCTTTGAGGGACTGTAATGGGCATTCACTTAACTCATCTTTGGAATGAGGGGAGTTTTGGGGTTGGGCCTGGAGAATGGAAATTGTCCAAAGAGGGAGGTTGAAGTTGACTTTGCCTACAGTCCCTGCAGTTTGGATGAGTGAGAGGTTATTTCAATTGTACAGTCAAACTATGAAAAGCTTTTACATGAGAAAGGTTGGGAGGACAGTTTCCTTGACCACATAGTCCAAAAGTAAGGTTGCTTGTCTCTGAATAAGAGTCCAGGCTACCATGGTCATGGTGTTCAATAGGTAGGATATTTTGTTCTGTAGGTGGGATATCCTTGACATTCTCTACCCTTGAGGGTTGTGGTTGCTCAGTTGTTAAAAATATGATAGCGATAGACTGTAAATAACTGGTAGACGTGAGTGAAGGAATATGGACATGTTGGGGGGAAAGGAAAGTGGATGTAGAAGGCCAGGTATAATCTATTTGAGGGATGGACTTCTGATCCCATTGCTCACGTACTCCTCAGGATAGGTTTTCCCAGCTACCAATAAAAGCTGCAAGCAGGTGAGAATGCTAAACATCTTTCAGATTGCAAAATACCATATGGGTGTAGCGGTGCCTTCTGGCGCACGTAGGTATCGAACCCGGCGTTCGGAAGCCGCGGTCACGTGGCTCGGGAGGGGCTGCTGGTTTTCACCCTAGGGCGTCAGCCCTAATGGCCCTCACCGTGGACGCATCCGACTGTTGTCCTTGTGTGGCCTTGGACAACAAGTAGGTAGCCGCTGGGTGCCGCTGTCATTTTTCAGCAGGCAACTGCGAGGCCACGAGGTTAAGTACAGCACTTTCGATCGGGAACTCCTCGCACTTTACCTAGCGATCCGCCATTTCCGTTATTTCCTGGAGGGGCGCGCGTTCACTGCATTCACGGACCACAAGCCACTCACGTTCGCTTTGGCCAAGGTGTCCGATCCCTGGTCCGCCAGGCAGCAGAGGCACCTCGCCTACATATCCGAATTCACGCCTGATATTCGGCATGTGGCGGGGAAGCTGAGCGTTGTGGCTAACGCGCTGTCCCGTCCGACAGCCCCCGAGGTTTCCGCTTTTTAGCCAAGGTGTGGATTACGAGCAGCTGGCCGCTGCCCAACAGGTAGATGCCGGTATGGAGGTTTACCGCAATGCTGAGTCGGGCCTTAAGTTGGCTAAGGTGCCCTGCGACGCCGCCGGCATGCGGGTTCTTTGCGATGTCTCCACGGGCAAAGCCCCAATTGTCCCAATTGCCTGGAGGCGTTGGATTTTCGACACCATCCACAGCCTAGCGCACCCGTCCATTCGCGCCACCTCTGCCCTGGTCGCGGCCAAATTCATCTGGCATGGGTTGCGGAAGCAGGTCGCAGCATGGGCTCGCTCTTGTATCCCCTGTCAGACTTCCAAGGTGCAGAGGCATGTGCGCCCGCCCGTGCAGGATTTCGCTGACCCAGACGGCAGGTTCCTGCACATCCATGTCGACCTGGTAGGTCCCTTGACATGTTTGCGCGGGGCCACTCACCTACTGACTCATCGTGGACAGGTTTACCAGGTGGGAAGAGGCGATACCTTTAACTGATACCACCGCTGAGGCTTGTGCATGGGCTATCGTCTCACATTGGATCACTCGTTTCGGGGTTCCTGCCGATATCACTACTGATCGAGGGGCCCAGTTCACGTCCTCCGTGTGGAGTGGTATGGTGAGAAGCTGCACCAGACCACCCCGAGAGTCCAACGGTTTGGTTGAGCGTTTCCACAGGTACCTCAAGTCGGCGTTGAAAGCTCGGCTATCCGGCCCCGATTGGGTTGACCAGTTGCCGTGGTTTCTCCAAGGCATCAGAACCATGCCTAAGGAGGACATAAATGCCTCCCCAGCCGAGCTGGTTTACGGCTCGGTTTTGCGGGTACCTGGGGATTTTCTGCCTGTCCCCCGGGATCAGGAGGTCCCGGTTTTGGCAGTGTTAGCTGACCTTCGCAAGCGGGCGCGCGCTTTGATCCCGGTTCCCACTTCCCGACACGGGTTGTCCGCGGTGCATGTGCCTACTATGTGCATGTGCTTATGTTTTCCTTCGAAGGGATGCTCACCGCTCGCCGTTGCAGTGGGTGTACGAAGGTCCGTACAGGGTAGTGAGGACTGGTACCTCGACGTTCACGTTGGACATGGGTGGCAAGGAGGAGTTTGTCTCCGTCAGCGCACACGTCGACGAGGATAGCCCGGTGGTGGTGGCCACTCCGCGGCATAGAGGACGTCCACCAGCCGTTTTGCCGCCCTCTGCACCTGTTACCCCAGGTTATGTTTCACTGGTCCCCTCTGTTACGCCCGTCCCTCATTCGCGTTAGTCGCGTCCCACCGGTTCTGTTTTGCCGGCCCCTACTGTTATGCTCGCCCCGCAACCTCGGACTACGCGTTCTGGTCGAACCGTCTGGTTACCCGTGCGTTTCGGTACCGCGGATCCTGGGGAGGACCATGTAGCGGCGCCTGCTGGCGCACGCAGGTATCGAACTCGGCGTTCGGAAGCCGCGGTCATGTGACTCGGGAGGGGCTGCTGGTTTTTTGCGCGGTTTTGCTTTCGCACAGCAGTTGGGTGCTGACGACTGTTGTGGCCAGACATGTTGTAAGAACCTGTGGGCTAAGAAGCTATTTTGAGAATAAAATAAGTTACAAAACTTATTTGTTGTTCTTGCGACTGCCAAATGGGGCTTATTTATATATTTCAAACTACTGTATTTCAGTACTTAATATGTGCAGAAGTAAAATATTCTCTATGGCCTCTATTGCAGGGAAACAGGTACTTTCCGAATTCAATTTCATGTGCACAAAAGCACCTCATGAGTAAAGCAAGGGGCCGTCCCCTTTTACAACATCATGGACTGAAATGGAAAATTAATGTTATCTGGGGTAGCGGATGGCAGAGAAAGCCCATCGCTAAACAGATGAATGTTGATTTAGAATTGGCATTGACCACTTATAATCTCATAACCATTGGGTTAAATATAACCAGCAATGGCCAGATAGTTTCATATGAACTTAATCAATGAAATAACTTCTTGCTCTGAATCATTTTACAGGAAATAACTTACATGCGTAATGCACTGCTAGAGGTGTATTACCAGAAATGGACCCTGAGACCAGGTAGTGGTTGATGTTGAATTGTCAGTCATGGCTCCATTATAGATTCTGATCTCAAAAAGTTGGAAGAATAGAGGAAATTGTGCTTTGAAATGTTGAAGGACACTTAATCAATGAAAGAACTTCTTGCACAGAATCTTTTTACAGGGAATAATTTTCACAGGTAATGCACTGCCAGAGATATAATACTAGACACAGACCTTCAGGCCAGGCAGTGGTTGGTGTTGAATTGTCAGTCACAGCTTGACTAAGGATTCGGACCAGAAAAAGTTGGAAGAATGTAGAAAATTATGCTTTCAATTATTGGAGGTTGCTTTGTTCTGAACACCTATCCCATATAGCGCCAAAAAAGTTGGGGCTAGAGGATTTCCAAACACCGCTGGTGGTGTGTGGGAATGAAGGAAAGGCCAGAGAAAAATATGTAATAAGATAAAACGAGATGAAAATTGTGCTGGTAAACACATCACTTTAAATGCCAGGCACAGGATTGGTATTCCATTCATTTCAATAGGATTATAGGGCTGAGGGAACCAGAGGAAAGAGTAATGTTTTTACAAAATACAAAGCGCTGGAGGAACTCAATGGGTTAGGCAACAACTGTGGACCAGGTAGGGTCCCGATCCATAATATCATCTGTCCATTTCCCTCCATAGTTGCTTCCTGACCCCCGATCAGCTGTTTGTTTTTAATTCAAGATTCCTCAAGCTTTTTAGGTATAATAGGTTTATTATTGTCCTGTGTACCAAAGTACAATGAAAAGCTTTGTTTTGTGTGCTATCGAGTCAAATCATAATACTATATATAAATACAATCAAACAAAACTCAAGGCCAATATCTAGAGTGATGAGAGAGATACAGATTACAGAGTATAATTATCAGCATTGTAGATAACGGTTCCAAATAAAAAGTTCAATTCTAGCATGAATTAGGTTGGAGAATTGGGACTGAACCCTAGCTTATGGAAGAACCATTCGGAAGCCGGATAACAGAGGTGTAAAAGCTGCTTCCGAGTGTGATAGTACATGCTTTTAGCTCCTGCATCATCTGCCCGATGTGACCAGGGAGAGAAAGGAATGGCCAGGCTGGAAAAGGACTTTGATCAGGTTGGCTGCTTTCCTAAGGCAGCTCGAAGCGTAGATGGAGTCAGTGGTTGTGTGATGGACTGGGCTACATCCAAAACTCGCTGCTATTTATTACGGTCTTGGTTTGTGTCCCCAGTAATGCTTTTAATTGTTAATCTGTTTTTAATTGTCATTTAATAGATTTTTAAAGATATAATATTCATTTAATTATCTGCTCATTTTAATTGTTTTTAAATGTTTGTGAACATGGAGCCAAGGTTTATTTGCAGTCAATCCCTCCTGACCTACATTAGTGTACAAGCTATATGCAAAAATCTGGAGTAGCTCAGCGGATCAGACAGCATCTCTGGGGAAAAGGAATAGGTGATGTTTTGGGTCAGAGTTGAGTTACTCCAGCTTTTTGTGTCTATTTTCGGAAAACCAGCCTCTGCAATTCCTTCCTACTATATTAGTGCAGGTTTTTTTTTTCAGGGTGCCACTGAGCATGCTGGTGCCGCTGAACATGCTGGTGTCACTGCTGTAGGAGATGGTTCAGATCAGCAAGATAGGCCGTCCACTTCTGAATCCAGTCATCAGGTGAATGTGGGTGGTCATTGAGGGCTGGTCCCTTTGCCAGCATTGCTGGCCTATTATCTTTTACTGTTTTAGGATTTAAGTGTAGCTGTGGTTGACGTTACAATTAAATATTAACTGTCAGTGTTATTGTAGTTGTAACAATT
Source organism: Okamejei kenojei (assembly GCA_035221665.1). Lineage (NCBI taxonomy): Eukaryota > Metazoa > Chordata > Chondrichthyes > Rajiformes > Rajidae > Okamejei > Okamejei kenojei. The sequence continues at coordinate 97,834,105 of CM069134.1, forward strand.
TGTTGGCTCTCGCTCATAAAGTCACAACAAGTAATGTTGGGGATAGGTGTATGTATGATGATGGCGGGGGGGGGGGGGGGGGGGGGGGGGGGGGGGGGGGGGGGGGGGGGGGGGGGGGGGGGGGGGGGGGGGAGGGGGGGGGAGGAGGGGTGTTAGGCCAACACACACTCAGAAGCAGCAGTTGAGTTCTTTAAGATGATACTCACCAATAAATAAAGGAAATGATCTGTTGAAGGAGCATTCAGTGCTCATCTGATTAAAGCTATCATTATTCCTCATGTGTAGGAAGGAACTGCAGATGCTGGTTTAAACCGAAGATAGACGCAAAATGCTGGAGTAACTCAGCGGGACAGGCAGCATCTCTGGAGAGAAGGAATGAGTGACGTTTCAGGTCGAGGTCCTTCTTCAGACTGATGTTAGGGGAGAGGGAAATATATAGGTACAGAAGTGTAAGGAATGAAAACAGGACAAAGGGAGAGCAAGGAAAATGTCGAATAGATCGTTGTTAGCTGGAAGAAGGTAACAGCAAAGCAAACAGAGATAGCATATAGTCAGAGACCGTCAGACAGGTCAGAAAACTGGGAAGGGGGAGGGATGGAGAGAGAGGGAAAGCAAGGGTTACTTGAAGTTAGAGAAGTCAAAGTTCATACTGCTGGGGTGTAAGCTGCCCAAGTGGAATATGAGGTGCTGTTCCTCCAAATGGCGCTGGGCCTTACTCATTCTATTCTACATTTTCCTTAAACTTCATCCCCTCTGTCCTGTTTACACACCTTACACTTCCTTATCTATGTATCTCCCTCTCCCCTGACATCAGTCTGAAGGAGCGTTTCGACCTGAAACGGTACCCATTCCTTCTCTCCAGAGTTACTGCCTGTTCCTCTAGTTACTCCAACATTTTGTGTATATCATTATTCTTCATGCTATTGGCAATGAGAGAATTTAGTACCATTGCTAAATTATACAAGTTATTATTTTAATATTTGACTTGTTTCCTAGGAAACTCAGATCTCAGCTCTTTGCTTTCCCTTTTGTACGTACCATGTGTTGCCCAGGTAATCAATCTGAAATCTATTCAATACAGCACAACTCATTGCCCCTCAAGAACTGGTTAGCAATGAGAATGTAGCAAATTGTAAAAGGCAGGGTAAATCTTAAAGGCTTTCAGTTGCATTTCTGGGGGATTCCTAAATTACAGAATTTGACGGCCACGTCCAGTAAAATATCTTTGAAATACACCAATAATTCTAGTAATCCCCTTTAAACAAATTCTGCACATGTTATATATTTAATTGGAACAGTATCCCGTCCTTACTGATATTAGAAGAGTTTGCTATAGGGCAAGCAATTTGCAGATTATTTGTTCAATACATTTACTGAACATGGAATTAAATTGGCCTCTGTGTCTGTGTGACAGGGAAGTGTTCTAGAGGTCCATCGAGAGTGACTGGAGAGATAAATGCACAACGTGCGGTGAAACTGATTCTTTAACTCAGTAACATACTGGGAATGGAATGCAGTCACTCTTTAAGTATAATTGGCAAATATCCAATCCAGACAAAGCAAAACATTAGATTTTTGCATATGTGGATGGTTGGCAAGCTCAATGCTGTTTGCAGTAAACCAGGTCAAGTCTATTTAAATCCAGAGCCTCACAGGCAAATAAGTCAACATTTTGCCTAGACTGGGCAGGAAGCAAACACACAACGGATGCCACCCATCTGGAAGATTTAAGCTTCCCACCAGTTTGCATCAAGCTGTGGAGGAGGAATGTGGACCACATCATTGGTCCACGTACCAAAAGAAGAAACTTCTCGGGGTGAATGGTTGAAAGGGCACAATCAGCACCTGCAGAGATTTCAAACTATTTTTGCACCATAGCCGCTTCAGCTTTGAGTCACCTCTGTGAGAATTTCTCTGCTGCCATGTTCTGCATGTCACTGCCTGGTTGAGAAATTAGTCATGGCAATAGTAATGCCCAATTGCCAAGGGTTTTAGGGTCGCTGCTATACTAAAGACAATATGTCAATGGCCTTTTGATGGTGCAATGCAAACTTTCTTCTGCCAATGACTGTTGCAATGTGTTTGATATTACACTCAGTCTGCAACAGAGCCAGTGAATCAGTGGAGTGCAAATCAGGTCATTCTAAGGAAGGAGAGAGCGTTATCATTCATCTTGGCAGAGAACCATTAATGTGGTACGAAGATAAATTACCCGCACAACTGACTAGTTCTCCATCAGCAACTGAATCTCAGAACAATGAATTGCTTTGTGTTAAGAGCGGTAAAGCCAATTGTATTTGAGTTGAGCTATTGAGAGTGGCATTCGCTCCTTCTTGCTCCAATTTTCCAGATTTCCAGATTTAAAGAGTGACACACCCAATGACGGAGGGATAATTCAAGTGGACAAAGGAAAATGTTGAAATGTTTTAATCTGTTTTGCTATGTTAGTGTTGGATTGGAGAAGGCTTTATTAAAAGATATTAATTTTGAATTTAGTATGTACACTGACTAGTTCCTCTTGTGGAAGGGCTGGCTTGAACCTCCATATTTATTCACAGGAGTTTGGTGAGTTTGAGATATTATAAATGTTGGCGCCAAATTGTGTTGTCCCTGTCTAACAAGAAGTTAAGTGCAGGACAAATCTGTGCTGCTGTTGCTCCAAGAAGATCTTGTTCCCTGTTCTGTATCACTACAATTATTACAAATTATCCCTGTGCTCCTTCCTCCACCCCCCAAACCATTTCTCTCACAATTCTGGCCCCTTCTCCCCCACTCCCATCTCCTTCCACATCTCTCCCACTTCAGTTTTATATTCATATTCTCTTCTAATCTGACTCTCTTTTTCCTCCTTTTCATCTCTAGCCTTTGTCACTTACTCCACCCATCTGCCATTCAAACCCCCTTACCTGTAACCACCTATCATTTGTGTAGACTGGATGGTCTCGACCCGATACAACATCCATTCCTTCTCTCCAGATTTGCTGCCTGGCCTGCTGAGCTACTCCTGCTTTTTGTGTTCACCTTTCACTTGTCAGGCTTTAATCCAGCCCCACCACCTTTCCAGTTTTTCTCCCCACTACAATCAATCTGAGGGAAGATCTCAACCCAAACATTCCCTATCCATGTCCTCCACAGACACTGCCAAACCCAGTGAGTTACGCCAGCACTTTGCGTTTATTACAAATGTTTGTCACTCCTCCAATGCTTGTTCGGCCATGGTGAATGGTTTTTAACAATTCCAGTCTCGTGCAACACCGATAGCCTCTAACTGGCTTGTTAAAGGGACCCATCGCTTAAGAGAAGTTAGGTACAGTGAACACTCAGAATGGTTCTGGCTGCATTGTTGATTTAGCCAGTATAGGAAAGTCACCAGCTTCCACTTCTGAGATCCTTCCCCAGCCCATCCAACTGACATCAAGCAGAACCATATATAATCAATGCTCATGAATCTGTCTCCACGCTGGGAACCTCGCCCTAATCAGTCATATCTATTGCAAACATTCCGTACCATCAATACTTGCTTTATGCTTGTGGTGCTGTCAATTTCAAAATGCTCATGCCTTATGAATCTGTGTAATTTTAATCTGACATTTAAAAAAAACAGCACTAGAATCAGGAGGCAAATCATCTTGTCATTGTTAAATAATGGAAAGTATGTGAAATCGTAAAAAACCTGAAAGAGCGTGTTTGTGTCATTAACAATTCAGTGGGAGTTGAATCAGTTTCGACATTAGCAATTCAGCCGAGCCTGCAGTTTTGTGGAACTGGATCGAGACCATCCCATCTCACAGCTGTCAAGCGGCAGAGATGAAAAAGTCATGCTGACTCATCAGAGCACCCAATCCATCTTCCTGCAGCTCTGCCCCACCCTGAAAACATGCAGGTGCTGTGGCTTAGTTTGTAGCAATTTTTGTCCCCCTAGTGCAATAATTGTAGGTCCAAGTCCAGCTGAAATCTACGCTCACATACATGCACAGCACTAGAAACCATTGAAGGTGTTGGCTGTAGGAAGGAACTGCACATGCTGATTCATACCGAACATGGATGCAGAATGCTGGAGTAACTCAAGAGGGTCAGACAGCATCTTTGAAGAAAAGGAATAGTTGACGTTCTGGTCGGAACTCTTCTTCAGAAAGATAGGGAGCAAGGTGTTGTCTTTTGAATTAATTGATCAATCGATATTGCATAGAATCTCATAGGTTACAATTCCCATTGTCTGGCTTTGAAGAAGAAAGCGGGGGAGCCTAATATCCGGGTGAATAATCGTCCCAAACAATTAACATTTCTGGAAAGAGATGAACTAACCTTTATCACATTGCTGCCTGTGAGAGATTGCTGTGCATCAATTGGTTGGTGTGTTTCTTAAAAGGAATTACCATTCATTTGGTGGTGATACACTATGGGATTTTTCTGAAAGGTGCATTTTTTTAGAGATATGGTTTAGAAACTGGCCATTCAGCCCATTGTGTCTGGGCCATCAACTTATCCCACATTATTCTTTTTTTTTTTTTTAATTCTCCCTACATTTTCATCAACTCCTGCAGATTCTACCATTCATCTACACACTAGGGGCAATTCACAGCAGTCAATTAGCTTACCGAACTGGATGAATTTAGGATGTGGAAGAAACCAAAGCACCTGGTGGAGACCCACGCAGTCACAAGGAGAACATGTAAACTCCACACAGCGCCGAGGTCAGAATTGAACCTGTGTCTCTGGTGCTGAGAGGCAATAGCCTACTAACTGTACCATCCTCATGAGCAAGTCAAGAATGTACTTGAGTCAAAGAATCATCGAGAGATACAACACAGAAACTGGCCTTTCGACTTACTGAGTCCATGTCAACCATTTTATGTGATCCTGCGTTGATCCATTAAAAAAAATTATTCTTCCCACGATTTCACCAATTTTCCCCAGATTCCACCACTTACCCATACAGAAGGGGCAATTTACAGTGGCAAATTAATCTTCAATCCACATATCTTTTGGGAGGTGGGAGAAAACTGGAGCATCTGGGAGAAACCCACGTGGTCACCGGGAGTACATGCAAACTCCAGACAGTTCTTGAGCTCAGGATTGAACCTGGGTGTCTGGTGATGTGAGGCCGAGGCTGTACTAGTGACAAGTGCATGCAAATGCAGCATCATCTGCTTACTGTAACTCAACCATCCATGACATGATATTAAGCACAGTTGAACCATTGATGTGTGCCAATGATCGCTGGGCTGATCTGTGCTTTATTCTATGGTTATCTCCATTGCCCTTGGCCTAAAGGATCAGTGTTAGCTGAAGCAGTGACACAAGATCAATGTTCAATTGCTCAAGAGTCCTACACAGATAGCTCTTCTTCAATAGGCTCCCAGGCAATGGTTCCACAGAAGTCCTAGCCTATGGGCTGTACTGACTCCACCATAATTAGTGGTGGTTTTATTATGTCTTGAACACAAACACAATATGCTTGATATGCTGGTGAATGCACATTGCATTCCTTTTTTTTGTAAGCTCTTTTATAATTGGATTGTTCTTTCAAATATTCCACATTGATATAAGGCCCATGACTGTCATTTAATAGGTTTCCACGTTACTGACAATTTTGCATAAATGTCCTTGGCCAGCAGCCAGTAGACGCATTTGTGTTTTGTGCTAATATTGGAGCTGGGCCAGATCAGTAGGGGACTTCCACACATGTGTTGATCAGGAGAGCCCTTCACAGCTCTCATGAGCAACTACTCTTTCTAAAGGTTTCTCGGGTTAGCAATATTTAGACTTTAGATAAACAGCGGGGAAACAGGCTGTTAGGCCCAATGAATCCGCGCCGACTAGCGACCACCCTGTACACTTGCACTATCCTACACACTTGGGAAAATTTACAATTTAATGAAGCCAATAAACTTATAAACTTGTAAAATCTTTGGAGTGTGGGAGGAAACCAGAGCACCCATAGAAAACCCATGCGGTCACAGGGAGAACATACAGATCCCAAACAGACAGCACCGGTAGTCAAGATTGAACCAGGTCTCTGGCGCTGTAAGGAAGCAACACTGCCGCTGCGCCGCCCCTACATATTCAATCATATGGCATCACATTTTTTGTGCTCTGACCACTTCATTTCAATAAAAGATAAACTGTTATGGAAAATCCTGTTTTTATGGTGACATGCACAACATCCATGACTTTCTTTCCAGTTTCTCCAAGCATTCGATTAAATAAAATATAGAGTGTCGAACCTCACTGTTTGGCATTTTCTTCTGCACATGCAGAAGCTTGTCTCAGAAGCACTTATAGGCCCTGTTTCACTGGTACGGGAGAGAGGGAGTGGGGTTGGTAAGTGTACAAATTTTATTTGCAGTCTTCTTCTCTTGCGAATGAAACATAAACCAAAGGAATAGTTAGATCTCAAGCCGGGTGTTGAGCAGCCAGGTTGTTGTCTCTGCAATCAGGTGCTGGAAGCCCCATCTACCTGTTTAAATAGCCTGTCCCGGGTGACGCCTGTTTGGTGGGTGAGTAATCGCCCAAAGAGTCGTCCCTTTTTCTGATCGCTGCTGGATTTTCAACATGTTGAAAATTTCCGTCAACCTGCTTGTGACTATGACGGGTGCTGGGCAAGTCGCCGAGAAAATTACGTAAGTGGGCCAGGCCCTTAATGTACTCTGTTTTTTCCTCTGTGATGCACAATCTCAGCGGAGGAGGGGTGACTGTCAGGCACTTCTACATAGAACATAACAGCAGTTCCCAACATCCCAACCCCAATCCCCAAACATGCCACCTCTGAACTCCTGGCTCCTCATCCCCTTCCCCAACCTGAGCTATTCCACATGCGGACCCATACACCCCATACTAGATCAGCCAACTCCCAATCCCCAAACCCTCTGACTTCTCATCCCTGACCACTCCAATTTCCATCCCAGACCCTTCAAGCATCCCATCCTGATCCTCCCGTTTTCTCATCACTGACTCTCGCACTCCATTTCCCTGACTCATCATTCTTTAGTCCCTGTTTCCCTTTTGCTGACACGCTATTGCTAATCCATATATCCCTAATCCCTGTATCCCTATCAGTCACTGAAAGTAAGCTAAGCATGCAGGTACAGCAGGCAGTGAAGAAAGCTAATGGCATATGGGCCTTCATTGCGAGAGCATTTGAGTTTAGGAGCAAGGAGGTCCTACTACAGTTGGACAGGGCCCTGGTGAGACCACACCTGGAGTATTATGTGCAATTTTGGTCTCCTAATTTGAGGAAGGACATTATTCCTATTGAGGGAGTGCAGCGTAGGTTCACCAGGTTAATTCCAGGGATGGCAGGTCTGACATATGATGAAAGAATGGGTCGACTGGGCTGGTATTCACAGGAATTTAGGAGGATGAGAGGGGATCTTATAGAATTCTTAGAGGAATGGACAGTGTGGATGCAGCAAAAATGTTTCCGATGTTGGGAATCCAGAACCAGGGGTCACAGTTTAAGAATTATGGTCCTGTCTCACGGTGCGAGTTGACCCACGAGTGACCCTGAGTGAAAGAGAAAATGAGACTCGTGGTTGTGTACAAGATTCCAAGTTTATGTTCAAGAGTTTAACCGAGTTTCCACGGGTATGTCTAAGTTTGCTGTTTACTTCTCATTACTTCGATGTACCAAGTTCCTCTCCCGAGTTACTCTTGAGCCAACAATGACTACCGGCGTGTGGAAAAATCATCACATGGATAAAAATGTCATGCAGTTTTTCTTTACTATAAAAAGCCACCCATGACCATGGATCGAACTGCCCCGATGATCAGCTTCTCCGTGTCTCTTAAGTAGCTGCATGCTTCTCTTGTCATGTAATTAACCGCTTTTATCAAATTGTTGCCTATCATTGCTACAATGCAATAAATGGCATTTAAAGTACTTGGCTGTCAAAAAAAGCACAAAACGTAAAGGTGTTTAAGAAACGGACTGCAGGGAGAACTTCAAAGATTTTGTAAATCGATTAAATTCAGGTAGAAGTTGAACTCAAGATTTAAATCCCCTGAAAGTTAAGTTTCTTAACACAGAGAATTAAGGGACAGAGGTTTCGGGGTAACGTGAGGGGGAACGTCTTTACTCAGAGGGTGGTGGCTGTGTGGAATCAGCTTCCAGCAGAAGTGGTGGAGGCAGGATCGATTTTAACATTTAAGAGTAAAGTGGATAGGTATATGGACGTGAAGGGAATGGAGGGGTATGGTCTGAGTGCAGGTAGATGGGACTAGGGGAAAACAAATGGTCGGCACGGACTGGAAGGGCCGAGAGGGCCTGTTTCCGTGCTGTATTTGTTATATGGTTATATGGTTACAGGATAGATGTTCTGCCAGAACGGAGTTGCTGAATAAAATCATCTCCCGTTTTCCTCCGTTTCTTGCATGACCTGATATGTGTAATGTATGTTAGTGTAAAATAATAAACCTGTTAGTTTAGTTTAGAGATACAGAGAGGAAACAGGCCCTTCGGACCACCGGGTCCACACCGACCAGCGATCCCTGCACATTAACACCATCCTACACCCACTATGGAAATGTTTACATTCACCAAGCCAATTAAGCTACAAACCTGTACGTCTTTGGAGTGTGGGGGGATCTTTGAGAAAACCCACGCAGGTCATGGGGAGAACTTACAATCTCAGTACAGACAGCACCCGTAATCGGGATCGAACCCGGGTCTCCGATGCTGCATTCGCTGTCAGGCAGATGCACCACCGTGAATGAAGGCCTGTTTTGAGTATCAAATAGAGGAGCAAGAAGGTGATCAAGGCGGAGAAAGTGTAGAGGCCAATGCCCAGGTAGTCCAACGCGCAGGAGTGCAGGTCCACCATGACGATGCCGTGGCTGCGATGGGCTTTGGGGGAGGTGCCGGTGACATCGGTGACCAGGCGAGGGATGTAGACCGTGGTCTGATTGATCCACCACACGAACCACCTGGCGTCGCGGGTGCAGAGAAAGTGGTTGCCGCTTAGCCGCAGCTCCCAAAGGTGTTTGATGGCGCTGTCCGGAAAACTGGAGGCCTGGATGGTCTTCAGGTTGTTATAGCTGAGATCCAGGTACTGCAGGGAGGTCACGTCCTGCAGGAAGTCCTTGGTCAGCTTGGAGATCTGGTTGCGGGTGAGGTTGAAGTAGCGCAGGGTCTGGTTGCAGTTGGACAGCATGCGAGGCACCATGGTCAACAGTTTGCTACCGAGGTCCAGCAGCTCCAACCAGCCTAGCAGGTAAAGTCTGCCCCAGTTGAAGCTCCGCAGCTGGTTACCGCTCAGCACAAGCAGGTGGTCAAACACGTCGTGCGGCATGAACGCAAATTTCTTCCCCTAATAATCCGCTGCTATCTGTGTTCGAGAGCGAAAACTTGCAAAGGGCATGCACGGTTCCTCACCAGCGAAGATGGACACAGAATGCTGGAGTATCCCAGCGGGACAGGCAGCGTCTCTGGAGAGAAGGAATGGGTGACGTTTCGGGTCGAGACCCATTACTTCCCTCCAGAGATACGGCAACAGCACAGCACAAAACCAGTCTGAAGAAGGGTCTCGACCCAAAACGTCACAATTTCCTTTTCTTCAGAGATGCTGTCTGCCCCGCTGTGTTATTCCAGCATTTTGTGTCTATATCCCATGGCTTATAATGTCACCTCACATTGTAAAATCATTATCTGAAGAAATGTCTCCTCACTGGCTCAAACATAATCTATGTAGAACTCACGTTTCTCTCTGCTTCATATGCGTGGGAATTCCCTCACTATGGTCACTTTTCACGCATCCCGCCCGGTGTTAACCCTTCCCGTCAATGCTTGAGCCCCCATCTTCGCTCTGTACCTTCAGCTTCATCGGCGGCTCCCTCCCATCGAAAGTATCCAAGTTAATTTCAGACCCCTCTCCATCCATCCATTCATTCATTTCCCATTAAGATCTGACTAATCTTCAACATTTCACTTCTGGCGCTCAGACCAAACCCACGGTAGACTCAAGAGTCACTACCGTAAAATCACGGGCCACTACGTTCTTACAACGAGTTTAAATGTTTAAATTTTTAACTTCAACAGTAAATTTGACTCGTGGAATACTTTAAACATGTTTGCATTTTTTCAAGAGTTAACAAGTTTATCGGGTACCTGCCGTTAGCACCACGAGTCGCTAAGTTTCCTCCATGAGTTCTGATCTTCCCGCTACGTTAATTGTACGTGATTACCACGAGTGAAAACTCGGGGTCACTCGTGGGTCGACTCTCACCATGAGACAGGGGTTTAAGGGTTAGGCCATTTAGGACTGAGATGAGGAAAAACGTTTACACCCAGAGACTTGTTAGATTTAGCTCAAGGTCTAATTCAAGGGATATGGGGAATAAGCCAGAACAGCGTGCAGATTTTGAATGATCAGCTATGAACATATTGAATGGCGGTGCTGGCTCAAAGGCCAAATGGCCTACTCCTGCACCTGTTTTCTGTGTATCCATGTATCCATGACCACTCGTCCCTGACATCTCATCCATAAAGCTTCCAACTACCCAACTCTGACATCCTCAACTCCCCAAGCCATCACTCCAGACTCTCCAACCCAAATCCTCTCTGATTGTGTAGGAATTTCTTCTCACAATGAGGTGGACATCTGGAATTTTCCATCGGAAAATCACTGGAGGTATTTAAAGAGGAGGTAGATAGGTTTTTGAAGGATTGGGGAATTAAAACCCAAATCTTGTTCCAACCTTGCGTTCTTTTGGACTGTTGAGTTGACTTGATTTACAGTGTTCAGCAACATGCCTGACTCTTGAGTTTTTAAATAAATTAAAATATCTTGCTTTGTATTACATTGGAAAAGGAAGTCCAAAAGGTCTCTTTGTTCAGAATGAGGTCTTGATTACCCCCGAATGACATTTAGCAAATCTCTAGCTCAATCATGAGCCTGTTCATACAATTTTTACAATTTTGCAGTAACAACAAAATCTTTGTTCAATGAAAATTCCTTATCCTACTCCAACCTGGCAATGACTTAATCCAAAACAAAGAAAAATAAATAGCTCAGTTGGACCATTAAGGCAAATTGATTGTTTGAATAAATAAACAGTATATTAGCAAAAATAACACAAATTCTTCATTTTATGTTGTGGTAGCAGAGGAACTTTCTGGCTTCAAGCCACATCCATCAGAGCAAAGTCTCCTGTGACTTTAAGATATGAACTTCCGGTTCAAAGGCCTCTCGGTTCCACAATATTGGACTACTTTGTGTGTTTGACACTGGTTCCTCATTTCAAAGGAGTTAAGAAAATATATGAAACCTTGTTTGCCTAAGGTCCGCAAAGACTTGTAGGCGAGTCTGAGTCATGGTTTGTTGGCCACACTTCCCAGTTAAGCACTCATGCTGGTTCCCAGGAGAATTTGAGAGCTTGTTCTATGTGATGTTGTTGTGGACTGTAATGTTAATTTCCACAGGCCACAAATGACCTGGTCACATTACCAGATGAACATCCATTCCATTGATCTTACAGTTCACATTTCAACAGCATCTATTTGGACTGATGGATCTAATAAGCCTGGTAAAAATGCCAGACAGTGTTATATAAATGCAATGCATGTCATTCTACCATATCTATGGAACCCTTATTTCCAAGCCAGACCATATTTATCTATCAGATCATAGTGTATTGAGGACAGTAACCACAATATGAAACTAAGTGATTTGTTCTAATTTGGCCTTGGAAATCTTTACTACCCTGCAATTAAAGACATTTCTGCTGTCCAGGCTTGGAGCTGACCTTGTTATCTCTTCACATGTGCTTAAAAAATCTGCTCTGCTAACCCATAACACCCTCAAGATCGGAAACAACCAGTCATTGACGGTTGGTTGAAACCAAATGATAGAGCTGAATGGGGTGGAAGCTCGCCAATGACTTCTGCGGTAAATACATTACAGATGATGGAAATGAGCAACACAGACCAGCGACAGCAGTGCATTAAGATATTACTGGAAAGATAAAGGGAAATTTGTTTCTCACACTGTGGGTTAGCGCAGCATGGAAGTCTTTTCACAAATAGCTAATGAACCTAAGTCTGTATCAACATTAAAAAGTGAATATGTGTAGGTAGGAACTGCAGATGCTGGTTTACACTGAAGATAGACACAAAATGCTGGAGTAACTCAACAGGCCAGGTAGCATCTCTGGAGAAAAAGAATGGTTAACATTTTGGGTCACTTGGGACCCAATTGACTATGTATTTGAGAAGGATGAATACATAAAGGCTTTGAGGAGTAGTTGGAAAGTGAGATTAGAGTACACAGTATCAGTTGAGGAAAGGCTTAAGGGATGAATGGCCTCTGCCTGCAATGGTATTTACATGATTTCAGCATGGAAAACCAGGATGAAAATAAGCATTTTGACTTCAGATACAGAAATTCTGTCAAATATTTAATTATTCTTCAGTTCATCATTATGTTTTGACTACCTCTGTGTTATTTGATGATCAATCTCATTTTCAGTGCAGAATTCTTTCCCCAATATCATACTACATTTTCTATTCATCAACTATCAGTCCTTGGCTCAGTTGTCTGTGTTTAGTGCTCTGAACTACATATTGCAGTGTTTACAGGGATAGCATCTAAGCTTTGGAAGGAGAAAAGAGAACTACCTCAGGCTGAAGATCTGGACCATAATTCAATTTCCCCACGAACCACCAATAATTCAGTGATACTATATTGTCACCTGTACCTAGGTACAGTGAAATGCTTTGTTTTGTAAACAACCCAGTAAGATCATGTAGCAGACCACACCTAGGCAATACAAAAAAATGTCACTCCGTTTAGGCTCCGACAAAGTTATAAACGTTCACCGAACACAGTCCCATCTACAGCTTGCTGCTCATCTACAATCCCATCTACTGCTTGCTGGCAGCATGCTCCCCTTTTCCCGCTCCCCTCATCATTCTGTGTGCCTTCCCCACCCCTCCACACAAGCAGGGTCCCCCCTTTGTTCTTGGCTTCCAACCTCCCCACCAATAGTATCTTTGCTCCCCACCCATACCCTAACACGCGCAGGTCCCCCATCATTCTCGGCGGCGCACCTCGCTCTCTGATGACCCCCCTCCGCTCTGATGGCCCCCCTCGCTCTCCGACGGCTCTCCGCGCTCTCCGATGACCCTCCTCACTGTCTGATGACCCTTCTCATTCATCGATGATCCCTGATCCCCTCACTCTCCAACAGTCCCCTCGCTGTCCAACAGCCCATCTCACTCTCCGACAACCCATCTCACTCTCCGACAACCCATCTCACTCTCCGACAACCCATCTCACTCTCCGACAACCTTCTTTGCTCTCCGACAGCCCACCTTGTTTTGGGCAGTTGCTCACAGGTCCCCCCTCGCTCTCACAGCACGGGTCCTGTCAACATCAACGGTGGGCAAGTCAGTTCTACGGGAAGGCTTGGCCCCGCTTGCTGGGAACGCTCCCGGCCGCGCTGCTCAACGGGAACACTGGATAACATCAACAATGAGTAATGACGAACGCAGGGTATGAAGCAGCACTAGGGGGATAATTTTACACAAGAACCAAATAAGTAGATAGACACAGAATGCTGGAGTAACTCAACGGGACAGGCAGCATCTCTGGCTAGAGTTTCGTGTCGAGACTCTTCTTCAGTCTGAACCCTCTACAGTTGAGAACCCTTCGGTCTCAACCCAAAATGTCACCTGTTCCTTCTAGTCAGAGATGCTGCGTGTCCCACTGAGTTACTCCAGCATTTTGTGTCTATCATCAGTGCAGATACAGCATTTGAAGTTCCTTGCTGACTAAATAAGTGGATATAGGATTCCACCAAACATGAACATGTGCATCAGTTCAATTTTCCTGACTGATCCCCACAATCCCAGCTTGCTCCAGTCAGCTCCTTGTTAGCCCTCACCCACCAGCCTGCTCCGCTTCTTGGCTGCCCAGATATGACCTTGGTTTTCAATGTGCATTCCCCTTTGCAAAAAGAAGCAATGCTTGTCCAGTGACACAAACATAAATAATGTGGCATTCCCACCAATAACCATAAGATTCACCTCACACTACACTACACACTACAGTTCCTTTGTCATTCTACTTCTCCATCCTTCCTACCAGACTGAATAATTTCATGTATTTTCCACATTGTTCATCACCTGCCACCTTAACTCTCTGAAGCTTTCTATACACATTGCGTTCTCCTCAGAGTTCATTTCCCACTTGACCTTGATTTCAACGAACCTGAATACATCACACTTGATCCGCGCACCCAAATCATCGATCAACATGGTAAATATCAGGGTCTCAGCACTCCGCTGTCATCCACAACATGGTTCTTCTATTCCTAATCCAATGAGTTCCCAGCACCTTAAACCAAAATCCAAGTTGTAACAATCAGCAATTAGAGACAACATTGTGCTGTCTTAACAAATGGAGTTATCTGGGCCTGTGCACGTGTAGTGGAAAGTTTATCCTGTGCTTTGAAACAATCGTGCTTATTCCTGCTCGTGCTCCTTCAAAGAAAGTGAATCAGTCAGTGCAGTGTTGCAAACTGTTGCAAAGCCATTTTGTAGCATTGGTCTGCTTCTTTGATTTGACGATGCTAATTATTTGAAAGAATACTTCACTTTTTAGGCTGCAATGAAACCCTTCATTCTTCCTACCTTCTTGATCTGTGGATTGAATTGAATTAAGTGACACAGCATGGAAACAGGCCCTTTGGCCCACCGACACTAGTTCAATTTTATCCTACTTTTGTATCCAACCCCTATAGGGGCAATTTACATTGGCCAATTAACCTACAAACCTGCATGTCTTTGGGATATGGGTGGAAACTAGAGCACCCAGAGGAAACCCACGGGTCCACAGGGAGAAAATGCAAACTCAACACATACGCACCCAAGGTCAGGATCGAAACCAGGCCTCTGGCGCCGTGAAGCTGTGCCGTCCTGAAGATTTGTTTTTAAGACAATGCTCTTCATAGAAGGCACACTATTGCAGATTGTTCATGCTTCAAATTGGCTAGTGGACATGGTATGAACATTCAGAGATGGCAAAACGTTCCATCTTTTTATTTTGCTCTAAAACAATAGTTCTGGTTATGGGAAAAAAGTGAATGAGGATAAGAGGATATGCAGTGTCGTTATCTTCTGGGAATGGCTGGCTCTAACAGTGTTGGAATCTGAGTAAACTCATGTTTTTCAAAAATAAATTGCATCAGCACTTACGGAGAATAAATTTGCAGGGCCATGGCAAAAATAAAGACACAGCTCAGAGTTTGGTGGGCTGCTTCCATGCTGTATCTTTCAATCAAACAATTAGATTACTGTGAATCTGCTTTCACCATCCTGTCATACCGTTGATCCCAGTTCGGGCAACTATGATATTCTCATGGCAGAGGAGGGCTATCTGCCCATTTAGCCTTTGCTTGATCTCTGTACAAATCCCAGTCTATGCTCTATGTTTATACAACTCTGCAGTTTCAGTTTGTTCCCTACTATAAATACTCCACAGAATTTGGAAAGACAAAGAGTATAGAAGTTTGGAGCTGAAGTTGTAGTTATACAAGACATTGGTGAAGCCGCATTTAGAGTATTGTGCTCAGTTCCGGGCACCATGCTATAGGAAAGATGCTGTCAAGCTGGGATGCGTGCAGAGAAGGTTTACGAGGATGTTGCCAGGACTTAAGGGCCTGAGCTATCGGGAGAGGTGGAGCAGGCTGGTTCCCTATGCCTTAGAGCGCAGGAGGTTGAGGAGTGATCTTCCTGAGGTGTACAAAATCATGAGAAGAATAAACCAAGCAGATGGACAGAGTATCTTGCCCAGAGGAAGGGAATCAAGAACCAGAGGACATGGGTTTAAGGTAACGGGGAAAAGATTTAATAGGAACCCGAGGGGTAACTTTTCCTTGCATAGGGTGGTGGGTGTATGGAACTAGTTGCTAGACTAGGTAGTTGAGGCAGGTACTATTGCGTCATTTGAGAAACATTTAGACAGGTACATGGATAGGACAGGTTTGGCGGGACATGGGCCAAAGCTGGGGGGACCAGTGTAGATGAGACATGTTGGTCGGTGTGGACAAGTTGGGCCGAAGGGCCTGTTTCCAAACTGTATGACTCTATGAGAAAGTTGAGGGGATATTAAATCAATAGAAATGAATCACCTCCTGAATAATAAAAGTGGCCAGATTGCATTTCACAATCAGCAGGCACAGGTAGGTTGGGTATGACGATACAAATGATAAGAAAGGTGTTGGAGACAGCTGGTCAATCTGATTCCTCCCCTTGCGAAAGGGCTTTGGCTTTTGTGGTTGAAATCCCAGCTCACACTTCCTCACTGGAACGGTGCAAGTCAAGCTGCTGTGTACAGTGCGCACAATGCTCGAGCCTGGCATCTGCCTTGCAACAGTTTATCGGAGCTGACATAATGAGCCTCAAACAAAACCAAGAGGATCACTTTGCTCCAAACAGCTCTCCAGATAATAAGTTGTCATTATTGACATGAACAAAGGCACTTTCAAAACTTTCTCTTTTATAAAGCCGAAGAAAGGTATCCTGTTAGATTGCCTCTATGGACAGGCAGATGTTGCAAACACTCCGCTTTGCTTCTGCGGGTCAACCATATTTCAGCTTTTAACTCTTCCATATATGCTTACAGGCTCTTTCTGATTTCTGTTCTCATTTTGTATTTCAGTCTTTGGGACTGAATCTCACCATTAAAATCAAATGCAGGCCAGGAATCGGAATGTATTTAACCTTGTTTTATGTATTTTTTCAACTTAAAAAATATATTTTCTGCTTTCAATTTTTAAAAAAAATTTAAACAGCATACATATGACACTCTCATTGATAGACTTGGCCTCTGAATTAAAGGAAGACAGGGATGAACCACTGTAAATAGAACTATGATCATTAACTGTGTGAAAACTTCAACAATGTCGTGCTTTGACAAAGATTCCATCACAGGACACATTTTATCCTAACTAGTTAGTTTAGAATTTCAGAGAGACCATTTCATAGAGTCAAAAAGTCATAGTGATACAGGCCCTTCAGCCCAACTTGCCCACACTGGTCAACATGTCCCAGCTACACTAGTCCCACCTGGCTGTGTTTGGTCCATAGAAACATAAAAACATAGAAACATAGAAACATGGTCCATATCCCTCCAAACTTGTCACATCCAATCACCCGTCTAACTGTTTCTTAAACATTAGGATAGTCCCAGCCTCAACTACCCCCTCTGGCAGCTTGTTCCTTACACCCACCACGCTTTGTGTGAAAAAGTTGCCCCTCAGATCGCTCTTAAATCTATTCCCCTTCACCTTAAAGCTATGTCCTATGGTCCTTTCCTTTGCAACTCTCTGGTCTGCTTTGGCAGGTCCATAAATCTGAAGAGAGACCTGACCAGAAACATTGTCTATCCATTCTCTCCGCAGATGCCATCCGATCCACTGAGTTACTCCAGCATTTTGTGTTTTGTGCAAGATTCCACCATCTGCAGTTCCTTGTGTCTCCACAAATCATTCCCTTTCACCTTCCTTTTGTCTTGCAATCACAGGAGATTAAACTCCTGTTCGTATATCTCTCCTCTGCACACCATCCACGCACCCAAACAACCCTTCCAATTCAATTGCACTTCTTCCCACCCAACATTTTGCATCCGGCACCATGGAGAATCCAAGCACAGATTTTCTAATCATTTTGCAGAACATCTCTGTTGGTTGGTGGTGAGATGGGGGTGGGGGTGGGGGGGGTCTCTCAATTAGATCCTTCCTGTACAGTTGGCATCACACTCCCTCACATGCTGTCCTTGGGATGGCTGCAATGGGGATGAGATTGTCGTTAACCTCTGCCAAAGAGGATCTCGAGAAGGTTGCAGGATCTTCCAGTACAGTGATGTCTGTAAGGGAATGTTGCTAAACTTATTCCAGGTTGCATGAATATCTGACGATGTTTTGACAGACACACTGAAGCTCAGTGCAACCAATGCAAAGGCTCTGTGGGAAATGACGGCAGTCTAGGGATTTTCTGCCACAAGATACCGAGGGACTAAGTCAGGGATAGAAGCCTCCCAAACATTTCCTGTTTGTATCACCCAAGGAGGCCGCATGACTGGCAATGGTGCTCTGTACCCACAATGTGTGATCACCATCAATGTATGGAACCAATGGCACTGAGGCTACATAGACTGAATAGCACAACACCTATAGAGAGAGGCACATGGTGTATCTTTGTATTTTTATATACTTTCTATGAATAAAAATTAAAAAAAATTAAAATAATAATTTAAAGAGCTGCATTTTTGATATGCACTTTTGGCTTCGTAGGGAAGAGCTACAATCTGATGCTAGGAGTAGCCACCACAAAGGGAATTGAAGTGAGGAAGAGATTCAATTTACTAATTTGCTGGATTAAAGGGTACAAAAGACTAGTTGTGGGACGAAATTGGACATCCTCTTCAAAGACCTAGCACAGATGTGTTGGGTCAAATGGCCTTTTCCTATCTAGTTAAGATTCCATGAGTCTAAGGGGAACTGGTTATGAGCATAACTGTGAACTTCATTGGAATAGCTCAGGATTAAGTTGTCAGATATCAAGAACTATGAGTTGGTGTGATGTATATCATGTTCAATTATGGCAACAACAAAAAAAGTTTTTTAATAGTACCAATCCAATTCTCAAGGCATTCCACAGTGCTTGCGCTCAATGAAATTGTGTAGTAATTGGGAAACAAAGCAGTTAATTTGTGCGGAGCAGGTCCCACAGGTGACAGTTGCGATAGTAATCAGACCATTTGTTTTTTGTTGGCTGAAGGATAATTATTATTTTAAATACAGGGCAGAACTCTTCTTCTCTGGATCAGCAATGTTGCAAGCTTTGGATTCATCTAGATAAATGACACTTTAATGATGGCACTTCCCAAGGTGCAACATTCCTTTCCTGCATCAGCATGGAAAGCAAAATACTGAATCAAAAAACTGCATTAAAACAGTAAGAAAATGTCAGTCCTTGGTAAAACTAGGTAGTTTTAAAGATTGACACAAAGTGCTGGAGTAAATCGATGGGTCAGGGAGCATCTGCTTGACCCGTTGAGCTATTCCAGCACTTTGTGTCTATCTTGGTATAATCCAGCATCTGCAGTTCTTTATTTCTAGGTAGCGTTTTCTTTAAAAACCATGAAGCAGTTCTGTTAAAAGCCTGGAATGTGCTGGAATGTGCTGCCAGGAGTGGTGATGGAGATGGATATGATAGGGACACATAAGAGGCTTTTAGATAGGCACATGCCTAGGCAGGGAATGGAGTGATGTGGAACACACGCAGGCAGAGGAGATTAGTTTACGTTGCATCATCAATGTCAGCACGGACATGAGTCTGAAGAAGGGTCTTGACCCGAAACGTCGCCCATCTCCTTCGCTGCTTAGATGCTGCTGCACCCGCTGAGTTTCTCCAGCCTTTTGTGTACCCTCAGCACGGACATTGTCAGCCAAAGGGCCTGTCCTGGTGCTGTGCTATGTTCTGTGGAATTAAATATCAGGTTACCTTGGATGGAGAACTGGAGAGTGTTTCTAGATTAATAAGCAAAGGGCTAAATCAATCGTATGATAAATTGTCTTATGAGTTGATAACATGCAGGTTGAAGCCCAGAACATATTCAGGCTGATATCATCACTCAGTAATCAATGTATTCATATGACATTCTTCACGTTTTAAATGGATGCATTGAGCTGTGTAAACCAGTGGAATAAAGGGAAGAAGAGTTCTTGCTGACTTCCTCAGCACTGGATTGAAGGCACAAGTGTACTGCTTTTTTAGCAGCATAAAAAAAACAGTCATAACTGCAAAGGCTAACAAAGATTCCATGCCCAAATCTAATTCAAAGATACCATTTATGCATTGTATAAAATTGTAATTCAATGTTGGTGAAGAGAACAAGCAGACAGATTTTAGATACGTAACACTCAGTTTTGATCATTTTTAATTGCTTATGATCTATTATAATAAAATAAAACATATAGAATATTTTCTCCCTTTGCACTCTTATTCAAGCAGCCGAACACATATACTTACAATTAACAATTAACAATTATATACTTGTATACAACCCATGATAAGGTACATACATATACACACACTGCTCTAAATCAATATGTGGACATAAAGATATGCTTATAATCATCCACATGCACACACACACACTCTCTCTCACATTGGGGTGTGCATTTACCAGCCCAGATTTCAGCTCATTGCAACGCCTCAAGATAAAGAATAGTTGACAGTCTGCACTCTGCCTCTGACCGTGTTTGTCAGGCTAGACTGGTAAATTGGGAAACCCTATGATCATTTGGGTTAAATGGAATCAGCAATATCTCTCCTGTCTGTTGAGCCCATAAACACTAAACTCTATATTTATCTTACTGCTGTGCTGTTGCTGCTTTATTGGATGGTGTTCCAAAGTTTATGTAAGTCGGTAGCTTTTACAGTCATGATCATAGTGGACTGACCAAGTGGGATTCAAATATTTATATGGAGGACCAGGAATGGATTATCTGTTAAAACCTCAGCTCTGGTTGTCACCTCAGCAAACCTTATTAAATAGCTGTATGCTAATATCCAAGTCAGGAGAAATGCTTTTCCTCCTCATTGAGTGTGCGTTTATGTGTGTGTGTATGTTAGCATGTTTGTGGGTCTGCATACATCTATCATTATGCTGTTACATGCGGTGTATATGGATCTATGTGTGCATAATTGTGTTTATATATGTGTGTGTGGATATGAGTATATGCATCTATGTGTGTATTTATGTATTTGTGCCAATGAGTGGGTGTGACAGAGGGAATACACATCAACTATTCAGTGTGCACCCATCACAATGTTCATGCTCAGAGCGGTGATGAGCAATGCCAACAAAGATCAGCTGATCTCACTGCAATATTTCAAACTGAGCAACTTCAATAACTGAGCCATGAGACCCTCTTTCATTAGCTGTTTATTGGTTTCATTGTCTGCAGTATTATAGGGGACCTGCAGCACCTAAATTCTTGATACACACTCAACCCTGTTGCAGGCGTTTACAAGGCGTTAGAGAAAATATGAGTTGCGAGTGTCCATGGACATTCTCCTGACGTTGTACCATGCCCACAATGGGAGGTTGGCATGATGCCAGTTTTTACAATTTCCCCACAGTTGCTGAGGAGGGGATTGGTGAAATAAACATTTTCAAAACTTAATATTTCATGGGAAATTTGAGAATCACTTGAAAATATAAGGATAATTATTGTTTCCAATCAATAATTGTTTCCATCAATCTAATTTCCCTGGAGACTATGCCAGCCTTCCCTTGTCGGAATTGTACAAGGCCAGGTCTCTGCATGCATGTATGTTTGTGCATATGTGCATCTGTAATTGTGTGTTTATGTGTGCATGTACTTGCAAATGTGTAGCAGCAGGCATGTCTTATGGAGGTTCTGGTGAATGATTGAAAGGTGAGAATATTAAATGTTGGGTTAGACAGAATCAAAACTGAGACTTCATACAGCTTTGTTTTCTCAACTTCATGTCAATTCAGACTTTGGCACTAAAATAGTAAGATTAAACGAGAACTTACCAAGTTCGAAGGTTGATCTTTATTTTATGAGGAGTTTCGTGAAGACCCCGCCAGCACGCATGCGCGACATTCTTCAAAGCAGCGGTGTGGAATCACAGAACGCACCATGACTGGAAATAGTAAGATTAAGAACGTAGACCACACCAGTTGACCTTATGATAGAGGGTGGGAGCGGAGGGCACAAAATCCTTCACCGCAACTCCTCATAAAATAAAGATCAACCTTCGAACTTGGTAAGTTCTCGTTTAATCTTGCTATTTTATTTCGGAGTCACGTGAGTGACTTCGTGAAGATTTCAAAGCTGTGTGATTTCACGCCCTGGACAACGTCCATGCTATCACACTGCCGCAATACTGATGGAGGAAGACTGTTAATGCATTCCAGACTGAACAGGCTGAAAAATAATGCATATTTATTGCACAAATAATAACAAAACAAAAACCCCGAACTCGGGGACAGACATTCACTGAGTGGCTCCCAGCACGACTTCTGCGAATGTTGCGGGGGCGACCAGCGGTTTGTTGTAGAACCGCAGGAAGGTTGCTTCACAAGCCCAGCCCGCGGTGGCGAGGATGTGGTCCATGGGCACCTCCATGGCCCTCGCCACTGATGTGGATGCAGCCCTGGTAGAGTGAGATTTAAAAATGTTAGTACCTACTCCTGCTGCACCCAACACCGCCCTGAGCCACCTTGCGATAGTCTGCACAGTCACCCGGTGATGTGGAGATTTGTGGCTGATGAGGAGCCCCTGCTCCATCTTCCGGATGGTTCGTGTAGTGCGGATGTAGAGGCGGAGATGGGTGACTATGCAGAGGGTGGCATCAGTGGGGTACACCCAAAACTCCATGAGCCCCAGGTCTGTGCTGCTTCAATCAGTCCTGGACAAAGAAAGTCACCATTGCAGGGGTGGAGACCATGCTATCCAGCCGCAGCTTCTGTAATGCCTGGACACGTTGAGCTATAGTCAGTGCCATCAGCATCACCACTTTGAGGGTGAGCTTTTTGAGTGGTAACTCTGTCATAGGGGACCAGCTCCTCAGTAGGGTCAGAACGATCCCTACGTCCCCAGGTGATGTTGTATCTGGGCTGTGGAGGGTTGGTGTTAAACACTCCCCTCATGAATTTAGACACCGGGTGGTTGGAGCCTATACCTATGTCTAGGTATGAGGACAGTGCACTCCTGGCGCTGTTGATGGCACTTTAGCTAATGCCCGCATCGTAATGAAGGCCCGCTAGGAAATCCAGGAGATCAGGGATCGTAGCCGAGTTGGAGGTCGTGTTGGTACAGGAGCAGAATGCCTCCCACTTCCTGACCTGGGTGAGGTACTGCCTCCTGGTTGATGCTCGGCATGACGCTGAGATGAGGTCCATGGCTCTTGGTGATATGCCGGCCTTGACGAGCGGCCTCTTTAGAACCTGCAGGCCAACATGTTTAGGTGACTGTCCCCCGCAATGGGGTTAGTAATCAGTTTGGGGTGTTTACCAAACAGAATCCACGTTTCAAAATTTGGCGTTTCAAAATTTGGGAGGACCATCGGTACCATGCTGTGTAGGCCAGTCGGGTATGATCAAATTGCCAGTTGCAGAATCCAGTTGAATTTTCTGCAATACCCGACTGATGAGGCAGAATGGGGGAAATGCGTACAAAACCATTTGCCCCAATGGAGAGAAAAAGCATCCATAGCTACTGCCCCAGGGTCTGGTTCCCAGGACACATACGTTGGTATCTGATGGTTCAACCTGGACGCAAAGAGGTCAATATCTGGTGTGCCAAAGTGAGCTATAATTTCAGCAAACATTTGGGGATTCAACATCCACTCGATGTTATCATTGAACACTCGTGACCTGGTGTCCGCCACCGTATTGAGCTTCCCTGGTAAATAGGTTGCTGTGATCCAAATATTTCTCTCAATGCACCAGTGCCAGATTGTGTTTGCCAATTAGTCACAAGATAACGACCTGATACCACCCATATGATTGATATAAGCCACCACCGTTGTGTTATCTATTTGGAGGCAGACATGTAAGTGCCGTGAGTTAGTACAGTAAGCCCGCAGTCCATGGAAAGCCCCTAACATCTCCAGATAATTTATCCCTTGTGTCTGGAGGAGGGTAGACTCGTGAGGGTCCCATCTGCCACCACAACTGGACATGGTGTCAGTTGCACCCCAACCTTGTGCGCTTGCGTCAGTCTGTAGCACGACGGATGGGTTGCTAACAATGATGGGTCTGTGACACTCACTAATACTGTCAATCCACCATTGTAGCTCAGCTCTAGCCGGATTTGGCAATCGTATTGGTCTGTGAAAGTGCCCAGCATTTGCTTTTAATGCTGCAATCTTTGCTCTTTGTAAATTTTGGTAATGTAACAGTCCGAATTGCGCAGCTGTGAATGTAGCTACCAATTTCCCAATTACCTTTGCCTTTTGTCGGATAGTCGGTACCCTGGCACAAGCAAGGCTGTAGCACGCTTCTTTTATGTCTAAAGCTTTGTTGGTCGGGATAGTGATCATCATTAAGTTCGTGTCAATGGTGAAACCCAGGTAATCCATAACTTGAGAGGGGTTCAGTTTCGATTTGTCTGGATGGGTTACAAACGCTAATGTCTCGAATAAAGATTTGGTTGCTGTAACTGCCAGCGTAGCCAATTGGAGGTTCTGTCCCACGTTAAGTATATCATCTAAATATGCCATGACGATATAATTCTGTTGTCGGAGGAGTGCCAATATGGGTTTTACTAATTTGGTAAATGGTCTGGGGGCTGTGGTTAACCCATTGGGTAAGGCTTTGTATTGCCACAGCTGTCCCTTACAGGCACATTTCAGGAACGTCCTGTGAGATTCTGTGATGGGAACTGTATAGTATGCATCTTTTAAATCGATGCAAGCCATAAAGTACCCCGGGTAAAGCAGCTGCTTAGCTGTTTCGAAGGTATCCATTTTAAAATGGGTATATTGTACAAAAGTGTTCAACTGGGTTAGGTCTATGATAATCCGACACCCCCCATCTTTTTTGGTTTTTGTAAAGATGTTAGACACAAACTCAAGGGGTTCGTGTGTCGTTTTGCCAATCACCCCTTTGGCTGCTAGCCGTAAGATTTCAGCATGTCCCTCCTTTATCTCATTCTGAGAGAGCGTAAAAATGCGCTGAGGTTCATGCTGTGTAGGGGGAAGTTTACCATCAATAAATTCTATGACATAAACGTGAACACTTTGTAGAATAAACATGTCTGTGGTGATTGCATCTCAAGCACCATGAAATGCCCGCAACCATCCCCCGACTTGTGCGGGTAGAAGTGCTACTGCCTTAGAGGAACCAGACCCCCTAATCTCCATGGTTAATGGCGGGTCTTGGCGTATGGCGTTTTGGGGGGACGTTGCGGTGCTTGTCGTGGCGGTGGCCGCATCTTCCACGCGGGCCTATGCCGGCCTTGCCCTAAAAAAGGCCGCTGCGGTTGGGGAATTGGAGGCGGATAGGTCCTTGGTGTCCTATCCGGCTGGCGCGGTTTCCAAGTAGTGTATGGTTGTTGTCGCTGATACGGGTGTACTTTAGCCAGTGGATGTTTCATAAGGCCCACGGTCTTGGCCTCCTCATCGGGTTCTTTGACTTGCTTGGAGAGATCTTCCCCAAACAGCTGATGAGGTGGTGGAGTGGTGGAGGGACGACACAACCCTGCAAATTTCGGGTTGAGGGTGGGCCGGATGGAACTCTTGCGCAGACAGTTGATTTCAAACTGGGCTTTGCAGAGAAGTGCCAGGGCATCCTGCTGCTCGCTGGTCACATTATCACCATTGAGGGTCTTGGCATACGCGTGTAAAGCCCATCGACAGGAGCTTCAGGATTCGCTGGAGTACGTACATCCTGCATCTTGGTGGCGGTGCTCAAGTTTCCCCAGATCTGGGCATTCACCGTGAACCTGAGAGTGATGCAGTTCTCAGGCGGCTTAAACTTGTCCATGGTCTCATTGATTACCTGACCCTGAAGCTGGTGAGTGTCAGGTAATTAATGGTGCCCGTCAGTTTGGGGTGCAGCGGCTCCCCTGCCTGGGTAGCCAGGCAAATTTCCCCACACGTCCAGCATCCACATCGTGCTCTGGCTCTGCGACCTCCGCATCCCTGGTCTTCATCGAAGGCAGTGACAGCAGTGGCCTGACAACTGCTGGCACTCTTGGCTGGAGAAGATGAGATGCTGAGCGGTCTCCTGGCATGGCTAGTGGAGGCCCGAGACTCCCGTTCATCCCGGTCCATGTCCCGCTGGAGTAGTTGCTCCACCAAGAGCTCCAACCGAGCAATGCGACCGTCCCCACTACTCGCGGCGGACAAGCCGACTTCCCCAGGCTCTGCAAATTCTCAGGGGCTTCTACCAGTGGACCACACCTCCATAAGATGCAGACTAGGGTCCAAAGGTAGGTTGTCGTAGGCTACCGCTCCTGCAGGCCCATACGACTCCCGCACGGACTTTCCGCTAATCAGCCTTCGAGTGGACTGTGGCGGACCACCTGCCTGGTAGGAAGGCAGTGGAGATGAGTCGGCGCCGGTCCCCGGTACCTGGCTCCCCGAAGTCCGTGCAGGCTTACCTCCACTATCGCACAATCTTCTGCGTGGAGGCGCATGGTCGGCAGCTGCCAGAGCTAAGCTAACCGACCGTCTACTGCTGCCACCGGCGCCCTTGACCGGCAGCTCCCGCTCCTGCAGGGCTGCTCAACGCAGCAGTAGCTCTGCCAGACTGCCCTACGGCAGATATCCCCGGCAGCTGTACGTGGCGTGCCGCGGCTGCGGGGCTCCCCTGCAGCGCAGCCGTTCCCCGGCCCGGCCCTTGTGGATCCACAGCAACACGGGGTGATGCCGCTGTCGGCGAGCGAGGCACTTTGCCACGTACCTGTCTGCTCCCCCGCTTCCTGGGGGATGGGGGCACAAAGTCTGGGTCTGGAATTTCCAGCTCCAGTGCGGACATCCATTCTGGAGATAAGTCGGGCACTGGTGTAACTGAAGCGCCCGACTTCCGCACCTTTACCCCCGGCCGTCCGGATGCTGCCGGTGGTGCTCGCAGCTCCGGAGAAAGTGGCCGCTGGCTTGTCGGCATCCTGCGGCTCTTGGAAAGTGTTGCCTTCCCTTTCCCTTTGCCGTCCATGCTGTAACCAACTAAAGGTTAGTGCACTTACCTGAAACGGCCTTTTTGAAGGAGCTGCTGGAGAAAGCGCACTCTCCCCCCCCCCCAGCTTGTCGATGCAAATGCGCGCGACGATATGTCGCGCATGCGTGCTGGCGGGGTCTTCACGAAGTCACTCACGTGACTCCGAAATAAAATTATACATACTCTACTGGCAAAACAAATGTGCTCTGCGAAAAGGAAACTTAGCTTTATAAGTTATATACGTTGTCAAATTTGATGATAGAATGATTTATTTTATGGGAATAAACAGCTTTGTGTTTGTGCTGCTCCGAATGAGTTAAAAGCTTGTTCTGTCATTTGCTTCTCCCTTTGATGCCACCCATGCAGGTGCGGGACCCAGAGATTAATGCCCCTGTGCTGGGCAGAATGCACAACAAGGTTGTCAATTGTTCCCCGAGCTGGCTTTCTTCCCTCTTTGGCAGTGCCAGAGCAGAGAGGACCCGTGCTTCTCTGTGCTCTGCCTGTGGCTGCACAGCGATTGCTGAATAGTTAAAATTGAAATCTAATCACCCAGTAGCACCAGAAAACAAAGAGCTGAAATGAATTGATGGCACACAATGAGGGAAGCTAGGTCACTGAAATGGCCCTGACGAGAGTCACGATTTACTGCCCCAGTAACTCAACTTGGAGTTATTCTCTCGATTCTTCCACAACATTTAATAAGATTGAACACAGCAACTTCTGCCAAAACCGTTCCTCCATGGACTGCGGGTCTATCCTCCTGTGGCTTTGTTCCAATTAATTAAACAGAGGCAGCATCTCAGCAATAATGGCTTCACTTCCTTCCCAGTCATGTTCATCTTCAAATTCCCCCAGGACCCATCCTCATCCAGCCCCTCGTCCACACCTACACGCTCAGAAGACATCCCTAGGTACGGCACCAGTTTCCACAGGTATCACAACCTGTTTAGCTCTACCAATTGGTAATGTATTTGCAGAAGCACAGTGGTGCATCGCTGGACCTGACTGTGCGAGGGACCTGATCCTCGTATGTTGTCTGTGTGGAGTTTGCACGTCCTCCCTGTGACAGCATGGGTTTCCTTTGGGTGGTCCAGTTTCCTCCCACATCCCTGGTTTGTAAGTTAATTGGCTTGTGTAAATAACTAGTGTGCAGAGGTGATCAATGATCGGAGTGAACTCGGTGGGCCAAAGGGGCTATTTGCTGTATCTCTTAAACACTAAACTCTATCTTTCGATATCGATCATTTACCAGCGCTCACAGGGACAATTCACAGGGCCAACATTCAATACACTCTAAAGGATCCTGACCCCAAACTCCGCCCATCCATTCCCTCCACAAATGCAGGCTGACCTGTTGAGTTTCTCTAGCACTTTGTGCTTTGCTCAGGTTTCCAGCATCTTAGCTTAGTTTAGTTAAGTTTGGTTGTTTCGTTTCGTTTAGTTTGGTTTAGTTTAGAAATGTAGCGTGGAAACAGGCCCTTTGGCCCATCAAGGCCGCGCTGAAGACGATCATCACACCACACTAGGGACAATTTACAGAAGCCAATTAACCTACAAACCCGCCCTTCTTTGGAGTGTGGGAGGAAACCAGAGCACCAGGAGAAACCCCACACGGTCACAGAGAGAACATACAGGAACTCCATATCGACAGCACCCATAGTCAAGATCGAACCCAGGTCTCTGGCACTGTAAGCAGCAACTCTACCGCTACGCCACTGTGCTGCCCTATCATCTGTAGTTCTTTGTGTCTCCTCAATGTACTCCTCCACCATCAGCAGTGACCTGCATTTGAATAGTGGCCGAAACAAATGAAAACATCCCAAGGCACTTCACAGGAGAGCTAACACAGAAAACCTGAAATCGGCCACAGCATGGATATCAATACTCATGCACAACCTTGGTTAAAGGGATAAGTTATAAGGAGCTTCTTGAAGGAAGAAATAGAGACATACGGAGCACAGGCGGCTGAGAGGTGATCTTATAGAGAAGGATAAAACCATGAGTGGAATACATAGGGTGAATGCACAGAGTTTTTAACCCACATTAGAGGAATCAAAAACCAGAGGACATAGCTTTAAGGTGAGAGGGAAAAATTTTAATAGGAACCTGAGGTGTAACTTTGTCACACAGAGAGTGGTGGATTTATGGAACGCTGCCAGATGAGGTAGTTGAGCTAGATGCTATAACAACATTTAAAAGCTATTTGGACAGGTACATGGGTAGGAAAGCTTTAGAGGGAAATGGGCCAAACTCATGCAAGTGGGACTAGCGTTGATAGGGCATCTTGGACAGCACAGGCAAGTTGTATAGAAGGGCCTGTTTTTGTGTGGTGTGACGCTGTGACTTCATAACTGCAGAAGAATTTAGGGAGGCAGTGGGGGTGACATGTCTGGAAATGGTAAGGGAATCTGGAGATGCTAAGGATGCCAGATTTGAAGAAATGCTACATTCTCACATGGCTGAGCAAAACACAAGTTGCTGGAGGAACTCAACAGGTCAGGCAGCATCTGTGGAGGGAATGGATAAGCAATGTTTTGGGTCAGGGCCCTTTTACAGCACTTTGCGTTCTGCTCAAGATTCCAGCATCTGCCATTCGTTGCATCTCAAATGATTGTTTGACTGGAGCAGCTTGCAGGGACATAAAAGAGTGAGGTCCTGGAGGGATTTAAAGGTAAAGCTAAGAGGTTTTTGCTTAACAAAGCGTCAATATATGTCAACAAGCTGGATAAGGTTCAAGGTTAGTTTATTGGTCACGTACACCAATTGGTGTAGTGAAATGTTTCTTGCCAATGCAGCTCATGAAAAAAAGAATACAGACAACACTAATAAAGAGATTTAATCATTAAAAAAAAGGTACAATGTCCAGTCCCCAACCCATGTCCACCCGATATCAGGCCTATTGAGGCCTCCGCAGTCGCCTTCACGAAGGCCCGATGTACCAGGCCGTTCTCGCCGGGTGGTGGTGCTCCGGCGTCGGGAGAAAGCGGCTCGGGTAGCTTCCTTACCGGAGTCCGCGGCTTCCGAAGCCAACAAGGTCGCCTTGGATGGCTCCCCCCACTGCTGCCGATGTTGAAGTTCAGCGCCGCCGCCCGCAGCTGGCCGCTCCACAGTCCCGCGGCTCCGCGATGTTTTTCTCGGCGGTCTTCAGCTCACCAGAGTTCCAGTGCGGTGACCCAGGCAAGGCATCGCCCGCTCCGCCCCCGCGATGGCGCTCCAGCGCTGCGCCGCTGCTGAGGTTCTGGGCGGTCCCCTCAGGAAACGCCGCTCCAGGCCCGCTGGTAGGCCGCGAGGATGGGTCAAAAGTGCAGCCCGGAGAAAAGCTGCCTCTCCGACCAGATAGGGACCAGGAAAAGTAGTTTCCCCCCCTCCGCCCCCCCCACCCCCCATCCCCCACATAAAAAAGAATAGAACTCCAAAAACAAAACACTTTAACTCACTAAAGAAAAGAGTAAAAAACATACAGCTGCAGGGTTGGCAGCCATACCATACAGGACAGCGCCCCCTCTCACATGGCTGATAAGTGAGGCTTTACGAGGTTGCGGCCAGGACTTGGGGGTCTGAACTATAGGGAGAGGTTGAGTAGGCTGGGACCATATTCCTTGGAGTGCAGGAGAATGAGGGATGATCTTTTGAGGTGTATAAAATCATGAGAGCAATAGATTGGGTAGATGCACAGTCTCTTGCTCAGAATCGGTGACTCGAGGACCAGAGGACATAGGTTTAAGGTGAAGTGGAAAAGATTTAATAGGAATCTGAGGGGTAACTTTTTCACACAAAGGGTGGTGGATGTATGGAACGAGCTGCCAGATGAGGTGGTTGAGGCATGGTCTATTGCAACATTTAAGAAACAAATCGGGACATGGATAGGACAGGTTTAAAGGGATACGGGCCAAACATAGGCAGGTGGGACTTGTGTAGCTGGGACATGTTGGTCGATGTGGGCATGTTGGGCGAAAGGGCCTGTTTCCACGCTGTATCAGTCTATGGCTCTATGACTCCAAGTGCAGAGGTAATGGTGAACAGAACACCTAAACACAAGCATTTATATAATGCCTTTCAGGAGCTCACAGACAGGAACTAGAATGCTAGTCTAGAGGCGTCTGTGCTAATTCATTTAGAACAAAATTTTGCAAGTAAATAATGTAGATTGGTGTTTGGCATTGCTACACTTTTATGTGTTTAAGGAAGGTGCCAATTGCTTTGGGCCAATATGTGCTACATTACATGAACCTTTTATAGGTCCTGGATGTATTGAGTAATAGATGCTACTGTTTCTCATAGGGTCACGTCTCACACTGTTCCATCGCTGGACTATGTGGAAACCTAGAATACAATCATACACACCAGTGGAGATTGGCTTGGGCAATATAAAATAATTTTTGCTTTAGTTTAATTAATTCATTGAGTTTTAAATATTTTTAAAAGTTTTAACACAAGTTATATATCTTCTTTAATAATTGATTTCAGAAGCAGGCTTTCCAAAGCCCAGTTGCCGCCATGGCTTTGTTGCATCTCACTGACACCTTGTAAGAGTGCAGGGTGCACATTTGACACAGGAAGGGTGGGTGGACAGCAAAAAAGGGTGGCAGGTCTGGCTGGAAAGTAGAACCCAGCATGATTAAGCTCACAGTATTGGAGTGAAACCAAACGGCATCTGTAGTATTTCTAAACCTTTTCTTTAATCAACTAGTTTTGTCGTGAAAAGTAGGTAAAGAATATTAGGTAAAGAATATACATGGGTTAATGCCAAGATAATTTACTGGGCAGGATATTATGTGCAGAGAATTCACAACACTGCTTTAATTGCATCTTCTTTCATTTTTCAATCATTCCCATTTCAGCTTAACATCCTGTGCTGTGTTTTTAGTTTTTAGTTCAACACCTCTCATCATTTCCACAGCCATTGCCTTCTCAAATTGCTTTGAAATTGGGCGGGGATTAAAATCAACCCAAAGCAGTTAAATTCTTGACAGTAAACTCAGTTTACATAGAAACATAGAAAAGAGGTGCAGGAGGAGGCCGTTCGGCCCTTCGAGCCAGCACCGCCATTCATGGCTGATCATGGCACATGCTAAACATGCTAAATGCTGATCATGCTAAACATGGCAAGTTTAAAGTTGTTCCTAATTGGCAATATTTTTAAAGTATTGCTCCCACATCGAAAAAGGTTCAGGTTAGCTTGGAAAAGGGTATTAAGGATTGTTGAGGTATTCTTGGTCAATGAATACTGCATCAGGCAAGTTGCTATGAAGAAAAATGAATGAAGAGTATGGCAACATTTTTTTCAGTGTTTCACAGATTTCTCTTCATTTTGTTAGCTTATTTAGTTTAGAGATACAGCGTGGAAACAGGCCCTTCAGCCCATCGAGTCTGCTCTGAACAACGATTCCCGCACTTGAACACACTATCCTACACACACTAGGGACAATTTACTGTACATTTATACCAAGGTAATTAACCTACAAACCTGTACGTCTTTGGAGTGTGGAAGGAAACCAAAGATCTCAGAGAAAACCCATGCGGTCACGGGGAGAACATAAAACTCCATATAGACAGCACCCGTAGTCGGGATCGAACCTGGGTCTCTGGCGCTGTAGGCGCTGTAAGGGCTTCAACTCTTCCGCTGCGCCACTGTGCTGCCCCAATTATTCTTTCAAAAACATTCGGAACAAATCTATTAGATCGCCCCTATGCTCTCAGGAGAACAATCCTTGATCCTATATAAAGGATTTTGGGTCTGAAGAAGGGTCTCGACCCAAAACGTCACCCATTCCTTCTCTCCAAAGATGCTACCTGTACGCTGAGTTACTCCAGCATTTTGTGTCTACCCATATAAGTTTGTATAAGTCACTCTGGTCCTTTGTAAATCTTCTCTGACTTGATACTCCTCCTAATGTGTCACGAGTTGAACACAAACATTTGTGGTGTGAAAAGTTAAATGTGAATGTAGGAGGAATTATTAGTTGTTTGCAGATGACACAAAAATTGGTAGTGTTATGGATAGCGAGGAAGGCTATCTAATGATGTCTGATCTGGTCAGTAATGTGCAACAGAGCATGCTGGCACTCCCAGTAATTTTGATCATGGATATGTGACCCTGAGAGGTGTACATCACTCAGGCAGAACCGGTTTTCACAGCGTATAAGAGGTATGTTTCAGTTATTTAAAGGGGACAGTCATAGAGCCTGATATTGAGAACTTCCTCATTTGGGTCCTTCTTAAAATATTGCACTTATCTGCCCTACCTTGGGTCCCCCTGTACTCCACACAAATATATAATTCCCTCCTCCATACACCTTCCTCCCCACCTAAGCTACAGCCCTCACAGGGTATTCATTAACTCCCTGACCTGTCATTATTTCTCCCCTGAAGTCAACCATATCCCTGTCACAGACCTCATTCCCAACTACTGATTGTTTCCTATTCTCCAACTATAGACCTCCTCCTGTCAAAGGAGGAGACCCTGTCAGGCAACTACTAATCCCTCAGCGCAATGACGTAGAACGTGTAGGAACAGTGCAAATAGACTGATGGTCAAAGTGGATTCAATGGGATGATGAGTCTGTTTCAGTGCTCTATGACTCTACTAATCATTATCTCTAGTAACGTCCTTTCCTGGTTCCAGACCTGCCCAGTAGAATTTTTCTCAATGCTGATTTCAAACTAAAAAAATGTTGCCCTACTGCAAATTAACTATTTAAAATTATGGGCATTTTCAAGGCAAAATTTCAAAGTTTTCATATGTTTTTCATATTTTTGCGTATTTCCCACATATTCATAATGTCTGTAGGATAAAGGATCGGGTTCTATCTGATATTTGCACTGTTTGGGGTTGGGGTTAGCTTTCTATCAGTTATTTTTCTTATTTTGCCAATGGCACTGCAATAATGTTCTTTTCTGGTTCTCCGAGTCCTGAAACCTAATTTCAATCCAAGTCCAGCCTGTCCCTTTAGGGACATTGTTCTAACTAGATAAACCTAGGTAAGTGTAGCAACTAATAAAATCTTATGTCGATCTGAGAGAAGTTGTAGCTGCTCGTAAATTTTAGGCTCTAGGTTAATGACTCTACCGGGTCAATTATGTGATTCCAAGTGAGCTGACCTTGTCCCATAATTTGGGGTCAACGCAATAATGTATTTTTATGACCCTCTCAGTATATAGCACATGACAGCTGGGAGAACTAAGAGCTGGAGGGTGGAATTTCAGGCATTGGCAAGAAGCCAAGATTGGCCTCTCAAGCATTGGTGGTATTCTGTGTAGACACAGAGAAACAGCTTTAACAACGGTGGGAAAACAGGAGATAATGATGGTTCTATGCTTGTATGGGACAGGAATGTGAGAAGAAATTGTATTGAGAAAACCAAGCCAGTGGACATTTTTAACAATGTCTCTGCCACAGTGTACAGGCCAGTCAAGAACCAAAACAAGACACAAAGTGCTGGAGTAACTCAACAGCTCTGGAGAACATGATTAGGTGGTCTTTCGGGTCAGGATTCTTCTTCAGACATATTCCTGACCCAATCGTCATCTATCCATATTCTCCAGAGATGCTGCCTGTCTGTTGAGTTACTCCAGCATTTTGTGTCTTTTTTTTATAAGCCAACACCTGCAGTTCCTTGTTCCGAAAGAAGCACTGGATTTCTTTGGTACCAGGTCATATTGGGATCTTGCGTGCAAGTTTAGCTGTACTTCTCAGAGAAAGGAGGCACAGCAGACACTAGATGTTGGATATCCTGAGCAACAAATGATATGCTGAAGGAACTCAGCTAGAGAAGATCTGAAGTCTCTTGTATCCACCCTCAGATCTGATACAGGATTTCAACCCAAAACCATTAATTCCTTCTTCCCCCACAGATTTCTTTAAGAAGGGTCTCGACCCGAAAAGTCACCAATTTATTTTCTTCAGAGATATTGCCTGTCCTGCTAAGTTACTCCAACACTTTGTGTCTATCTTCGTTGTACACCAGCACCTGCAGTTCCTTCCCATACGAGTTCCTCCAGCTCATTGTTTGATGCTTCCCATAAAGTCATGCTCTTCAGACCAGCCCTGGGCATGTAGAGTGGTGGTAGCATCAAGCCCTGCAGCCTGGGCTGCTGACTACCCGTGTGCCACTGGAGCCCTCCCCAACTACGGTTTTCCAAGATCTCAGCCTGGGAACCTGCCCATAAAGTCTGCACCAGGTCTGCAAATGGATGGGGGAAATTGACTGCTGGGAGGAAGGGATGTTACATTTCTTCAACTATTTCATGTTTGGAATTTATTTAGCTACAGAGTCACACAAGATGAGACCGACTGTACTGTATGTCCCACTGCATCCATGCTGATCAAGAACCATCCATTTACACTAATCCTTTATTAATTCCGTTTTTTATTCTCTCCAAAACCTTATCAACTCCCTTCAGATGTTATAACCCAATGATTCAATGATTCAATGATTTAATTATACTTTATTGTCACATGGACCTTGGTACATTGAAATGTTTTATATTGCATACAACCCAGTCAAATCATACTGCAGGCCTCACCTAGGCAGTACACAAGTGTCGTCATGTTTCCAGCACCGCCAAAGATACAAAAAAACGCCCTGCACCACAGGCCGCCCTGCACCACTGTATCACCCTGCACCACTGTACCACCCTGCACCACTGTACCCTGCACCCTGTACTGTACACCCTGCACCACTGACACCCTGCAACTGTACCACTGTACCCACCCTGCACCACTGTACCTGCCCTGCACCACTGTATCACCCTGCACCACTGTCACCCTGCACCACTGTACACCTGCACCACTACCCTGCACCACTGTACCCGCCCTGCACCACTGTACCGCCCTGCACCACTGTACCGCCCTGCACCACTGTATCACCCTGCACCACTGTATCACCCTGCACCACTGTACCACCCTGCACCACTGTAGGCCGCCCTGCACCACTGTACCACCCTGCACCACTGTACCGCCCTGCACCACTGCACCACTGTACCACCCTGCACCACTGTACCACCCTGCACCACACCACCCTGCACCGCCCTGCACCACTGTACCACCCTGCACCACTGTACCACCCTGCACCACTGTACCACCCTGCACCACTGTACCACCCTGCACCACTGTACCGCCCTGCACCACTGTACCACCCTGCACCACTGTACCACCCTGCACCACTGTACCACCCTGCACCACTGTACTGCACCAGGCGCCCTGCACCACTGTACCACCCTGCACCACTGTGTCACCCTGCACCACTGTACCACCCTGCACCACTGTACCACCCTGCACCACTGTACCACCCTGCACCACTGTACCAACCACCCTGCACCACTGTACCACTCCTGCACCACCCGCCCTGCACCACTGTACCACCCTGCACCACTGTACCACCCTGCACCACTGTACCTGCACCACTGTCCCACCCTGCACCACTGTACCACCCCTGCACCACTGTACCACCCTGCACCACTGTAACCCTGCACCACTGTACCACCCTGCACCACTGTACCACCCTGCACTGCACCACTGTACCCACCCTGCACCACTGTACCACCCTGCACCACTGTACCACCCTGCACCACTGTAAACCCTGCACCACTGTACCCTGCACCACTGTACCACCCTGCACCACTGTACCACCCTGCACCACACGCCGCCCTGCACCACTGTACCACCCTGCACCACTGTACCACCCTGCACCACTGTACCACCCTGCACCACTGTACCACCCTGCACCACTGTACCACCCTGCACCACTGTACCCTGCACCACTGTACCACCCTGCACCACTGTACCGCCCTGCACCACTGTACCACCCTGCACCACCACCCTGCACCACTGAACCCCACCACTGCACCACCACCCTGCACCACTGTATCACCCTGTAACCACACCCTGCACCACTGTACCACCCTGCACCACTGTACCACCCTGCACCACTGTCCCTGCACCACTGTACCGACCCTGCACCACTGTACCACCCTGCACCACTGTACCACCCTGCACCACTGTACCACCCTGCACCACAGGCCGCCCTGCACCACTGTACCACCCTGCACCACTGTACCACCCTGCACCACTGTACCACCCTGCACCACTGTACCACCCTGCACCACTGTACCACCCTGCACCACCCTGCACCACTGTACCACCCTGCACCACTGTACCACCCTGCACCACTGTACCACCCTGCACCACTGTACCACCCTGCACCACTGTACCCCTGCACCACTGTACCACCCTGCACCACTGTACCACCCTGCACCCACGCCCTGCACCCTGCACCACTGTAACCCAGCACCACTGTGTACACCCTGCACCACTGTACCACCCTGCACCACTGTACCGCCCTGCACCACTGTACCACCCTGCACCACTGTGTAACCCAGCACCACTGTGTAACCCAGCACCACTGTACCACCCTGCACCACTGTGTAACCCAGCACCACTGTAACCCAGCACCACTGTACCACCCTGCACCACTGTGTAACCCAGCACCACTGTATCCACCCTGCACCACTGTACCACCCTGCACCACAGGCCGCCCTGCACCACTGTACCGCCCTGCACCACTGTACCGCCCTGCACCACTGTACCGCCCTGCACCACTGTGTAACCCAGCACCACTGTACCACCCTGCACCACAGGCCGCCCTGCACCACTGTACCGCCCTGCACCACTGTACCACCCTGCACCACTGTACGCCCTGCACCACTGTACCACCCTGAACCACTGTGTAACCCAGCACCACTGTACCACCCTGCACCACTGTACCACCCTGCACCACTGTACCACCCTGCACCACTGTGTACCACCCAGCACCACTGTACCACCCACACCACCCTGCACCACTGTACCACCCTGCACCACTGTACCACCCTGTACCACCCTGCACCACTGTACCACCCTGCACCACTGTACCACCCTGCACCACTGTACCACCCTGCACCACTGTACCACCCTGCACCACTGTACCACCCTGCACCACTGTACCACCCTGCACCACTGTACCACCCTGCACCACTGACCACCACTGTACCACCCTGCTACCACTGTACCACCCTGCACCACTGTACCACCCTGCACCACTGTACCACCCTGCACCACTGTACCACCCTGCACCACACTGCACCACTGTACCACCCTGCACCACTGTACCACCCTGCACCACTGTACCACCCTACACCACGTACTACCCTGCACCACTGTACCACCCTGCACCACTGTACCCACCCTGTAACCCAGCACCACTGTACCGCCCTGCACCACTGTACCACCCTGCACCACTGTGTAACCCAGCACCACTGTACCACCCTGCACCACTGTACCGCCCTGCACCACTGTACCACCCTGCACCACTGTACCACCCTGCACCACTGTACCACCCTGCACCACTGCACCGCCCTGCACCACTGTATCACCCTGCACCACTGTACCACCCTGCACCACTGTACCACCCTGCACCACTGCACCGCTCTGCACCACTGTGCCGCCCTTTCTTAATGCTGACATACATTCAGAATTGCTGGTTTTATACACAATAGTGTTAGCATATGTTTTGTACACAGCACCCAATTAGCATTCATGTGGCCCCTCGGGGTGATAATCCATCCTATTGTTTATGGGGGGTTTTCCCCAATAGACTCAGGCTCTCAATCTACGCTTGTGGACAGACGCTGAGACTGTGGTCCTTCCCCACTGAGCCTTTGCATTGGCTCCACCGAGCTTCAGTATGTCCCTCAGCATGTACTCCTGCAGTCTGGAATGCGCCAGTCAGCAATATTCCCTGATGGACATGTCACTGTGCTGGAAGACCAACAGCAGATCATTGAGTTGATGATCATCCATCTGCAGCTGTCCATCTCTGAGTATGTCTCTGTGAACTGTCTGTGAATCACAGAGTCCTTTGTTAAGCAGCTGTTCAGGATGAACCGCGACAAGAATCCTTGTAACTTTCATCAGACCCTCTTATCTCATCCACAGAATGCAAATCAGTGGGCAACTGTTGTCAAAATCACAGCCGTCCCGAGGCTAGTGTGCATTGGGAATGGGATTGCAACCATACGAGAAGGATCTGATCAAAAGGGGCCTCTTTCACTACCTGCCAACAGAGGTTTTGGTGCTTGTTGGTGAGTTCCGACATTCTCCCAGATTAACTGGGTAGTCTGCTCTAGGAACCACCCTGCGGGATCCATCGAGTCCTTCCCACAGTGTCTGCAGGTTGTTCCGTGCAGTTTGCAATGATCCAGTCAGCAATATTCCTTGACGGATATCTCACTCTGCTGGAAGACCAACAGCAGATTAGTGAGTTGATGATCGTCCATCTGCGCTGTCTAGAGGATTGGCGGTCAAGGGTGTAGGTCTCAAAGAACCTTTCCACGAAGGTAGGTAGTGCGGCAATGTCCAGCTGACTGTGACATTGCGCAGCAACGGGGCAAGGCCCTGCCTTCCAAACAGCAGGGACATGTAGAACCACAGCACATAGTGGCATTTGGTGCCCATGTACTTTTGCTGCCAGCCTGACAAAACCAAACCCTTGAGTTTCTTTTATTCACTTGTCCAATGGAGCCAATATTTGTTGCAGGCCTCAGCCTTTCCACATCGGACCCACAACATCTTCCAAATGTCAATTCTGATGGAGAACAGGGCGGAGGACCAATCGGGCCAGTTGGGAAAGAGCATGGCCTGGCTCTTCCTGTGATTTTCTCTGGCTCCTGATGCCAACTCAAACTAGTCGTAGCAGCTGATCAATCTGCAGGCTGTCGTGGATCCAACCTAAACATCATCCATCTACAGGAAGGCCTTGATCCGAGTACCCCTTTGTCTGGTAACATCACCCCTCATATGCTCGTGTCCTTCCTGATGGATCCAGCAAAGGATTCTATGCAGCACACAAAATCAGACAGGGGAGAGTGAGCACAGATTGCGATATGCAAGGGGATTTGTGTACACCAAGCTGTCACACATTCTAAAAGGCATTTTCACTTCTGCTGGTGGGATCATGTAACCAGTACACTGAATGAGACTTTCTGACAGTGTCAGATGTTATGCCACTGGAAAAGGGAAGACGTTTTGAACAGGATCATGCACTAATTCGCATAAGTTTGGTTTGTAAACGGTCTGATTTAGGTTAAATTTGATTTTTGGATTAACTACCGTGCATGCTGCACAATCACATATATTGCTCTTAGAGATACTGTATTTAGAGATACAGCGTGAAAACAATCCCTTCGGCCGACCAAGTCCACGCCAACTGATGATCACCCTGCATGTTTTGAACACTATCCTACACATTAGGGACAATTTACAATTTATAAAAGCCAATTAACCTACAAACTTGTATGTCTTTGGAGTGTGGGGGGAAACGAGAGCACCCGGAGAAAACCCACGCAGTCACAGGGAGAATGTACAAACTCCATAAAGAGAGCACTTGTAGTCAGGGTCGATCCTGGGTCTCTGGCGCTGTGAAGCAGCAACTCTACCTCTGCGCTACCATGCCACCGTTCTGCTCTGACCTTCGGTGCTCCTGATTGTAAATGAATCGCATCCAATCTGGGTTCTATCATTTACCATCAAGCCTTTGGAGGAAAGCACTTCTGTAAAAAAAATTACACAGTGCTCACATGAGTGACACTATCAGGATTTCCACTTTAAATTGAAACAGAATTTTTAAAATGCAATGGAAGAGAAAAAAAAAGTATTGTGGATCATAGGGTACACAAAAGGCTGGAGAAACTCAGCGGGTGCAGCAGCATCTAAGGAGCGAAGGAGATAGGTGACGTTTCGAGTCGAGACCCTTCTTCAGACATGTGTATTGTGGATCATACATTTTTTGATGTCCATTAGTTGGAAATTACTTTATTGGGGCTTTATTGTGATTGGTATAATGAGCACCTTTGAGCTATGCATAGGTCTGTCTCCCATGTGATTTATAATTAACAGGAATAATTGTCAGCGGAATCCACAATCTATTTCCATTGTTCGCTTCCCTACTCTTTCTCAGTGGAGGCACCAATTCTACGTCATTATCCCTGGTGGGGATTGTTGGTTGATTGGTATGCTCAAGACAGGGAAAGTTAGACTATTTGACCATGACGCCCCTTGTAACCAATTCTCAGTGCTTTTCAGGCAAACTAATGGGAACTACAGTAGAAAATTAAGGTGTGCTTTTTTCCCTGTCTTTTTAAAAGGCTCGT
The DNA here is from genome assembly GCA_035221665.1 of Okamejei kenojei. Taxonomy (NCBI): domain Eukaryota; kingdom Metazoa; phylum Chordata; class Chondrichthyes; order Rajiformes; family Rajidae; genus Okamejei; species Okamejei kenojei. The sequence continues at coordinate 97,874,994 of CM069134.1, forward strand.
GGAGTTGCCAGTGGAAATCTGCTAACATAGCAGAAACTGGATCAAACACAGGACCTTTTGATATAAGTGACACAGTATCAGACCCTACTTTAAATCTGCCAGCTGAGTCGTCGGGGAGCCAATATATTATAATCTAACAAATCCATCTGTAGGGCTGTCATTTTGCCCTTTAGAAACAGCGAGAGGCTAATGTAGCTCCTCACCAAATGAAGAAGGGTTAATGCAACAGAGATTTGGAAGACTGTGAGCAGCAGTGTGGAGAATGGAGAGAAGGAAGGTTCTACACGTAAACCTTAACTCGCCTCTTTTCTCCACACATTTTGTTTGACCTACTATGTATTCTCTGGCCAGCATGCATTCTGCCATGCTTTGTGTGTGACAAGGGTGTGATTGTCAATGCATCTAATCTGCGGTTTGAATTGATTCTTGTTAGTGTAATAGAACGTACATTTTACCACTTTGGCTAAGATTCTGGTTTACTTGCCTGGCACCTAATGTGGCTAGGTTACAACATTTGTTTAATACACGTATTGGGAAACAGTCTGGGACACCTTATTGAATCTTTCAGAAGGTTGGACTTTCAGAATGAATGGTAGGGCCATGGGGGAGTGTTATGAAACAGAGGAACCAAGGAGTACAAATGCAAAGTTTCCTGAAGTGGCGTCACAGCTTGACAGGGTGGTGACCTTCTTTAGTCAGGGCGTTGACTACAGAAATCTGTGCATTATGCAAATCTGTGCATTATATATAGCTGTAGAAGACATTGGGGAGGCCGCAGTTGGAGTATTGCCTACAATTTTTGTTACCCTGCTAAAGGAAAAATATAATTAAGCTGGAAAGAGTACAAAAAACGATAAACAAGAATGTTGCCACGACTCAAGAGCCTGAAATAATGGGAGAAATTGGGCACTTTAGCACTTTATTCATTGGAGGGTAGAAGTTAATTAATGGGTAATTATGAGGCACATAGATAAGATGAATGCACAGAGTTTTTTCTCCAGGATAGGATAATAAAAATCTAGAGGGAAAAGGTTTAAGGCAAGTGGGGAAAGATTTAAAACAGACCTGTGTGAAAACTTCTACACACAGAGGATGGTACATAGATGGACGGGCTGTCAGAGAAAGTGGTTGAAGTCAGTGCAATAAAAACATTTTAAAAGATTTTTGGCAAATGTGGCATTAAAGAGGCTTTAGGTCAGCACATGAACATGCAGGGAATGGAGGGATATGGATCATGTGCAGGCAGAAGGGATTAGTTTTAGATTTGACATCATAATTGTAAGGTTCTATGTTCTATGGATGTTCTGTGATATGTATGTTCTATATGTTCCTACTATCTATGTTCTGTGATGCTGTCTGTGTCTATGCTCTATGTTCTGTCTATGTTCTATTTTCTGTGTGTTCTATGTCTGTCTATGTTCTACTATGTTCTGTGTCTATGTTCTATGTTCTGTCTATGTTCTATGTTCTATGTTCTGTGTCCTATGTTCTATCTACTAATGTTTCTATGTGTCTATGTTCTGTTCTATGTGTCTATGTTGTTCTATGTCTATGTTCTATGTGTCTGTCTATGTCTAATGTCTACTGTTCTATGTTCTGTGTCTATGTCTATGTTCCTATGTTCTGTGTCTATGTTCCTGTTCTATGTTCTGTGTCTATGCTCTATGTTCTGTGTCTATGTTCTATGTTCTGTGTCTATGTTCTATGTTCTGTGTCTATGTTCTATGTTCTGTGTCTATGTTCTATGTCTATGTTCTGTTATGTTCTATGTTCTATGTTCTGTGTCTATGTTCTATGTTCTATGTCTATGTTCTGTGTCTATGTTCTATTTTCTATGCTCTATCTTTTATCCAGCATACATAGGTTTAAGGTGAAGGGGAATTTATTTATAGGAATCTGAGGGGTTACTTTTTCACACATAGGGTGGTAGGGGTATGGAACAAGCCTGCCAGAGGAGGTAGTTGAAGCTGGCTTATGTCCCATCGATTAAGAAAAGGTTAGACAGGTACATGGATAGGACAGGTTTAGAGAGATATGGGCCAAACACAGGCAGATGGGACTAGTGTAGATGGGACATGTTGGCCGGTTTGGGCAAGTTGGGCCGAAGGGCCTGTGTCCACGCTGTATAACTCTATGACTATGATCCTATCCCAAAATATTTCCCATGGTGATTATTAACAAAGTTTGTAATCTAGCCATATTAGAACCTCGGCATGCAAACCAGAGTCTTAACCACAGTTTTAAGGAGAAAAGAAGAGGAGAGGGTTAGAGATTTAAGGAACAGATTTCAGGTCTCATGTGTTGATGGGTTGGGTGTTATATCCTTGCTGTAGGTGATCCCTCAGTTCGAGGATGACTTCTGGATCCTGAGGAATTCAACAAGCCAATTCTCAACCTACGGATCCCTCTGAAGAAGAAGCAGATTGAACGTGGGGCAGGTGCCCGAAATGCAGGGGGAAGAGGCCAGGGTGAGAGTTGAGAAACAAGGGACAGAAGCCTGTACGTACTGACAATCAAGTCAATGGATGCTGTGTGGCAATGATATCAAATGCAAAATCCGTTCAATTCATCGGAGACAGGGAACAAAACCGACAGTCGCACTGTGTATTTTAAAGAAAACCAGGTCTTGTTCTTGTAGTTTGGAACAGTAACCTGATCAGCTTGTGTCCGAACAGATGGGTGGCTAGAAAACCTTGTTTTGAATCATTGTCACAAATTGGTTTCATTTGTCGGTTCAACCCCGCAGCACTTATATTTCTCTCTCCCGCTCCCTCTGCCAGTAAATCTGGCAGATAATCACCCACTCCTGAAAAAAAAGTAGTGCCCATGTACCAGCTGCTTCGGTCTTTCTCTGGCAAGGCCTGTGTTTCTATTGCCATGGAGACAGCAAAGCAGCGTGTGACATCTCAAGTTGGAAAGGTGCCAAGGTAATCTGATGGCTCGAGTTTTTGTGTGTGTGTATTATGTGTGTTAATAGAAAGAGTAAGCCATCCCTTCCAGTCTGCCTTGCTGGCAGTGAAACAAGTTTGAACTTTGAGCCAATTACAGGCCACCAATTAACTACCACAGCCAGCTGTTGCTTGCACTGTGCCAAGTCTGACAATCCACACGGGGCAGAGGCAACGTTAACTCTTTCAGCTTCGAACTTAGGGTCACTGTGGAATAAAACTATCTTGCATAGCTGGCAGAATTAATAATGATTGGTGTGCTGGGCATTGATATGGCAAGATTCCAGTTACCAGGCTATCTGTCACTTCATCCATATAACTTGGTCTCCGTGTCTCCAAACTGAGAATTAAACAGTGAAGGAGGGCTGGGTAGAAACATCAGAGAGATAGATGTAATTAATGATCTTAAAGGGGGATTTTAAATATTTGTCACTGTCAGTTATATTCATTCTCGAACAATATTTATTGGGTGCATCTTTGGACTTCTGTTCACAGGTGAACTGAAAATGTCTGCACGCATCTTTCAGTCAGAAAAGGGTTCCTCTCCACTTTCGCAAGGCCGAGACTATCTACTTTTTGAGGAACTTACCGGTGCTATTTGCCCTCTGGACTGTGCAATATTGACATGGGGTTTCATGTGTGAATGCACCAATTCTGGGATGGTACAGTTGAATTCTGGATCTTCCGACTGGAAAATGAACACAGCAGTTTACAAACTATGTGAGACTGTGTATAACTCCATTATAGGGGACAAGCTGGGTATCTCCATCACATAGGACAGACAATGTATGAGCCTAAAAGGGTCCTAAGCCAAAACTTTGTCTGCCCATTTCTTCCACAGATGCTACCTGGCCCACTGAGTTCCTCCAACACATTGTGGTTTGCTCAAGATTCCAGAATCAGCAGTTCCTTGTGTCAGTACTTCACACTTGTTTGACTAAATTATTTCCCATTCCATTCTTCACGTGGTAAACAAGTAAGTAAACAAGCGCAGCCATGGCCACCAGGCTGCGGCAAACAAGACTGGGGCCCGGCAACCCTTACGCGCGGCCATGTATCTGCAAATGTGTTTAACAGCATGTTTGGCTGCCGGAACACCGTAAAAAGTTTATTTCGCCGGGATAAAATACGGCGAATCCGGGACACTTGGCATCTCTGGATACACCTGGCCTTTAAGAACAAGATTAGTTGCTGTTGGGTAAACAATGAATTTGAGTGTAACTGAGACTTGCCATTCAGGAGGGTGTGAGAGGTTGTCACCTGTCCATCCATCCACAGATGTTGCCTGACCCATTGAATTACACAGGCACTCTATGTTATGCTCAATATTGCACCATATGAATTTCCTTGTGTCTCAATATTTATCTAATGGTGAGTGACAAGGATGGAGATTGATGGGGAAGAGAGGAATGTAGAGAAAAATTGTGTTGGTGTTCATCAATGGTATTCACAATGGCATCCCTTCATAAAACAGCCGATTCTGGATCAAAATCTCATCTGCTTAGATGGAGGAGAAAGTATAAAATATTTCTTTTAGTTCAGTGGTGGAGTACATATGGCTAGGATATTAAGATGGATGCAGTAGAAAAAAAACTAATGTTTCACTTTTTCCTTCAATCCCTGCCCTCATCTACTCCTCAAGGCCTCTGAAATGGTACCATACTGTCTCTGCTGAGCCTCATCAAGGAACAATTCAAATAGAAGCCTTGGCTCTTCAAGTAGCTCCTATCTCTTTGCTGTGGAGGTGCATATGTTCATGCTTAATCCTCTAGAATGTAAAGCTTAATCTCATGCTAAGGTTTCCGCTTAGGGTAATCTGCACTGAAATCAAGAAACCCCTTTCCAACACAGCAGCACCAATACACTGAGCAAAGAAAATCTTCCCGAATGTAGTAGCAAGTTCACAGGAACTCCTTCCCTCAACTGTCCCATCTCTCTACCTTATAATACACCTTTATATCACTTTTTTCTACCTTTGACTATTGGTAATTGTTTACTATTTTCACCTATACTGAAATACAGTGAAAAACTCTGACTACCTGACCTAATGCACGGCCGTCCGAAGGGGGGGGGGGGGGGGTGCGTTGGGTGCGACCGCACCCCCCTTTTTTCATAGGAAAATAATTCCCAGAAAATATATATTTAAAAAATTTGCGAACATCCGCGCCTGCGCAGTGGGGGGAAAGTTGGTGACCAAAGACGCAGAAGCGACGCAAAATGGCGGCGTCTCTCCGCGCATGCGCAGTGGTCGGGATCAGATCACTCATTTTCAATGCATCGCCTCGACGCCCCGGTCCTAGTTTGGGTGAGTGGGACCGTGCAATATTGCGTTGCGGGGAGGGGGAATCTGTTTGTTTTATATCGGGGGTATTAAAAAACGGAATGGTTTGGAAAAGAAATGAGTTCCCGTTTCTCCGGGGGAGGGGGTGCGGTGTTTGCCCGCCCGGTCCATCGGCTCCATCCGCGGCGTCGGAGCCTCGCCAGCGGGTCCCGTCCGCTGCCGGCACGGGGAGACCGCTCTCCCGTCGCCGGGCGGGAAGCGGGATGGACTGAATCTGAACCCAGTCCTGGCAGCGGCCATAACACGACACGAGGCGCTGCTCAGGCCGGGTCCACATCACCCTCCCCCCCCCCCCCCCACCCCCTCCCCCCCCCCCCCACCGGTCCCTCGCCCCCCACCCTCGCCTTGCCCACCCCCTGCCGGGCCCACCCACCCTCGCCCCCCACCCTCGCCTTTCCCACCCCCTGCCGGGCCCACGCCGCCCCCCCCCCCCCCCCCCAATCGTTTCTGGTCGGCGACGGCGACGGCTTTAGTGCGGGGTGACGGAGGGTCGGAGTGAATGACGGGCCCCGCACAGCAGCAGCAGGTGGGGACGGCGGCTCCACCTCCTCATGCACCGTGCCAGCCCTCACAGCGGCCGCTGCTTGCCGCTCCGCCAACGACGACAACCGCTTTCAAAACAACCCCTCCCGCACGCCGAGGCTGGGAGGAGGGAGGGAGCGAGGAAAGAAGGGGGAGGCCCCCTTCTGCCGCCTGAAGCACCTGCACCGCTCGGCCCCGCACCTTCCTGTTGGCTGGCGGAGGTGGCGAGGAGTCCCAAGTGGACTTGGCGGTGGACAGGGACGGCCAAGACTGCGGGGCGATGATGCCGTCCCTGTCCGAGGAGCGCTGACTTTCCTTCCTCACCACGTCCTCTGCCGCTTCCCCTCACTCTCTCTTGTACACCCCCCATCCCCCCCCCCCCCCCCTTATCCTGGGACCTCTCCTCCCCATTCCCCCCTTTATTCAGTCCTCACTGACATCCCCTGTGATCCCCTTCCCATCTACAACCCCCCATCTATTCATCCTGCACTGATCTCCCTATCCACCTCGCATTGATCTCCTGCCACCTCCACATCCATCTTACACTCGTCCCCCCAATTCATCCTGTACTGACCCCCTTCCCATCCATCCTGAACTGCCCCCTCCATTCATCCTGTACTGAATCGCCCATTCATCCTGCACAGCCCCCCGTTCCACACTGTACTGACCCACCCCCATTCATCCTGTACTGTCCCCCCATTCATCCTGTACTAATTCCCCCCCCCCCTTCCATCCTGTATTGATTCCCCCCATCCATCCTCGTATTCCTCCACTGACATCTCCTGCGCTCTCCTGTCAGAATTTTACCGACTCCAACCAACACACACTAATTCCCCTGCCTCAATCCATCCATTCCGCACCGATTGCCTTCTTAACCCCCCCCCCCCCCCGCCATCTACCCATCCCGCATTGATTCATCCAGCAACCCCCCCCCCCCCCGGAATAAGGGAATTGGGGGGTGGATGGGAGAGGGAAGTTCAGTCTACACTCGCTGAATCCATCCCTGTGAAAAGTTAGAGATGGTGATTGGACATCTGTAAATAAAACTGGACAGACATCTTTTCATTTGCACAATTGATTTTATTGTATTAATTTTAATATATTAATGTTTAAAATCCATGCTTTGAAGGAAGAATATTTTACAGCCCATCTGTGGCGCTTAACCCCAACCCTAACCCTAACGGGTTGTCACCCGCAGGGCAGCATACATCAGCGTGTGACAGGGCGCACGACATGATGAGACACCCAGATGTCGCCCCTGGATTTTTAACATTCCAAAATCCAGAGGCGACAGGGAGTCACCGCGCGTCACTACACGCGTCACCACGCATCAGGCTGCATCACGACCCGACCACGACTCGACAACCTTTTTTCAGGCTGTCGCCGAAAATGTCACCCAAGTGGGACAGGCCTTTCACGCTGCGAAACATGAGGGCAAGGCTTTCGAAGGCGACGTCAGCGGCAAACTTCTCCCTGGCCAGGTTCTCGATCACCTCGGGCTCGAGTCCGCCGTGCTTGAAGAAAATGTCCAAGCCCGAGCAGGCTCGATAGAAGCGGCAGCTGAGGTCGGAGTGCGAGCGCCATAATCCGCCTTCACCAACCTGCTTGAGCGGCTCCCTGGGGCGACCTGCTGCTTGCTGGCTACTTGTGCACCCTGGATGCTGCTGATGTGGCTACTGGTGCTGGGGGCGCTGGAGTGGTTACTTGTGCACCATTTGTGTATAAGTTACTTGATGTAAGTTACTTGTGCACCCTGGAATGCTGCTGGTGTGGTTACTTGTGCACCCTGGAATGCTGCTGGTGTAGTTACTTGTGCACCCTGGAGTGCTGCTGGTGTGGTTACTTGTGCACCCTGGAGTGCTGCTGGTGTGGTTACTTGTGAACCCTGGAGTGCTGCTGGTGTGGTTACTTGTGATCCCTGGAATGCTGCTGGTGTGGTTACTTGTGCACCCTGGGGCACTGCAGCCTCGCTGCTAATTCTCCCCTTCCGACGTTGCTGCTCCTGTTGCCATCCCCTGCTGCTTGTCACCCCAGCCGCTAGAGCCGGGCAGCAGCCAACGTACCAGGCTGCCAGTGCTCTTGAAACTGCGGGCGCTGCTGGTGGTCGCGGCCCCTAGCACAAACTCACACTTCTGCCGGTACATGACTAGCAAATTGGGCCTGAGCTGACTCTTGGAGCTGGAGCGACGCACAATGTCAGGCGAGAGCCCCAGCTGCCCGCTCTGCTGGGGGGTGTTGGAGGCAAGGTAAGTCTTCATGCTGCTGTTGGCCCTGCTGCCGCTGCTGGGGGGGGGGGGGTTGCAGAGCTGCCCAAACCATTGGGATCCACTTTGCACCCCCTCGCCGTCTGGCTCTTCAAGTTCTTGGCCTCGTCGGCAGCCAGTCTCAACACAGCGCTCTGCCGACCCCGCCTGTCCCCCTCCATTTGACTGCAGAGGTAGCCGGGACCCTTGGACATGAGCCTGAGCGGCAGAGAGATGCTCGCCTCACACGGCATGCTTGCAGTGGGCGCGATCGCGCTCTGCACCTTACTTTGATCCAGCCAACGAGGACAAACACGTTTTCATATCCGCAAAGAAGGAACGACCAGGACTTCCATGAGCAATGACAGGCTGTCTGCAATTGCCTTGATCCACATTCACTATGATTTTGCCCATAACTTGGACAAAGCCGTGACGAGGTTTGCGCAGTTACATTCTTGGAAAATGGAACTGGAAAACATGATTTATGGCTAAATGGCAATATATGCAGTGTACACGAGTGTCCGTCGCCTGCATCATCACACCAGGACTTCCATGAGCAATGACAGGCTGTCTGCACTCGCCTTAATGCACATTCACTATGACTTTGCCCATGACTTGGACAAAGTGGTGAGTAGGTTTGCATAGTTACATTCTCGGAAAACGGAACTATTTCATGTTGAGGTTGATGTGATGTGAAGATGAGGAGGACCATTAAAGATGCACTGCACACACTAACAGTCTAACAGTAACAGGCAATCGAATCAACACACAAAACATTTTCTAAAAAAGGTTTTCTTTACTGCAAAAACTTAGTTTTTTTTTGCAGTTTTTGCATGCTCCTTTATAACATTTTACATAACATTTTACAACTACAACTTGATTATTAAAACAATGACAACAATTCTTAATTTTACAAAAAATGTATACAACAATGACCCCAATCATCCCATTCCACCCACTCATTATTCTTGACTCAATCAAAATTATTTCTGAAATATTGGTCATACCTTTGGTGCAAAAAGCTCCAAAATAAGGCTCGAAAAAAATGCACCAGAGAGCATCTAAAACCCCAGAGCTTTCAGGGCTCTTAAGCGGGCCCTGGAACCGGACGTGAGGGGCTTCCCGCTTGTGATGTGCGCTGCATGCACATTATTTCACATACAATTTTGGGAATCCTGTCATGCCACCCCCCTTTTTGAAAAGCTTCGTACGGGCCTGACTAATGTGTACCCATGTACAGGTGTCTGATATCGTTCTTGTGATCTTTTGCCTTGAGATGTTTTACTACAAATAATACAAGATGCAATTGCTATTGATTGCCTTCCCTGACTAGTCCTGAACCTAGCCGGGAAATGATGAGATCTTGATATAAATAATAGAGCGAGATGGAGAAAAAAAAGCTCCCGTCTCTTTGTGATTAATCCGTGTTTCTGTTGGAACATGAGTGTGGGAGGGATGAGGAAGCTATGCACCCAGTGCTTAAACATCTTAAAGTGCTTAAATAATGGGGAGTCAACTGGATGAGATACATTTCCAGTGATACAGTATGTGTGGAAGAGAAGGAGAAAAGAGATGAGGATTGTTCTGCACTATGGGACCTGGTTCTTGGAGCATGCCATGTTACAACGCCAATCACTTTCTTCAATAGTGCACTGAGAACTCAGTTAGAGATGCAACCACATGTAAATGAATTGGACAAGGGCTATCAAGGGATCGCTCTGAAATTAGAGTTGGGGTGGTGGGTGTATTGGAAGAATATTGTATATCCCAACAAGCGAGTACTTTACTTCTCATCCCTGGTACTAGTTCCATCCATCCATTGATGAAATAGAGGTATGTACGCCAGACTGTAGTAATGGCCAATTACAGCCTTAACAGGCATCATTACTGAGCGACACTTCCTCTCACTTTTGCTGCTGTAATTCCATTTATATTAAAACAATGGACAGAGAGCAAAGCAAGCAGAAGGGAATCTGTGGGCTGGGGTTCAGGCTCTGGATATTAGGATACAGGACTGTACTAGTTAAGTGCACATTTTCAGAGAATTTCCCTTTCTCATTGTGTGTGGTTTACTTAGATTTCACCCCGGGCTGCCCCTTTGAATTGGCCTCAGCGGTCCCAGCTGGCCCTGCTGCCTCAAGGCTTTAATAGGAGTTCATGTTACTCATTGACCGGCAAATGAGTCTTTCACAGATCCCTGGCAGGGAGCCAAGTGGAAGTTGCACCACCTATAAAAAGACACAAGCAGTCTAGTGTTGTGTTTTTATTGCTCTGAGTGCTCTTTATTACTTTCCAACAGAATATTTGTCAGGACCGCCACTGAGCTGCCCATCAGTCCACGCAGCTCTGACGTCAAGTTCTCAGCACCTCTGGCCTGTCATCCGCTCGGCTTGCAGGGAAGGACATCATGTGGCAGGGTGTGGGATAAGCATCACTTCAGCTGATGGCTGTGGTTCACTTTCCTTTCCTCCGGAGTGGCCTCACTTGTATGTTATTTACATGCACAAGGACTGCGATCAGTGGAATGAAAGTCGGAGTTGTGGTTTCGGATCGAAACGTGGCCCATTTCCTTTGATCCGTAGGTGCTGTGGCACCCGCTGAGTTTCTCCAGCACTTTTGTCTACCTTCTTGCTACCTCAATACGTCGGAGCCCTGCATTCAGTTCTGACTTCAGGCACTGCCTGTATGGGGTTTGCATGTTCTTCCTGTGACTGCATGGGTTTCCTCTGGGAGCTCTGATGTACACCCGAAGATGTGCAGGTTTGCAGGTTCATTGGGCATTGAAAATTACCCCCTTTCTGTAGGTGGAGTCTGGGGGAGTTGATGAGAATGTAAGGAGCAACATGAATTTACCTGTACATGGGTGATTAATGTTTGACATATAGTTGGTGGGCCATAGGGCGTGTTCTGTGCCTGCTTCTCCATAACACCATGTTTCTATACCAGGCATGCAGTCGGTGCAGAAAGAAGAACAGCCATCCCTCCCCACAACCTCTCCTCACAAGCTGCAGTGCTGAACACTACATTCCAGGGAAGGTCCTGAGTAGGAAATCAAGTCCATAGTTAGCTAGTCCAAATTAGTCAGAGCAGCGGTTAATCTTCAAGAGATGGAAGAGAAACAAATTCATCCGGGGTCAAGCTTCTAAGTACCAGGTGGTGACTCAAATGGTGTGGCTCATTTGCCAGCTCTTTGGTTATGAAGTTGGAGGTTCAAGTGCAACTCTAAAGACTTGAAAATAGGTTGTGGCCCAATGCAGTATTGAAGAACTGTTGAACTGTCGGAGCAAGGCATTAACTGAAGATAGACACAAAATACTGGAGTAACTCAGCGGGTCAGGCAGCATCTCTGGAAAAAAGGAACAGGTGACGTTTCAGGTCGGAACCCTTCATTAGACTGAAGACTGGCCTGATCCCTTAGGTAGATGCAAAAGATGTAAAATAGGTGAAAGAGGAATGGCAGAGTATTTTAAAACATAACTATCCCTCTGCCTCATTCAAACAGGTAACCTGCTCAGTCAGGATCATGGGATCAAGCTGTGCTGTGTCTTCTATATTGCAACAATTACAGCAAATCAACAAGCACTTTATAGTGGGGAAAGCATTTTGGGATGTTCTAATGTCATGGATCCCATTAGTAGAAGGAAATAGGCTGGATGTTTGAGTAAAAATGGCTAAAATATACCCACAATGTGGTTGCTTTATATTCCTTTCTCTCAAAGAAGCGAACACTGCTCATAAAGTAAGAGTTTGCATCCAATCCATTTTGTCTGTTCTGCTCACCTGAAATCATCGATGAATCTTCCTTCGTAAGGCGTGCACAGCCTAAAGTTGTAGGACAACTTGTTCTATTTTATATTCCGTTTGTGCACGTCGAGTTGATTGCATTAGTCAAAGGACGGACCACGTGAAGGTTGCAATTTTCCACCCCATCGATGAGTGAAGTAGCTAAAATAATGATGGGAAAATTCAGCTCCATTCTGGAAACAAAGAACTGCTGAAGTAACACAAAGTGCTGAAGTAACACAGCAGGTCAGGCAGCATCTCTGGAAAACATGGATGGGTGATGTTTCGGGCCTTCAAAACGTCACTTATCCATGTTCTCCAGTGATGCTACCTGACCTACTCATCCAGAAATGATAACCCATAATGAGGATTTGTCGGCACTGGGCCTGTACTCACTGGAGTTTAGAAGAATGAGGAAAGACCTCTTTGAAACATACAGAATAGTGAAAGGCTTTGATTAGAGTGGATGTGGAGAGGATGTTTCCACTAGTGCGAGAGTCTAGGACTAGAAGGCATAGCCTTAGAATTAAAGGACGTGCTTTTAGGAAGGAGATGAGGAAAAATGTTTTTAGTCAGAGGGTGGTGAATCTGTAGAATGTTTTGCCCCAGAAGGCTGTGGATGCCAAGGTAGTGGATATTTTTAAGGCAGAGAGAGATAGATTTGTTATTAGTGCAGGTGTCAGAGGTTACGAGGAGAAGGCAAGAGAATGGGGAGAGATAGATCAGCCATGATTAAATGGCAAAGTAGACTTGATGGGCTGAATGGCCTAATTCTACTATCACATGACCTTAAGACCTGCTGAGTTACTCCTGCACTCCATAAGTGCTCCACCAGTGTCCCGGGGGGACCGCTCGGGCCTAATCCACCCGCCGAACAACCGCGCCGCCTCCAACCAGAACGAAGACCGAAGACCGGAACGCACGACGGCCCACAGTGGACTGCGGTGAAGCCGGGCGGTGAGGCCTATCTGGGCCGAAGGAGCCTCGGCGGTGGCAGTGATGGGAGCCTTGGCAGTGCTGCGGGAGACTTGGTGACAGCAGTGGGTGCCTCGGCGGCAATGGGGGCTCGGCGGCAACGTGGGCCTCGACGGCAACTGGAGCCTCGGTGGTGGTGGGGCCTCGCGGTTGATGAGCGTGAGGGGGGAGGGGAAGACAATGGAGATCGTTGTGGTGGGACAGCCGTGAGGGACGTTGGGAGAACAAAGGGGGACCAGACGTGATGGGTGGGTGGGGGGGGGGAGGGCACTTTAGTTTTAGTATCCTCTGCCCAAGGGATAATTCTGTGTTTGTTTGTTTGTTTGTTCATTCGTTCCGGTGAAGGCACTGTGCACATGGCAGCCAGCCAACAGTCGCTTGTCTTTTTCTTTTTGTTTTCACTTTTAATTTCAAGTTTTTGTGCACCTTGCGTGTTGTGGCCGACCATTTTCCCTCCGGGGATGAATAAAGTTATCGTATCGTGTCGTATCATACTTTTTGTCCAAATTCAGTTCCATTGTTTGGTTCATACATGGGGCCCATTGCATGGCCTTTTTCACCATATTGTGGTAGCTGCTGGCATATGTGACGGGTTGTGCTGGGTTATGATGCCGATCAATGGAAAGTCTCCTGTTAAATCGCACACAAAGCAGGGTGAAACCCACCTCACCCAACCCCCAACACTCGCCTTTGCTATTTAAAAACCTTTTCAATTACTTGTTGCTGAAGGCTCGAAGGAGTGCTGGTTGAAATCAGTCACAAGTTAGTCTTTTTCCAGACCTTGAGGCAATTTCTATATCCTATAAGGAGTCTCCAGAGGGAAAGAGTTTGGGGTGGAAATTTCTCCCAAGTCACAAGTGCTAAACACACTATGTAGTAATGTCTGTGTGATGAACTGTGTTCAGTTGAAACCAGATTTTGGAAGTGCAGACTCTGCTATTTTGCAAGTTAAACACTGAGAGCCATGGATGAATTTTCTTCTTGATTTCCAGCTTCGCCAGCAAGCTGTACCACTCACAAGTTTCTGCTTTGGTGAACTTCCCGAGGCATTCAACACAGCTGGAAGAATGAGGAAGACCAGGAAATGTAAAAGGAGACTTAGGAGGGGGAGAAGACCTCCAGGAAAAGGCTCTTTACTGCACTGGTGTTCTCCAGTGCGCACCTCAGCAAGGGTTGATGTGTTGTATCAGCTCTGATACTTCAGTTTTTCATGGCTAAATAGAAGAGGCTAGTGTGGCCTATGGAGTCAATGCCGGCTCGCAGAACAATTGTATTCCACCATTAATTCTCCTGTAACCTATTCTCTCCAGCATGAAAGAAGTCTGAAGAAGGGTTGAGACCCGAAACGCCACCTGTTCTTTTTCTCCAGAGATGCTTCCTGACCCACTGAGTTACTCCAGCATTTTGTGTCTATCTTCGGCATAAACCAGCATCTGTAATTCCTTCCTGGACATATTTTCTCCACATTCCCATCAACTCCCTGCAGATTGCACCACTCACCTACACACTTGGGGCAATTTACATTGGCCCTTTCACCAACCAACCTGTGTGTCCTTGGGATGTGGGATAAAACCAGAGAAACCCACGCAGTCACGAGGAGAATGCGCAAACTTCACACAGACAGCATTAGAGGTCAGGATTGAGCCCAGGCTGCTGGACCTGCAAGGCAGTGGCTCAACAAACCACCACTGTTGCACCCAAGGTGATTCAATTTCATTCAGGAGGCACTGATAGCGAAATGGCACAAACTGTAACTGCGGCCTTACACCAGTGCTGGATCACATTATTGTTGACAATTAAATCATTTTTCTTTGCCACTCCCACAAACCACAGCCTCCCTTTACCCATCTCTAACTTCCTGCTGTACTCTCTGTTCTTGATTATGCTCTCATTGGCCCCAGAAATGCAGTTTTGACAGCAAAGATATGCAAAGGAACACACTTTTCATCATCATTGGAGCGTAGCCATCCTTCTGGTAGGTGTGCGAATTTTCAGCAACTAATCCATGCCTATCAGCTGCCTTCCAGTCTAAATCAATTCATAATAAATAAAGGAGTTCATTCATTCATTAAATAAGAACAGAACACTCAGAATATACTCAAGGACTTGAAAATGTTAACTCTTTATGTCCCTATTCTCAGTTGTTGCCTGACCTGCTGAATATTTCCAATGGTCAATTCAGGTTTTCAGGCACCATAGTATTTTGGCTGCGTACCATTGTTCATTCAATTGTGATTTCTGGAACTTTTACATTTTTATGTGAACTGAGCTTCAAAAAAGTCAAAGTCAAAGTATCCTTTATTGTCATTCAGACCTTTCGGTCTGAACGAAATTTCGTCGCCTTGCATTCATACATATAATAAAAAAACGAAACACACAATAAACACAAATTTAACATCCACCACAGTGAGTTCACCAGGCACCTCCTCACTGTGATGGAAGGCAAAAATCTTAAAATCTTTGTCTCTGTGCGAACAAAAGATTCTCACCACTTATTTATTTAATTATCTGTCTTTCTGGAGGGTGACATTGCTGTCTAGGCCAGGATTTACTACCCATCTATAGCTGCCCTTAAGGAAGTGCTGGTAAGTTGCCACCTTGACCTGCTGCTGCCCTTCTGCTAAAAGTGCTTCCCATCCCACCCAGGACTTTTAACACATGTTTTACAGTTAAAACAACTGTAAACACCTGGTCAAAAAAGTCCTTCCACAGACTCAATAACTCAAAGGGAAAATGGGGAAGGGTTCAGCCAATAATCATAGGCAGAATCATAGATTTTTCAACCAAGTAAAAGATAACATTTACAAAGCAGGGAGGGGGGGGGGGGGGGTTAGAAGAGGGAGTGGTCGGATAAATGCCAATTATGTTGACCAGCAATTGTCAAAAGTTGTGAATTTTATAAACTGACACAACCTCCTACTGCTTTGGTGGGGAGTATTAAATCACAGGCAAATGTCACTTCAATTTGTTACAGTCTGGTAAATGTTTTGCTCTGGAGCAGGACACCATATAGTGGTCAATAAAAGATCTACAATAAATATACTGCTTTGAATAGAGAGAGCTGATTATAGCTTTGCAGAAAATATTCCATCTACATCTTTGAAGTGAAAGTGACTCCACGTAATAGCACAGCTGTGGGCTGTTTGTTTACATGTATTTACATGCAAATACACACATATTCATACACACATCGAGCAGAATTTTTTTTTTCTGTTAACCGCTGACTCAAAGATTAAATGTAGTTTTCTTTTTCTCCATTCTGTGGGTGGGGGAGTAGCAAAATAATGAACTTTGCAGTTGATACTTTTCTTAATCATAGTGGGAAATGAACATTTCAACCATGCCTTTCCATTATCTGATGAAAGTTTAGAAAAAAGTCCATGTGTATTTGCAATTTCTGTGGTCGCAGAGTCCGAAATTCATAACAAAGGACTCTCAGGCAATACATTAATAAACCCTAAGTGTACCACAAAGGAGTAAACCTATTTGTGGAGAAAATGTTTTTTTCCAATCTTATTTTGGTCATTATGTTCAGCTAAAAAACGTCCACATAGTGTGGGATAGTGTATTTCGTGTACAGGGTGATCGCTGGTTAACGCGGACTGGGTGGGCCAAAAGGCCTGTTCCCGAGCTGTATCTTTAAAGTCTAAAGTTTTAGTAATCAAAATTGAATGAAACGGTACCTGGAACTGTGTTTTTTTTTTCATTTTCAGTTTTCTGTCCAAGATTTAGGGCTTCCTCTGTTTCTTCCAAGGAACAGCAACTTTCCACATCCTTTAATGGAGTTGCTAGATTTAGACCATTGATATATTCCCAAAATAATAGTGGATAGAACCGAGGGCAACAAAAAATGGTTTGGCAAGGGAAGAAGACGATCAGCCATGATCACAATGAATGGCGGTGCTGGCTCGAAGGGCCAAATGGCCTCCTCCTGCACCTATTTTCTATGTTTCTAAGACCTGAACTCAGTCTGAAGAAGGGTCTTGACTCAAAATGTTACCAATTTCTTCTCTCCAGTGATGCTGCCTGTCCCGCTGAGTTACTCCAGCATTTTGTGTCTATCTTCGATTCAAACCAGCATCTGCGATTCCTTCCGTCACAGGAACTTCTCTAGTTGCCCTTTATTGAGTTGCACACATTTTACAGGGAGTTTTATAGCTTGAGTTTGAGTTTAGTTTATTGTCACATATACCGAGAAACAGTGAAAATCTTTTGTTACGTGATAACCAGTCAGCAGAAAGACCATACATGATTACAATGATGTACAAATGCATGATAAAGAGAATTACGTGAATAAAATTGCGCAAGATAAAGCCCAGTGAAGTCCGATCACAGATAGTCCGAGGGTTTCCAATGAGTTAGATAGTAGTTCAGGACTACTCTCTGGTTGGTGGTAGGGATGGCTCAGTTGCCTGATAACAGCTGGGAAGAAACTGTCCCTGAATCTGGAGGTGAGCCTTTTCACATGGACCTGAAGTGTTTTCACACACTTTTTGCCTTCCGCCTTTTCCCCTGCGTATTAATTGAAAACCCCAGAGAAACAACGTCACTGGGCATTTATGGGAAATCTTCTGGGGAACTATGGTGACAGAGATGGGGTTGATGGGGTGTGTTTCCATCAGATTCTCCACTGATGATACACCAGATCAAGATAACTCTAGATGGAAACTTAAGACCCTCATGTGGCATTAGACAGAAACATTTTCTACCTCTGGTGGAAATGTTGTGTTGAAGTGTCTGAGGCGGCAGGTGTATAAGCATTGTGGTGAAGTATAAAGGTGGTGGAGATATTTTCATTATTGAGTCGTTTCCGTAAATCAAAGAAAAGGGTGCTCATACTTGTGGCATTTTGTAATCAGTAGAGAAACTTTTGAAGTGAATCATTGTCATGGAGCCATTAGCACGGAAACACGTCACCCGGTCCACCAAGTTCACAGTAAACACTGAACACCCATTTACGTTAACCCCATTTTATTCCCTCCACATAGTCATCAACATTGCCAAGATGCTCACACTCATCTACACAATACGGGGATGTTGCCGCAGCCAAATTAACTTACCAACCCACATGTCGTTTGGAGAAAACTGCAGCATCTGGGATAAACTCATTGGGTCATAGGGAGAATGTGCAAACTCCACTCAGATGGCAGCAGAGGTGAGGATTGAAACGGTGTCACTGGTGCTTTGAGGCAGCACCTCTACCAACTGTGCTACTGTTTTGTAGTTTAATCTGTGGACACCTAACTCATTCATCAATTAATGGTCAGGTAATCTATTGATTCGAGGGTAAATACTGTGCTTGTTACAAGCAGGAACATCATCATTTTTAAAACATGGGATCAGTAGCATTTACTTGAGAGTGTGGACTGGGCCTTGGTTTAACATTTTACCAAGGGGTGGCACAGTGACGCAGCAGGTAGCGTTGCTGCCTTACAGTGCCAGAGACGGGTTCAATCCTAACCACAGGTGCCTTCTGCATGGAGATTATGCATTCTTCCTGTGACCGCATGGGTTATCTCCAGGTGCTCCGGTTATCTCCCGCATTCCATAGACGTAGGTTTGTAGGTTAATTGGCTTTGGTAAAATTGTAAATTGTCCATAGTGTATAGGATAGTGCCAGTGTATGGGGATTGCTGGTCAATGCGGACTCAGTGGGCCGAAGGGCCTGTTTCTGCACTGTATCTCAAAAACTAAAACTATGCTACACCTCAGTCAATACAACACTCCGCTGGTAGTGGCGTGGAATATCAGCCTAGATATTCGATGATTGATTCGTTGGAGTGGGATTGAGACAAAAACATTTCTGATTCAGGATAATACCAAATGAATCACATCTGACATTAATACAGCTCTTATTGACAATGGACAAAGTATCCACAACTTCCTTAATGGACCATACTGGATTCGATCTTTCACTTTTAACCTTCAAAGCTAAGATTACTTGGCCTTGTCTTTGAAGCTGGGTTGGAGTAATTATCCTGAGTTCTTTCATGAAATGTTTGTTGAATGTTACTGAGCAAACCACGGCGAGACATTCCAAGATATGAACCAGCCCTAGCCTGGGTTCATTGTGGTTGACAGGAACAGAGTTCAGAATTCCTGAGCTTGGAAGGGAACTCTCACTCATATTTTCCAGTTTTAATAAGCTAGAAAATGAGTCCAGAATTCATTCTCCACCAGCAGTGGCATTGTCTTCAATCACCTGAGCGCTAAGCTCAGGAATTCCCTCTTACTGTTTCTCTGTTTCCTCCTGTAAAACTCCTTAAGGCCTAACTTTTAACGTCACAGTCTGAAGGCCAGCTGTTTATGCTTTAAAAGCTTATTCCACTCCTCTAAGGTGGCTTGTAATGCCTTGCTAAGTTAAAGGTGTGAAATAACTACGTCAACGTTTTGTGTGGGACGGCGGGTGGGGACAATCTCAATCAGTAGACACCCCATCCGCTGCCCCCTGCACACAACCCCCTGCCCACCGTTGAACATCTGTCACAATGGTTAAGTCTGGCCTCACATGAAGAATGGGTCAGCTGGATGAGGTGCTGGATGACTGCCAGTGTGAACAGAACCACGCTTTAACATGAGTCAACAACTTGGGGTTGGGAATACACAGCTTCCAAAGTCATTAGACCACCAGGAGCAGTCACAACATTTAAAAGTCTTGCACCAGCCTTTCATTAAATGTTTGAAGCCCCATATTTACTTTCTGCATCCGAGTCATTTTCAGGTACTTTAATGGCCATTAGTTTACAATTGTACTCAATCAATACACAGAGATTATAGACTGAAATCTAAACTTTTGGGTATTCCAAACAAAGAAGCACATCCATCACAATGATGTCTGAATTCTACAATTCCCCAGGCTCAATTTAATGGTTCAGTGCCAGAGATTCTTACTGAGACAACAACACGGATGGAATCGTTGCTCTACATCTGCATTGGCCGCCAGTACTCCCTGAGGAATGAGGATTCCCTTAGCTCAAATTAATTGCTAGTTTCAAAGAGTCTGTAAGAGCAGGCGTGGACATGTTAAAGTCCTTAACTTCTGACTCTGGGTTACAGAAAGAGCACTACTGAAGAGAAATACTGGAGGAAGTTCCCTGAACAAATACATGAAATAGATGCTCGTGGGACCAGATCACAGATGCAGCGCCATTCTAAAGGTAAACATCCAAGTACCGATTGATGTCTCAGTGGAGATGTAAATCTCTGCTTCTCTGTCCTCCATATTGCTCATTGAAGGATAGGAGAAGTTGCTGCTAAATTGTAGAGTCATAGAGTTATGCAGTGTGGAAACAAGCCCTTCGGCCCAACTTGTCCTCACTGGCCAACATGTCCCATCTACACTAGCCCCACCTGCCTGCGTTTGGCTGATATCCCTCTGAACCTGTCCTATCCATGTACCTGTCTAAATATTCCTTAAACATTGTGATAGTTAGTACCTGCTATCTTCTGCAGAAACCAGGGACTAACTATTACACTGTCTATAGAACTAGTGCATGGGTGATCAATGGTCGACATGTACTCAGTGGACCGAAGGGCTTGTTTCTATGCTGCATCACTAAAATAAATAGTTAGGGATCATTTATGATAATTCAGTGTAAGATCAGAAATTAAGACATTGATAGATGTTGGAGCTGGGATTTACTGCCATAAAACGTTGCATTAAGACAAAAACTGATTTCAGGGAAGTGAGTAGTGAGCAGAATTCGTTTTTAATTGCTCCGACAACAAATTGTACAAACAATGTGGATACAATTGTTAGTTTCTGTGCTGTAAATATTTACCTTTACGTGGTTTGCATTCAGTTTCTTACTTATCAAACAATTTGATTGGGGAACGATAAGTCTTCAACAAGAATACAAAACAGGCAATGGCTAATCACTGGCCAAAGTTTACCTGATCATAAGGTCATAAGTGACAGGAGTCGAATTAGGCCATTCGGTCCATCAAGTCTACTCTGCCATTTAATCATGGCTGACCTATCTCTCCCTTCTAACCCCATTCTCTTGCCTTCTCAACATAAGCTCTGACACCTGATTCCTTATTCCATTGACTCTGAAGGATTGACTATCTGTCATAATTTGGTTTGTGCTACCACCAAGGAGTAATTTAAAAGATGTTTTATTTTAATCTTGGGGTCTAAACTACGATGCAGTTGTTAATATAACTCCATAGGTAGCGCATCAAGGAAATCTCCTGGTAAGAACGCTTATCTCAAATGCTTTTGGTAAACTGCCCTTTTTTAATGGCTCGTATAATTCAGATTGTCAATATTCACCCAGAAGACATGACTTAATCATTTTCTAGCCAATCTATCAGAATTAGATTAGGGTGATTCCCATTCTACATCTCTGCAGATCGGAAGTGATGGAGGAGTCAGTTATCTTAAAGCTTACAACTGCTCTAATTTCGTTGCAACATTATTTCGATTAAATGGGTGTAAAACCAGTTATTTCAATTATTGTAAAATGGAGAAGCACAGTGAAAATTGACTATAAAACACTGATGTTTCACTGGTGCCTAAAGACAAAACAAATGGAATGAATCACAGAGAAAAAAAATCGATATTTCTGAAACTAACTTGTTGTCTTCAGTCTGTCGGTCCCTTCCTTCTTTGTTATTTTAATAGTATGTGTTAAATGTATGTTTTAAATGTTCTTTAGATTGTTTTATGTGGGGGTGTGGGGGGGGGGGGGGGGGGTTGGGGGAAACTTTTAAAATCTCTTACCTCGACAATATGCAATTGTATTTTCCGTATCGTATCTCCGTCCGCACTGCGGCCTAACTTCGAGGAATTGTGCGCCTATGCTGGAGACCGACTTCGGGAACCTGCAGGCTTACCATCGCAGAGCTCCAACCACGGGAGCCTGCAGACTCTAACATCGTGGAGCTTGCGGTCTCTGGTTAGAGACCAACTTCGGGAGCTCCAAGCCACATGGGGTTCGACCGCCCCGGCGCAGGAGCTTCTACAGCCCTGACGCGGGAGCTTTGATCGTCCCGACACGGGGAATTCGACTGCCTGACGCTGGACAATATAGAGGAAGAAGATTGGACTTTATTGCCTTCCATCACAGTGAGGAATGTGGGGAATCTGCTGTGTGGATGTTTATATTAACTTCTATGTAGTTGTCTGTCTTGTTGCTTTTTTTTGTATGGCTGTATGGTAATTGGTACACATGACAATAAATGACCTTTGAAACCTTCATTCATTGGGTTGTTGTAATGTGGCTGGCTTTACAATTGCATAGAAACATGAAAAGAAAATGGAAGAGATACTTAATTTGTTTCAAAGGGATTATCAAAAAGGTTTTTATATTATTAAGAATGAGGTTAAATAGACACTTGACTCCATTTATTGTCAGTGAGATTATTGTGAGTAACATTATCATGTATCCCCATCACTAATTGTTTATTTCACTACTTTTTATGATAAACAGGAAAACTAATTTACAATATTTACTGTAGGAGAGGTTAATTCACACAGCAATTAGAAATGCACACAAAATATTTTAAGCAATTCCAGCAATTTTAATTTAGTAGTTTCAAGACAGCATGGAAACAGGCCCTTTGGCCCACCGAGTGCATGCCAACCATTGATCACCCATTCACACTAGTTCCATGTTATCCCACTTTCTCATCCACTCCCTACACATTAGGGGCAATATAAAGAAGCCAACTAACCAACAAGTGTGCATGTCTTTGTGATGTTGGAGGGAACTGGAGCACCCGGAGGAAACCCACATAGTCACAGGAAGAAAATGCAACCTCCACACAGATAGCTCGCGGTGTCAGGATCGAACCTGGGTCTTTCGTGCTGTGAGACAACAGTTCTACCAACTCTATATATTTTTTAATAATTTTGCATCACAAATTATTACACAAAAAAACATGTTTTCGTATAACTCCAAACCTGATCCGGGAGTCAGATGATTGCATCCCACTAGCGAAAGGACAGTCAACCTAATTGTATTGACTGGGTTGCGTTAGATCCAGTGGACTGATCAGAAAAGTAAGTGCTCAATACCGGATCTAGAATGAGGTCTGAGCAAAGCTACCAGGATCCTAGGTTCTGAGACTCTTACTGTAGGTTGCATTTCAAGGTGTCATCTTTGGGAAGGAGGCTTCTGAGTCTATAAACCTGGTCTGGAATGCTTCCAGTTATTGGAGCTGGGTGTTGGGATCATCAATATTTCATTCATTAAGGGTCAAGGACCAGCAACAAATCTGTTCATGATGCCACCTCACCAGGTATGCGGTAGATGTGGGTGAGGGTTGGGCTGAGAATGAGAGGGAAAGAGCATGGAGAACTAGGAAGCAGAGAGAATGAGTCTGTGCTCCGAGGAAATTTCCATAGCCTGATTTTTGAGGGAGAGGATCACCATCACTCTCATCCACCCTGTTTCCCACCTGTGTCACATACATTCAGAGCCCCTTCTTCTTAATGACTTCAAACAACAGGACCTTCAGACACTCAATATGCAAACCATTTGGGGTGTCTTCAATTAACACCTAAACTAAAATCTATATAGTATTAAAAGTCTTGTATTGTTTCTATCTGTGTGTGTGTGCGCGTGTGCGTGTGCGTGTGCGTGTCCGTGCGCGCGTGTGTCCGTGCGCCCGTGTGTCCGTGCGCCCGTGTGTCCGTGCGCCCATATGTCCGTGCGCCCATATGTCCGTGCGCGCATGTGTCCATGCGTGCATGTGGCCATGCGTGCGTGTGGCCGTGCGCGCGTGTGGCTGTGAGTGATTGAGAATGTATCTACGCCAAAACAGTACACGGTAGCGCTAAAATGTTGCAAAACCTTACTCAGCTTTTTCCCGTTGTGGTTCTTGTCAAGTTTCCTTCAGATTTGATGTTATATTTCACGTTAATTCTCTTTTTCATACAAAGAATTGTGAGTCTGTGGAATTCTCTGCCTCAGAGGGTGGTGGAGCCGGTTCTCTGGATACTTTCAAGAGAGAGCTAGATAGGGCTCTTAAAGTTAGTGGAGTCAGGGGATATGGGGAGAAGGCAGGAACAGGGTACAGATTGTGGATGATCAGCCATGATCACATTGAATGGCGGTGCTGGCTCAAAGGGCCGAATGGCCTACTCATGCACCTATTGTCTATTGTCTATTATTACCCATATCACCCATCTGAGGTATGCTTTTACGAAATTATATTCCCTTCCTTTTTACTGCCAGCAGGGTAACAGGGGAATATTTTCTTATATTCCCCTTTCTAGCGAACGCCTATGGACTTTACCTGTTTAAACAGCGGGGAATATAGTCTTATATTCCCCTGCTCTCACATCCGGGAACTTGGCAACGTGACGCTGCGTGACGGCAACGTGACGCTGCGTGCGAAAAATTTAAAATTTATTCTCAAAACAAACAAAATGGCAGCCGGTTGCGAGAAGAGGTTCGCGATTTAAAAGTTCGACCTTCACATTGTCACATAAATGAATTACATAAATTACATAAATGAAACATAAATGTTACATTGTTTTAGTACCCTTATTTTACAATGTTGCAATGGTTTTAGTACCCTTATTTACAATGTTGCAATGCATATTGCAAAATGTATAGATACATTCATATCATATGAGATGTTCAGATTTTCCTCTAGATGTCTGATAATGGGTAATAATAACAATATTGACTGTCCTCTTTCGGGAGATACGACATATATTGCCCTCACTAGATCCATATTGCCCTCGTCTTCGACTCAGGCAATATGAATCTACTTCAGGCAATATATGTCGTATCCCCCTCAAGGCCAGTCAATATTCTATTATTATCTATTGTTATTGATATTTATGTTAAAAAAAGCCAACTTTCAGAAGAATAACTGTGACTGGCAGTTGCAGCTATGATGTCACAATGGGATCTCACAGTCCCCCGACATTTGCAATAATTTTGCCTTCATTGAACACTTAGCCATGGTCCTGGCAGCACAGGAGGGGGAGGGGCCAGGGGAAGTGGAATTGGAATTGGAAGTGCTGGGGAGGCAGGGGAAGTGCAATTGGATTTTTTTTTTAAAGTCCAGTGCTGGGTTGCGTTGGGGGACCAGCCTCCATTTGGCTATGAGTGAGTGGTGGAATATTGCGTTGGAGGAACGGGTTGCGTTCGGGGACCAATCCTCCCAACTGACAGGGACCTAATGGGTCCCACTTGGTCTAGTAAGTCATAAAATTGTTAATTTCCAATTTGTAAGGTAGCAACGAATGCAAAAAAGCAGAAAGGAGAATTAACACTGGTTTGTTAAACAAATGTACTCTGAATTGTTTATGCATGTCAATAATCAAAGGTGTTTTCAGTTTAAGACTGATCATCAAACTAATACTCAAAGGAAGCAAATTGCTGAAGGAACTCAGTGGCTCAAACACCTGATCCATTGAGTTCCTCCAACACTATTATTTTACTCAAGATTTCAGCATCTGCGGTCTCTTACGTCTCCACTAAAAGGAAGCAATTGCATATAGTCCTAAAATCACACAGGTTATTTTGCATTAATGATTGTAAGCAGCCACCCCCATCCCTGCTAAGCCGTAACTGCAATGCAGGAAAATACATCGCCAGATATCATTTAGTTTCACTGTTCCAAGCAGGTCCTATGCTCTCTTAGCAAACACCCTACTATCACTGCCAGCATGAATTTCACACACAAACATAGGCTTGCACCAACAGTGCTCTTGGAGCTGTTTCTTAATATAAATTATCCAACAGTCCACATGCACCAGTGCCCTTTAGTCCACATCTGCTGAAACAGCCCACATTCTGCACTTTGCAACCATGGCATTCCTGGCTCCCCCAACATGATCTTGTGGCTTGAATTTGCCAATGAGTGACAAGTAATGTCATAGCATGCCATTGAATCAACACTTTGAGATATATCTGCCAGGTCTACCTGAAATGTATTCAGTTTTTCTGCTTCCAGAGTAAATTCCAGGATACAAAGATGCAGTGACTCAGACTAAAATAATCTGACTAACATTAGATCAGATTTTCAATCGTTTTTTATAAATACCTGCATTAAAATAGGAACAAAATACAGACTGATGGAGGAACTCATGTCAGGCAGCATATATGGAAGCAAATGGACAGATAATGTTTCAGATCACGACCCAAAACATGCGCTCTATTCCTCTTCACGGACGATGCCTGACCCACCTGAGTTCCTCCAGCAGTCTGTATTTCGCTCAAGATTCAAGCACCCGTGTCTCCTGT